>OZ017741.1:70866670-71526670 GCA_963969285.1 Odontomyia ornata | reverse complement strand
ATACCAAACTCATTGGTAAGCAAAGAATGAATGTGGAAGAGAAAAGTATCTCGAAATGTTCCCTTTAACTATTGTTGAATTGTATTTATGCCATATTTAAAATTAATTTATTGGTTATTTCCGGTAGAAATGATGGACTAAAATGTACCGTTTATGCAGAAAATCAAGGATACTGATCATTTTTATCATCCATCACCAAAAGACTCGGCATCTCCATCAAATCCTTGCAGAGTGCCAACGAATTGGCACTTTTCGTGCGAAAGATTATTTAAATTCAATTTCTCGACATCAATGTATCATATTGAACTTTTAATATCTACAGAGTCCTTAGAGGGATTTCAATTCTGTTCCGATATATTTTAGATCAATATGTTGTCCTTCATTTGAAACCTCTACAATCAAAATCCTTGCATCTTTCGATCCGTTATGCTGAAAAATCCGGGTGAAAGTCGGAAATTTTTTAGTTTTAACGGTAAGAGCCCTTTACCGTTACTTGAATTTCTTATCGTTTAAACGGGACCTAACTGGAAGAAAGACGTATCTTTTGCCAAAAACAGGACTCTTCTATCTATCTCCGTTTAAAAGTTATGCGTGAACATACAAAAAAAAAGCAAAAAAAAATATACGCGATGAATTGATAACCTTCTTTCTTTTGGAAGTCGGTTAAAAAATACGAAACTCGATTACACATGAAAGATTGAATACCTAGCTTTCTTCTTAAAGTGGACCGACAACTTCATCTTCATTGTATTCATTAGGATGCGTCCCGCACAGTATTAACCCATCACCAGCACTTACAACGTACTGTGTGATGATTACGAAGTTGTCTAGGGGTACACGAGGATAGAATTCTTCTGGATGATAGTGATGATTCGCAATGTGCAATGAGTAGGTATCCTGATTGCGATAAGATGATTGAAGAGACCTCTATTAATAATTTCTTTCACTGTTTGAAAGTGATTATACACTTATAAGCTTTTTTATCAATTCAATGTAATCATAGATGAAAATGTTAAATTAACTATTCCAAAATAATATAAGCATTTGACTTCTGTTGGACCATGTAATTGAAATTATTGAGTGGCAATGCTTATTATTTATCGATGGGGAATTGCTTTCAATTACTTATGAAAATTGTTTGTGTGTAGCTGCTTTATTGAGTTGCATTAATAATTTTCCTGACAAATTATTAGAAAAATGTGCGAAGAATATGGTTTCGACGTGTGTACTAATGCTCCTCAGGCCATTACGCTATTAGACACACATTCTTTGTTTTCACAAATCAGTGAATATGATATACTATGTTGTTTCTTTTTGAAAACTTTGTTCAGTTTCCAAGCTTTGCGAGAGTTAATATCAAGATTTCTTTGCACTTGGTTCCAATGGTGACTACGTAGGATAAATATTTTCTTTCCGATCGCTAACGTGACACTTCTAACGCCGTTCTTAATTGCGATTAGCCATGCCCTTGACCACTCCCGACGTAGAGTATTTTAAGTTCTGATCAGATTATAGGTTTCGTAGTCTAATTCAAAGCACCTAAGGTCTTTCTAGAATTTCCGCACTCTGATATTAATGGCATCCAAAATAACATTTATGAAGGTCTCTATTCATTTGTTCAAAGCATCCGTACGCATCGCTACAATTTGTCCAACGTTTTCATCGATCATGGCGATAATGGCAATGGGTTGTCCCTTGGCGTTTTCCCGTGTCAGTTTCACTTTGACTTTGGTTAAACTCGATAACTCCCTTTTAATGGCTTCCTTTACCTCGCGTTTGTCCGTGACACAGTTGAGCTCCTTTATTTCGAGGGTTCTCATCGGGAAGCATTACCTTGGGTTCAGGAACTTTCTTGACCGCATCATGGCATGCAACCTTGTTAGTCCGAATTCGACCAATGAGCCCCTGGACCAGGTTGGTCACACTGCTTTGATGGCATCAGGCTTAACTGCTCCTTTTATTTCACGTAGTACAACTGCGTGGGGTCTGCCTGCAGGTTGTATCATAAGCAGTGCCTTTCGCAGAAGTCTGCGCCTCCATTTGTTTTTTGGTTTCCGCCACGTATGGGAAAAATCTTTTGTCTGCTTTTTTAAAGAGAAACTTTTTGGCTACTTTATTAAGCAGTAGTACCTTTATTTGGCGTCTCATTCTTCCTCCTCTTGCTGCTCTAATAGAGAGCTCGGCGTTTGGTCTCTTTCGCCTTAAGTCACCTCTGCCTGTCGTGCGTTCTGTGATCTATGAGTTGTTCTAATTCGAGAACTTCGTTTTGACGTTTTTTATGCATTGCAAGTGGTTTACAATTATTTGGCGATCATTTTCAAATGAACCGCTCCTCTTTGGAGTGGTGAAGAGACATCGTGCTTTCCGGCGCTGCCTTTTGAGAGCGAACTCTCGGTTTTTGGCTTGCGTGCCTAAATCGCCTGGGTAACGGTAGGAACAGCGAAACTTCTCCCTCCTTCATCTTTGTGCTTTCCCTTATTGCTGTCAAGGATTGTTCTAGTTTCCGCTTCTCTCACTCGGGGCGTTCCGGGGTGCGCATCGTTTTTTGAACTGCACTCAAAAGCTGCAGATATATTTTCCGTTTATTCGTCCGTTTGCCGGCTTTCTCTAATTTTTTAGCCGATATTGTTGGCATTAAAGATGACACCAGAATTGTTGGGTCCCCCATCAGAGGGTGCATTGTCTTGAAATCATTTGCTGCGGCGTGATTTTTGTTGTTTGTTGGCTTTCTCCACGTTTGATTCTCTGCCGAGATTGCTGGTAGATGTACTGTTATAGAAGCCAAGTGCACCACTTCCATAACATTACAGTTGCTGAATGACAGCGGCTGAGAGTCTGCTCGCCCACTTCCCTCTGGCGCCGATACTGGGGATCCGACTATCTGCACCGTAAGTTTTTCTCCTCCTCTTCATTCATGGTTGTTTTTGATTCGGGCTCCTTCCTATAGTGTTTTACCTACTTCCAGGTAGCATTTGCCTACCCAAAGGCTCGCGAGGCCTCGAGATTTAGTATTGATCGTAACGTACTGTACCCATAATGCTTTGCTTTGGCATCTAAGCCAAATTAATTCGTCTTACCGAAATGACAATGACGTCGACGACCTCCTAAGTCCGCATCAATAACCAACTCACCGATGCCTTTTACACAAATATCGGACTAAAGCAGGGACATGGGCTGGCCCCATTGCTATTCAATTTGGCTCTGGAGTACGTCATAAGGTAGCTACCTATCGATACACGAGGTACATTGCTATACAAGTCGAGCCAATTAGTAGCCTATGCGGACGATATAAACATTTGGTCACGGTCATTAAAAACTGCCAAAAAACTTTTCCTGAAACTTGACAGCGCAGCAATTCTATTGGGGCTTCACATCAATGAGAATAAAACAAAGCTCGTGTCGCAGTCGAGGAAAAATACGTCAAATACACAAAATATCACACTTGGCGAATATACAGGTAGTATCGAAAATGCTAGCGAATTTGTGTATTTAGGTGCCAAAATCACGAAAACGGATAATGAAAGAGACGAAATACGCCTAAGAATACAGCTCGCAAATAAAATATTTTATACAGTTTTGACTATCTTGAAAATCAGCTGCATACACAGGAGAGCAAAGCTCCAAGTATACAAATCTGTGATAAGACTTGTGTTATGTTATGGGTGTGAAACATGGACCCTAACCCAAGCATCCGCAAATATATTGAACGCCTTTGACCGACGGGTCTTGAGGCGAATAATTGAAGTGGAACTAGACGGGGATCTATGGCGAATTCGATATAACCATGAGTGTATGAAATTTTAGACGAACCGGAGATCTCAACGATTGCAAGACTACAGAAGCTGCAATGGGCTGGACACATGAATCGTATGGGCGAACAACGGGTACCCAAAAAGTTATTCGATTGGGAAAACTGAAGGGCGGAGACCAGTGGGTAAACCGAGGAAACGCTGGTCTGACTCGGTCGACGAAAACAGTTCATCGCTACTCGGATTTCGAAATGGGAGGATGACGTCAATGGGCCGTGCTAGTTGGAGGCGCTATTTGCAGGAAGCAAAGGCCCCAGAGGGGCTGCAGTGCTACGAAGAATATGAAGAAGAAGATTGGGCAGATTAAGATACCTGCCAGAACCAAAGCTATTTTTCCGATTAACTTGATGATAATCCTAAATAAGGAAATATTGGAAGGTATATTTGTAGGGAATATTATTCCATCTTAACGAATGAATTAAATAAAAATTTTAAATTCAAGAGATTCTGAATCCGCAATTGATGGTATCGAAGATACTATCGAAAGTGTCCCTTTGCGTGATTTTGAGATCAAAGCATTAAATAAATGCAAAAGTACTGGAACTGCACTTCTTGGTACATTTGTTAATTCTATCAACATCTCATCCTATGATCCTAAAGCTGGAGATAGTCTTCTGATGATAGCAAAGGAATATCAGGATGTTTTTCATTTAGGAGGTGAAAGACTGAGTGTTAACAATTTTTATACTCAAAGTTTAAATGCTACCGATAATATTTCCGTATACACTAAGAACAATCGACTTCCTTATTCTCAATGCGATAAAATAAAAAGTCCAAGACCTCTTAAAAATGACATAATTGAGCCATCCATAAGCCCTTATAACTCACCGTTACTTTTGTTACCAAAGAAGAGTGATGGTGCTGAAAAGAAATGGCATTTAATTGTGGATTTTCGGAGACAGTACTAAAGTAGTCAACGAAGAATTTCCTTCCATCGCTCTCGAGCAAGGAGGGCAACACCGCCGAATCAGAGACTGTTGGATATGAAGTTGCAATATTCAGTGCTACTCTTGACTGAACCTGTGCCAAGCGCTTTGGGTACACCTCCTTACTGAGAACGTTATGCCATATATCTGCTCCGTACAGTAGTGGCGTCTTCTTGATGGCTTGGGTCCCACTACGTTGGGCATAAGTCGACTCAAAGCCGATACTCTCGAAGCAGCCTTTTCAGTCGTTGCTCTGATTAGCTCAGAGAAACTCATCTTCGAGTCTATCAGAAACCCCAGGTATTTCACCGCTGGCTTTGACTCGATTAGTATGTTTCGAAATCCTTACTCTAGGGACTCTCTTTTTTGCCAAGATGACCATTTCGGTTTTCTCCAATGCTAAACTGAACTCACGAGCAGTCATCCAGTCTCTCACTCAGAGCATTAGCATACCTAGCCTAAGTTGCGCTTGGTCCTCATAGTCGACCAAGCACAAATCATCTGGCATCTTCAGTTTCAAAGCCCGTCGTAAGACACTTTCCACAGATCCGGACCAGTAATAGGCCTCTGGGCAACACAGGATGTAACATCCCCTTCGTTGGTCCTGTGTCGTGTCGTAAAGCAGGTTGCTGTCTTTCAGGCGGTACCTCAGAAGCCGAATCAGATATTCTGGAACTCAAAAAGGGTTTTCCAGCGTATCCAGAAAATCCATCCATCCGTTCCGTAGGCAGGCCTTGAATCTGCTGAACAATAAGTCAGGACAATAGTGATAGACAAGTTGCAACACTTCAACTGAAATACCATCTGGGCCTGGAGCTTTCTTCGCTTTAAATGAAAGGACTACCTCTTCTAGTTCCAGCTGTATGAACAGTGGACACTGATTGCTGCTTCACCGTGGACGGCGTCAACATGGACGGGATGCGTGGGGAAAAGTGTCCGCATTATCTTGTCCGTCTTTTCTGCTTCATGAATGCAAGTCGTGCGTAGGGTACCAAGCTTCCGCATAGCTACCTTGAAGCTAAGGCCCACCGGATCGTTATTCACATTTTCCACTAGATTTTGCCAGCAGTGAGCCTTGCTGTTGTTAATCAGTTTGCGAAGACATTTCTTAGCCGACTTATATGCTGCTACCCGGTTGCATGCCTCATCACGGTTCCGTGCCCGTTGAGCCTCATGACGTGGGGGCGGCGCTCCCCAAAGAATGCCAGCCTCCAAGAGTACTCCTGTTGACCGATATTCCGTTGCATTCCCCCAGCGGCCCTTAGATAGAATATTTGGTGCCATCCACTGTGCTGATGTTGGATCTACAGGGCTCAACCAGCTCAGAGTATTGATTCAGCACCTTCGTACTAAACCTAGAGGTGATACAGCTGATGCTGGCACCGGTGTCAATTAGGGTGACGCTGACTTGACCAAGCAATTCGATTAAGGTATACAGCTGTATGTCATTTTCTGTGACCTCCGAAATGTTACAATAGGAGAAGATTTGACGAACGTTGTGGACTCCTTTACAAAAGCTCCTCCAACGGCAGGTTGACCATTTAACTTTGTGTGGACGTAAGAGGACTTCTTCTGTCGCGAAAATTCTTGCACGCACCCCCTGTTACCTGTCATCCCAGGAGGAGCCTCACGGCAACCTATATATCTTCGGGTTCGTGAGGGCGGTGCTCTCTAAAGAATCCTAGCCTCTAAGGGTACTCCTGTCGACCGGCATCCCCCCTACTTGTACCCTTAAATACCCTTAAATTCAATGAAAATGTGTAACAAAGTAGCTCAATACATTTTTTTTTAAATTAGAATCGAACCATATTCAGTAAAAACGTATATATCTGCATTTTAAGGTTGAGTAAAAAACACTTCTGATAGGAGCGTAGTTCACGACTTGTTGTTAGTTCCGATCTTATATCGGCCTGAGTTTATAATTAAGGAAGCCTTAAATTCGACGTTAATCTTTGAGTAAAACAACAGAGATTCATAAATTTTTATAAACAATACTTTTTATTGTAATATTTTTTTTCGTTTTTTCTTTGTTGATGCATTTTCTTCTATGTATTATTTTTTCGCAATCAATTAAATGTTTATATAAGGTCATCAGGTCTATCATATATTTTCATTGTAACCTTTGCAAACGATTAACTTTTTGAATTATATAAATAAAATCTAGCTTTTCAGAAATAGAATGAAAGAACCAAATAATTTGTATGCCGTGTAGAAGGAAAGGATATGAAGTGATTGTATCTAAACTAATTTAACGGAGTTTCAGAAAAATCAGTTCGTAAAAGTAGTTAATAATTAGAAATTGTTGATTGATTTTGAAATGAGTGTGTACATATATATTCAAGTATATAATTAGCAATGTGAAAATTGATTGATTGTTATTGAATTTTGTAATTGTAATACAGTATACTGAATTTCACAATTGTTGTTTTTTTTCACTATGCAAAGTTATTGATTGATTTTTGGATGCTTATATTGGATTTTAATTTATTTTTTTAATTTTGTTTAAAATAATGTGTCATAATATTTATTGTACAGCAATGTTATTTTCTATTTACTATTCATGTTTATGTAGCGTAGCTGGTATTTAATGATTCTTTTTTATTGTTGTTTTATCTTTTGGAGTCTATAATTTTTGCAGTTTTCGCACTATGTTTTTGTAATTTTTAATTACTAAATAAAATTGATTTTCCACATTTATCTATTTCATTTTCATATAATACCATATGTACAGATTGAATTGCTTTCAGTATAGATTAAATGATTTGTTTTTGCTTTGAAAATTAAATAACAATTTGTTATAACCTAGTTCTTAGCTAATAAAGTTTAATAACGTAACAACAAGTTTTTCAGTATATTTTTTTTATTTAGTTTTTTTTTTTGAATATTGAATTATAATTTAAAATTACACATGAGTAACAATCGTTTGAATGATCGTGAAATATAGTTTAGGTTATGCATTATGGCTGGTAAAATCAAATTCGTGCTGTTGTTGCCTAATTTTTTTGCATCATATGTTTGTTTTTAATGGAAACGAAAATTTACAAATTATTGCAAATTTTTTAAAAACTTTATTGAATTTCTGTGTCCTTAGTATATTTCTAGATGAATGATGTTTTGTGGAAAATAAGTTTTTTTCTTATTTAATATTTAATCGTGCAATAGATTCAATAGGCGTGTTTCTGTGTATACTAAATTTATTTTTTATTTATAGTTTTAATTCAATATTAATTTTTTAATTTATTCACACAATTTAGACAGTTTTATTGCTTAGGGATTTCGGGATGTTTTTGCTTTTATGAAATACGTATGTGTAATGTTTGTTTGTGTATGAGGTAATTATAATGTACGTTAAATTAATTGAAATACTAGGAAGTGTTTTTGTGTAGTATTAGGCCCTTAAATAGAATTTGCTTTTGGATTAACGTGTTGAGTTGTGTGTAAAAAATAAGAATTCTTACTTAAATTTTTGGCGTTCCCAAGCATTCATTGTGTTTTTATTTTTGCAGATTTTCTTTTTCGACGAAAGCTAAAACTAGTCTTTCTACATAACTATACAATACGTTTGCCACCAGGTTCTGTTTTCAATTTGGATGAAAACCTACCCATGACGCTTAAATAAATGTACTCAATATTTTTTTTTTGTTTTCGTTTGAAATGTCCAGCCATATAAAACTTAATTACATTTATATACATTTCTTTAGGAAATAATTAATCATCAGTACTTAAGCGCTGTTTAAATTGTATGAATCATATTAGTGTTGATTTGTTTGATTTAAATTCATTACTACTAGTACAAATGTTATTTTTAAATGCTTCATTTACTCTGCACTGTTACATAACTTTGGTTTTGTTATTTGTGTTTTTTCTTTTCATCTGAGTGTTTTAATTTTTATAAATGCTCAACAATATAAATTTATTTCTTTTTATAATACATTTACCTAATTGATTCGACACTAAATGCTTTTCGTTTGCTTTTATCATGAATTTTATATTCTTTGACAAGCTTTCTTCTGTTTTTTTTTGTTTTGTTTTTATTTTAATGTAGCAAGGATTCTTCGCATGCTGCTACTGATGCTATGCTTGCAAGTGATCAACAGCAATTTAATTATACACATATCTACAACAGTTGCTTGTTTTAATTTAATTCTCATTTTAATTTTAATTTAATTAAGCTGTGCAGCGCTACTTAAAATTATACATAGCTCACTAAAGTGCTTGAATTTGAATATGATTAAATTTTTGTATGTTTTTGCTTTGCTTCATCTTTTTATTATTGGAATCTTTTTTATTTTTATTCAAGTACCTAAATGTTTAAATTTTTCTTTGATGGAATGATATTTTTCCCATGATTTCATATGCAAGTAATGCGAATATTTCATTTTAACGAGACTTTTCACATCCGCAATCATTCTTCGCTATTTTTCGCTGGTCTACTTTCCACAAAATCAAATTTAAATGAAAATTAAGTTTAGATTTCTATTACATAGTGAAAGTAAATTAATTGTAATTTCATCGAAATGACACATTAACTTTATTTTTCACAACACATTATTTATAATGGAATCGATTTGATATTATTAATACAAGGTTTCATTAGATTATTAATTGCATTGCTAAACAACTAATAACAATATAAACAATTTTGCATTTATAGATTCATACTTGAAGGGAGGACGAATGATCCTCGAGCCGTCGTTAATGCATACATTTAATCAATGATTTTATATATATACCTCGTTTACTCTTGAAAAATTTATTTACAATATCATTCATATCTTACTCAGTTTTTCGTGAATATTTTTTTTTATTTTTTCTTAATTTAATTACTTTCATATTTATTTTCTAGAATTTCTAATTTTAACTTAATTGTTGTTTTTTCAGTATCTTACAGAGAGTTTTCATCAATGAATTTTAATATTTAGTTTGTTTTTTCAATTATGTTCAATATTTTTATTATTTTTTCCGTTTTACGTTTCCTATTTGATTTAACCTCTCATGAGTGGTTTTAATTCATACCGAAATTCTATGATCTATTTCAAGCTAAATCATTTATTAAATAATACTATTTGTTTAGTTCTTAAATTTGCCAAGCCTTATTTCTTTAGACTTATCATGTTTTATAACATTAATTTTTTCTCACAATTTGTAGCCAGATATACTGTTGAAGTATTGCAGATTATGTCAAAAGTTCTGCGAAAGCGTTAGAAAAATATGAGTTTTTGGATTTTTAAGGTGAGATTTTCGTTTTCATTTTTTTATGACCTATCTGGATTTCATACTCGTAAAGTTGTTTTAAATATGGAATTTCTTGCTAAATTCTAGCAACCAAAAAAATAAAAAAATACAACACGAAGTAATTTATTTGGCTGCAGTCCGAAAAAGTTCGTTAAATTTCTGCTAGATATCTAATATTTAATTTCAGTGCAGTTACTGGTTTAAAGTATAAGCACTTCAGATAAAATTAATGGGAGTATAATAGTACTACCGCTAACTCCTCCTATGAGAAAAAATAAATAGATAATACCGATTTTGCAATTCTTTTAATTCGTTACTGTCCAGCGTCATCAAACCTACAGACAATTTATTGTACATCGCTGCTTTGACGTCCTTCGTAACACGGAAAAGCTGATGCTCTGTCGAAGATCTGTTTCTGAAGCCGAATTGGAAATCAGGTAGGATATTATTGTTAGCCATTAAATCATTTAATCTTTTTACGACTATTCTTTCAAAGAGCTTACCTAAACCTGGTAGTAAGCTAATGGGTCTATAGTTGTCGGGAGAGTGCGGATCTCTTCCAGGCTTCAGGATAGGTATAACTAGAACTTGTTTCCAGATGGATGGAAAGAAGGAGAGCCTAAGGCAAGCGTTGAATAGGTGGCATAAGAAGACTATTCCTTTTTTGGGTAAATTTTTGAGTAGCGTTTGTTCAATTTAAAAGCTCGCTGCTTCGCGCCGTGATAAATTAATCATGAAAGCAAATGACTCGCCCAAACCGCTAATTCGTGCCCTGGTGAACTGAAAACCAGCAGTTGCTACCACCTATCTCTTTGGGCTTAACCTAGCCTCATCGATTTTAGCTAGTTATAAGTAGATAGTCAAGTTATGTTAAGCTAGTAATAAGTTCAGTAGAGGTTTTTGCCTAAATTTTCCTATAGGTAATTGTAATATACAGATAGAAATACGATACTACGCATAGTTTTAAGTAATGTTCAAACGATGGTGAAATGATTTCGTCAGAACACCTGCTATATTATAAGGCATCTGTACCGCATACATTCTAATAAAGAAAAATTTATATATAAAAAAAAATCTATGTAACTCGTTACCGGAACCAGTCTCCTGTGAATTTTCAATAAAACCAACTCCAACGTTAGAATAACTTTCAAAACTTTTAGAAACTCCATGTAACGAGATTTAAGTCTTCATTACGAACTCGTATATTAGTCAGTGACTTTGTATCAAGTTCGATTGTTAGACAGTCATGGATTTCGTAAATCATTTTTCGAAAAAATTCGACGCTCAGAATATCGATGTCAAAAAATCGAAAAAGAGACCTTTTTTGAAATAGAATAAAAATAATCTCGGATATTCAGGGTGGCACAGAATTAATCACTATTGGAAGATTTTATAACTTTTGCAAATCGTGTCGTGCGTGAATTATGTTTGATATCTGTGAACTAGACCGCTGCAGAATACAAACAGACAAGCAATGGAGCCGTATACTCCGCAAGGGTGTGGAAGAATTGTGCCAATTTAACTGTGATGATTTTGTATCGAAAATCATCATGAGTGACGCGGCGCATTTCCACTTAAGCGGTTACGTCAATAAGAAAAATCTTCGTTGCTGAAACTGAAAATTTGCGTGTGATGCACGAACAGCTATTACATATACTCAAAACCCACTGTGTGGCGCGGCGTTCATGAGGGAGGGGTGATCGGGCCGTATTTTTTTTGAGGACGCCATAAGCAATACTGTAATCGTTAGTAGCGAACGCTGCAGGGCCATGATATTGCATGAGTGGGGCTCGGCAAATATGTGGTTTCAACAAGACGACGCAACCGCACCTACAGCACGAGCCACAATGGATATTGTGAAGGAAGTGGTTCGTGGTCGTGTAATTTCCCGTATGGTCGCTTTCTTTCTTTCTTTCTTCTTTCTTTGCGGCTACTTGAAGTCGCGGGCTTATGCCAAGAAGCCTCAGACAATCGAAGACTTTGAGGAGAACATTCGACAGGAATGCGAACAGTTATTACCGGAAATCTTGCGGAAAGTCTTGGAAAATGCAATAAAACGGGCACAAATGTTTATCAATACTGACGGCAGCCACTTGATGGATATAACCTCTTCCACTTGTTAGAAAAAAATGGTAAAGGTACAAGCAAGCTTTCCATCGCTCAAAATAATTGTTTTTATTTGGTAAAAAAGTTATTCAAAGACATAATTGGATGATTAATTTGCGCCACTCCGTAATTTTCAAAAAAATGTTATGGGCCAATCAACTCGAATATTTTGAAATATTATGGTTTATTGACAAGAACAAAAGTCAAACTGCAGCAGTCTAGCTCATCAATTCAAAAAAAAACTCTAAAAAGAATGAAGGCCAATGCACATTTTTCTAGCAAGAGAGATGATATACATCCTGCAAATGAATCATATCAATTCAATTTTGCTCTTACTAATTATTTTGTATTGGTTTTGAAGGAAAAATAGCCTATTGCACTACATATATGGTAAGTAATCGCAGGAAAAAAATTAAAATAAAGCAGATAAAAGATAATAATCGTATGTCAGCAGAAGCCTTTAGAATCACCTAATTTTTTAAGGTTTCGTGAAACGATTCATAATTTCCGCGTCCCGCTTGTCTCTGCGTTCATTCGGAATATTTTATCAGAGAGTATCGAAGAAAGATAGAAATGATCATGAGAATGTTTCTTTAAACCCATAAAGTTGAGTGAGAAATCAACTCATATGTGCCAATTTTTCGTACATTTTGCCTTCCTCTGGACCTCCTGATGCATGAAATGATTTTTTTTTGTTCCAGATTCTGAAAGCTCTAACTAAAACCTTCCATTTGATACCCCATTTGAGTGCATTTGATAAAAGTCCTTCACCATAAGCCGGGACCCCTTAAAAAATTTTAAAATGTTTCATAAGACCTAAAGTTTGTAGAAACTATCACTTCTCACCTTTTCACAAAGTTTGAGCTTCCTAGCTTTTATAATTTCTGAGAAAACTTGCTGTGACGTACGGACAGACGAACAGATGAACTGACGGACAGACATTACTTGAAAATATTTCGTCTTTGTAAAATTTTGTTTTAACAAGCCCTAAAAACTCCAAAAATCACTACGTAATTCAAAATCTATCGATTTTTTTACAAATGCATGGCCTATCAATTTTGTGTTGAAATCATGACGGTACCCTTAAGCTTATAGAAAACCCGCTATGAAGATCGCTAAGAAAAATATTTGTATTATAAAATTTTCGTAGAAATTGAATCAAAGCCAAGCAGAAGTTGGTTTGTGTAAGTTTCAAATCAAACAACAAACTACAGGCTTCTTGAAAATTTCATAGAAATTTCTGGAGTAGTTTGGAATGTTTATTTGTTGATTTGGCGAAACATTCCGGAATGTCATCGCAGTTGAAATGCCACTAAAGCGTATTTTTTGTACTCTAGAAGAGACACATCGAACTTTTTGTGATATGATTTGCCAAATCTAATTAAAGTCATCAATATATTAATCAGGAAAATTGCTCCGAATCCGATTTTGGCTTCAAACCCCTTTTGCTTCGAACAGCCTCTTGCTATTCAAATCGACAACGCTGTGTTCTGCTGGATTCTTAAAGTTTTACTTCTGAAACTTCAAGAAAAGGATGCAGAGATGAAATGATTAAAATGCAGGATTATATTATCTCTATGCTTAGCTTGCCTCTAAATGATCCTTGAAATTATTTCACGGTGTTTTGATATCGAGGATTCAAGACCATAAGCCAGTAGGAAACTCAAAAAAAATTCTTGTCCAACTCTGTCGATGAGCACAGCTTATCGCTGTTCGGATTTTGTAATTGGGGGACTGCGATTGAAAGAATATACCAATTGAAGCAAATATTTGAAAAAGCGATGTTTTGGAAGGGTGTATAGTACCAAAACGCTTGGTTTTGACACTAGTTTAAGTGGAGATTACAAAGATGAAACTTTCTATGAACGTTTAATACAAAACAGACACCTTTTGATTTGTACCCGTCAAAAATGTCACTTTAGAAACTAAGGAACGGCCTCTTATAGTTTCTCCACAAAATTTGAATTTTTCCATTTGTAAAATTCATGACAAAATCTGACATATTCCACAGGTGCACAACCCAAAAAATGTTACCCTCAAAAATAATTCAAAAGCTTCAAACTTGTTTAAAATAAATTTTTGTGCCAAAATGTCGCATTTTTGGAAATTCATGCAGTAAACAACTCTTAGTGACTTCTTATAATAAAGAAGGCTTTTAAACACTGATTAACATATGATTAATGCGGACTCAGAAAGCAATTGTTTTCTTTAGACAGTAGGTGAGTCTGACTTCATGATGCATTAATCACAAAAACACTAAGCCATTTAACGTCAATGAATATGAAAACAAAATGAAAGACCAGTTATTTCGAACTTTACCTCAGGATTCCTTGCCCCTGAGAACTACAACTTTCACTCGTCACCAAGAACAAAAATTCTCACAGCAGGCGGGGGCGTTGGGGCTGGGGAATCGCTTGTCTTGCAATTCCTCTTCCCCTCTCCCCTCCCGCTAGAAAAGGGATCCCCCAGCTTGAAGGCGCGTCACGACGTTACAAAACGAGACCTGGCCCGAAGTAATGTGTCAAACGGTTCCAGGCTGCATTCTCGGGTTGACAGGGGAGATGTTTAGTGGGTAGTCCAGCAGCCTTCCTACAAGTATGGGAGTTCCACACGCTGTGCGTTAATGATATTCACCTCCCAACCACAAAAAACAAGTTGGGTAGACAGACCTATGTTCATGTCAGAAGGGTTTTGTACCCAACTTCTCAGAAATGCGGTCACCAGCAACGAATAAAGTCAAGAAATATGTCAAAGAGATGTGCACGTTTAAAAGAACATCCATTGTATTCTATTTTGAACGGTCACCATTTTGTTGTAAACCAACAAAAATCACTCAAATCATGAATTCCCAAAAGCATTAATGTTATTGACCTTATATGAAAATTTCAAGAAGATTAAATCAAAACTGCAGTGACTGATTCAATGGAAAGTTCACAAAATACCAAAATCATGTGTTATTGTTGTTGCAATTGTAGAAATTTCAAATGGCTATAACTTCCGTGTATATCATTCGATTTTAATCAAACTTACAAAGTGTAAGGGCCTTTTGTAGGACTACTTAGGGGTAACCTTCTTCTTCCGATTTTATTGGGAAAAATGAGAAATTCCAATATCATACTATTATCAACAAAGTTGAGCGAATTTTGGGGCCTTGGCTACAAGCTAGTTATGCGGAAGCTTGGTGCCCTACGGAAAGCTTGTACACATGACGCGGAAAAAATGGACGAGATAGTGCGGGCACTCTTCCCCGCCATCCCGTCCGTGTTGACGCTGACCATGGTGAAACAGCAGTCGAGTGTCCACACTTCACACAGCCGGAACTGGAAGAGGCAGTCCTTTCGTTGAAAGCGAGGAAGACTCTAGGTCCAGATGGTGTTCCAGCTGAGGTGTTGCGGCTTGTCTATCACCATTGTCCTGACTTGCTGCTCAGCACATTCAACGCTTGCCTTCGGGACGATGAAGGAAGGGGATGGAATGTGGAGAAGCTCGTCCTGATCAGCAAGGGGAAGGGCAATCCCGAATCGTTGTCTGCATACCGCCCGTTATGCATGCTAGACACGGCTGGGAAAGTGCTAGAGAAACTCATCAAGGGAAGGCTAACTGACGCGATTCATGCTGCTGGGGACCTATCTCCTCGGCAGTACGGCTTAGAGCAGGACGTTCTACCATTGATGCGATTGCAGAGGTGATGAATGAGGCATATAGTCGCACCAAGCGACGGATCGTCCTGTTGGTGACACTCAGGGACGCCTTCAACTCCACTAGATGGGTGGATATTCTGGATACGCTGGAAAACCCTTTTCAAGTTCCAGAATATCTAATGCGGCTTTTGAGGAACTACCTAAAGGACCGAAGCCTACTCTACGACACGATACAGGACCAACGAAGGATGGAAATTACATCGAGTGTTGCCCAGGGATCTATCCTTGGTCCAAACCTGTGGAATGTATCTTACGACGGGCTACTGAGACTGGAGAAGCTAGATGAGTCGCTCTTGGTCGGCTATGCGGATGATGTTGCGGCTCTGGTCGCTGGACACAGCGTTAAACAAGCGCAACTTAGGCTAGGTATGCTAATGCTCCGAGTGAGGGCCTGGACGACTAGTCGTGGGTTCAGTTTAGCACTGGAGAAAACCGAAGTGGTCATCTTGACAAAATGAGAATCCCTAGAGTAAGGATGATCAGTATTGGAGACTTACGAATCGAATCGAAGCCATCGGTGAAGTACCATGTGCAACTGATCGACTCGAAGATGAGTTTCTCTGAGCAAATCAGGGCAACGGCTGAGAAGGCTGCTTCGGGAATATCGGCTCTGAGTCGACTTATGGCCAACGTAGGGGGACCCAGCTCATCAAGAAGACGCCCCTTGATGAGTGCTGTAGGGTCAGTGCTACTGTACGGAGCATAAATATGGGGCGGCGCTTCAGCAAGGAGGTATACCGAAAACGTGTGGCACAGGTACAGAGAAGAGGAGCACTGAGGATTGCATCTTCGGATCCGACAGTCTCTGATTCGACGGTGAGAGTGATTGCAGGCGTGATACCTGTCGCCCTCCTTGTTAGAGAGCGCCGTGCTATTTACCTGCGCCGAAACGAGGATGCGAGGGAGATGGTTGTCCGCGAGGAGAAACAGCGCTCGCTCAACGATTGGCAGTAGTCTTGGGTGAATCGCACGAAGCGAAGGTGGACTGTGCGCCTCATCCCGGATGTGAGACTGTGGCTAAATCGAAAGAATGATGAGACTGATTTTTATCTGACCAAGCTTTTGAGCGGGCATGGTTGTTTTCAGTGTTACCTGCACAAGATTGGTAAGTCACGGTCCCTCGATTGTCAGTTTTGCCCAGGAGAGGGGGACAATGTCTGTCACACGTTTTTTGCGTGCAAGAAATGGGTTAGGCTATGAAAGAACCTCTACAGGGAGACGGGAGAGCTCACCCCGGATAATATAGTCACGATGATGCTCGAATCGTTTGGACAATGGAACCAGGTGGCACATTATGCTCGGGCAGTCCTAAAATATAAAAGGCACTCACAGCAGCCGGGGCGTTGGGGCTGGGGGATCGCTTATCTGGAACTCCCTCTCCCCTCCCGCTTGGAAAGGGATCCCCAGCTTGAAGGCGCCTCTTGGCGTAACAAAACGAGACCTGGCCCGAAGTAATTTGTCAAACGGTTCCAGGCTGGGTTCCTCGGGTTGACAGGGGAGGTGTTTAGTGGGTAGTCCAATCGCCTTCTTGCGAGCATGGTAGTCCCACACTCTGTGCATAAATGGCATTCACCTCCCTACCACAAAAAAAAACTATCAATTGCAAACAATCTTCCCGGTAGAAATAGCTAAATCCCCATTAACCACCTGAGCGTTGCGCGTAGCATTTGCTTTCTAAAAATTACCTGATTACCTAAATGCCAACATAGTAAAAGTGGTATAACAATAAATTAAGCCATTTAACTGACTTTTTTTGCATACTGAATCCCAATTTTTCGTCAAAGGAAGTCTAATGACCATTAAAACGAGACAAATGTAATTTGTATGGAAGTAACCAATAAATAGCGTTGATATTTTTAATATATTTACCTAAATAAATGTTATTTGAATCATATTCTATTTTTAAACAAGCATATTTGATTAATTAATTCGACTTGATGTTATTTTTAGGAATAAATAATTTCAGTTTCTTCGCCCACTCATGAAGTTGACTCAACTATATTGCTAAGCCCCACATTGATGTTGTGTCCATATTTCGTGGCAACAAGGTTGAGACAACATCGTTGCGGTTGATGATATATTGTGCTTTTTTTTCAGTATGTTCTTTAAAATAACGTGTTTTATTGGCAATAAAATTGTTGTTATATTGACTATCAAATTTTTTGATATTAAAGATATTTAATGATATCCATGCACTAAAAGTGCAGTGTCTTTTGAGCAGGTAATGTGAAAATTAGATTTCAAGCATAACACCTACTATCAGACTAATTAAAATAGGGAACATCCTAATAAACATTTGAAAAGTATATTTCATACTCAAAGTGCATGCGTTCCAATCATGATTGAATTATCGAGTATATCCATTGATCAGTACAGTCCCTCTTCGCCAGTTTTGAGATAACTGAATATTGTTTCGTTCCGATAATCAAGCAATAATTTCCATAATTCACAACTCCTTCCGTTTAATCTCACCTTATATATTGTATGAAGCCATAATTAGTTGTTATATTCAAAGCAACATTTTAATGATAATCGATTAAACTATGCGTCAACTTGGCTTATTTTTGTTTGTTTCTTTTTTGTTTATTTCTCCTCCATTTGAATATTTCCATTAACACCCTGTCGGCTAGAATAAAATCATATTTAGCATTTTTTATTTACTGTTGTTTTGCCTTTTTCATTAAGTTTTCTTGTGATTTTATCGCTTTTGTTTATGAGAAAAGTATCTGTAATTTATAATTTCTTTGAAAAAATTGAATAAATAGTATGTTGTTCATGACTCAATTTTGAAAATTTTTGTTTTGTTTATCTAAATTATTTTGTTTGTTCTCTTTTTTGATTAGAGTTGAATAAATTATTGCGATTTCCACTTTCTGGCGCACCTGGAAATCATTTCGATAAATTTTAATTTTTAATTTTTTATGAATAATAATTATAGAATCATTTTTGAATTATAAGACATAATTTTTTTTATTGTTACAAATTGAATTGAGTATCACTTTGATCAAAATATTTTAGAACTTGTATATGAGCTCGTAAATAATGACTACATTGAATTTTTCCGTTGCTCACGGCACTGAAGAAGGAAATAACTTGTTTCCGAAACACGTGTCTGCCCGGGTTTTAATAAATATTGGCGTTTTAAGGAAAAAAAATTAAGGGAAAAAAAATTAGGGTTTTATTTATTCATAATGACTACAGTTTTTCTTGACCGGCAATTAAGAGGATTGATAATAATGGTTTTTTTTAAGCATTCAAAGTATTTTTTCGTTCTGTTTTAAAATAAAGGTCTGCTAGAAAAACTTGAATTGGGAATGTAACCTGTAGAGGGACACATCTACCAGATAAAATTGATTTTTTTTCATCATTTCATTCAATTTATTATTCCAAAAAATTAAATTGCTTTGTAATTTATTTATTGTTCTACCCTATCTAATGATAATCATTAATATAATTTTTAATTAGAGTCTATTCACCATGATTAAAGATTTCTTATTTCAATTTCAAGCATTTAAATATTTGCCGAACAAAAGATAATTTTCGTTAAATGAATTAATGAAAATCAATGACAACTTCAGCCTATTTTATAGTTAATTTAATTGCTACATATTTGATATTTAGTGATTATTTTCTACAAATAAACATAAGTTCATGGCAATATAAAATAATCGTTTCATTTGGCTCCCCTAGGAATAAGTTAGCTATCAAATTTTTTTTTGTTAATTTAATTTAGGGAGACATCTTGGTTTTTGATAGTATAAAATATAATTTTTAAATTGATTTTCTGTTTAAATTTTTCTCTACAAATAAGTTGTATGTGTGAAAATTCGGTTCGTTTTCATTTTATTGGCAACCATATATTGAGTAGATAGTTTCAATTGAGTTTCTTCTGTTGCTTTTATAGTCTACAGGTTGTGTTTGCTAGTTTTTCTCTGGTTTTGTTTCAATTTAAGTTTGTATTGTTGAAAAGCTCACTAACTGGTTGATTTGTTTTATTTTCAGATTCCACTGCGACAAGTTGTATTCAATTGTATCAAAGTAAGTACACACTTACTAGCTATGAAATGGGATTCATAACTTGTCAAGATTAATTGCCAGTTGATTAATATTTTAAATGATATTTTTATTCAACCTCAATTTTTATGAAAATTAAAGCTTTTTATTTTTTATTTTATAAATATTACACAAAAGGTTAGAATATATTTCATATAGTTTTTGCTGGGTGAAGATATTTTTCCATTTTAATTATTAGAGACGGCAGTGAAATTCATTTTATTTGATTAATTATATGGACAAAATCAACATGACTTTGAATATGAACTCGAATGCATGACCATAGCTATGAACTTCGTATTAACGTTTTATTAAATTGAACTAATTTTCAAGTGACATTGAAATAATAAAACTCAAAATGAAGAGCAAAACAAAACAACGCAAAAGCACTTAATTTTTAAAAATAATTGAGTAAATCAGAATATTCTTTTCTTTCTGTACACAATTCAACATTCTTCCTAACCTTAATTGATTAGATACATCTTCTTCTTCGTAGCCCGACAGGCCCTTTCGGGCCTTCGCTTAGAGATAGTTAGAGTAACTCATTATCATGATCTAATGCATCGACACTCCACAAGGTGAAATGATCATTATCACACTTTGGCCGTGTATCCGTCCACCCAGCTGCGATACGTTCTGATTTTAAACCAGCACGTATCATAACTCAACAGGCTTATAGTCCGTCCGAAGAACCACTCGAACTGAATCTCGTTGACGGCAACGAAACTTGAACCAGAAACCTTTGGCTTACGGGCTTAGTGCTCTAACCACTAAGCCACGCGGACTACTTGATTAGATACATAATACTCCTATAATAGACCGGAAGAGGAACTCAAAATTTAGAAAGCTAAAGGGGTTTCCAATAAGAAGCTCTCAAAATTTAGAAAGCTAAAGGGTTTTTCCAATAAGAGGTGTTATTTTGAATAGCCCGCTATTTCGGTAGATGTTACTTTTGAAGCTGTCATTTTTTGACATTTGTCAAGTAAAACTACGCCATTGATAAAATTGGAACGATACATGCTTTAACAATGCACTGAAATTATTAAAGTTCACTACAAAAATGATGAAAATTTGGAAGAGACGGTTCGTAAAACTCGAAAATTTTTGGGTCGTCGTGAAGCACCTTGTCGGACCGCAATATAGAAATTAGTGGAAAAATTCGAGCTGTTGGGACAACTTAGTGATGCGAAGAATAAAACCCATGCACGTCAACACAAGATAAGCATACAAAGTAGCGATAATTCTGAAACGTGATTATCAGCCCAACACCAGGCTCTGCCGTGATAACATCGGCAAAATCATTGCTGATGAAAGCCGGGTTAAGGAAAGATGGGCATCATATTTCAAGTATCTCGTTGATCCCCCGCAAAACTCCAGAATATTGGAGTTAAAAGATCGATGAGGTTCCAGTGAAGCTCATCAAATATGGTGGCAGCGGTATTCAGAAAGCCATCCATAAAATCATCCAGCACATTTGGCAACAAGAGCATATGCCAAACGAGTGGAGTCAATCAATTATATTATTGGTTTACTAGGGAGTATCAAGGTCGCTTTACAGCAGTTAGATCGAGGACAGACCAAGTTTTTACAGTCAAAAAGGTAGATACATAAAAAACGCTGGAGGTTCAAAAGAGATGTACAACAAATTTTCGTTGAAGCAAGCACACGACGGTATTGATCGTAACATACTGTACCAAATAATGCTTTGCTTTGATATCCCGGCCAGATTAGTCCTTCTTACCAAAATAATAATGACGTCGACAACCTCCCAATTCCACACCAATAACGAACTAACTGACGCCTTTCACACAAACGTCGAACTGAAGCGGAGAGAGGGGCTGGCCCAGTTGCTATTCAATTTGGCTCAGCAATATGTTAACAGAAAGCCACCTGTCGATACAGGAAGTACGTATACAAGTCAAGCCAAGTAGTAGCCCATGCGGACGACATCAACATTTAGCCAAGGTCATTCAAACCTGCCAAAAAACTTTTCCTGAAACTCAACAACGAAGCAAAACTAGTAGGGCTACAATTCAATGAGAATAAAACAAAGGTCATGACCCAGTTAAGGAAAAATATAGAAAATATCACACTTGGCGAATACAATATCGTAAATGTGGGTGAATTTGTATATTTAGACGCTGAAATAATGAGAACCGCTAATGAAAGAGACGAAATACGCCGCGAAATATAGCTCGCAAATAAAATATTTTATTCAGTTTTGACGATCTTGAAGACCAGCTGCATACGCAGGAAGGCAAAGCTCCAGGTATAAATTTGTGATAAGACCTGTGTTATGTTATAGGGGTGAGCAACCGCAAATATATTGAACTCCTTCGAAAAACGGGTCCTGCGGCGAACAATTGGAGTGAAGCTAGACGGGGGCCAATGCCGAATTTTATACAACCATGAACAGTATGAAGTTTTTGACGAGTCGGAGGTCTCAACGATTGAAGACTGCGGAAGCTGCAATGGGCTGGGCTTGTGAATCGTATGGACAAACAAAGGATGTCGAAAAAGCTATTCGTTGTGAGAACTGAAGGGTGTATGCCAGTGGAGAAACCGAGTAAACGCTGGTCTGACTCGGTCGACGAAGACAGTTCATCGCTGCTTGGATTTCAAGATTGGAGGACGAGTTCAATTGACCGAGACAGTTAGAAGCACCTGTTGTAGGAAGTGAAGGCCTGAGAGAGGCTGTAGTACTACGAAGAACAAGAAAGTTGCAAAAGATGTATCGTCACACTAAGGAGGGGGGGTACCATAGATGTGACCGACTCTAACAAGGACGGGGGAGGGCCAAACAATCATGAAATGAGTGTGACGTACTTTATGGATGACCTCTTAAAGCATAATATCTACTAAGAAATAATTCTGCTATAAAATGTTTCCTCTTGTTATAAATTTACGTTTATGTCATGAAAATATACTAAATAAACTTATTAACAATAACTTCAAGTTTGCTTAAAGCTAATTAAAAACAAAAAAAAAAACCCTTGCAATGGAAATGATGATCGGGCAAAGAATGGTTCAACATCCCCAATAACTATGAGTCTAGTAATGGGAGCGACCGCTGGCAACTATTGTAGATGGGGGGGCTAGCAAAACTGGTGAACTAGTCATTTGCCGGTATAAGGCCGGTATTTTTGACGTTCATGATGTAATGGTGTAAAAATAGGCCCAAATATGCACCACTTATCAAACCTTATATTTGATATTTCGGGAACACTTAACAAGGAAGTTACCGATAGACAGCCCACGTACTCTTTTATTGAAGTTTGTTTTTTGTTTGCGGCGTATTTAAATGAAGTTAAAATGATAGCGTAAATAGTTCCAGGCTCCGTAAAATTAGGTTTCTAAATTTTTTTATGAAGATATACTCTCATCTTTAGCATTTTAAGCATTTTATAGTTACATATGTGCTGCATGGGTTACTGCCAATGTGTTAACACTAAAATCATCAAAGTATCCAAAGCAATAACTATTCAGCAACAGACTTACGATACAGGAAAAGAGTAACCCAAAAGTCATGGCAGTAACCATTTTAAAATGTGATGGTTCTTCTTCACGACGGCGAAATGATCGAGGTAATATGTTAGAAAATTCTATATAATGCTAGAATGGTCTCGTGAAGTCTAGCCTTATTGATTTACACTATGAAATGCAGACAATAGAAAGTAGTCTAGTGTCTCCCTTATATAATATGAATCAATAAAGCTAGATTTCATGAGCGCATTCTTGGATTGTATATAAGTTTCTAGTTTCTATTGCCTCAATCGTTCCACCTGATTGAAAAAAAGTCAAGATACTTCGAAATGCAGTAAGTAAAAATGGGCAACAAAATAAGAAAAGACAATTAGGATTCGTCGAAGGGATATTTGAAAAGAATTTAGGCGAAATCTGCTTGAAAAGCAAGTTAATTATAATAACGACATGTTTTCTTATAATTTAAAAAAGGGACTTCCACTTCCTTGGAAATCAAAATCAAGGACCACACGCCTTAAATGCGAAAAAATATGTACTATTTCCTGGGGAGGAATTTTCAAAGACTTCTTGATGAACTTTTTGGCATAATCAGCGTTACCGATGTTTGAGGATGAGCTAGATGCAAAAATCATTTAAGTAGGCTCAAAATTCGGACTCAAGCTCCCTTTGCAGACTTGCAGTATTCCTCTTGCCTTATACAAAACCATGTAGGTTTGGTGCTCAATATAACGATGTGCAGAGTAAAAAAAGTTTGAGATGAATATCGAATAGATGTTATCTTTAGGCCCTCTTCACTTATACATCCAAGCATCATATAATTTCCAAGGTAGTTCAAAAAGAAGGAGCCATATATGGGCCATATATCCCAGTAAAGCACGTAGCAGAGTGTTTGTTTCAACGACGTGTTATATATTTTGTATGACGATTCAGCTATATCTGCATGCATAATATCACGTAAACTTTAATGGACAGGACATGGAGGAGCACCAACTATTCAGATGAGCGCTGAAGGGTAGAGTCCAAGGGAAATGTCCAGTTGCAAAACCGAGGGAACGATGGACCCTGTTTGGTACTTCTAATTGGCGAACGAGATCACAAAACCACGGGAATCGGAGCCGATGATTACTGAGGAGGTGAAAGCTTGACTTAGAGTCGAATCGTCAGTTCCTGGAAACATGGAACGTTGCGATCTTCTTTCTAGACTAATGAAAAAATAGGGAAACCCAACTGCTGAAGCAATCGTTCTACAAAAATTACTAGAGGGGCATCTAATATGAAATCTAAGGCAAAGTGAGAAGAATGAGAGGTTGCGAATCGTCCTTTCTTAGTGCTATAAACTGGAGCACAAAGTAAAAATGTAATTAAACGTTATTACTAACGAATCTATCTTGACCAACAAGGCAGTGAAAAGGATGAGACTATGCAAAGAATAAACTCTGCAAACGAAGCCGATACTCTATACTCTTCATCCGAAATTGAGATATGTGCATAAAAAATAGTAAGCTTTTCATTTACAAAGGCTCATCAAACCTCTAACGAGCAAATGCGTACTGGCTTAGAACGTGATTGAATCTACGGCTCAATAAAAAAAAGAATAGAGTTGAGACTTTGTTACAACGATAATTTGTAGAATAACACACCTATTTCCATATGCGTGAGGCTATGAAAATCCATCGATGGACCATAATAACTCGATCAAAATTAACAGTAGTATAGAAAGGAACAGCGAAATGGCGATCGATTTTGCAGATCCGTGACGTTTGGGGGAGTGCAATACTCGAGGCCTTGGCTAAAACTTTAACATACTATTGGTAACAGGTATGTCAGTAGCTGAATCTCCGGAGAAATAATTCTGCAAAAATGTGGATGAAGTTCATAATACAAACATAAAACATGCCCATATTAGAAAAATGCTGATGCTTTGGAGCTCAAACTATTGGAGCTATCTATTAAGTTAATTTTAAGTAGAAAACAGATACACACACTAGAAATGTTTCATATTTTACTTAAATTCAACCGTGCGGCTTCAAGTATTATCAATTCATTTATTTTTTTGTTTAAAACAAGTTTTTGCATGGGACTATGTGCTCTCACCTATCTCAAGCTCACTAGGCCAGTTTAAAAAATTTATTCAAATCTTTCATTTTACGTGTAACTAACATATCATTCCGAGCTTCGTGCAGAGCTTGTAAATGCAGATTTGGTAGGTTTTTTTTTGTATATTTTAACAGCAATTTTAGGTAAAATTAAGATTACTAATAAATAAGAATTTGGCTCCTCCTGCTCAAACCATGACTCTAGAGAGGTATGTATATCCAGACATTCAAAAGCTGTCAGAGTTTGACAGAATTATATTCAGCTTCAAAAGCTCAGCTAGCTATCTTCATCAGAAGCAGTCTGTGTAAATCTCTGTAATATTTTCAAATGTCAGTGATATATGTCTTACGTATCCAGTATGCATATTAAATTCAATCCCAAGCCTAAAAATTATTACAAATGGTCTCTAAATAAATCAAATACTTAGGAAATCATTAAGATGGCTTGATCGACGGATACTGCCCATTCCATTCATTAATAACAACTCGGTATGAAGTCTATGTATACATCAATTATAATCCATACTTATTACATAAAAACTAAAATTTAGTAAGAAATAAAAATAGAGTGAAACGATTTTAATATTGACATCTTAACGTTGAAACGGATGTAATATAATTTTCTTGACTAAATTAGAAATAACGCGAACAAAACATCTTGAGATGAATTGCGGTCGAATTGGTAATTTACAAATTACATAAACGTTTCTATTCCAAATACATATATATGAAAGGTGTTTTTCTTTTGTATTTAATTTGTACATAGATTGATATGTTCTATTTTTTTATATGAATAGTTTACTTTGAATTTGTTTTAATTTTACTCGAATTATGTAAGAAATGATTTCGTTCGGTTAGAATATAGATTAGTAATGTCTTGTTATTAATTAATTACTTGATTAAATTATCTTTCGATTTTTTATTGCTGTTTTACGTGATATTTTGAAGAATAAAAATTATTATAGCTATGAAAGCATGCATTGAGCTCATATTTATAATTTATTATGAATTGGATATTGCTTTTTGGTTGATATAGACTTAGTTGGACTAATTGATACAATTTTGAGTAAGATTTCATTTATTTTAGGAAGTGAAGTAGTTTAAAGCTTTGTTAAATTATTTCGAATCTAAAAATACTAAAATTAGGTAACAAAAGCAAAAAAGTAGCTACAACTATAATTTCCTCCATTTTGCTTTGACTTGCCATTTCAATTGTCCGGAAATTTCTCCAATTCGTTTCAGACTCATTTTATTACAAATTCATCTTATAACTTAATAATTTTTAGTTACTCCAATATAATTTAATGATTTGATGATGATATTGCATGGAAATGATGTAGATGCTTATGATATTGGTTTTTATGTTTTTTTCTACAACGCACGTGGTTGGCTTTCTACTGGTGGTTCTATTTCGTGGGTGGTTGCTCCTTTCTGTTTTCTATTAAATTTTTTGTATTTATCAGTATTGAAGATTTTGTGGAATTGAAGTTGTTGCGTTTTGCTGATAAATTACAATTTTGGTGTTTGATATTTGATGTTGATGGCGATGGTGGTGATAACGTCGGCTGATGTTAATCTTATATAAAATTTTTTGTTTTGTTAGTTTTTTTTTATTTAATTCAATTTCATTTCGTCGGTGTTATGACACAACATTGTGGGCGATAATCGATACCTTCCTCAGGTGCTTGATCCATTGTGTCAGGATCGCTAGCCGGCAGGGCAAGTAAATGTTAGGCCTCGAGAAATATTAATGCTGTTGGTTTTGGTTCTAAATTTGATTTTTTCGCTTCGATAACTAAAAATGTAATATCCGTTTTATCGCGATTGGCAAAACATTCGGCTATTAAACGTGCAACGTCCTGAAAGATAAAAAAGTAAGTTATATTGATTTCTTGCAATATTAAATGATTCTCAAATTAAAATAGTTAAATTTCGAGGACTCAGGGCTTCAATTACTATATTTAGCTTGACATAATGTTTTTCTTTTGCTTTGAAAGGATTTAATTTCATTGAAAAAACCAAAGGACGGAAGATTTTTTATTTATTGCAGTTCTAAAGGATATTGTTCCTTGTCCGGCTCAAATTATTCCCTATTAACTTGATTAAATTCTTAAATTCGAATCTAAAGAACACCTGAATGCTTGTAGTAGCTTACTACATTATTCTTTTCTCATCAATGACTTTGTATGTTTGATAAATATTTTCATACTCCAGAAATTCAAGAATGGTGTTATTTGGTCAAATTTAAGATTAATCAGTTAGGTGATTCCTAATTTTATAATACGTCAACGCGCTGTCATCAGAATAGAATTTATACATAGATCAAGCGAAAGCTGATTATGAAATGATCTAGAAACGAAAATAAATTCAATGCATGATTATTTCAAAAAATTATTTTTTGCGCTGCATAGAGGAAAATAAATAAAAGAACTACATATTTCAAAGTAAAAACTTTCGTCTCACTACTTACTTGATGATGCATTCCCTCCACTTTATGGCCATCTACTTCAAGGATTAATTGGCCAACTTCTAATCCTCCTGCTTCATACGCTGCTCCGTGTTCCTGGAATAAATGCAAAAGTATTGTTAATTCACAGTTAATTGTTTGTTGGTTTCAAATTGATTAATCTATGAAAATCCTCGTTGGCACCACCAGCTGGGGAAGGCATATCTCTTGTAGGCGTCCTTATTTTCGAAAAGCAAATAATAATTTTGATTGGCCACCATTTTGAAAGTCAAACACGGTTTATGTGAAATTTTCTATTGTATAAACGTTTTCAATGTCATTCATTTCAAACGTTTCCATTAAAATATATTTAACGCTTAGTCGCTACTAACGTAACGAATTTTGCTTACTTTTTAAACTTTGGGGGCAGCGGCGGCGCAAGGCTAAAAATTTACGTGCAGGGTCTGCATAATAAGTAACCGGACTGAGCCTGCCCCGTGCCGTCAAAGCGTCTGCTAACCGGTAACTGGTGCTGTGGTGGTGGTGGGGGTCTAGGTAAAGGGAACCGGGCTGCAGCAGTTGCCTCCAAACGCTTGGAGAGATAGCGTCGAGTGAAAGCGGAGTGCGTGTTCAGTTACGTCGTTGGAGTGAAAATGGAGCGTACGATCGAGCAACCGAACCAGAGTATTTTAACCACGTCTCCTGTAATAGGAGACGAGACGTGGATTTTTGAATACGATCCTGAGACGAAGCGGCAGGGTTCAGAGTGACACACACCGGCGTCACCACGACCGAAAAAAGCGCGCATGAGCAAATCGAAGGTGAAGTCGATGCTCATTGCTTTCTTTGACGTGAAAGGCATTGTTCACAAAGAGTTTGCGCCACCCGGCCAAACTGTAAACGGCCAGTACTACAGAGAGGTGCTCCGTCGACTAACTGCCCGGGGTCGCTGAGTACGTCCGGCGATTGCCGATTCGTGGATCCTCCATCACGACAATGCTCCGTCGCACACCTGCCTTCTCGTCACCGAGCAGTTGGCCAAACAGTCGAGGGCAACATTGCCACAGCCTCTTTACAGCACGTATATGGCACCAGCGGACTTCTTTCTGTTCCCCAAGATCAAGAGACACCTTAAGGGGACGCAGTTCGGGACTCTGGAAAACGTTCAACGTGCTACGACGAGGGCTCTAGACAGCATCGAGGTTACCGACTTCCAGGGAGCGTTCGGGGATTGGGAAATCCGGTATCAGCGTATTATCGACTCCAATGGGGACTACTTTGAAGATTCCTAAAGAAAAATTGTACATATTTTGTCAATAAAATATTTCCTAAGGTCAGTCCGGTTACTTATTATTCAGACCCTGTATGTGACCAAGATAAGTTCTGCGAGGCCCTACAATGACACAACTGGAAGAATATCATGGAAATCAAAAAATTTAAACAGATTTTTTTTATTCGTACAGATGCACCCATTTTCGCCTTAACATAAATAAAACGTTGGCAAGTGTTTTCTCAATGGAAGTAAAAATTGAAAAATCATTAGTTGGGCACTGTATACTACTTTTATAAATCGGTGAACGGAATTCTATTATCTGACTATTCTTTTCCTGCTCTTTCAAGATGATACCACTTGCTGACCAGGGCTTTACAGTGTAAACTAAATAAATATAAATTTTCTAGTTTTTGCCTTACTAAACTCCTTAATAATAGCATTGTAGTCCAACTTAGATGCTATATCAACCCCAATGGGCAAAACCCCTAATGCTGAAAGTCTTTGCTGACCCATTGTATTTCTTAAACAGTTTTTAATAAGCTTTAATTTAGAAAAGCTCCTTTAAGCGGAAGCTATACTTAAAGGTATCGGTAGTAAAATTCGAAGTACAATATAAATCTTTGAGTAAATTTCCTTTAAGTTATTCAGCTGTTTTACGTCTCCGATGCAGATGGGAAATTTCGGCATAATTGCTTGCAGTTCTTCATACAATTCATAAGATTGGATGTCACTGCTCTCACCCACTCGTAGGACTGTGTCTAAGTCCTGACAATGTTTTGATAAATGCTATTTTCGAATATTTTTTCATAGAGGAAACCCTAATCTGCAAAATTTTGATTCAAAGAAGTAAATCTTGTATGCATACTGCTCATTATGGAATCAATCATAGTATTAAAGGACTCTGTTCCGAATCGAATTTTGAGAGAATGTATGAGTTCATCACTACTTTCATAAGCGAACATCCTTTTCTTTTTAGCTAGCCGTTTATTTTTAAATTCTTTTGGCAAGTCATTATCACTTTTTTCAATAAATCAACGAGCATCAGACAAGCATTGCTCGAATCCAATTTGACGATATTCTTTGATCCAGTTACAGAACGTATTCAAATGATCAAGGGTAACGATTAAATGGACTTCTACGGATTGCCATAATTTGCTTATGATATTCACTCGCAATAATATTGCATACCATAAATGTAACGATACTCTAACCTGAGAATTTCATTTAGAACTGAATCACAATTACTAAGTTTATCGGATTTTTCTGTGTGATTTTTTTTGTTCTCGATGCATTCAACAACTGAAATAATATGGCTTTAACTGCTTCGATCCTGCTTTCCCATCTTGTGTCGGGTAAAGTTTTTAAAGTAAGCTTTAATTTGCCTTTGATAAACTTCCAGCGTTAAGCCGAGGGTCCCAGGTTCAAATCTCGTTGGGAGCAGCGTGATTTAGTTCAGGGGATTTTTCGGACAGACTATGAGTGTTCGCTCAGTGGTGATATGTACTGATTTAATCAGATCATATCATAGCTGAGCAGGCACACAAGAGCATGGTACTGACCAAACCAACTTCCGAAAAAAAAAAAATCAATACGGTCATGAAAATGAGATACTCTAACTATCTCTAAGCGAAGGCCCGAGAGGAGCTGTAGTGCTACAAAGAAGAAGAAGAAACTCCCAGCGTTTGCTTCACCTTGCAAACAACAAATAAATTATTTGAATAAAACCTAAAAAATGTTTTTGCTGCCAACGGAGAATTTGCTGCATCTACTAACAGCAGGTTCCAACTATGACAGCCGCAAGGTGTAAGAAATGCCCGCGAATTAATATTCAAAATACGAATTTTAACTCCGTTTTTATACCTACCATATTCGCACCATTGTCTTACCCTTGGCCGCGAAAATTATGAATATATAATCTATTTTTTCCTAATTCTTCAAGTATTGCATAAGTTAGGTAGTCCTCTGTTGACTCAGTGACAACAAGAAACCCAATAAAATGTTCTTCTACTTTACCGGTTGTTATGTTGCAAAATTGCAATACGACAGACATTTGTTCAACTCGACTGTAGTTTTTACCCTTCGACTCACTTCTTTGGTCACTCTTTTCGCCATTAGCCTTTTTAACTCATTTTGAATACGTTTCATGTTTTCTCGAACCGTGGGATCACATTTAGAAAGCAATTTGACTAAATCTATGAAATTGCCAGAATTTTCACTACAGTCTATTTTACGAGATTCTCTATGCCCTCTGACTGCCAGATTATGTGTGGCTAAGAAGTTAACGATGTCAATTAATCCATCGAATAAACTGTAGCAATGTTTTTGAGATTCATGAAAACAAAAAGTTTTCTAAGTGTTTCGAGTCACAGCATCCATCCAGGAAAATCCGAGTTTGAGAATTACTAAAATGTCTACACGGAAAACAGTATACTTTGTTTTGATAACTAGAATAAACCAGCCAGCGACGATGTTGAGTTTCACCATTTTTGAGTCTTCTTAAAAAATTAAAATGAGAAAAGTACCTACGATCATCATCTTTGGGATAACCATCATCGCTGTTATTTGATGGCTGCCTTGGACCAACTTGAACAAAATCATTACGCTGAGAATCGGCTAGGGGAAACGAACACATTTTTTGTTCAGAACTTATAAAGGTTTCTTTAATAATGTCACTTTCATCACCGTTAACTGACCGAGAACTCATTTGTTGTTCAGGAATTCCGCTTTCCACCTCAGATTCTGATTAAGTAGAGTTTGATGCTATTTCTACTTCCGACTGTAGCTTATTGCTCAATACATCTGAAGTACCTTCCAAATTGAATGAAGTTTTGGCTGTAGCGATATCCGACGTCAAAGAAATCAATTCATAAGATTTTGTCATACAATGATTTGTTTGTTTGAGGTAATTCATCAATCCTGAACCTAAAGCCCGATCTGATAAGACCCTTTCGGCTTTCTTTTGTCTTTTTGCGGACTCTGATTCCCATTTCCTACCGATATCTCTATCTCTCTTGGGACCTGGGCGTGACATGACGAATGCCGTTTACCGTATATTGAACCTATTAACAATAATAATAATTTTGTTTTCACGTACATACCTACAGTCACTCCACATGTCTACAGTTAGTTTATGAAAATAACCTTAAGTAACTCGCTGAAATTCTATTTGAATAAATCGAGCTGATCAACAATAACTACGTATTAATTCAATAGTTATCATTTTTAAACTTTCAACACTTTATGACCACTCACAATAAAATACTCGTAATAGAAATGCTTACGGCACTCTGTTTTGTCTCGCGAGCCATGGATAAAGAGTGGAGGTAGACACGAACCAACCGAAATCAGAATCGTTTGCAGGTATGGAACTCCCTTGATAGCCGTTGTCATGCTAATCAACGCATGTAGCATTTGGTCTAGCACATGAATAAATACTCACAATTTTTTCTCAGAAGTAGCGGGGGGATGGAAATAACCTAACAGCCGATTCAAACCTGTTTCGGGACATTTCCCATGGTCCTTGGATCAAATTAGAGGGCGCATCACGAATGTCTTACATAGACCAGTTAGATCGGTTTCTGTAGCCCGTTGTTAAGTGTTGACTAGGATACACTGCGACTTATGATGGTGGGTTCATTATATGTATAACATAAAACTTTACGCATGATGAGTTATGTTACATAAAAATTGCATATCCTGTCAAGGTAAAAAGGTGTTCGCACGGTAAAGAAAACTCATTTTGTAGATCTTTTTGAGGTTAATATTGATTATTGGAATGAGTACTTGCCCATTATGCAAATTTCCCAGCCCAAACATTTAGTGAGATATGCATATGCTTGAAAGTGCCACCGGATACCTCTTTCGAGCTTCATGGAAGTGTACTGGCATTCTGCGAAAGGGTTAAGGAACCCAATAAGCACAATTTAATTATAACCTACACCAGAATTGTAGATATCACACCGAAGATAGGAGTGCAGCTAAGATATGAGAGACAACATTGAGGGCGGTTGTGAAAGAATACTATAAGCCTAGATGATTGCCGCCGGTGGTCTCATCCATCCTAAATACCTTACTGTAGTTGAATTTATCGTGGTCACTGTTTCAGTATACTATACTAGGGACTGGAAAATTGATGCGTAACGCCAAATGTTAGCAATTCGAATGGTTTTATTGTTTAGCTTTAAGTAAAATCCTTCACAGCTGTCACTGATTTCAATACTTTTCAAACTTTTATTGAGTTAGAAAAGGCTCTGAAGCACGAGGCCCCTATAACGCAAGGACGTGGGCGGTCGCCTTGCGCCCCATCTGTTTGGGGCCATCGTTTTGAATTCAAATGTTTAATTTTGGATATCTTTATAAGAAATCTCTCTGAGTCTCATCAAGTACTGTGTAAAATTTCGTTCTGAACAGGAGAAAAATATTCGATTTTTATCGAAAATGGCAGCTAAAAAATATTAAGTTTTAAATTTTCAACTTTTTTTTCATCTTGCCGATCATAAGTTTTAAAATAATAAGATCATTAGAATTGATCAAAATCTACTTTAATATAAAGTTTCATACCAATCGACTCAAGGTTGTGACTTTTGGATGCCTTTGAAATTTCAAACTTTGACTAGCCGCCGATTTGAAATTTGAGACTTAGCCTTAACAATTTTTCACTCTCCCTAGTTACTTATAGTTTCTATAAAATTACTAAGTTTCATTGATATCGATTGAATAATTTAGTTACAACTAAAAAAACAGATTATTGCACATTTTTCGAACGCGCCTCTGTACCGAATTTCATCCAAATGTGAGCCATATTTTAGTCAGAACAGAAATCACGGATTTTCATCTAAAATGGCCGCCGTTTTGCTTTCGCTCGGCTGATTTGGTTGGTTAAAGAATTATCCCAAGATATTATATGATGTACGATTAAAAAACTGTTTTTTAAATTTTTATCGTATAACGTGTCCAGTTTTTAAATAGTTTGGCATCAAAGCTTCGATTAGTCTGTTGTGGGCCACATTCACCAGGTATAGCTGTTGATTGGTCCTTTTGTGCGTTTTGGGCTTGAACAGTGTCACCAGCCTGCCTGTTTCTTGGAATAGTTTCACTTGTTGTAGTCTAGTAACAGGGCGTTTGCGTGTTGAGCATTTTGTGAGCACATTGGCGACACAAACGACAGCGTCCTTACTTGAACGCATTTCCGCAATCCATCTGTCAGGTGGCATGGGGCAGGGGGAATGCCGGTCGACAGGAATACTCTTGAAGCCTAGCGTCCTTTAGGGAGTGCCGCACCCATAAACCTGAAGCTATGGAGGTCACTGTGAGGTTCCTCCTGGGATACAGGTCACGACCCTGACTTAATCTGGACTATGTTTTGGACAATGAACTAGAATTGATGCTTTGGCCTAGCGGACATGGTGGTTTGGACCTAGTTGCGTTGCACGGTAGCACCGAGATGACGCTCGTACGTAAATGGCACCAATTCAACTATCATACCGTCTCCGTCCCGGTAAAAACTTGGCAGCCCTTTGAGTACGCTCGAAGTTTGCAACGTTTGGTTGATGGTATTAGTTCCTTGGGACGGACTCCCGATTAATACTAGTCTGGCTCCGAGCACTTGTCCTCATAAGGGGTTGTGCGAACCCTCACATGTCCTCGCTGCTCTGCAAAGATAACAATGGGCCCAAGAAAGTGACTACACACACTAACGGAGAGAGTGGCTCCGAGGGGGGTCCCAATCAAACTGGAGCAATCTCAGCTAAAAAACTTAAAAATACATCCGAAAAAAAAAAGTAAAAATTTCAAAAACGATGACATAACCAACATGTTAACAGCACATTGAAATCTGCACCAACTACGATGAATAAAATGACAGCAAAGACGGATGAAAAACGGTAATTAATGGACAATCTTGTCCAATCTGAATTTCCTGTGGCATTCGAGCGCAGCAAAATAAAACGATGCAAACATCATAGCGTTCTAAAAATGATGAGCGGGGAATTGTGCAGGACGCGCCATATGTTCGCGCGGTAGAAGAAATTATAAAGAACATCGGGAATTTAATTCTTTCAACAAAGTTATCATGGCAGAAAGAGAAAGGAGTGGCCTACCATTGTCAAATGTGGCGGAAGCATTGTGCTCGGACACGGAAGCCGGTAACTTCTCCCAAGAAAGGAGATTGCAAAGTGTAATTGCCGTCCAGTGACACCAAGAAGAAAGGCTAATCCGAAAAGTGGGAGACGTTCTAAAATAATAAAATCACCATGTAACTCGCCAAAAATCAGTAAAAGTTTAAGGAATGTGGTCCTCAAACTAGAGGAGCTCCTAGACTGCATAGAGTATTACTGGAGAAGTTGGTGAAAGGCCTAAGAGGACTAGAAGGTCGAAGAAGAGCAGAAGGCTAAAGAAGCGCTGAAGGACACGCACAGATAGCACCACCATCAAATATCAATTAAAAAATGGCCTCTAGCCCAATCGAAAGAGATTGGGATAAAAGAAGGAAGGAAGAGGCACTTGATGGGTTGTCGCAAGAAGCAAAGAAAGCTGCAAAGAAATTCGTTCAAAAAAGGCCAAAATATAAATTTCATACGGGCAGCCAGCAAGAAAAAAGGCCTGACACGAGAGAGGAAAGAAAATAGCCTCGACGAAGACCCCGGCAGCAGGCAGTGCTGCTGCAGAAGTGCTGCAGAATATCACGGGAAATTTAAGGCCCCAAAACACCAAAACTGCTATTAAAGCAGTACGACCAACCTGATCGGGCCACATATTGATCGAATTCACAGAGCGGAGCTGAGGCCGACAGTGAAGAAGTATTCTGCGACGCAGTAAGGAAAGTCCCGGCAAAAGCGCAACTGTAGCCTCACTCAAGCCGATGGCAACGATCAAAATAAGTGACACAAATTGTGTCACGGACCTGGCTGAGGTAGAAGAAGCAATCAAAACTGACAACAGAAAATTATAGGGGGAAATGCATATCCATCATTGTCTTGACCAAAAAAGACCCCGAACAATTTCCGAATAAGGGCAAAGTAAGAACAGGGTCGGTCATCTGAACGATACGGCGAAGAGCAGTGCCTCCTCAATGCTTTAAATGCCTTGGCTATGCTCACACTACACAAGTATGCAAAGGACGCGATAGGAGTTTCCTTTGCTACAAATGTGATGAAATAGGTCATAAAAGAAAAGAATGTGCAAAGGAGGCACACTGTATCCTTTGTATGCATGCTGATCCACGACTGGATATTGGGCACATCTTGGGAGAAGGAGAATGTCAGGCTTTCCAGAAAATCCTAGCCAAGGCAAAATCAGAATTTTGATGACCTGCATCTTGCAGGTAAACTTGCACCGCAGTTCAACCGCCCAAAATCTGCTTGAGGAGTTTGTGAGGGATATAAAAGCTGACTTTTACTGCTGAGCGACTAGCACCAGGAAAACCACCATGGTATTCTGATGCTGCCGCCATCTGGTTTTGGAAGAGTGATTTTCAGGTGGAGGACTGTTTCGTGTAGATTGAGTGCTCAGAGGCTACCTCATCATCTTCCAAGCAAGCTTAATGCTTTAGAGGGTGGTGTCCTGCTGTCTGGAATGCAGATGGTAGCGTGTTCGTTGGGGGAGACTTCAACGCTGAAGCAATGTAATGGGGCATACCTCAAACAGATCAGCGGGGAAAACGAATATTAGAAATGGTGGCCAGTACAGCGCTCGTTGTGCAAAACACCAGAAATGCGCTAAGTTTCTGCCGTATTGGCTGCGTAGGAACCATACCGGAAGTGAAATTTGCCTCGGAGTTCTTTGTACAGAAGATACACAATCGTAGAGTATTAGAGGACTGCTCAGCCTGTGATCATCAGTACATTCTGTTTGAGATTCATGTCGGCTTCCGACGCCCGTGCTCTCGACCTTCTATAAGTGGTGTGGAACATCGGAAAGGTGGCCGTCGAGAGGTTTGTCGGGGTGCTCCGCTGCAGGGTAATTCGCAGGGGACGGAAGAACTTGCAGCTCAAGACGTGGTGTATTCAACTATAGGTATCATCAACGCAATGCTTCCATATCCCATCAAAATCCCTGGCGTGGTAAGCCGCCAGTGTACTGGTGGTCGACTGAAATGGCTGAAGAGCGAAGAAAGTGTCACAAGTTTCGGCGTGACGCTCAACGGGTATGGCCACAGCATATAAGTTAGTTATAAAATGCCTTCGCAAATTGGTGAACAACAAACAGCAAGGCTGAGGCCTTGGCTACAAGCTAGTTATGCGGAAGCTTGGTGCTCTATGGACGCCTTGCATACATGATGCGAAAAAGATAGCTGAAGTAGTGCGGGGAGTTTTCCCCGCCCATCCCGTCCATGTTGACGCTGTCCACAGTGAACCACCAATCGAGTGCCCACCCTTCACACAGACGGAACTGGAAGAGGCAGTCCTTTAATAAAAAACAAGGAAGGTTGCAGGCTCACATTGTGTTCCAGCTAAGGAGTTGCAACTTGCCTATCACCATCGTCCTGACTTGCTACACAACACATTCAACGCTTGCCTGCTGGACGGTGCTCTCCCGATACAATGGAAGGTAGCGAAGCTTGTGCTTATCAGCTAGGGGAAGGAAACTCCGGTTCGCCATTTGCAAACTGCCCGTAATGTATGCTAGACACTGCACGGAAAGTGCTAGAAAAACTCACCAAGGGAGGCAACACTAACTGAGTCGCGCTTGATCGACTATGAGGATGATGTTGCGGCTTTAGTCACTAGATGCACCGTTGGACAAGCACAACTTAGGCTCGATAGGCTAATGTGCCGAGTTAGAGACTGGATGACTGCTCGTGGGTTCAGTCTAGTAATGGAGAAAAATGCAGTGGTCATCTTGACAAAAAAGAAAATCCCTAGAGTAAGAATGATCAGTATTGAAGACATACTAATCGAATCCAGCGGTGAAGTACTTGGGTCTACTGATCGACTCGAAGATGGGATTCTCTGAGTGAATCAGAGCAACAGCTGAGAAGGCTGCTTCGGTTATATCGGTTCGATTCGACAATGTTGCGGGACACAGTCAATCAAGAAGGCGTCTCTTGATGAGTGCTATTGAGTCAGTGCTATTCTACGGAGCAGAAATATAGGATCACACTCTCTGTAAGGACGTGTACCGAAAACACTTGGCAAAGGTACAGAATAAAGCACTGGCGATTGCAGGTTCATATCTAACAGTCTCTGATTCGATGGTGAGAGTTATTGCAAGCGTGATACCTGTCACTCTCCATGCTTTTTACCTACGTCAGAGCGAGGATGCGAGGGAGACAGTTGCCCGCTCGCTCCACGATTGGTGGCGCTCTTGGATGATTTGTACGAAAGGGAAGGTGGACTGCGCTGCTCAACTCCAATCTGGGGCTGTGGGTAAATCAAAGGCTTGTTGAGTCTGACTTCTATCCGACCGAGATCTTGAATGGGCATAAGAGTTGTCACTCTTACCTGCACAAGATTGGTAAGTCTCGGTCCCCTAACTCTAGATTTTGCCTAGAAGAAGAAGACGATGCCAGCCACACATTTTTTGCGTGCAAAAAATGGATCAGTTGCGACTGGACCTCTATAGGGTGACGGGCGAGCTCACGCCGGAGAGTAAAGTTGCAGTGATGCCTGTATCGGTTGACAAATGGAAGCAGGTATCACATTAGGTTCGGACAGTCCTAAAAGATAAATGGGACTCATAGCAGCCAGCGACGTAGGGGCTGGGGGATCGCTTGTCTGGCAATTCTCCTTCGTTCCTAACCTCCCACTAAGGGAGGAATCTCCCACTAGAGGAGAAATCTCCCAGCTTGAAGGCGCCTCACGGCTTAGCAAAACGAGAAATGGCCCGAAGTAATGTGTCAAACGGTTCCAGGTTGACAGGGGAGTTGTTTTGTGGGTAGTCGCTCGCAAGCAAGGGAGCCTTACACTCAGTGCGTAAATCGTATTCACCTCCCAACCACAAAAAAGGCTTCTAGAATGTTTGGCTTTATTCGTGGGTCTTGTGTAAGTTTCACAAATATTTTCTTTTGAATTCTTTTTAGGGTTTTGTAAAATAATTTTACAAAACCCTTCTAAAATCGCGTCCTGTCTGTCCGTCTGTCTGTCTGTCCGTCCGTCCGTCCGTGTGTCGCAGCACTTTTTCTCGGGAACTACTTAAGCTAGAAACATCAAATTTTGTATGTAGGTGTAAAGTGGTGTTCTCTTCAAAGTTCAACTACAAAAAAAATTTTAAGGTATTTAAAGGGGATCTCCCCATATAGGGGAGTGACCCCCCGAAAAAAAAAAAATTAATTTAAGGTAGCCGATATGGGTATCAAATGAAAGGTGTTAATGAGAACTTTTCAAAACAAGTCTTAGTTTGGCAAAGTTTGCTTCGAGGGGCGCACAGGGAGGGGAAATACACGAAAAATTTGTGTCCCCCCCCTCGCGATTGGACACCTGCGATCCGAAAAATTTGAAAAAAATCATGATAGTAGGCCTTGATGAGTACAACAACAACAAATACGTGAGAAGTCGCAATTCACTCAACTTTGTTAGTAATAGTATGATTTATCGATTTTATGTTTTCTTGAATAAAATCTTAACGGTACCCTTAAATTCAATCAAATTCAATACACAGATAAGATGGATCTATCCTGAAAGTTTCATAAAGATTGAATCATAATTAACGAAGTTATAGTGGTTTGAATTTTCCTGTATTACTATGGAACAATATGCGCTGCATTTATTACTATGGCAACATATGGCTATGGAACAACACGCGCTTTTTACCGACTCAGACACTACAGTTTTGCTAGGATTTGCATGAAAATTTCTTTGAGAATCGGTTCAGCTAGTGGTATCAGTAATCGTAAAACAAAATGGTGGCTGTTTTAAATGCGAAGGTTGAATAATTTTGAGTTAGTTTTTCCCAACTTCAACGTTTAAGGTGCATGCTTTGAACACTTGATTCAATTTAATGAATGACTGAAGATGAGTACCCACAATTAATAACCATAAGTGAAACAAGTCAAAAAGGCGGGAGAGAGCTCCTGGCAAAAGGGTTTTGTAACCATTCTAGGATTCGAAAAAATTGGCCATTAATCGATGATAACAGTACAGGAGAGTGGCCCCTGAAAAAAAAATTCATCAAAGGTAGCCAATATGAGTATGAAATGAAATTTTTAATGGGAGCTTTTCAAAACAGTTGTTAAACTGTCAGTTTTTGCTTCAGTGGGGGCACAGGGGGGAAATACATGAAAAATGTGTTTCCTCCCTCGCGAATGGACATCTGAAATAATTATCAAGGGAGATATTTATGAGTATAACCATAACAAAAACCCCAGAAGTCGAGATTCGTTCAACTTTGTTAATAATAGTATGATCTTCGAATTTCATAATTTCTCCAATAAAATTGTCTTTGACATGTTTCTTGATTTTATTCGATCTGGTGACTGTATTTTGTAAATTGAATACAAAACCCTTCTGACATGAGCGTAGGTCTGTTTACCCAACTTGTTTTCTCTCCTTACTCATAGCCAGCTTACATATTGTTCTCCAATGCAAATTAACCTGTTCCCTACTCTTCAAACTCCACACATCCCTTACGATACCTTTAAATTGACTTTCCTAGAAAAATTGAAGGATATTACTGCATGAATACCTCTTTTTTATCTTTACCACAATCTTCTTTCGCCGGCCTTGTGAAATTTTTCATTACGCTCTTTTTTTACAGCGAGGGAGATTCCTGGTAGGCTTTGACGCTTTTTGGCTCGCTCTTTTGTTAATCTTTCGCGGAAACATAATAATCTCAATCTTGATCCTATTCCTTCTTCATTTTTTCATTTAAGTCTCACGAATTGATGTCATTGAATTTTCTTTTAACGATTGTTTTTAATTAGTTGTTTTTATATTTAAAAAAACAAACATTGCAATTTGATACTTTTCTGAATATGTAGACATTTTACTTGAATAAATAAATAAATCAACTTCAACTCAGATGCAGTGTCTCAATTTTAAGGTTGCACTTTGTCGGATGCTTCTATATACTTGTATCGACGAATATTCTATTAATATGAAAAATTAGATAGAGTTCTTCAATTTAGTTAGAAAGAATATAATAAAGTGATCCTGAATTGAAAACTGCGTTAAAAGTATGGTAATTTTGTTTTTGAGTAGCCAATATATTGTCGCGTGTTTTTGGTTCGCGGCCAATAATTTAATGTTCCGGGAAAGTGAAAACGCAATGTCTTTTAAATTAAATTAAAAGAGTTTATTTAATTTGTCAAAAATGCACAGTCACTTCACTAACAATTTAACAACTTTAATTTTCACTATTATAATTCAACCTTCTACTTGTCCATAAATTTCTATCGCAATTGTCTACTTTAAAATCACTTCACACTCAAACAATCAATCTCGCCTGTACTTCGCGTATCGCAGTTTTCTATCGCGGTTGTAATGAATGATCCCCCATTCATTCAGCTCGCCTTTATATAGGGTCTGTAGTCATTCAATCCAGTTCTCGTACATTGGCGAATTCGCGGGAACATTCGAGCGACTGCAAATTAATGGAGGAGTGACTCACTTTCAGATGTTGATGCTTGGTGGGTTCTCGTGATTTCGAGTAAATTTTTGATGTTCTCAATTGTTGTGAAAACAATTGCGACAGTAGCTCCCAGAATTGTTTGTACATGTAACACTGCCCCCACCTCAGTTCTTTTCGCCCCGAAAAGATGTGTCACCATTTGTAGTCAATTCTCCCTGGGTGTAATATGGGGCAAGACGGTCCAGATGCACGATTTTCATTTTCGCTCTCGGCTTACGGTGTTCCTGTATGCGATATACGACGTCGTTAATTCGCTTTGTGACTCGGTATGGTCCCTCCCAGTTATGTTGCAACTTTGGAGACCTACCCTTTTGCCGTTGCGGGTTATATAGCCACACCAAGTCATCTTGCTGGAAGCCAGTAGAATTCGCCTTGAGATCATACCTGGTGTTCATGCGGTCAGTAGCCGATTCGAGGTGTTTTCGCACTGTCCGGTGTATCTGGTTCAACCATTGTCTTAGATCACTTGCGTACTCCGAGATCGTTTTGGGGTTTCTCGGGGGGTGTTCCGAACTTTATATCGGCTAACAGACGAATAGTCTTTCCAAAAATGACTTTGGCTGGGGCTTGGCCCGTCGATGCATGTTCGGCAGCTCTGTACGCCATTAAAAATAGTGGGATATGTCGGTCCCAGTCCCTTTGGTTCTCGTCAACCATCTTGGCCAGGTGTTTATTGAGCGTACCGTTGAAACGTTCGACCATTCCATCGGATTGGGGATGCAGCGGTGTTGTTCTCGTTTTCCGTATTCCCAGCAGCTCGCACATTTCGCTGAAAACTAGTGACTCAAAGTTTCGGCCTTGATCCGAATGTAGTTCGCAAGGTACACCGTACCTACTGACCCAATTTAACACTAGCTGTTCAGCTACAGTAGTTGCTTCCTGGTTGGGAATGGGGTAGACCTCGGGCCACTTGCTGAAATAATCGGCTACAACCAGCGTGTATCGATTTCCCCATTCGGATTCAGGAAAGGGTCCTGCGATGTCAACAGCAATCCTTTCGAATGGCACGCCTACGTTATAGGTTTGCATTTGTCCTCTCTGTCGTCGCTTTGGACCTTTGACGGCGCAAATTGTGCATCTGCAACACCAGTCCTCTACGTCTTCTCGCGCGTGGAGCCAGTAGAACCTTTCCCGCAATTTCGCTAAGGTCTTGTTAACACCAAGGTGGCCTCCCGAGGATCCTTCATGCATTTCCTTAATCACATCGTGAATTCGGCTTTTGGGAAGTATAGTTTGCATCCTATAGAAGCTACCATCCGCCGTTTCCCATTTCCGCTTGAGTACGCCACCCTCCACCTGAAGAGAGTTCCATTGTGCCCAATAGCTTTTCAGGGTTGCGCCATGCATTGAAACGTCTTTCCACTCAGGTCGCCCAGTCGTCTCCTTCCATACGAGCAACGGTCCGATATCCTCATCGGCTAACTGGGCATTTCGAATCTCCTCCGCTGACCAACCTTCATCGAATTCGGCCGTTATCACTCGCAGATCGACGGGCGGCTCCTTTTCCTCAATCCGCCGGCAATGCTTGCAGTTAGCTGGACATGGATGAGGAGATAGGGCGTCAGCATTTCCATGAACTCTGCCCTTGTGAAGTAGTTGGGGCCTCACTAGGTCTGGTCGGATCGTCGATCGGGTTGCATCAGTGTCGTTTGTTATGGTGCAATGTTCTTCATCAACTCGACCAGGAAGGCATCTGTCTGCTTCTCCACGATGTTGCCTTGGCACGGTGATGGGGGTACTGGGAATGTCGATCCTCCTAGCTAACGTTTGCCCCACGAAGTTGGCCCTTGCAGTTTGATGGGACTCCATTCTACGCTCCTGACACGGTCTGGATCTCCACCATCCTGGACAATAGCTCCGTTTCCTTCGCTTTTTGCAGTCTCTTTGCAGGTGCCCCTTCTCTCCGCAATCCCAGCATCTAGGCGCACCATTCACCTGCGGCTCTCGCTCATTTTCCACGCACTTACACCTGCACTTGTCTGCTACTACTTCACGAACCCGGGCAGTGGTACGGGTCGCATTTTTCGCTGCCTCAAAGTTCAGACTATAAACCAATGCGTCCTTAACCGTTTGCTTTTGAGCTAAACGCACGGCTTGTTGCAATTCCTGGTCCTTTAACGCACTGATAAATGCATCTGTTGCTGCGTAATCTCGATGTTCTGGGTCGTAAGCTGGATAAGCCAAAAGTGCTAGTCGCTCAATGTCTTGGGCTAGCTGCTGTAGCGTTTCACCAGACTTCTGCATCCGATGCCTTAGCTGTGACCGATAAATCTGCTTTAGATGATCGTCTCCATAGCGCATGTCGAGCACATTCATTATAGCATTCGGGTTTGAGTGCAATTCATCGGACATCGTCTGCAAAAGCTCGGCAGCTGGGCCTCTTAGAGCAAGAATTAATGCAGTTGCTCGTTCCTGCTCATTCCAGTGATTTGCCCTTGCGGCAGCTTTAAACTGGGTCTTGTAAATACTCCAGACCGTTTGCCCATCGAATATTGGTGCTTGCACATTTCTGTATGTGCTTTGCGCTGCGGTTATAAGCGGGGCTGGTGAAGTGGTTACTACTGCCTTCGCTGCTTCCAATTCTTTTTTCACTTTTTCTATCTCATGGTTTATTCTCTCTTCGACCTGGCTGACCTTTTCCTCGACCTGGTAAACCTTTTCCTCGACGCCTTTAATTTGTTTGTTCAGGCTGCCGAGCTCCGCTTTTATTTCGATGGACTGTTTTTGAAAATCTGCCTTGATTTCGATCGCTTGTTGATCCAGCTTCGCTGTTAAATTGGATGACTGTTCATTGAGCTTCGCTGATTGTTCATCTAGCTTCGCAGTCAGACTGGATGACATCAGCATTAACATTTGCATCAGCGCATTTTCTGGCTCCTTTGTTTTTGGTGTTTCCGCGTCTCCATTAAGCTCCGCCATGGTAAATTCATTTATTTTCAAATGTTAGCTTCGTGGTTATTTTTATTATTTCGGCTTTTATTTATTTTTCCACCAGTTTCCACGTTATATTTCACTATTGTGCATTTTTTTAAACGTCTTTCACTTTCAAAATTTTCTTTCTCACTTCTCGACACCACTGTCGCGTGTTTTTGGTTCGCGGCCAATAATTTAATGTTCCGGGAAAGTGAAAACGCAATGTCTTTTAAATTAAATTAAAAGAGTTTATTTAATTTGTCAAAAATGCACAGTCACTTCACTAACAATTTAACAACTTTAATTTTCACTATTATAATTCAACCTTCTACTTGTCCATAAATTTCTATCGCAATTGTCTACTTTAAAATCACTTCACACTCAAACAATCAATCTCGCCTGTACTTCGCGTATCGCAGTTTTCTATCGCGGTTGTAATGAATGATCCCCCATTCATTCAGCTCGCCTTTATATAGGGTCTGTAGTCATTCAATCCAGTTCTCGTACATTGGCGAATTTGCGGGAACATTCGAGCGACTGCAAATGAATGGAGCAGTGACTCACTTTCAGATGTTGATGCTTCGTGGGTTCTCGTGATTTCGAGTAAATTTTTGATGTTCTTAATTGTTGTGAAAACAATTGCGACAGTAGCTAGCAGAATTGTTTGTACATGTAACAATATATAACAAGCTTTATTGTGAAAAATTGCTTGTAGATGATCGGAAACGATTTGTTGAGCGACGCCAAGTGATTTTGCAAGTTCTGCTTGCGTTTGGGATGGATCTTGGTCGAGCAATGTCTCCAATTCGTGATCTTCAAACTTTTTTTGGCTGTCCGGGCCGTTCATCGCCCTCCAAGTCAAAATTGCCACTTTTAAACCGTGCAAACCACTTCTGGCACGTACGCTTAGCTAGAGCATGCACACCATACACTTCCACCATAATGCGATGACTTTCGGCTGCCTTTTTCTTCAATGAAGAAGTACTCCCCGCAAAAACACTATATTCCGCACAAAATTCGACATTTTCAGAGTTAAAAAAAGAATTGTTGTTTACGCTTCAGCTAAATGACACATACTGATTCTGAAACTATGTGCATATGACAGTAGCTTTCCAACACATATTTGGAAAGGTAAATCACTGGAATAAAAATCAAGTTACGCCATCTGTTAGAAAACCGCACGAATTAACCGGTACCCCTATTATGTTTGATATTAGCGTATCTATATTTTTTTCCAGATTTTTCGGCTCAAAAATGTCGCGCAACAAGTAAAAGGAACAGAGATTTTTCATATTTTGTCGCATATTATGGCTTTTTACTGCATCCGAACACCAGATTTAGAAGTGACTGATTGAGACGAAACGAAGCTATGGAATTGCATTGATTTTCGATACCTTTAATCGTGCTCTTGCAATTTGTTTGTATTGGTGGTCAGTCGATAAGGAAAACAATGTAAACAAAAGTGGCTCCACTGTGTCAGTTCTTTCGTTTAACAAAAAGGGTCCGATGCTGATTGCCAATCAAAAAAATCCGATGGCACTGCTGCTATGATTTTACTATCATTTAAGCTTTGAGTTTTTTTTTTCCTTAGTCACCTACGTATGTAGCCAATCATAATTTCCAAAATTTGAACGATGGCCCCAATCGAGATGTGACATCATGTCTTGAGCAGTCGCAACTAGCTGATAAGTTTTCAAAGGGCATATCTTAGTCGACTTAGGTAAATACCCCTTAAGTTACATAGTCCGTCGTTCTTGATCAGCATTTCTACTTACTGGAATTGGAATATCCAGGCAACGCCAGCATGATTAACCATCCAAAAAAAACTATCAAGTGATGAACTACTATGTGCCTTGCTACAAACGTGTTGTCAACGGATCCTTACTACATTGCAAGATTCAGCTCATTGCTTTGCAGTGGTAAGGTATGAAAAGCTGTTAATGTGATCCGATTTTAGTTTAGCTAAATCAGTATATTCTATGTATGCATATGCATAGAACGTAAAATCAAATAAAAAATAATCCCCAAAACTGAGCAAGCGAATTTATTTTCTGTAGTTCGTTTTTAGAGAGAGCCAGCGTAGACTTATTTGACGAAGTATGTGTTTTGAATCTACAATATAATGCCTTTTTTCTATATACGTCAATCACGATTTTCTGCAGTAAATTGAAGGGCTATAGAAAAGCCGATAACGCTCTCGGCTTTCGCACTGCCTTCAAAAGTGGTGCAAAGCAATAAAACTGTTAAGCTATAAATAAAATCTTTAGTGCTGCCGACAGAGATAATATGAACTTCTTGGTAAGGAAGGCAAGGCGATAGCAGTTTCGGCTTGTACGCATGATATGAGTGAGAATGAGTTTGCATATCAAGATCAAAGTAAGAATCGAAAAATAGTGATGTAAATCTCATGGCTTATTGTTACAAGAGAAATTGTACCAAAATGTGCAGAATAAAGAAATAAATATATATAATTTTTCTTTATTGGAATGTGTGCGGTACAGAGGCCTTATAATATAGTAGGTGTTCTGACAAAGTCATCTCACCATCGTTTGAACATTACTTAAGAAATTAGCTATTGGGAATGATAAGAAGATAATTCGATGGGGATTGCCTTACATGGGCGCCTCGCAACTAGTGGCTTGTCACAGCTAAGTTGCTTCTTGGTTCTGGTCATAACTAAGAACATGAGCTCGTATCACGTCTCGCCTGAACTTTTACGAAATTACCACCAAAGAACTTGCATAATTTAACGCTTTAACATCAGTTACTCTATTAAAAGTGTGTTATGCTTTTATTCATTGGGTAAGATTCATATACTTTATTACGGCTATAAACTCATTGTTTATCAACAGTCCGGCTCTTGCCAACTTTGACGACTGCCTTCGAGTTGGCGGAAGCTGAAATAGTTCACTACTTCATGCGGATCTTCTCATATCAAAGTAAATTAAGCACTGGTTAAAATTCAATAAATTTGTTATTTCAATTCAATTTTAAATGGCATTAGCGTGATGCACTTCGCCCTATCAATGCATCCTGAGGCTATTGACTAATTACCATACGGTTGATAAAAATTATGTAGTGTCTATAATAAACGAAGCGTATAATAAATTAGTGGATAGCCTGATGGTGCCTTGACAGAGCGAAATGGATCGCGCTTAAGGAAAATTTGTGACCCTTCCTCGCAATTGGGCATCTAAGACCCCACAAATCTGAGAAACAATCATGGAGGTAGCTCTTTATGAGTGCAACAGAAAATACCTTAGAAGTCTAAATCCACTTAATTTTGTAATTAGTAGACATGAAAGTGCCCTTTAATTTAATGTATCCAGGAAATTCAATATGGGGTTGCCCTAACGTGTCGGTTGGATCTATTCAATGAAGTTATAGCTATTTGAGTTTTTATATATTAGGTACAGCAACAACAATGTCCGATTTCCCTACCACGTTGGTTTTTGGTTTAACCAGAATGCTGAACATCTTAAATATCTTTGAAACAATGTACACAGAATGGTACACGCTGTACTACAACAAAATGGGGATAATATAGAAGTGTTTTTGGTCTTATTCGTCAATTCCGTAGCATATCTGCATTTCTTACGTTGAATATAAAACTCTCCTGACAGGAACAAACTCTTATCTACTTGTTTTGTCTTTATTTTGTCCAGCATCTCGGAAAAAATTAAAAAAATATAACGTACTTTCGAGAAAAATGCACTTTCGTATATTGTCACAAAACTCAGTTATTCCCGCACTATCGAATCATTGCGACATACTCGTATATGTATTCTAAGATAAGTACTCACATGAATATTGATGATCCGTGGTAATGGGTGTTTTGTATTAGCACCGCCCTCAATTGCAATGCCTAATATAGGTTTAGTTTTCTTAACAGTAATATGTAAGTTTCCTCTATGATCAGGTACGACGTTTGGATTGTGTTCTTGTGTTTGGTCAGTCGTTGAACCATTCTGTTCAGCAGATAACCGTTGCATTGACTGGAAAAAGAGGACACCAAAAATATTCACAAATAGTTTTCACCACCGAAGCCACAAAAATAAGAAAGAGAAAACTTACCTGATGCCTTCTAACTCCTTTATCACCAAGCAGAGTTCCACCTTCTTCCTTCATATCAAAACTCCTAGATAGTTTCGTTGCTAATTCCTAGAATCAAGATTTAAAATTGAATTAATCTAAAATATTTCAAATTATTTTCTATTCAAGCCCGTTCTTAAAATTGAATTAAAAGTCTCAACCGGCAGTGTTAATTCGATTAAATTAAATTGAAAATAAAGAATTTTTTAAACCGCTTAACTGTTTTCTCATCTTCTCCCCACTTTTTGTATTTATTCTTCTTTTTATATGAAAACATTTTCAATTTAAGGAACATAGAGAAGCGTTTGAAAATTAAAAATAACTTAATCCAAATGAAATTAATGAGTGCACGAAAAATAATTAAAAATGTTAATTATCTTTTTCTTTTGTTTTGCAGAAGTTTTAAACGTGTTTTAAAAATTTGATTTTAGTTTTTTTTTTTCAATAATGAAGAAAACAAATGAAGGAAAGATAATGAAAGCGTTCTCTAGGTGGATCCGTGTGCTATGAACGTAATTTTTTGTTTATTTGAGAGTACTTTTGTATCGGAATAGAAGAATTAGTTATTGTTCTACTTTGCATACAAAGTGAATTTGGAGCGTTCGTTTTTTGCTCTTTTGTTGTTTTATTGGTTGCGGTAATAATATTGATCAAACATTTTTCCCTTCTGTTTTGCGTGTAAAGTGTAACATGAATGTGCAATAAAAGAGATGTTAACGTTTGTAAGTGAACACTTATCGTTTCCGTTGTAGAAGAACGGCAGATTTTGATGAGATATTAAAAATTGAACATTAATTGTTATTGCAAAACATTTCATCCGGTAAGGTCGATAAACTGTAAAGAGCGAATAATAAATCTTCACATGGGAATATTAAATCACGTCAACGACAGATGTTTATAAACAGAAAATAATCATAAAGACAACATAATTCGCGAGTTGCGTCACACTACCAAACGCAACATGCACACAGACGAGACAAGCTGAATAAAATTCACATCATATGTGGAATATCTTAATTTCAAATCAATTTAACATGCAAAATTATGCGTTTGGATTCACGGCTAATGAGAAACTCGTCGTGAAATTACTATATTTGAGTAGCGAATTGAAAGATTTAACGGCTTAATCGTTGATGAAACGAAATACATTAGAGGAAAAAAACAGGAAAATTATAATTTATAATTATGGAAAAAACGTAAAAAAACACTTAAACTTAAGTTGCAAAAAGAAGCATGCATTTGAATAAATTATGTGTGAAAAAAATATCACAACGCTCCATTTCGTATAATTTACAATGAAAATGGGTTAAAATATTGCTGAAAAAATCTTTCTCTTTCCTAATTTCACCTTGAATTTTTAATTATCTATCGAAGAAGTTTGAAGTAAAGTTTAGGCTTGAAATCAAAAAGGCATTTATTGAGGCTTTTGATTTGGTGGATGATCTTTGATTAAATAAGCATATATTTGAATTTTTGACAGGATGCCCCACGGTCAAGGCCAATGTGAAAACCAAGAATTATCTTGGTTTTCACATACCAATTGGTAATTATGCAATATAAGAGGCGCTTGCAAATTTTCTTGATATTGTAAAGAAATGTTTCTTAGGTTTAATTTTAAGTCGTCAAATGTGTGAATTGTCTCGCTCGTGTGAAGTGTTATAGATGAAATAAATAGGAATACAAACTAAATTATTTTCTTTTGACGAATAATTTAAAACAGTTAAAGCGTATATTTTATTTTACTAGGTAGGCTAGTAGCTTAAACTCCACAACCCTGTGAACATCTCCTATGACGCCCAGACGCCTCAGAAGCTCATTGTGATACCACCAAGCATAAAACACTTTCATTTTTATTCGAAATAGACTCGTTCTATTTATGAAACCATGCGGTAAGCAGCTTTTTTTGTGGTAGGGAAGTGAAGGCTATTTACGCCCTGAGCTTAATGTACCACAGGGATCCATTTGCCAATGGATGCAAGCAACCTCCAGAATATAGTCTCCGAAGAGAGCACTGTAATTTCGCTGGAGAGATTACCACGCTATCTTTGTGAGCAGGTGTTGTCCATCTCTCTTATGCAAAGCACATACTTGGGATGCCATGACTCATCAATCTTGTGCAAGACAGGAAGCATACATGCCAGCCCAAGAGCTGCATCAAGTGTTAATCATTCTCATCATGCCTTCAATTGAGCCACAGCTTCAGATCAGGGATCGGGCACGCACCCTCTCATGACAGTTACCAATCGCTGAGAGAGCGCTGTCTCTTTCTTAGCGACTGCCTCCCTATCGCTTCCGCTTCTCCGCAGATATATATTTTTGCGCTCTCTAACAAAGAGTTTGATGGATATTACCCCTGTGATCACCAACGTCGCTGACCCGGAGACTGCTCGCATAGCTCGGCTGATTCGCAGCACTCCTTGCCTCTTAACGACTCGGGGATCCACTTCCTCTTGCTGATTGGTACGAGTTCCGCTACCTTCTAGCGCTGTTGAAATATCCCTTCATGCAAGCAAGTGTTGAACGTATGGAGCAGTAAGTCAGGTCAAAATTGATTGACCATCTGCGGAACTTCAGCTAAAATTTCGTGTTAGCTTCATAGACGACAATTCTCCTTTTAGTTCCATCTTCGTGAAAAGTCGACATTCCACTGGTGGTTTATGGTGGACAGCCTCAACATAGACGAATTGAATAGGCAAAAGAATCCGCACAATCTTGTCCACCTTTTCTGTGCTGTATGAGCAAGGTAACCTGACTAGCTTGTAGTCCATGCCCCATGGGTCTCTGTTCAGGTGTCCACCAGGTCTTGCTATCAGTTAGACTTACTACCGTTGATGAGTCTGTGGAGGCGTAACCTTACCAACTTATAACCTGCTAATCTGGTGCACGCCTCTTTTTGAGTTTGTGACACTTTCTTTTCATTTCAGCAATTTAAGGGGACTACCAGTATACTGGGTGTTTACCGAGCTTCGGCAGAATATGGAAGACTTACAGGCAGATATAATGATTCTTATATTTGAGTTCACCACATCTTTATATATAAGTGGTAATCTTTAGCTACAAGAAATACACTACCCAATGAAGCGGCGATCATGCCGTTAGCACTCTTGCAAACATCTTAACGCCTACCTCCTCAGTATTTCACTGGAATTCGGAAAGTTGAGCATACGGGCATTAAGAAGTATCGTCATGGATTCCAAATGCTATTTACTGGTGATCATTAGCGGAGTATTCTTATAGAACTCTCTAATTTCTTACAGTTAGTTCTAATGGTTCTGAAGCGAATATCGTGCCCAGTATGGTTGCAATGCAGCCCCCTCGACAGAAACCAGGGGTAAAGCCTGCGTTCAATAAGACAAATCCAATTTTACTGTCATGTCCAAGATCCACTTTTGCCGACGATCTGATTGAGGCATCGCCCATTCAATTGCTCTAGCGTTGAAGTTGCCTCCAATGAGAACATGATCCTCTGTATTCAAAGCAGTGTCCTCCAAAGCATGGAACCTAGATAAAAAAGATGCTAATGGTTTGGTTGGCATTAGGTATACACTAAATAGTGTGGTTCCCGAACATCGAACCCAAACAAAACTATCTTCTCGTGCCTGGACCTGCGCTCAGTAAGCAGTTGAAACCAATTATCTGAAGGTGCATGCCCGCAGTGTAGTATTCAAAGTATAACTGGTCTGTTGGACCACCAGCTTAACATCTCTATCCTTTGTCAAGTGATCCCAGCCTGGAAGCGTTTCCCATAGAATTTTGAGCTGCGCCTCTTTTATGAACATCAAAAAAGTGCCTTCATATTATCGGATATTGAAATAGAAAAGTACTGACAGCTAGTGCCTCCGTCATCTGCACCTCAAGGCGATCCAGATTATACCTCCTTGTTTAGGAACCAAGCGACCGTAATGTGCCACATAAATCAATTTTTCAGTAGATTGCAGCATTGTTTCTCTAAATTCTCTGAATAGCTCATCCAGCACCCAGAAAAATTATGTACACTACCTCCCACAAAGTTATCGTAGGCATCTTCCAATACAACTTGACTAAGACTCAGTTTCAGGATCGTATTTTTCCATTGTTGTGCTTGTAAAACTGAACGCACTCATGAACATTTAACAGCTGCATCAAGTAGGAATCATTCTCACCGTACCTCCAATTGCGCCGCGATCCCCTTTCCATTCATTTCACTTTTAGATTATTGCTCTCCGTTAATATGAGTTCGTCGCCTCTAGTGTTCCTGGAATTTCCTTCCATCATGTAGGGTTAAAAGTATTTCCGAAGTAAAGTGTTACAAGTACCACAAATCCTTACGAAAAATTGCTGCTAGCCCTTAATCAATGAACTACTTTTACTGCTCCAAATCCAGACTCTTTAAAAGATAGCACCCTGGCAGCATGAATGATATCAATAAATCATCTCTAATGTGCTTCTCGAGCATTTTCAGGCTGTATCTAATATACACAATGAGCGATATGCAGATACTTGCTTAGTATTACTATTAGCAAGCCATTGCAAAGATGGAGAACCATATGTAGAACCTTGGCAGGAACGCTTCCTGTCCCAGTGTTTCTGTGGAGACAATGGAAGCACCGCTTCTTTAAGTTCTTCAACTGTGAAGAGTGGGTAGATACAGCGCTCTTCATTGCATGCTGAACGAACTCAAAAGGAATGAGCTAGGAAGAGTGGCCACTCCATATGGTACATCTTATTTACTCAGAAAAATCATGGCTTCCTATGCCCATAACGAGCATATACCCAAAGCTCCATTGATTGATTTCCACATTCTACAATAGTTCCAGCCAAAAGCCAGCCTTGTTTGTGTTGATCATTTAGTGCGACTTTATTTTGCTGGCATTTAAGCTTCTAGTTCTAAACCTTGGACAAGCGCTGAAATTTATGCCGCTCCCTTAGTTTTTCTGCACTTTCCTTGGACAAAAATCTTATTGGGCCGCGGTCAGTGTCATTGCATAAACAACCTGCAGGAAGACGTAACAAGAGTAACGCTTACCGAACCATTATCTGCAACTCTTTCATTCTCCGCACCAGACCGTAGTCGCAGTTCACCTCTTAAGAGGGCGTTCGTGAACCACTTTACATCTAAGTAATTATAATTGATTTTTGCGTTTGCCCTTTCGGGCCTTCATTTCTTGCAACAAGCGCCTCCAACTGCCTCGGTCTATTGACCGCGTCCTCCAATTTTGAAATCTGAGCAGTGATCAACTGTCCTTGTCGACCGAGTCAGACCAGTGTTTCCTCGGTTTTTCCACTGGCCTCCGCCTTTTGGTTCTCCCAATGAATGCCTTTTTGGATATCCGTTGTTCATCCATGTGATTCACGTGGCCAGCCCATTGAAGCTTCTACAGTCTTACAATCGTTGAGACCTCCTGCTCATAAAAAAATTCATACAGCCCATGGTTGTATCGAATTCGCCGTTGGTCTCCGTCTAGCTTCGCTCCAATTATTCACCTAAATGCCCGTCTTTCGAAAGCGTTCAATATGTTTGTTGATGCTTGGGTTAGGGTTCATGTTTCACACCCATAGCATAGCACAGGTCTTATCAAAGATGTGTATACTTGGAGCTTTGTTTTCCAGTGTATGCATCTGGTCTTCAAGATCATCAAAACAGAACAAAATATTTTATTGGCGTGCTGTATTCTTCGGTGTATTTAGTCTCTTTCATTGCTGGTTCTCGTTATTTCAGCGCCTCAATATACAGATTTGTCCACTTTTTTGATACTATATTCACCAAGGGTGATATTTTGGGCTTTTGAGATATTTTTTTTTTGTCGACTGAGTTTTGTTTTATTCTCATTGATTTGTAGCTCTACTAGCTTTGCTTTGCTGTCAAGTTTCAGGAAGAGTTCTTTGGCAGCTGTTAACGACCGTATCAAAATATTGATGTCGTCCGAATAGGCTACTACTTGGCTCGATTTGTATAATACGAGGGAGGTCCCCAAAGAACCCGACCCGACAAAGAAAGTTAAAAAATTGCGAAAATGTTTTTTATTTTCCAACATATTCTCCTTTCTTCTCGATACACTTTCCCAACGATGTTTAATAGCTTCGATACCTACTTTATAGTAGGAAGCGTCAAGCTCCTCAAAAAAGCTATTAACCACATATGAGCGAGGAAAGCTTTTCGCCCCCATATTCGCCGCAGCTCTCAGTCGGCGGGCAAAAGCTTTTACATGATCGCTATTAGCTCCCGTAACTTGCTCATACATAGAGCACCTCGCTTGTAGTCAATGGCTACCGTGTACACGTCATCCATATGCTGAAGCTTCACAGCGGTATATCGGCCGCAACGTACATAGCTAACATGTGCTAGCGTTTACCCGTGCTAACTCCTGAGTTATACGGTGTTGTTTTTCTGCCGTGATGTACATTGGCGTAATCGGCTGACGCTTTTAGCGCTGAACGGTAGGCGGGAGTTCCACTCACTCGTTCATAACAACACCAGCGCCAGAAGAAGAGTCAGGAAGGAGAGCTCTGCGAGATCACCGGACTCTGCAACCACCGCCGAGACTGAGAGACTGCGTACTTGACTCTCGTCGTGGAGAAAGAGCGTCAAAGTAGCCATGATTGGTGAAACGGAGGACATCCCGGTGAGTAAGGCACTTAGAGATGAGAAGTGGAGACGAGCAATGCAGAAGGAGTACGACTCGCTGATGGAGATGAAAACTTGGAAGCTGGTAGACTGTCCAGAAGGAGCGAAGCCTATCACTGTCGCTACGTACTTCGAAAGAAGGGGAACGGGAGAGTTAAGGCCAGACTTTTGGCAAGGGGATTTGAACTGAAGGAGGGAGTGGACTACACGGAAACTTTCAGCCCAGTAGCTCGCCATGCATCCATTCGCCTACTCCTAAGTCACGCAGCGCCGGGGAAAATGAAGTTGATATTGTTCGATGTGAAAATGGCTTTCTTGTATGGGAACCTGGAGCAGGACATCTATATGTACCAGCCTGATGGGTTCGACGATGGAACCAGGAAAGTTTGTAAGTTGAACAGGAGTCTCTATGGACTAAAACATGCTCCGAGGATGTGGAACGAGAGGGCCACCACCCACTTTGAGAAGAAGATAGGCTTGACCAACACAGATGACACCCGTGAATATACTATAACAAGGACAAGAGCATTATGCTCTCACTCTTCGTGGATGATGGATTGGCGGTCGGCAAAGATGAAGAAGAAATATACAAATTCTTAGACGAGATAAGCAAGGTATTCGAGATAACATTCAGCAAGAAAGTACAAAACAAGCTAATCTATTTGGGCATCGAAATCAAGATCGACCAAGACGGTACCTTCGTGAGTCAGCCTCGCTATACGAAGAAGATCTTGAGAAAGATGAAACTCGAGCAGTGCAATCCAGCATCCACACCCACTGAGCCAGGAACGATCAACCATAAGACAGACTTCAAGAACGACGAGGCATTTACAGCGAACAACAACTATCGCGAGGCGATAGGAAGTTTGTTGTACTTAGCCACAATAACCAGGCCAGACATAAGCTTCGCCGTGAACTACCTCAGTCGATTCTGCAATAAGCCCATGAAGGAGCCATCAGGCGATGGTGAAACGTGTTTTCCAGTACTTGATAGGGACCACGATAGCCGGAATTCATTTTGGAGGAGACAAGACACTCGTGGCCTACACCGATTCAGACTTTCGAGGAGCCTTTGGGATAGGGCATTCAACAAGTGGTGTGTTAGTGATAAGAGGAGGGCCAGTGATCTGGTATTCACAAAAGCAGCGTCTGGTAGCGACTTCAACCGCAGAAGCCGAGTATCGAGCAGTATTTTCAAGTCGAAAACATGTCAGCCATACACATGCTACAAAATCCACACCAAGGAAAGGCGACCAGAGGAAAGAAGCACATCGAAATACCACGAAAGTACATCCAGCAACACATCGGCAACACTCTGACACTGCAACACGTCGAGAGCAGCAAGCAGATCGCAGACTTCCTCACCAAGCCACTCAACAGAAGAATTTTTGAGACGCGCTGCTGTAAATTGAGATCAAGGAGGAGTGTTGAGATTTGATCAACGACAGCTGACCCGACCTAACCCAACCCAACCTTAACCCTATCCTTACCTTGCATTTACTGACATAGAAAACTAGTAGTCGGGAAACCATTTTGAATTGGATTTAGCTATATAAAATAAAAATAATCATTCCGTCTGTTTTCCTCGTGCATAAAAGTTGTGTCGGTTAATTGCAAAGACATCTCTGGTTAATTGAATATACTGATGTATGGTTGTGTGTCGATATAGTAATATTTATTCAAAAGTTTATTCCGTGGTACTTTTTGAAACCCAGTTCAATAAATTGAACATTTTGTCACCTTGGACTCGACTTTTTCTCAACTGAAAAACTCGAACCCAATGAAATTAACAACAGAACATTATGAAAAAATAATTAGAATCAAGCAAAGAAAATATTTTGACGATCAATTGAGAAACTTCAATGTAATTCTAGCGAGCAACAACATACGAGGGCAGTCCCAAAAGCACCCGATCCGACAAATAAAACAGTTGTTACGGATAAAACCGAAGGGCACCAGGATTACCTCACCCCGAACACTATCGTAACACTCGCGTGACTATGTATAGTCAGGAAGCTAAGCCGCACTCGACTAGGGTTTGCTTGCCAGTCCAAATTGTAATCATATTAGTAGTTTAAATACGATTATTGGTAGTCTAAGCAAACATAATTGTCATCGAACGACGATCAGAATCACCGCCTGTTCGAAGTTGGAATGTTCCCCAGATATTTCGATAAAACCAAAACCTGACAAGATCGAGCCAGATGTTGCCAAGGAGGATTCAGATGATGAGAATTCACTGTCTTGAAGATTTGGGTAATTTATTTGACAACGGAAAATTTAGTGACGTAACGCTGGCAGTTGGCGGGAGAGAATTTCAAGCTCATAAAGCAATTTTGGCAGCTCGAAGTCCAGTGTTTGCAGCAATGTTTGAACATGAAATGGAAGAACGTAAATTAAATCGGGTGGCGATAACTGATGTCGATCATGAAGTTCTGAAGGAAATGTTGCGTTTTATTTACACTGGGAAAGCACCGAATTTGGAAAAAAATGGCAGACGATCTGATTGCTGCTGCTGATAAGTACGCACTAGGAAAATTGAAAGTGATGTGCGAGGAGGCGCTGTGCGTCAATTTGTCTGTGGAAACTGCCGCTGAGACGTTCATATTAGCCGATCTTCATAGCGCGGACCAGTTGAAGGCACAAACTATTGATTTTATTAATACTCATCCTACTGATGTGATGGAAACAGTGGGGTGGGAAAATATGATTAAAATGCATCCACATTTAATAGCGGAGGCATTTCGCGCGCTCGCTACCCAACAAATCCCACCAATAGGACCACCAAGAAAACGCGTCAAGATGAGCTGAAAGATATTAAGACAAATGCCGCATAAATTTACTTTACTAAATCCACAACTAAATCGACAACCACTTCAACAGCAGCAACAAAATAGAAAAAAAAACGGACAGATTGACATCGTTGCCACTGATTATGATTACGGGCAGCAGGAAAAATTATGCTCTGAAAGGGTACAATGTCAAGAAATTAAATCAGCAGTGAGTGCTGCCCTTGCAATAACAACTCGTATTACAGCTCTTCTCCAAGCCCAAACCTTTAATCATAGCCTCAACCGAATTACCATCAACATCATTAATTATTGATTACCTATTTTTAAAGTAAAATTAATTTCCTTTGATGCAACCTGCTTTCCGTATGTATCTTTGATTTGACCGCACTAGAAATCATACCAGAAAATAAACATACTGACAAATTCAATTAATTAACGCTGCTGTTGATTACTATTTTTTTAGTTTAAATGAATACAAAAACTAATAGATCAGATGTATAATATAATTTATAAATGTAACCCACCCACATAAATCGTAACACATGTAGCCGTGACCCGGACACGCATCAGGTTGAACTTCGGCCTTTTGACGAGATGCAGCAAAGTCCCAAAGACGTGAGGATTTTCTTTTTTTGCAATAACTAAAAAAATACACTGCCGAAAATGGAAACATAAACACACATCACTGACAGGCCAAACTGTCAGTGAACTACGTTCAGCTGATTCAGCCGAAGTTGGAGTACTCGCCACCAGAGGGGAGCGGCTACCAAGTGGCGGCAAGAAGGTATTACCCCGCTGAAGAGGTGGGTGACCGACGAGCGGAACCATAGCCGTTAGGAGGAGGCTATATAAGCACGCGAGGAATGACGCGCCTCCTCTTTTTTGATCTCTGGTATCGTGGCGACGACGGCAACAGAACGAGGAAAGTCAGCGAAAAGAAGTCGAAGCGCAGCGGGAACGTTAAGCGGAAGACAATAGAAACAGCAGAGCGGAATCGACATTAGTCACAACATTATTTGCAAAGCGACGAGCAAATTTCAATTGGGAAAAGGAAGGCGACGGATTACACCAGCGAACACGATCGTCGAAGGGGCCCCTTTGGTAGGGTTATAAGTAACGTAAGTTTCTTTTGTTTTGATAGAGTGTATTCTTAATTGAGTTTATAGTTTCTTGAGTGAATATATAAAGTAGAAAAATTGTAGCTAATTGGAATTTATTGGTGTTTGAAGTAACAATCAAGTTCAAAAGAAGTAAGTTGGTTTTGTTTCAGTCCGCGGTTGTAACGAGTGCGGCTTGGACGGTCAAGTCAAGTGAAAGTGTCGGGAGGTTGAGTAAAGCCGTGATAGCGGAGGTCATAGTGTTCGGGGGGTGGTATTGTGGTCCCGCGAGGGACATCCTAATTGAGAAGGGAGGAATTCAATGTGTTAGTGAAGTAGTGTAAGGGTAGGATTGGAGAACAGAGTGTAGGGTATTTAGTAGCGAGGGTATCGGCCGAATAACATCGCGTGCAATCGGTTAGTCGCATTCTCGCTTGGCGGCTAGTTGAGGCTTTGAGGAAAAGCGAGTGGCGCTCCACGCCCGTCTTCGGACGAGCTAACCGGGTCCACAAGCCTCGCCGGAGCACCCCAGTTTCCCCGGGTAATAAGTGGGGGTAACATTTGGCGCCCAACGTGGGGCGTTTTGTAAAGTAAGTGGAGTAGTGAAGTGAAATAAGTGAATACACGTGAAGTGCGAGTGGAGACGGTTTGTTTGGTGCGGCGCGTAACTTGCGAAAGTGAAGTGTGGTGATTGATTTTGCGGGAGTGTGTTTTATCGTGGTTGGTGGAGGTTTATATATAACGGTGGAAATCCGCGCGGGTAATATTTGTAAATTGTAATTTGTGATCATATAAATCTAGATTGAATTTATAAGAAATCCAGAGTTTTTTCATTTAGAATTAAGTGGTTGTGTAACTAGTTTTTAAGCATTTATTAGACTCGTTCGATTTCAGCAAAGGGAAATGGCGTTGAAAGGGAAGATCCTCGTCGATAGGCTGAGTAAGGATGAGTTAACGTATGAGCTGAGGATTCGGGAGCAGGCATTAGGCACGGTGGATGAAATGAGGAAGGCGTTGCGGATAGCACTCAGGGCGGAGCGAGCGTTGGACTGCTCGATGGTTGAGACAGATGCGTACCCTTTTACGGCCAAAGAGGATGTGGATGCCGTGAAAGAGAAAGTGGAGGAAATTAGGAATCTGTTAAGAGATTTTGAAGGTGGAACGGACAGTGGGGACTTCTTAAAGATCACGTCGAAGGTGGATTATGGTCTCCGACGTTTGGGTAAGGTACCTACAGATGAAGTGGATTTAGTGAAGGAGGTGAGCAAGTTGAGGTCCGCCCTGAGAATGTCCATGGGTGAATTAATGCTTAAGGCTGAAGGAGATGAGGATGAGGCAGAGGTGATCGCACCAACTGCGAGAGATTGTGTGATATCAGGAGAAGCTTTGGGAAGTGCTATGGGACCGATATGCTCTACCCCCCGAGTCGAGGAGCCCTTGGGGAAACATCAAGATGTGAGTAAGTGGGGTATTCGTTTTACGGGGGATTCGAATTCAGTGAGCTCTTTCCTGGTAAGGGTGGAAGAGTGGCGAGAGGCGAAGGGGGTACCCAAATCCCATCTATTTAGGTCAGCGGTGGTCTTGTTCGAAGGGAAGGCATTAACATGGTTCCGAGCGATAAAACATAGATGCAAAGATTGGGACGATGTAAAGAAGGAGTTGCGGGCAGAGTTCTTACCACCGGACTATGACGACAGGCTTTTTGAGGAAATTCGGCACCGGACACAGGGAAAGGATGAGTCCATTGGGGTGTACGTGGCGGCGATGGAAGGCCTTTTTCGTCGACTTACGGTACCGTGCACGGAACAGGAGAAGCTGCGCTGGATAAGGCGGAATATTGCACCCTTCTACCAGACTCAGCTCAGTCTGGTGCCGATCTCCTCAATAGTGGACCTGGTAAAACTAGGTAGAACATTGGAGACCACCAGAGCAACGGTGGAGTCCTTTGTTCCTCCACCGAATCCCCGGACGCATCGGTTGTTGGAACCGGATCTGGCTTATTGTGTGGCGACAGAGGGAGGTATGGTTGCCGCATTGCAGGATGGGCATAGGGGTATCCGCTGCTGGAACTGTAAAGGTGAAGGACACACCTCCAGGACTTGCAGTGAGCCTCAGAGATGTTTCGGTTGTGGGAGAATTGGAACACGGAAAGCGACCTGTCCAACGTGTACACGGAGGCTGTCCAATGTTCCAAAGGATCATGTGAGACGTAGCCAATCAAGCCAAGCACCGAATTCGGGACCCTCGGGAAACGGGAACCGTACTCACTAGGCGACGTAGGGGGTACGAGCGATCCAAATAAGTTAGTCGCACAGGAGACAAGGGTGAATTTTGCGCTGGAGGAAACGGTAGCGGATAATCGTCCACATATGGAGGTGGAAGTGTTTGGGCAAGCTATAGTGGGATTACTGGACTCCGGAGCAACGCATACCATCCTCGGAAAACCCGGTTGGGAATTGCTGCGCACGCAGGGGTTGGAGCTTCAGGAGGCGAGACAACCAGCAATTAAGTTAGCGGATAGTGGATGTGTCCCAACGGAGGGTGTAGCCTGGGTACCAGTGACGGTGAAGGGTGTAACGCGGTGGATGGGAATTTTGGTAGTGCCTGCGGTTCCACACGGACTTATCCTGGGGGTGGACTTCCTGCGTTCATTTCGGATCATTCTAGATCTCAGCAGGGAAGCTTGGGAGTTCGCGGCGGTAGCCGCCTGTGAGGCACTTCAACGGAGAACAAGGTTGACTCCACAGGATGAGGCTCGTTTGGAATCACTGATAGCGGAGGAGTTCGTGTTGATGGGAGATGGCCTAGGGTGTGCTAGAGGGGTGGAGCATGTGATTACGACATCGGCTGAACCCATTAAACAGCGGTACTACCCCGTGTCTCCAGCGGTGCAGGCACACATCAACAAGGAGCTGGATGAAATGTTGCGCCTGGGAGTGGTAGAACCTTCCAGGAGTCCATGGTCATCACCCATCCTCTTGGTAAAGAAGAAGGATGGGAAGTTCCGGTTTTGTGTGGACTTCCGGAAGCTAAACAGCGTATCCCAGCGGGACGCCTATCCACTCCCATTTATCTCCTCCACTCTAGACAAACTGCGCACAGCCCGATATCTCTCCTCCCTGGACATTAAGTCCGCCTATTGGCAAATTCCTATGGCGAAGGAATCCAAGCCTTACACCGCCTTCACGGTACCTGGACGTGGTTTATTCCATTTTAATCGGATGCCTTTTGGCTTACATAACGCTCCTGCAACGTGGCAACGATTTGTGGATAGGGTTTTGGGGCCGGAACTCGAGCCATACGTCTTCGTATACCTAGACGATGTTATAGTAGTCACCGGGGATTTTGAGAAGCATTTGGAAATCCTCCGGGTGGTACTAACACGTCTCCGAGAGGCGGGTCTACGAGTATCACGCGAGAAGTGTGAGTTTTGCCGGCCACAGCTGAAGTACCTGGGATACGTGGTAGACGAAAGTGGACTGCACGTCGACCCAGAAAAGGTAGAGTGTATACTGCGTATTCCCCAACCAACCAGTGTGAAGGAAGTGCGGCAATTCTTGGGAATGGTGTCGTGGTATCGACGTTTCATTCCAGATCACGCTACGCTCACAGCACCCCTCAACAACTTACTGCGCAAAAATAAAAAGTTTGTATGGACGGATCAGTGTGAGTTGGCCTTCAGGCGTTGCAAGGCGATGCTTTCATCAGCGCCGATTCTCACGTGCCCAGATTTCGCTTTACCTTTTAACGTCCAGACGGATGCATCCGATCATGGGTTGGGAGCAGTGCTAAGCCAGAGCCACCCCGAGGGGGAGAAGGTAGTATGCTACCTTAGTCGGGGTCTTTCAAAGACGGAGAGGAATTATTCCACCACTGAGAGGGAGTGCTTAGCGGTGTTGTGGGCAGTGGAAAAACTGAGACCTTACCTAGAAGGGTCACACTTTACGGTGATTACCGACCACCACTCTCTGGTATGGCTTAATAATTTGCGGGAGCCGAATGGGCGACTGGCTCGTTGGGCAGTAAGGCTGCAACAGTTCGACTATGAAGTCGTGCACCGTAAAGGCAAGGAGCATCTAGTTCCAGATGCGCTATCTCGGGCATTTCCAGAGGTGACTGCGGTGGTAGAAGCTGACAGTGGAGACAGGTGGTTTGATGGCATGCGTTCCAGGATTCTTAAAAACCCAGCGAAGTTTCCGGACTGGCGGATTGAAGGGGAGACCTTATGGCGGAACATACCCGGACGGCATCCAGAGTTGAGTGGCAGTTCCTGGAAACAAGTGGTCCCCAAGGGCGCACGGCAATCGATCCTCTTAGAATGCCATGACGACGCAATGGCAGGGCATATGGGTATTAGCAGAACCCGCGATCGCATAGCCCAACGATTCTATTGGCCCAAAATGGAAGCAGATGTTCGGCGGTACGTGACAAAGTGCAAAACTTGTCAGGCTACGAAGGTAGAGAGGAAACCCCCGTATGGGCCTATGACCTCTCGGGCTGGTCAAGCCAAAGAACCGTGGGAAATTATTTGTGTGGATTTGGTTGGACCGCTGCCGCGTTCTACTCGAGGCAACACCTATATTTTGACGGTGGTCGATTACTTCACCAAGATGCCTCTTATCTTCCCCCTGAGGAAGGCGACTGCGGTCGAGGTAGCTAGGCTTCTAGAGGAAAGAGTGTTTATGCTTTTTGGGGTGCCGGCAGTGGTGGTGTGTGACAATGGCGTCCAATTTAAGTCAAAGGAACTGCATAGCTTGGTGACCGGGTATGGGGGCAGTATCCAGTTCACGCCATTTTACCATCCGCAAGCAAACCCAGCGGAACGGATCAATCAAACGATCAAACGAATGCTGAGAGCGTACGTAGGAAATAACCACCGAAAATGGGACGATCGGCTCTCACAAATTGGTTGCGCCTTGCGCACCTACACACATGAGGCAATGGGCGATACGCCCTATTTCATCAATTTCGGTCGGGAGATGGCGGTTACACGGAAGGGACCGAGACCGCCTGAGGATGGGGATATCCTGAGCAATCCGCGAGAACGGGCGGAGAAGCTCCGAGAAGTAAGAGAGGAGGTAATGAGGCGCTTGAAGGAGGCAGCGGAGAAAGGTAATCAGCGGTATAACCTGCGGAGGAGACACCCTCCATTTCAACCCAACGACCTTGTGTGGAGGCGGAATTTCGCCCTGTCAGACGCGGCTCAATACTATTCTGCTAAGTTGGCTCCGGAATACCTGGGACCTTTTAAGGTGGAGAAACGCGAGTCCTCGTCTCGGTTCAGGTTGCTGGATATGGACGGCAAAACACAGGCACTTGGCATGCGAAGGACCTCAAAGTGTACGTCTCGTAAAGGTAGAAGCGGATCAACCCAGGGAAGGTCACGGTAACGAAGACACGAGTGAGATACGCATTCTAACAGAATTAGGGCGATCGTGAGTCGAAGGTTAAAATAAGTAGATAGCTAACCTAACTAATTGAAGTGGGAGTGGTTGAACTATCGGTAGTTTTAAGGGAAGTTGAGGTTTTCAGGTTTGGTTCATATTGGTTGGTATTAGTAACAGATTGGGTTGAGGGGCCCAGAAGACTTAGTATTAGTTCTCTTTAGCTAACTTTTTTCTACTTAGTACTCGTAGTCTGGTAGATGGGCAGACGTGTTAGTGTTAGTTTTCTTTTCTTTAGTCAATACTCGTAGTCTGGTAGGTGGGCAGACGTGTTAGTGTTAGTTTTCTTTTCTTTAGTCAGTATTCGTAGTCGATTAGGTTAGTAGACGTAGTGGTAATAGTTTTTTCCTCTTCTTTCTTTGTTCTTTTTCTTTTAGTACTATTATTAGGTGAGACTGGTGGGCCGTGCTAGCTCAATTGGTGGATCAGGCGACTCGTAACCTCAGGGACGTTGAGTGGTTAGTATCATAGGAGTGTATTTCAGGGAAATCCACTAAAAGTAGGGGGGGAAATGTTACGGATAAAACCGAAGGGCACCAGGATTACCTCACCCCGAACACTATCGTAACACTCGCGTGACTATGTATAGTCAGGAAGCTAAGCCGCACTCGACTAGGGTTTGCTTGCCAGTCCAAATTGTAATCATATTAGTAGTTTAAATACGATTATTGGTAGTCTAAGCAAACATAATTGTCATCGAACGACGATCAGAATCACCGCCTGTTCGAAGTTGGAATGTTCCCCAGATATTTCGATAAAACCAAAACCTGACAAGATCGAGCCAGATGTTGCCAAGGAGGATTCAGATGATGAGAATTCACTGTCTTGAAGATTTGGGTAATTTATTTGACAACGGAAAATTTAGTGACGTAACGCTGGCAGTTGGCGGGAGAGAATTTCAAGCTCATAAAGCAATTTTGGCAGCTCGAAGTCCAGTGTTTGCAGCAATGTTTGAACATGAAATGGAAGAACGTAAATTAAATCGGGTGGCGATAACTGATGTCGATCATGAAGTTCTGAAGGAAATGTTGCGTTTTATTTACACTGGGAAAGCACCGAATTTGGAAAAAAATGGCAGACGATCTGATTGCTGCTGCTGATAAGTACGCACTAGGAAAATTGAAAGTGATGTGCGAGGAGGCGCTGTGCGTCAATTTGTCTGTGGAAACTGCCGCTGAGACGTTCATATTAGCCGATCTTCATAGCGCGGACCAGTTGAAGGCACAAACTATTGATTTTATTAATACTCATCCTACTGATGTGATGGAAACAGTGGGGTGGGAAAATATGATTAAAATGCATCCACATTTAATAGCGGAGGCATTTCGCGCGCTCGCTACCCAACAAATCCCACCAATAGGACCACCAAGAAAACGCGTCAAGATGAGCTGAAAGATATTAAGACAAATGCCGCATAAATTTACTTTACTAAATCCACAACTAAATCGACAACCACTTCAACAGCAGCAACAAAATAGAAAAAAAAACGGACAGATTGACATCGTTGCCACTGATTATGATTACGGGCAGCAGGAAAAATTATGCTCTGAAAGGGTACAATGTCAAGAAATTAAATCAGCAGTGAGTGCTGCCCTTGCAATAACAACTCGTATTACAGCTCTTCTCCAAGCCCAAACCTTTAATCATAGCCTCAACCGAATTACCATCAACATCATTAATTATTGATTACCTATTTTTAAAGTAAAATTAATTTCCTTTGATGCAACCTGCTTTCCGTATGTATCTTTGATTTGACCGCACTAGAAATCATACCAGAAAATAAACATACTGACAAATTCAATTAATTAACGCTGCTGTTGATTACTATTTTTTTAGTTTAAATGAATACAAAAACTAATAGATCAGATGTATAATATAATTTATAAATGTAACCCACCCACATAAATCGTAACACATGTAGCCGTGACCCGGACACGCATCAGGTTGAACTTCGGCCTTTTGACGAGATGCAGCAAAGTCCCAAAGACGTGAGGATTTTCTTTTTTTGCAATAACTAAAAAAATACACTGCCGAAAATGGAAACATAAACACACATCACTGACAGGCCAAACTGTCAGTGAACTACGTTCAGCTGATTCAGCCGAAGTTGGAGTACTCGCCACCAGAGGGGAGCGGCTACCAAGTGGCGGCAAGAAGGTATTACCCCGCTGAAGAGGTGGGTGACCGACGAGCGGAACCATAGCCGTTAAGAGGAGGCTATATAAGCACGCGAGGAATGACGCGCCTCCTCTTTTTTGATCTCTGGTATCGTGGCGACGACGGCAACAGAACGAGGAAAGTCAGCGAAAAGAAGTCGAAGCGCAGCGGGAACGTTAAGCGGAAGACAATAGAAACAGCAGAGCGGAATCGACATTAGTCACAACATTATTTGCAAAGCGACGAGCAAATTTCAATTGGGAAAAGGAAGGCGACGGATTACACCAGCGAACACGATCGTCGAAGGGGCCCCTTTGGTAGGGTTATAAGTAACGTAAGTTTCTTTTGTTTTGATAGAGTGTATTCTTAATTGAGTTTATAGTTTCTTGAGTGAATATATAAAGTAGAAAAATTGTAGCTAATTGGAATTTATTGGTGTTTGAAGTAACAATCAAGTTCAAAAGAAGTAAGTTGGTTTTGTTTCAGTCCGCGGTTGTAACGAGTGCGGCTTGGACGGTCAAGTCAAGTGAAAGTGTCGGGAGGTTGAGTAAAGCCGTGATAGCGGAGGTCATAGTGTTCGGGGGGTGGTATTGTGGTCCCGCGAGGGACATCCTAATTGAGAAGGGAGGAATTCAATGTGTTAGTGAAGTAGTGTAAGGGTAGGATTGGAGAACAGAGTGTAGGGTATTTAGTAGCGAGGGTATCGGCCGAATAACATCGCGTGCAATCGGTTAGTCGCATTCTCGCTTGGCGGCTAGTTGAGGCTTTGAGGAAAAGCGAGTGGCGCTCCACGCCCGTCTTCGGACGAGCTAACCGGGTCCACAAGCCTCGCCGGAGCACCCCAGTTTCCCCGGGTAATAAGTGGGGGTAACACAGTAAAAAAATTGCGAAAATGTTTTTTATTTTTCAACATATTTTCCTTACAGCTCGATACACTTTTACCAACAATGTTCAATAGCTTCGATACCCGCTTTATAGTAGGAGCCATAAAGCTCCTCAAAATAGCTATTAACCGCAGACTCTACCTCTTCATTGTTGGCAAATCTTTTGCCGCCGAGCCATTTTTTCAAATTCGGACAAGGAAAATAATCTGAGGGACCCAAATCTGGCAAATAAGGTACGTGAGGAAGCAATTCAAACTCCAAATCATTGATTTTAGCCATCGTAATAGCGCACGTGTAGACTGGTGCGTTGTCTTGATGAAACAACACTTCCCTTTTCGTCTGATGGGGCCGTTTTTTCTTGGTTTCATCACTCAAACGCTGCAATAAGGCTACATAATATGCGTCGTTGATTATTTTTACTTTTTCTAGATGATCAATAAATATTATTCCACGCGCATCCCAGAAAACGGATGCCATGACCTTGCCAGCTGACTGAAATGTCTTTGCTTTCTTTGGAGCCAGTTCTCCCTTTCCAGTCTACTGCTTTGACTGGTCCTTGGTCTCAGGTGTAAAATGATGGACCCATGTTTCGTCCATGGTTAGGAATCGACCCAAAAACTTGGCTTTATTGCTGCGAAGCATTGTCAAACACTCGATGGAAACATCCTCTCGTTGCTGTTTGTGCTCCATTGTCAGCAAACGCGGTACCCATCTTGCGCACAGCTTTCTCATGTCCCAATTTTCGGTCAAAGTGCGATGCACAGCACTTTTTGAAATGCCTGCCATGTCTGCTATCTCGCGCACTTTTAGTCGACGGTCATCCAATACCATTTTGTTGATTTTCTTCACATTTTCTGACGTAGTGACCTCACTTGGTCGACCACTGCGGTGTTCATCTTGGCAGCTTGTACGACCTCGCTTAAACTCAGCTACCCAAAATTTGACCATTGTAAATGAAGGAGCAGACTTCCGCAGAGTAGAATCCAACTCGGCTTTTATATCGGTGGGACTGAGACCTTTCAAATGAAAGTATTGTATCATATAACGATGCCCGATTTTTTCCATACTTACAAATTCACTGGGAGCGTTCACTTTGGATGTCTGTAAAAAAATAACAATAAACGTACCGCTATGAATTTTTCAAATTAAGTTGTTGAAAGTTGGTATCATCAATCGCAGTAATTGTTTTTTTAAAACTACCTGTATTCATAAGTCAGGTCGGGTACTTTCCGGACTACCCTCGTAAGACAAGCATTCAAAGTGGTGATGAGCTTGAAGAGAGGTTATCAGCCCAAGGCCACGCTCTGCCGTAATGGCATCGGCAACATCAGGAAAGGAACGTCCTTTCTTCTTCCTTTCCTTTCGAAACGCGCGTTTGCAATTAAATAAGAAAAAATAATCACCCAATGAAAAGGAAGATTATTCTTTATTTTACACCTACAAACGAGACAAACTAGAAGTAAAAATTTTAGCATTGATATTGACGCATAATGAAAGCTATGCCCGCGGAACCCTTTATTGGACATTTAGATTTCGGGTCACAGTTTCTATACAAGAAGATATATTGGCATGAAGCAATATACTCGTAATACCATGAACGGCTATTATCTTTCAAAATACTATCCTGATGCATAGCATTACAACCGATCATGACTCCCTTAAAGTTTTAATGATTCTATGTTCGTTAACAGTTATTTTCAAACTCACCATAACTAATCTATTGCATATTTCTCACAATATGTATGCCTTCTTCAGCGGGTTATAAATGTTTCAAGTATACTTAAATAGAAACAAGAGGAAATTTCACTGAATTGCCAATATTGCATCTTAAATCCTAATACAGATGGATTAAGATTAAGTTTCTAATTCATATCGAAATTTCCATCATCTTCCGAACAATACGCAATATTAAAACAATAATGATTTTCACAATTTCATACATTAGTTCGAAATCAAATCGAATTTCTATTTACGCTCTCGATTTAAACTAATACCATAAAGTCATGATGTTCTACTTTTTCACCGATCCAACTGAAAACTGAAGCATACAATAAACTCTTCCCCATTCGATTAAAGACAAATTCAATTGAACTATCAAATCAAGAAAAGATTCAAAACACTTGTTTATATGAATATAAAAGATCTGAAGAGTGCAAAGCGACGAAAACGTATGTGAATCGTCTGCAAGAAGACACAAATAAGAGACAGACATAAACTAGACTAGATCATTTACTTCAAATCGATTAGACGTCTAATAAATTAATCAGAGAAGAAAGTGAAGAAAGATTGCGCATAAGACACAACCTCGTACGAGATCGATCCCGCGCACTTGCTTGGATTTTGTTATTGAAATTCTTGATCAATTGAATATGATAGGTTTTTAGGTGGAGTGTACATGTTAAGCTTTTAAAGTCTTCAATATTTTCAAACTAAATCGTGTGAATATAATATTCTCCAAGAAAATTGTGATAGACATAGATTCAGTAAGAAATTAATTCTTATTACTAAGCTAAAAGAACTTTAGATTGAAATTTTAATAAAAATCGAAATTCTTCTGCATAGTGTGAAGTAACCCTAACTACCCATCTAAGACGGTCATCTTTCAACATTTATAAAGAACTTGCGATTGCTGCGCAATCAAAACGACAAAAACTGGTTCCTTGATTCCAAGCTATACTGGAGCTAGTACGTGCTTGGAGAAAGTAATGGGTAAAGTTGGTGCAATGTTTTCACACAGAGCAATAAATAGCGTAGGTCTTACTTACGAATATAAATGTTAATTGAAGTAAATGGTTGCATACTGCAATGCAATCTGTTGTCTACTATTTCGAAAGAATATGCTTTGTGCAGGATTGTTACGTACAAGCACAATTCATCCGTCTTAGCGAAAAGTTTTGAAATTGTTTTGAAATTCGTAAATTGTATCTGTATTAAAAAGTTATGTTGCCAATCGCAGGAAAGGCAAATTTTTAAAATACGGGTCACATGTAGTTATTTTGTTTCACAAAGTTTTCAAAAATGATAATTTTAGATACATATTTAGAAAACAATAAACAAGTCGAATAGACAGAAGAATGCTCCTGTGAAAAGAATGGTGTACCCAATCTATGATATACTTATATATGTAGAAACTTTCAACAAGTTGGGTAGACAGAACTATGATCATGTGAGAAGGATTTTGTACTCATCCTACGATATGCAGATACCAATAATGAGTGAAGTTGTGGTGACATAAATTTTTAAAAATAAATTTGAAATATAATTTCTTAAAATTTAAATTAAACTAGCGTACCTGGCTACACGTCCAAGTAAAAACATGTATTTAATGTGAAATTAAATTTCTTGATTTTATCTCAATGCTAGCGGATAAACAATATTTTTGGTCGTTTTGGTTGGTGTATAAATTTTAAAAGTTTTTGGATTGCTAACTCCAGAGCAAGCACATGCAATGCGAAAAACATGAATTTTCCAAATGCAAACCCGCAATACAAGTAGCTAACGATTGCCCTTGTAATTTGTTGAAGGTAATCGCGAATGCAAGACGTAAAGGAAGCTGAAGCCGCTAGAAGTCAAATGGCAAAATTACTAATGATGATTGTTGCTTTGATCAAATTTAGTGTCAATTTTTTGACCGTCAGTCTGGTCCTGTTGCACAGTTATGGCGTATTCAAGTTTCGAATGAATATCATCGGCGATCGAACTTTCAACGTTAATATGTGTGGTGGCATTTCTGGTGGCTCCATCGAATTAAAAACTCGGTTGGAAAGTTGACTGCTTGTTATTCATCCATCACCGTGTCAACTGATATGTACGAGTATTTGGCTAGTTCGCCAGGCAGTTTCAACTAAATTTGTTCATTGGGCGCTTATATTGCACGTTTGCACAGCCAATCTGGGAATACGTTGTCCACAGCGGCTTGAATATTTGCCTGCATTTGATAAAAATAGGGGTGTTCAACAATTGAACAGTAGTCAATGTCCATTCACCCGGTCATTCATCCTATCAATACTAAAATATAATTAACCCACTTTCCGCCTCGAATTTGCCTACCTGAGCTTGTAATAAAAAAATGTTTACATTCTGAATGGACATTGACTACAGCATAAAAAGTTATTATATAACATGCATTTCCATTTATGTTTTATTGACTCCAATTATTAGCATTGTATTGTAAGCATTTTATTCAAATTTTCAATTATTACTAAACGAAAATTATTATTTTATAGAATGCTGTTTTCTTTTAAATCGACTCTGACTTTGATTATTGTATGCATTTTAAGTCATCAAATATTTGTAATTAAATGTTAATAACAAACAATCAATTCATTCCTTCATACACCAAAAATGTGAACTGTATCTTCGTCAATTTGGTATAAGTAAAAGTAATTATTTATCAACAACGCCTGGTGTGGCTGGTCTTGATTATAATTACAACTTACATTTGGTCCGTCAAGCCGTCGAGCAATATCTTGATAATTAGGTATTTCGTGGATCCAGCTTGTGCGAGGACTACCAAGAAAGGCTGAAATGGCTTATTCTTGGTATCAGTCCTGTGGATACTGTAATGATTTTCTCTTTCAACTCGCACGCGGAACCGACCTCTCATCGGTTCTAGACGTTAAGTCTGAGTAGTGCCAACGGATGGTACCAACAGGTCAACCAATCCGTGCACCGTAACCCATTCATGCGGTGACTGCTTGTCGGCCAGCTAGTTCGGAGAGGATTTCGGTCGCGGGTCTCCGAATGGATTACGCTCAATTACAATATTTCAGTCACCTGAAATTGCCCGTTTTCTAAACGCGTCAACATTTACTCATCCAGAACGAGAAACCTACATTACGTTAGTTCTGGATGGGATCTATCCACAGATCTCAAATCAAAAACGCTACAAAATCCACAGGCGCGTTACCGATTCACCGACGCGGTACCGAAAAATATACTACTCGAACTTAACCCGAAGAAAACTACTCTAAAGAAATGACGAAACAAGCAAAGGTACCGCGTACCGCGCGCGACGCGAAACCGACTTCAGCGGATTTGGCGAAACCCTACCCTCGCGACGGCATACTTACCCTACACTCTCTGTTCCCCCTGAAATAGAACGAGTTACTGAAAAGGAAAGTCGTGGTTTAACTTAGCAATTCATTATATTATTAAATTCAATCAAATTAGGATTTCGATTATAAATATTAGTATCCTCCATTTACACACGAGAAAATTCTCTAACCTACAAATCTGTAACAAAAAAAAAATCGTGCAAATATTTATCCTAGATACTTCTCCTTATCTGACATGATTTTAGTATTCTACTTTTTCTTATTTTAAGCTTACTTTGAGAAAACACGAACTATCTTTTATCTATGTTTTGGATTTTAACTTTTGCTTTTAAAAAAAAAATATCACTAAGGATTTTCGTATATTCTAAACATTAAACAAATTTGCTGGTTGCTTGTTTGTTGTAAATTTAGTCATATCGAGCTTATTTCTCAAGGGGAAAGGATTCGAGGGCTAGAAATGGTTTGGAATTTCTAAAACGTTCACATGTATCGTGTTCAAGAAATAAGAGCGATTTATCACTAAAGAAGAGTTAAACTGATTAAGTTTCAAAAACTAACATTTGCACAATTTAGACCTTTCAAAGGAAGTATAGGCTGCTTTTCCGTTTTTTTTTCTTAAATCTTTCAATTGCATGCTTACTTAAATCGAATTAATTTAAATTTATGACACATACATTGAATATTTTTCCACGGTAATCATCTCTATGCATTTTGAAATTAATTAAGATTTTTTTTTTTCTTTTTTTACTTCATTCGCTTCAAATAAACTTTATCTAAGTTCAAATTGGATATAAATTTTATGTATTGGATGGGTTTGTAGCGTCGATGATAATCTCATGGTAGGGACCCGACTCAGGTATAGAGTTTATCGTTTCCCTTTCTTGTATAATTTATTTAAATATTTACTGTTTGCTGAACCGACAGCATACGATTAAATTTCATTATTTTTTCTTGTATACTTCTTGGTACCGATGTAAAATAATTGTTTGTAAGGGGCTCTCAACCAAAAGTTGATCTCAAATTTCTCAGAAAAAAAAACAAGAAAAAGAATCTTCTCCGACGAATTCCAATTGGCCGAATTGTACGTATTCAGACTTTCAAACTGAGCCGTTGATTAGTTGCTTTCAAACTCATGATAATTTAAAATTATTTCCGTAGGAAAACGAAGAGTACTATAAATTCGATCTGTAAAGAACGCCCCAACTATTTTATATCGGAATCAAACAAAACTAGGAACGTTAATTCGCGTAAGCTTGCAAACTTAAGCAAATATACACGACGTTAAACAGGCAAGCAAGCACAAACAATTACCATTTGCATAAAAAAAAAAGGAATAGGCTTGGCTATCCAAAGAATTTTCCATTTAAAAAAAATCTATAAATATTTACGTTAGAATGTAAATTTTTCTTTAAAATAGGGCAAGTAGACACAGACAATTACCATTTGTAAAAATTAATTTCCTATTTAAATCACCTTTCCTAGATATTCCATTGTCTTCATATCAACTAGTGAACTGCCAAGAACATATGGATGTTGTACTTTTACAGCCACTGTTTCACCCGATTTTAGGCTCGCCTTATGCACTTGAGCCAATGAAGCAGTACCAAACGATTCTGGGTCAAAGCTATCGAATAACTCGTCTGCGCTTTTCTTTAAATCTTGCTTTACCACTTTATATAAATCTTCGACTGGAATACTTGGAGCATCACTGTGAAGTACTTTCATTGTTTTAACGAATTCTGGAGGTAGAAGATAGTCCAAAGCACCCATATGTTGTCCTTATCCCATTGACGATAGAATAGTTGATTTTGATGTTAGTCCAATATTCCATACGGTGATTGCTGATTTTCCCAAACGAACAACTCCCAATGAATCTACATATATCGTAATCGTTGGCATGTAAACTTAATCTTGTTCCAGCTGCTGTAGCAGTTAAAGCTCAATACTTTATCACTCTACGAATCATGGCAACTTAATAGTACGGCACGTCATCTTTAATGCACTCAAACATTACACTTTTCAAGTTAAGTTTATCGAATTTCCTTGTTCACATGCAAAAGTATGAAACCAAAATTGAAAATAAATTCGTTGTTTGTTGTGATGACCTTCTAACGTTGAACCCCGTTCTGAACAATTTTGGAACCGATCGCTTCGAGTTGCATTAGTCGCTCGATTAAAATTAGACCGGTTTAATGCTATGAGCTGAGTACCAGTTAGTGTTATGATAGTGCCGTATTCTGCAAAAGCACCAACTGTTCATGGCCAAGTACAACAGCAGCAAATCTCGTTGGATGTATTCATTTTACCCCGTAGTTGATTTGCATGAGCCACAGATTTTATGAAAAGGATATTGTGTTGCTGCGCTCTGATGTGATATGAACTTTTCAATCACATTGGCTCCGAGCTTGTAGTGAGAAGTTGAAATTCTGAAATCCAGTTTTCTTTTATGTTCACTAACTGGTTATTTGCTATTACATAGCATCCTGTTTCATGTTATGCTCGTCGAGTATTGGCGTAGTTTGCTCTCTTCTGAGGCAACATTGGTATGGTTTATTTACTTCAGTTTTTCACCGCTGATTTAGTACCGGCATACATCATTTGAAGACTCATATGACTGTCTCTTGGTGTATAAAAATGAAGCACATCGGGTATGAAACTCGACCATCGTCATGAACCATACGATACGTGTAAACAATATAACGTGGCTGATGACCCGGTAAAAGTTCTTGGAGCTCAGCTATCGAGATGTTCTCAATGCATTCATCCCAAACAATCAGTTGTTTGTCGCGATCAACTTTCAATATTAGCGCCGCATTTTTGATAACGTGAGAAGCATACCCGCGAACAAGGTTGATCCCTTTTAATTACATATGTTTATACCGTACAATGTACGTTGCTGAATCGAAGGCTGCAATCTGTACTGCGGATTGCAAGCGATACGCCAATTGATCAATCTGAACAAGGTAGCAAGCGTTACTTCGAATTTCCGCATGAAGAAGTGTCAAATCATTTTGGTGTTGAATTATTCTCCTACTGGATTCATTAAGAGAAATTGTTTTATCGAAGGTATATTCCCACTTAGTCCGCAGTTCACACTGCCTTCCGCTGCAGACTAGACAAAATATTGCTAAATTTTCTAATTAGTTATTAACTAAACTAACCTCTTTCCCAATGTGTCTGCTCCGGTGAATGTCACTGCCTCACGAATAAAGTTTTCCAAAAACTCTTTAAGCACACCACGCGTTTCTTCACAGATTAAACAGGGAATACGTTTCACTCCACCACGTCGCGCCAAACGACGTATAGCTGGTTTTGTAATACCTTGGATATTATCACGAAGAACTTTGCGATGACGTTTAGCGCCTCCATGTGCTGTCAAAAGTTCCGGTTGTCACCTCGGACAAAACATATGTGCGTGGAATGGCACTTCATATGGCGGAAATGTGCTTCTTCAGATGTCGCCAGTGGCATAGTTTTCTCGATGGCCACGGTGGAGGGGCATTTCCAGATGGCTATGTCTCGAAATGTGCCGGGGTTGGATTAATTCTATATTTCGAATATTTATATCCACGGATCTAAATAATTGGACAGAAAAAAAAATATTTTCTGCACAACGATATCCGCACAACAGATGAAGTCCGCTGGCACTTCGAGGACATATCCATCTGGCAGGTTACAAGGGTTCGGGATCGGAATCACTTCGATTCCTGGGCGCAGGCGTCACATTACACATTCCCCCCCCCAAAATCGAAGTAATTACGATCCCGTCTCCTTGGTAACAGGTCTTGGTTAGGGACGTGGCGGGTCGAAGATCCGTTTCGAAGGATAGGCTACAACCCTGTTCGTGAAGACTCGGCAGTGACTATATAGTAGGAAGTCAGGTGTTATTCGGAGGCCTTCGTCTAGGCAGAGATTTGGGATAAGCCAAGGTTTCTCGTGGGAATTAGTTGCACTTCATCGTCTAAGGTCTTTTGCGTGGTAAATTCCCAGGGTCTTACCAGTCATGTCCGCGATGAGGTATCGGGTGGGGCTTATGACTTGTATGACTCGACACTTCACGAATTTCTTGTCTAGTTTGGCATTGTAATGGCGGGTGGCATCGCTCTGTCGGAAGTTTCGACGATATATTTCGTCGCCGGCCTTAAAGCCAGAAGGATGAGATCGCAAGTTGTACCGCTCCTCTCCCATCCGTCTACTTTCTTCAATCTTCTCCCGCAGTTGATCTCGCAGAAGTTGGAGCTTTTCGTGCGGTTCTAGAACCACGATTGGGTCCTCTAGCGATTTCAGCTGCCGCAATAGCCGGTAAGCGCTCCCATGACAGATCATATACTGGCCGAACACTGCAAAATACGGCGAAATGCCGGTCGTGGCGTGGTACGACGAGCGCAGTGCACTAGTGATGGCGGACAATTTGCGATCCCAGTCCCTCTGATTCGGGTGGACATAGGCGCGAATGGCCGCTATGAGCGTACGATTCAGTCGTTCGGATGCGTTGGCTTGTGGTGAATAGACGGCAGTTCGTTGGTGGATGATGCCGTATTTGGACATTAGGTCTCGGAACTTGCTGGAGGTGAACTGGACCCCATTGTCGGAGACAAGTTTCTCCGGAACTCCAAACATGTGAAAGACTCGGTTCTCCAAAAAGCTGATTATTGGTCCAGTGTGCATGTTACGTAGTGGTTCTATGATAGGGAATTTGGAGAGCTGGTCCAGGACCACGACAGCTCCCGTGTGACCAGAAGCAGATCGAGGGTAAGGACCGATAAGATCAATGTACAAGCGCTGGAACACGCGTTCGGGGACCTCAACCTTACCCATGGGTGGTCGAAGAATGGTGTTGGGCGCTTTAGTGCACTTGCATAGCTCACAGGAGGCTACGTACGCTTTTATCTGTTGTGCCATCTTAGGCCAAAAGAAACAGGTTTTCAACCGCCTAAGTGTACGACCGTATCCGCCGTGCGCACTTGATGGGTGGTCATGAGCCCGCCTGATAAGATCAGTGGTTAATTCTTCGGGCACCCACAACTTCCACTGTTCTTCTTCTTGTATGGGGTCTCCGGATGCGTGTCCCATCCGTTTGTAAATGAATCCATCCGTCAACCGCAGTTCAGGAAGCTGGGACAGTTGATTCTGGATAGTGTGAATCAGTTGGGTGTAGCTGGCTGACTTGAAGGCAGGATGGTCCAAATCGATCAATTGGGGGCTGTCGTCCTCTTGGACCAACTCGGCTCCTTCAGGGGCGAACATTCTGGATAGGGTGTCGGGGACTACATGCTGGCTTCCTTTTCGGTGGCGAATTGTGAAGTCAAATGCCTGTAGTTTCAGTGCCCACCTGGCCAATCTGCCGTTGAGATCAGTCTGGCTCATTAGCCATTTCAGAGAAGCGTGATCCGTAACGATTTCAAAGGTGTGTCCCTCCACATAGGCTCGGAAGCGTTTCACTGCCAACACCGCGGCTAAACATTCTTGCTCGGAGACCGTGTAATTTCGCTGGGCTGGGTTCAGCTTGTGAGACATGAAGGCTATAGGTCTCTCCTCGCCGTCTTGTGCAACCTGGACTAAGACTGCTCCCACCCCATGTTGACTCGCGTCACAATGGATTGAGAACGGTTTGTCAAAGTCCGGGCTGTGCAGTACGGGGGCCGTAGTCAGACTCTTCTTTAGCTCTTCAAAGGCTCGCAAGCTGGGCTCTTCCCAGACGAATTTACGTCCCTTACGCAACATGTCGGTCAAAGGAGTGGTAATGGTGGCATAGTCACGTACAAAACGCTGGTACCATCCGCATAAGCCTAGGAATCGGCGTAACTGTTTGGTGGTCTTGGGTAGTGGAAAAACGTCAATCGCTTGAGTCTTTTCCGGATCGGTCTTGATATGCCCATGCCCAATGATGTGACCTAAATACTTCACCTCCGTCATCACGAACTGGCTCTTCCTTATGTTGATGGTTAATCTTGCCCTCCGGATGTGTAGAGCCACCTCCTGAAGCAGGTCGATGTGTTCATCGAAGGTCTCGGTTATAAGCAGCAGATCGTCCAAGTAAACGAAAACTTGGTGCCGCAAATGAGGTGGTATCACCTTATCCATAAGGCGCGTCATTGTTTGGGGGGCATTACACAATCCGAATGGCATGGTCACGAATTGATATAAGGGCCGGCCTGGGACTGTGAAGGCTGTTTTCTCCTTTGAACCGGGGTCTAAAGGAATTTGCCAGAAGGCGTCCTTGAGGTCTAAACTCGTGATGAAATGGGCTTTAGGCAATCGACTCAAAATGCCTTCTATCAACGGTAGAGGATATGCGTCCTTGACTGTGACGGCGTTCAAGCGTCTGGCATCTAAGCATAACCGGACCTTGTTCGGCTTGACCACTAAGGTGACTGGGGAAGCCCACGCGCTCTGTGATTCTTCGATTACGCCTAATGCTAGCATTCGATCCACTTCGGCATATAACGATTTTTCCTTCGCCGGAGATATGGCGAAATGTCTCTGTTTTATGGGTTTAGCATCCCCCACATCTATAGTGTGGAACACCAGGGCAGTCCGCCCGAGACCTTCCTTCTCGTGCGAGGGAAAAGCCGATATAGCCGAGTCGAGACGCAGTTGCTGAGTTACATCCAGTGTATGCCGTAATAAGTTAGTGGGTTGAGATTGGTCAGGAACGGTGGTGACGGACTCCAGGGTCGAACAGGAAAATAGTGCCGGGGCCAAGTTAAATTTTCGAACGAAATCCACTCCTAAATAAAGATTCTGGGTTAACTGAGGTATGATGAAAAATTCCATAGGTTTAGTTACCCCTTTAAAGGTGACATCCGTCATAATTTTTCCCACTACAGAGTGACGAGTTCCGTCCGCCGTGCTTAACCAGGAGGTGAAATGACGGATTTGGTCCGCGTGCTTGGCCAGTACCTCCCCTGCAAACTCGGCAGAGATGCAATTCACACTGGCTCCCGTATCGACTAAGCCTGATACTCGTTTTTGCAGGAGGTGTACTGACGCATATGGCCGAACATCATCCCTCAATAATTCGTCTAAGTATATGTCCTTCAACACTTTCCTCGACTGCCTGACTTTTCTCCAGAAGCTCCGCATCCGACGCGTGGCTCGCTTGCTTCGCGGTGGGACAGTTGTGGCCAATTCCTCATGGAAGATGCGCTGTCGAGTAGCCAAATAATTCCGCAGCCTGACATGAAAAGGTTTTACATGCCAAGGAACTTTCGTCTCGCTATCATTTCCCTGCGCGTTGGCCTCGGCGAAGGACGGCGTCGGTTGTGGAACTTCGGGAGAACTGTGGTTAGCGGTGCGAGTCAGCAGAGTTGGAGTCATGTTGGGAGCTTGGTCATAGCTAGGGATAGTGTCCAAATTGGTTCGTCCGGGGTTTAGGAGTGCCGACGGGTGGTCGCGGCACTCGGTGGCAAGTTTTTTCGCCCTTTGCAATTTGCACAGTCAGGTGCGTATGTGTCGGCCTTCCCGCATCGGTAGCAGAAAAGCGTTGGCTCCGCTGGACATGCGTAGAACCGATGTCCCGGTTGTCGGCAGTTCCAACATACCGTCGGGCTTGTAATTGCTTCAAGGGAGGGTCGATCAATCAATGCTGGGTCCTCAAGCTCCGGTGGTGCTCCGCTCCTCGGTACTGGTACTGGATCAGCAAGCAGGTGGTCTGCTGCCATCAACTCCGCGGTGTGATGATTTCGGGGATTTGGTCCCGTTATGCGAGGTTGTGGGCGGAAGGTACCTCGTCGCTCATCCAAGTGTTCTTGTCTACGCGCATGGAGGCGCAATCCCTGTATGGTGTTGATGGGAAAATGTAGCAGGCTGTTCTGGAGATCCCAGCGCATGTTCTCTCTGATAATTTCTACTAATTCGTCCTCGGGCATGGTATTTCGCAGGCGAGTGCTCAATCTCACTATACTGGTGTAGTACTGGTCGAACGGTTCGTGAGCGCCTTGTTTCCGTTTCTTTATTTGCTCTCTTAGCTCTCTCTCAGTGAAGCCATCCTCAAATCGATTGCGGAAGGCTGCACTGAAAGAGTGCCAAGTGGGACGTGGCGTTGACTCTTTAAAGCTCCAGTACCAGTCGGCAGCGTCGCCGCTGAACAAAAGATGTGCATGCCGGAGGAAGGCCGAAGAATCCCCTCCCAGGGTGCTGGATATCAACGCCTGAATCCGGAAAAGGAACCGGTCCGCCGATATCATATCGTTGAACCCTGTAAAGTTCAGGCGCCAACTCTCCATGATACGAGGCGTCGGGTCTCGGAAAAGTGTCAATGCGTTCCCGGGGGGAATCACATCCTCTACTGACCTGTTGTACTGAACTGCCTCGGGGGCTGGAGGTACCAACGGAGGTCCGGTACTGTGTCGCGGTCTGTATTCGGGAGCTCTGGGATCCATTCCCGAGTTCCTTGGAGGTGGGACCCATTGCTCGGATTGTCGGGAGTGGGGCATCGCCACACTGGGATTTGGCTCCCAGCCAAGCGGAGTTCTCACGCGGCTGGGTGGTTGGCTCAACGGGAGATTCTGGATCTTTCCCTCCAGGTTGCCAATCCTCTCCGACATATCCCTCATCAACGCCACGAGGGTGTCAATGGAGTGGGCGGAAGGCATGGTTGTCACCTCGGACACGACACTTGCAGCCGGAACTTCACCGCCTACTGCTCCTTGCAGGTCTAAGAGTGGGTGTGACGGTTCGGCTTCTGGAGCTCCTTTCGCCACTGCTCCACGCGTTGGTAGGGGCGTTCCGAGGGGGACGTCTAGGGCAGACCGATCTATGGGTCGCCGGCATAAGGGACACAGTTCTGACGTGAGGAGGAGCTGTTGTACACAGGCACGATGGAATAAATGTCCACAATCCAATCGCACGCTGTGTACGCCCTCCACTACGTCCTCGAAACAGATTCCACAGTTCGCGGGTTGGACCGTTTTGGACCGTGTCCATCGCTTTTCTGGGGTCCGCTTCGTTGCCATTATCGTGTGGTTGCTAATATTGAGAAGAAAAATAAATATAAAATACACTTATTTCTACTATAAACCTAATAAACCTAATATATATATAGAAAACCTAAAAATACGTTAGTAGCCGATAGTGGCGAGCTAATGATAAGTGGAGAAAAAAAAATATTTGACAGTCACTTTCCTTTCCAGTAGTCGACTCCTTCAATGGGAAAAGAGAGTGCGTGGTAATCTGCCGAAGAAAGGGTGCTTCGGTCGATTTACGAAATTTAACCCCACACCCACATACATTACAAAAAACCGTCTCTAAACTACGTTAAAGTGACTCGACGAGACAAGTGGTAGAGCTACCGTAACGACTTTGTACGCGGTCAAAACTCCCGACGCGTAGAAGCATTCCGGGCTTCGCGACTCCAGCATACGCCACCGAACGTTGAACCGATACCACTCGTCTAACACGCATAAGAAATAGTTAGAATCCTTCCGCGACATAAAGGCAAGGTAGCCTTCTATTTTCTTGAGAGTCCATGCTGATAGGTAAACCCATCAGACTGGCAGTTCCATCAAGAAAATAGAAGGTCCTTACAGGGGTTACCCTGGGACAACACATCGGAAGGATTCTGTCGCGAAAGCAAAATCAAACAAAGGAGAGCGGAAGCTACAACTCACGTGAAGCGACCTCTAATGTGTATCACACAATTCCACTGCTCCTGATAGTGGGACTCGAGTACCAAAGTACCTTACATCCTCCGTAAAGGACCAACTCGTCAGAAGACGCGAAGTTCTTTCCCCCTTAGGATGTTTTTGGCCCCACGTTGGGCGCCATTTGTAATGATTTTCTCTTTCAACTCGCACGCGGAACCGACCTCTCATCGGTTCTAGACGTTAAGTCTGAGTAGTGCCAACGGATGGTACCAACAGGTCAACCAATCCGTGCACCGTAACCCATTCATGCGGTGACTGCTTGTCGGCCAGCTAGTTCGGAGAGGATTTCGGTCGCGGGTCTCCGAATGGATTACGCTCAATTACAATATTTCAGTCACCTGAAATTGCCCGTTTTCTAAACGCGTCAACATTTACTCATCCAGAACGAGAAACCTACATTACGTTAGTTCTGGATGGGATCTATCCACAGATCTCAAATCAAAAACGCTACAAAATCCACAGGCGCGTTACCGATTCACCGACGCGGTACCGAAAAATATACTACTCGAACTTAACCCGAAGAAAACTACTCTAAAGAAATGACGAAACAAGCAAAGGTACCGCGTACCGCGCGCGACGCGAAACCGACTTCAGCGGATTTGGCGAAACCCTACCCTCGCGACGGCATACTTACCCTACACTCTCTGTTCCCCCTGAAATAGAACGAGTTACTGAAAAGGAAAGTCGTGGTTTAACTTAGCAATTCATTATATTATTAAATTCAATCAAATTAGGATTTCGATTATAAATATTAGTATCCTCCATTTACACACGAGAAAATTCTCTAACCTACAAATCTGTAACAAAAAAAAAATCGTGCAAATATTTATCCTAGATACTTCTCCTTATCTGACATGATTTTAGTATTCTACTTTTTCTTATTTTAAGCTTACTTTGAGAAAACACGAACTATCTTTTATCTATGTTTTGGATTTTAACTTTTGCTTTTAAAAAAAAAATATCACTAAGGATTTTCGTATATTCTAAACATTAAACAAATTTGCTGGTTGCTTGTTTGTTGTAAATTTAGTCATATCGAGCTTATTTCTCAAGGGGAAAGGATTCGAGGGCTAGAAATGGTTTGGAATTTCTAAAACGTTCACATGTATCGTGTTCAAGAAATAAGAGCGATTTATCACTAAAGAAGAGTTAAACTGATTAAGTTTCAAAAACTAACATTTGCACAATTTAGACCTTTCAAAGGAAGTATAGGCTGCTTTTCCGTTTTTTTTTCTTAAATCTTTCAATTGCATGCTTACTTAAATCGAATTAATTTAAATTTATGACACATACATTGAATATTTTTCCACGGTAATCATCTCTATGCATTTTGAAATTAATTAAGATTTTTTTTTTTCTTTTTTTACTTCATTCGCTTCAAATAAACTTTATCTAAGTTCAAATTGGATATAAATTTTATGTATTGGATGGGTTTGTAGCGTCGATGATAATCTCATGGTAGGGACCCGACTCAGGTATAGAGTTTATCGTTTCCCTTTCTTGTATAATTTATTTAAATATTTACTGTTTGCTGAACCGACAGCATACGATTAAATTTCATTATTTTTTCTTGTATACTTCTTGGTACCGATGTAAAATAATTGTTTGTAAGGGGCTCTCAACCAAAAGTTGATCTCAAATTTCTCAGAAAAAAAAACAAGAAAAAGAATCTTCTCCGACGAATTCCAATTGGCCGAATTGTACGTATTCAGACTTTCAAACTGAGCCGTTGATTAGTTGCTTTCAAACTCATGATAATTTAAAATTATTTCCGTAGGAAAACGAAGAGTACTATAAATTCGATCTGTAAAGAACGCCCCAACTATTTTATATCGGAATCAAACAAAACTAGGAACGTTAATTCGCGTAAGCTTGCAAACTTAAGCAAATATACACGACGTTAAACAGGCAAGCAAGCACAAACAATTACCATTTGCATAAAAAAAAAAGGAATAGGCTTGGCTATCCAAAGAATTTTCCATTTAAAAAAAATCTATAAATATTTACGTTAGAATGTAAATTTTTCTTTAAAATAGGGCAAGTAGACACAGACAATTACCATTTGTAAAAATTAATTTCCTATTTAAATCACCTTTCCTAGATATTCCATTGTCTTCATATCAACTAGTGAACTGCCAAGAACATATGGATGTTGTACTTTTACAGCCACTGTTTCACCCGATTTTAGGCTCGCCTTATGCACTTGAGCCAATGAAGCAGTACCAAACGATTCTGGGTCAAAGCTATCGAATAACTCGTCTGCGCTTTTCTTTAAATCTTGCTTTACCACTTTATATAAATCTTCGACTGGAATACTTGGAGCATCACTGTGAAGTACTTTCATTGTTTTAACGAATTCTGGAGGTAGAAGATAGTCCAAAGCACCCATATGTTGTCCTTATCCCATTGACGATAGAATAGTTGATTTTGATGTTAGTCCAATATTCCATACGGTGATTGCTGATTTTCCCAAACGAACAACTCCCAATGAATCTACATATATCGTAATCGTTGGCATGTAAACTTAATCTTGTTCCAGCTGCTGTAGCAGTTAAAGCTCAATACTTTATCACTCTACGAATCATGGCAACTTAATAGTACGGCACGTCATCTTTAATGCACTCAAACATTACACTTTTCAAGTTAAGTTTATCGAATTTCCTTGTTCACATGCAAAAGTATGAAACCAAAATTGAAAATAAATTCGTTGTTTGTTGTGATGACCTTCTAACGTTGAACCCCGTTCTGAACAATTTTGGAACCGATCGCTTCGAGTTGCATTAGTCGCTCGATTAAAATTAGACCGGTTTAATGCTATGAGCTGAGTACCAGTTAGTGTTATGATAGTGCCGTATTCTGCAAAAGCACCAACTGTTCATGGCCAAGTACAACAGCAGCAAATCTCGTTGGATGTATTCATTTTACCCCGTAGTTGATTTGCATGAGCCACAGATTTTATGAAAAGGATATTGTGTTGCTGCGCTCTGATGTGATATGAACTTTTCAATCACATTGGCTCCGAGCTTGTAGTGAGAAGTTGAAATTCTGAAATCCAGTTTTCTTTTATGTTCACTAACTGGTTATTTGCTATTACATAGCATCCTGTTTCATGTTATGCTCGTCGAGTATTGGCGTAGTTTGCTCTCTTCTGAGGCAACATTGGTATGGTTTATTTACTTCAGTTTTTCACCGCTGATTTAGTACCGGCATACATCATTTGAAGACTCATATGACTGTCTCTTGGTGTATAAAAATGAAGCACATCGGGTATGAAACTCGACCATCGTCATGAACCATACGATACGTGTAAACAATATAACGTGGCTGATGACCCGGTAAAAGTTCTTGGAGCTCAGCTATCGAGATGTTCTCAATGCATTCATCCCAAACAATCAGTTGTTTGTCGCGATCAACTTTCAATATTAGCGCCGCATTTTTGATAACGTGAGAAGCATACCCGCGAACAAGGTTGATCCCTTTTAATTACATATGTTTATACCGTACAATGTACGTTGCTGAATCGAAGGCTGCAATCTGTACTGCGGATTGCAAGCGATACGCCAATTGATCAATCTGAACAAGGTAGCAAGCGTTACTTCGAATTTCCGCATGAAGAAGTGTCAAATCATTTTGGTGTTGAATTATTCTCCTACTGGATTCATTAAGAGAAATTGTTTTATCGAAGGTATATTCCCACTTAGTCCGCAGTTCACACTGCCTTCCGCTGCAGACTAGACAAAATATTGCTAAATTTTCTAATTAGTTATTAACTAAACTAACCTCTTTCCCAATGTGTCTGCTCCGGTGAATGTCACTGCCTCACGAATAAAGTTTTCCAAAAACTCTTTAAGCACACCACGCGTTTCTTCACAGATTAAACAGGGAATACGTTTCACTCCACCACGTCGCGCCAAACGACGTATAGCTGGTTTTGTAATACCTTGGATATTATCACGAAGAACTTTGCGATGACGTTTAGCGCCTCCATGTGCTGTCAAAAGTTCCGGTTGTCACCTCGGACAAAACATATGTGCGTGGAATGGCACTTCATATGGCGGAAATGTGCTTCTTCAGATGTCGCCAGTGGCATAGTTTTCTCGATGGCCACGGTGGAGGGGCATTTCCAGATGGCTATGTCTCGAAATGTGCCGGGGTTGGATTAATTCTATATTTCGAATATTTATATCCACGGATCTAAATAATTGGACAGAAAAAAAAATATTTTCTGCACAACGATATCCGCACAACAGATGAAGTCCGCTGGCACTTCGAGGACATATCCATCTGGCAGGTTACAAGGGTTCGGGATCGGAATCACTTCGATTCCTGGGCGCAGGCGTCACATTACAATACTTTTAAGTCATCAAGTACATAATGGACACTGCGGCTATAATTTCAGAACGAAAAACATCGCTGAAGCATTGCAAAATACAGCCAGGAACTTTAAGAAGGATTCAAGCACGAGAAAAACGGAAGAATATTTTTTCAAGCGGCTGTATGACATAGAAAAACTCGGGCACGAGTTTCGAGATAATAACAAAAAGCAGATGAGCGCCTCACAAGACGATCATACATTCCTTGGGCAAAAAATATTCGCTACAACGGAAAACTTGCATAGAGAACTGAGGTTTCGACTCATTGAAAGTCAACAAGCGATAATTCCGGGAGCTGTTCCTGCATCTACGATTACGACGACAGCAGCAAGTTATGCTGCACCTACTGTCACAGCGCCAGCAAACTGGCCCCCTTACATGGCCATCTCTACAGGCTGTGACCGTCATCATCCGAATTTACCGCCTATAATGATGCCGAAATTCAAAGGCGATTACCAGCAGTGGACAACATTTATTGAGCTTTACAAAAGCATTATCCACAATAATGACACTATTGGAGCTACGCAAAAGATGCAGTGCCTTCTCTCACATTTACAGCTGAGTGCAGTCAACTACGAAACTACTCTAGCTATACTGCAAGAGCGCTTCTCGAACAACCGACAGATGATAACAACCTACATAAGTACCATTCTGGACACCGAAATAGTTGTTCACAGGTGTCCCTTATCTTTTCTGGCTTTCCTCGCTATACTTCGTAATTATTTAGTGGCATCAAAAAGTCTAGATTATAACACAGAGCATTGGGAGCCGATAATTGTAAGAATTGCTATGAAAAAGCTAGACGCAGAAAGTTTCCGCACATTCGAAGAAAACGTTAACAACACCAAAGAGATGCCGCGCTTGAAGCAAGTTTACGACTTTCAGATAAGGAGGCACATGATTCTAACGAGTTTAAAAAGCTTACAAGTATAATGGCAAACGACACAAAAGAAAGTAGTCGTGTCATTGCAACAGAAACCTGATAAATCAGACAAGAGAGCTGCAAGCAAAACATGTACAAACCAATGCAAATTTTGCAATCAAAGCAATCAAACCATTCACCGCTGCGATGGATTAAAAAAATTAAGCGTCGATAACCGACATCGAATTGTTACAGTACATTGAAATTTGTGGGTCTATTAGCACAACTCTTCTCTGTGCGAAAACAAAGGTCGCCCCAACCAAGACCAAGGTTACTCTGGCTGGAGCTAAATAGAGCCTTACTATTGGCTACTCTATTGCACAATACGATAGAGTCACTCTGCAAATCTATCCTTGGTGTGGACCTGTGGAACGTGTCTTACGACGGGCTACTGAGACTTGAGATGCCAGATGAGTCGCGCTTAGTCGGCTATGAGGATGATGTTGCGGCTCTGGTCGCCGGATGCACCGTTGAACAAGCGCAACTTAGGCTAGGTATGCTAATGCGCCGAGTGAGGGACTGGATGACTGCTCGCGGGCTCAGTTTAGCACTGGAGAAAACCGAAGTGATCATCTTGACAAAAAAGAGAATCCCTAGAGTAAGGATGATCAGTATTGGAGATATACAAATCGAATCGAAGCCAGCGGTGAAGTACCTGGGGCTACTGATCGACTCGAAGATGAGTTTCTCTGAGCAAATCAGGGCAACGGCTGAGAAGGCTGCTTCGGGAATATCGGCCCTGAGTAGACTTATGGCCAACGTAGGGGGACCCAGCCCATCAAGCAGACGCCTCTTGATGAGTGCTGTAGGGTCAGTGCTACTGTACGGAGCAGAGGTACAGAGAAGAGGAGCACTGAGAATTGCATCTTCGTATCCAACAGTCTCCGACTCGGCGGTGAGAGTGATTGCAGGCGTGATACCTGTCGCCCTCCTTGCTAGAGAGCGCCGCGCTATCTACCTGCGCCGAAACGAGGATGCGAGGGAGATGGTTGTCCGCGAGGAGAGACAACGCTCGCTCAACGATTGGCAGCAGTCTTGGAGGAATTACACGAAGGGAAGGTGGACTGCGTGCCTGATCCCGGACGTGAGACCGTGGCTAAATCGAAGGCATGGTGAGACTGACTTCTATCTGACCCAGCTTTTGAGCGGGCACGGGTGTTTTCAGTCTTACCTGCACAAGATCGGTAAGTCACGGTCTCCCGATTGTCGGTTTTGCCCAGGAGAGGAGGACAATGCCTGTCACACATTTTTTGCGTGTACCAAATGGGCCAGGCTGCGAAGGGAACTCTACAGGGAGACGGGAGAGCTCACCCCGGATAATATAGTTGCGGTGATGCTCGAATCGGTTGACAAATGGAACCAGGTGGCACATTATGCTCGGGCAGTCCTAAAAGATAAAAGGGACTCACAGCAGCCGGAGGTGCTGGGGCTGGGGGATCGCTCTTCTGGCATTTCCTCTTCCCCTCTCCCCTCCCGCTAGGAAAGGGACTCCCCAGCTTGAAGGCGCCCCACGGCGTAACAAAACGAGACCTGGCCCGAAGTAATGTGTCAAACGGTTCCAGGCTAGGTTCTCAGATTGACAGGGGAGGTGTTTAGTGGGTAGACCAAGGGTATCCTCCATGGGAGTCCCACACTGCCAGACTCGGCGGGCGTAAATGCCTTCACCTCCCTACCACGAAAAAAAGAAAAAAAAAAAACCTAATTTTAACGTGTGTGCTTAGTGTGACTCGACTATTACCTTGGGATAGCTTAAAAAAGAAACCAACTTCACTGGAGGCCTACAGTGTCAAAGGGTATCAAAGATTCAGAAATTGGATCGCGGCGCCTGGAAATGGTAGCATATCAACTCCAAGGATGATCCAGCCAATCGCGCTTCTAGAGGACTCAGTCCCAGCAACTTCTCAATCATCATTTGTGGTGGAACGGTCTACGTTGGTTAAGACATCTTTGCACCAATATCAAAATTGTTTCAACAGTAACAACAGTGGAAGATAAAAGCAACATTTTTGAACGTTACTCCAATTTTAATAGACTAGTAAGGGCTACTGCGACTTGTCTCAGGGTTCACCGTTACTGTACTGTAAAATCAAACCAAAAAACCGGACGGTTAGAAATAGAGCAACTCGAAACAGCACATAAAAAAATCATTACAATAATTTAGAGTTGTTTTCAGAAGAAATTACCGAGCTAAGGAGTCAAAGTTAAAGAAAAGACTCAGGACTTTAAATCCCTTTCTAGATGCCCATAGTATTCTGCGAGTTGGTGGTAGGCTCCGAAATGCAAGCAATCCTGAAGAAACAAAGCATCCGATTTTGCTACGCCAGTGCCATCGTGTGACATATTTAATTGTGAGGTGAGCCCACTTGAAAACAATGCATGGAGGGGCACAACTGGTGCGCAACTACTTGAGAATGCGATACTGGATCATAAATGATCAGAAAGTAATTCGGTACGAATTTCATCGATGCATGATCTGCTGTAAATACTTGACCGCTAAAAATCATCAATTAATGGGCGGTTTGCCTGCCATACGCGTAACACTAAAAAAGCTTTCACTCATTCCGGAGTAGATTACGCAGGCCTTTTGACCATACGAATGTTCACGGGAAGAGGAGCAGCGGGTGTAAAGACCTACATTGCCTTATTTGTATGCATGACAACAAAAGCTATTATCTCGAACTTGTGAGCGACATGTCAACAGAAGCATTCTTAGCAGCATTCAAATGGTTTACAAGCTGAAGAGAACTTTGCCGGAAGATCTTTAGCGACCACGGCACTAACTTTGTCGGGGCGAGTAATCGATTAGACAAGGATTTAGAAGAAGCAATAAGGAGATCAAGCAGTGATTTAGCACGGATAACTGCAAAAGACGAATTCACCTGGAAGCTCATACCAGTGTCCACACCTCATTTCGGTGGGCTTTAGGAAGCTGGTGTGAAATCAGTCAAGAATTCACAACGATACTGCGCTAAATTGAAGCATGCTTAAGTTCCAGGCCAGCAACTTCTATATCAAGCGACCCAAATGATCTTCAAACCCTTACATCAGGGCACTTCTTCGTTGGACGACCACTCCTGGCTATTTTAGAACCTGATATCTCGTGTAGGACAATACACCAGTCCTGGAAAATATTAACTAACATGCATCAAGTATTCTGCCACAGAGTACCTGCAGCTTTTTCAAAAATGTACGAAGTGGACGAGCGTAAGCGAAAATCCCAGAATTGGTCAGCTGGTTCTCATTAAGGAAAGGAACACGCCACCAACGAAATGGCCACTGGCAAGAATACATAGCATGCAACCAGGCAGGGATTGAACCGTACGAACAGTTACCGTCAAGCACCATGAAAATATGCTGAAGCAAGGAGATATCAGCAATTTGTGTAAACTACCGGAAGGAATACCCGAGCGATTCGACAGCAATAAGACCAGTAGAGAAAACCGTTGCAAATATCGAATTGACAAAACTGAAATCATCTCCTGACAAATGTGAAGAACGCTCAGCACCTGAAACCGCTATATCTAAATGTATCAAGCAGAAAATTATGGCAGGACGAAGACGGATTGCCTCTATAGACAAACCTAACAAAGCAACAAGATCAAGGATTGCACCATGTATGTAGGTGAGGGCTCTGCTGAATACAAGAACACTCCGGTCTGTGATGATACTATCAGAAGCTTTGAACGCTAAAAACAGCTCCAACCAGCACAATTATGACAACTTCAGGCCAAAGTCAGATTTTTATATCGACAAACTGGGCATAGTGCGCAGTACTCTTGGCAAACTAAGACTTGAGGCAAATTTTGCGATTGCAGAAGTGATCCAGGAAGAGAAAAATATTTTATCCACAGGCAAACAGATAGAAGATATGTGTCAACGCACAAAAGAATTCACCGACTACACCCACTGCAATGGCTTTCTGAACCATCTACAGATGAAAAAAAGGAGCTCCTTCAACAAACGAAAAAGTTACGAACGATAACAGGCTCGAGCAAAAAGAGAGGCCTGGTTGGCGACTTTCTTACTACAGTTTTTGGTATTAATGATAAGGTCTACACTGATATTGACGCCCTAAATAAAAACCAACACACAATATTACATATTGAGGCCCTAAATAAAACCAACACACAATATTACAAAGGTTAAATAATCAAAGCCTAGAATTGAACGCACGTATAACAAGCGTCAACCATCGCACTGACGTCCAGCTTAGACAAGTAACAATGAAATTAAATCAGTGGTAGATTCGATAACGAAATGCAAAAATGGTTCGCAAAGATTGATAACAACAAAATTGGCTTACATGTCATATCCACTTATCTCATGGCGATAAACTATTTCGAGGAGCTCCAGATAAATTACCGAAAACTAGTAAATACCATTTATAGATCCGAGAACTTTTGACGGTTCGTTTCAATTGAAACAATGACGAACACAATGGAAAAGGTCTCATAAAAGATTGGCCCTCACTTTGAGATTCTGCATACTCCCGTGAAAGTAACGACGATCGCACGCACCGATAAAAATATGATCTATGGATACTTGCATATAATCGAAAGGGATAGATATGAGCTAACTCATGTTTATCAATTTCTGGTCCCTATCGTAAAAACTCCAACCTTGGCGACTAACTTCAATCAATTAACGTTTTTCGTACTGGACGATGCACAGCTGAAGCCATGCACAATTAAACACAAACGATTACTTTGTACGCCCAGCATGATCAACAATATGGAGGGAAACCCGAACTGTATCATCAACGAACTATACAGTAGATACAAGAAGTAACCGTGCCCCAGGGTTGAGGTAACCTCTTCTCAAACAACATGGACAGAACTTATGATGAAAAACGTATAGCTTTTTGTTGCAAGCACACCAAGCACAGCCTTTTTTGTTTGCGAAGATGATAGAGAGGAGATTTTATTAGAGAACACTGGAATTGTGCTATCCAAACCGAACGATTCATTCTACGATCAGAAAAGACCCGACAAAAGACATTACTGACGAGCTCCGCGAAAGAAGTGGCCCAAGCTAAGTTCGGAGACAAGGTGTACCACGCAAAATCGATCGACTCAATAGCAAGAGTAAAGGAGCAAATTTTCTATGGTGATTCTTTCAAGCCAGAGCCGATTGCAATTACAACTGCCTTACAACAGTTACGCAAGCCGGCGGTACCGCTGACATTAATAATGCTGATCATCATCGTGGTCTGTATAGCCAGCGTCTACATCAGAAGCATACTGAAGATGACTAGGATGCCGAAGAAATCGCAGGAGTCCATACCAACTGCACCAGAAGAAAACATGTCGCTTAATGAAAGATTCAACATTGTTCTTATCGGTAGCGCCCCAACATGTTCAACAATTGAACAGAGTTCTAAACAGTATTCAATGTCCATTTACCCGGTCATTCCTCCTATCAATACTAAAATATAGTTGACCCACTTTCAGCCTCGGATTTGCCTACCTTAGCTTGTAAGCAAGGACTTACACTCTGAATGGACATTGACTACAGCATAAGAAGTTATTATATAATATGCATTTTCATTCATGTTTTATTGACTCCAATTATAAGCATTATATTGTAAGCACTGTATTCAAGTTTTCAAGTATTAGCAAACGAAATTTATTATGGTATAGAATGCTATTTTCTTTTAAATGGACATTGACTTTGATTATTGTATGCATTTTTATTCATCAAAATATATAAATAATAGATTCATTCCTTCATACACCAAAAAAGTGAACGTATTTTTATCTTCGTCGATTTGGATTTAGTAAAAATGATTATCAACAACGGCTGGTGTGGCTGGTCTTGATTATAATTACAACTTACATGGGGGGAAATAAAATTTCATTTGTTGTGCGATCAATTGGAATTTTGCCGTTCCGTTGTCCAAAAGTTGTTTGGAAAATGTTTTGGGTAGATCTATCTTGCACCAAATGCACACGCATCTTCGTTGAGAGAGTGATTTTTTCGACTCGGTTCCATAAATGTGATGCTTTCAAGCAAGTGTTCAGCTCATCTGCGGGCGTTGATCGGGGTATAACGGGCAAAACTTGGCAAAAATCACCTGCAAGGAATCAGAGCGCCTCTCATCGGTTTGTTTTTCCCTCGGAAATCGTGCAGAGCCCAGCCAAGCGCCTCAAGCGATATTTTATGGGCTATGGTGCATTCGTCCCAAATAATAATTTTGCACGTTTTAAGGACTGTGGCCATGCCGGAATTTTTGCTAATGTTGCAGGTCGGTGTTTCAGTCTAGTTTAGATTCAACGTAAGCTTGAGTGCTGAATGTGCTGAACGTCCGCCATCGAGTAGCGTTGATGCGATTCCCGATTATGTCACTGCGAGTGCAATTCCATTCTGCATTCGAACCAAAGCCAATATCAAATTGATGAGAAATGTTTTGCCTGTGACTCCTGGAGCATCTAGAAAAAAAATGCCGCCATTCCCGTTGGCTATGACTTTGTCGTAGGCATGTTTTTTGGCATGACTTTGTCGTAGGCATTTTTTGGATCAGCAACTAAAAGTCTTGTTTGCGGTACAACAAAATGTTGTTGCTGGTTTACATCACATTGCTGTTCCCAAATCAGGTCTGTCATTTTTGATTCATGTCGATGCCGGCATACAAAGTTGACAACGGACTTTGTGATCGATCGATATAAGGCGCCAATCAATATTAGAGCTTCATTGAAAATGTCGTCCGAATACTCCTGATACTACCCCATCGACGGTTTTCAAGGCAATGAATGATGTAATACCTTTGATAGTATGCAGTAACAATCGCAAATAATAACATTCCGCGTTATTAGGATGTACTGTATACACAAGTTTCCACGTATTCGTATTGTGCCCCGCTTTCTTCGTGCGTACTTTTTGGTCGATGTGTTCCAAGTGTAGTATTTGGGCACTTCGTGATGCAGCAACGTTTTCGTGAAATCGTCGGATACACACAATTTGAAAAAGGTGGTGAGCGTTGTGCTTGGTGGTTACTCTGCTCTATTTTGTACATTTTATTCGGTAAAGTAGATACACTGACCATTTTCCAAGTAAACAGCGAGATGTTGAACAGTTGGATAGCGTTCGTGGATGTTGAGTGCGAATATTTGCCAAACTGTTTCATTGCTGCTGATGGAGCATCCCCTCACCAAATTGTAGTACACGACGTTAATATGAGCATCAAACATTTTCAGAGCAGCGATGAGTATGGCACGATCAAACTGTTGTCGATGTCAACATCTCCATTTCACATTCTAATTGTGATTGTGTATCCACCGTCATTGAACTTCCTTCGCCTATACATTAGATATCGATCATCTCCAGTTTGAGTTTCATTGATCAGCTCACGCGGATATCGCTTTGTGCACTTGCCATTCCTCATGCATGGTGATTTGTATTAAGTGCTGGTCCATGAATCATATTATTCTGGATGGTGTCAAACAGAATGGGATCTTCATGTCGATTCGGAAGCTCAGAAGAAACTACGCTATAAATTTGTGTTCGGACAATTTTTCCCTTCAACCAAATTGAAATATGAGCATGGGGCAGGCTTCCTTTTTGCCATTCAATTAAGTACATTCAGGATTATCCAAAAATATGGTTCTTGGTGATGATTTCCATGAGTCTAATTAGCCTTTTCTTGAAAACTTGAGCGAGATGTGTAATTTCATTCCACGCTGGATTGCATGTGAAGCGGATGAACAGATCTGGGCTACTCTCAAACATATGTCATGGTATCTTGTGCATTTTTGTGCATGTGTCGCGGACTGTCGGTATATGTTGCTGGCAAGATTATCATTTGTCCAATTTTAGTAACGTTCCCATCATTGGCAATTGCATCACGCAAGTGGACGTTTTCTTCAAAGCGCAACTTCTATTAATTTAACCAAATGAAGAGAAGACGTTCACTTTCAATTTTCGCGTACATGTATAGTTCACAGCTTTTAAGTATGTAGTTGAATTCATTTGCACGAATCTTAATGTGGTACGCATAATAATCCATGCAAAAGTCTTTCTTCGTTGACTCTTTATTCGTGTTGGGGTCGATTTGCATGATGTTAAAACGATAACCATTTTCTCCACGCGGAAACAGCAATGGATATTGGAGTGTATCGTATGATCGATGTGTTTCCAAAACGCGTTGCACATTTGCAATCCGGCGGTGGGTGATAATGTCAGGTCGACCGAATTTTGTGCCCACCATTACAACTGCTACATCACTTACCACCGATGTGTTGAAACGTCTTTCATGTACCTGAGATGGTGTTTGCTTGCTCTTGCTGTCTGATGACATCTGGTCTATAGTTGCTTTGAATAGATCAATCAAACTGTTACTTCCGCGCAACATTGTTTGTTTCTTGATCCGGTACAGGAAGCAATGAATCGATTCGGTGATATATTTGGCCTTGAACTTTGAAAGTGGGCATGTAACCGACGTTGTTGACAATGTTTGTAGCACGGAAGGAAGTCATTCGAAAGTATGAGTTGTACTGTCGAATGTTTTGCAATAAGTGTTTTGAAATTGAAGTATCACCAAAAAGGTAACTTTGAATTGGCTAAGGTGGCCCCATCAGCGGGGAAAAACAACTTCACCGTTCAAACAGCACATTCCAATTGATTCTTTAGCGAACTTCACAACACCGCAATGTACGCAAGCTTCATTCATTAGCCCAATAACTACATCCACGTGATTCCTATAATCATAGTCTCTGTCGTAATTAGATGCTTCCAACTTCAAATTAATCCATTCCCTTGATCGAGCCAATCGTAATCGATTGGTTTGATATGTTGTTGGGGTGTTTCTTCTGCTCTGAAAGTTGAACCTCTGTTGCGCTTTTCCTGAACCACATTGCCCTTCAATTCCAGCGGCTCTGAAAGTGGAAACTCTGTCGCTCATTTGCTGAAGGTGAGGTCCACATTGCTCTTCAGTTTCAGCTACTCTGAAAGTGAAAGCTCTGTCGCACTTTTGCTGAAGGCAAAATTCACATTGCTCTTCAGTCAGCATTTTATTCCAACTAGATTGCGCGCTATGGAGCCACGAGCATCCTAACGTCGGACCAGGGATCCCAGTCTGAATCGTTCTACTAGGACTACGTGCGAGCATCGAAGAAGATATTGGCACAACAGCTGCGGAACTTGTCTACGGGACTACTCTACGAACTCCCGGTGAATTTTCCTTCGACGAAGACATGCCGCCGGATCCCGAATTATTCGTCCAAAAGTTTCGCGAACATATGAAGACTGTACGACCCACTCCAGTATCACGTCATGACAAACGCAAAATCTTCATTCATAAGAATCTTACAACTTGCTCACACGTTTTTGTCCGTATTGGCCGAGTAAGAAAGCCATTGGAGCCTCCATATGAAGGAAGATACAAAGTTGTAGAGCAATCTGAAAATGTATACAAATTGGAAATATGCGGAAAAAAATTAACATTAGTACCAACCGAGACAAGCCGACATACTTTGAATCATCTTCGGATCCAACAACTTATCCCATCGACAACCAGCTCTTGAGGAAACACGGAAGTTTGAACTCCAAGAAAGTACAATTTATTGACGAAATGAAAACAGCCGCTATCAGTTGTCAGACGACCAACATATTCAGGCGGGAGTCGTGTACCGATTAACACATCTACTACTGACTAAAGTTACGGTATTCACCGCTAACAGCGCTGCAAGCGACAAGAGTACAAGATTTCCTTCTTCCTGCTACAGCTGGCATTGTTAGACCGCGACTAAATTTTTTCAAACGTTTTATGTATTTTGTGTGGGTAATACATAGTTGTTATGTTTAAAATTGTGTTTTGTGTTCACATCATAGACTAAGTGCCCCACAAAACCCGTTTTGTCTGTCTACCTGTGTGACCCAGCCGTTTTTCTCTGAAACTATAGCAGTTACAGACAGCAATCTTTGTAGGTGGATCAAAAGTGTTGACCCTTTATCGGAAGCAGAATCGCACAATTTTTTACCGAAGGTTGTCATGTGGTTTTTCAAATCAAAAGTCTTGATGAAAACTATCCAAAACTGGTCTTTAATTTGTATTAGCAGCTTTGTGACGCACAGGCAGAGGGGAAATATACGAAAAATGTGTGCCCTCCTCACGATTGGACAGCTGTGATCTAAAAAATCTTAAAAAAATCCTGAAGGTAGGTTTTCATAAGTATAACAACAAAAAATACTTTAGATTTCAAGGTTCGCTCGAATTTGTTAATAATAGTAACATATGATCTTCATATCTCACATTTTCTCCCTTAAAATCATATAGATACCCTTTTTTTTTTTTTTTTTTTTGTGGTAGGGAGGTGAAGGCATTTATGCCCGCCGAGTCTGGCAGTGTGGGACTCCCATGGAGGATACCTTTGGACTACCCACTAAACACCTCCCCTGTCAATCTGAGAACCTAGCCTGGAACCGTTTGACACATTACTTCGGGCCAGGTCTCGTTTTGTTACGCCGTGGGGCGCCTTCAAGCTGGGGAGTCCCTTTCCTAGCGGGAGGGGAGGGGGGAAGAGGAATTGCCAGAAGAGCGATCCCCCAGCCCCAGCGCCTCCGGCTGCTGTGAGTCCCTTTTATATTTTAGGACTGCCCGAGCAAAATGTGCCACCTGGTTCCATTTGTCAACCGATTCGAGCATCACCGCAACTATATTATCCGGGGTGAGCTCTCCCGTCTCCCTGTAGAGTTCCCTTCGCAGCCTGGCCCATTTCGTACACGCAAAAAATGTGTGACAGGCATTGTCCTCCTCTCCTGGGCAAAACCGACAATCGGGAGACCGTGACTTGCCGATCTTGTGCAGGTAAGACTGAAAACACCCGTGCCCGCTCAAAAGCTGGGTCAGATAGAAGTCAGTCTCACCATGCTTTCGATTTAGCCACGGTCTCACATCCGGGATGAGGCGCGCAGTCCACCTTCCCTTCGTGCAATTCCTCCAAGACTGCTGCCAATCGTTGAGCGAGCGTTGTCTCTCCTCGCGGACAACCATCTCCCTCGCATCCTCGTTTCGGCGCAGGTAAATAGCGCGGCGCTCTCTAGCAAGGAGGGCGACAGGTATCACGCCTGCAATCACTCTCACCGCCGAGTCGGAGACTGTTGGATACGAAGATGCAATTCTCAGTGCTCCTCTTCTCTGTACCTGTGCCAATCGTTTTCGGTATACCTCCTTGCTGAGAGCGTCGCCCCATACCTCTGCTCCGTACAGTAGCATTGACCCTACAGCACTCATCAAGAGGCGTCTTCTTGATGAGCTGGGTCCCCCTACGTTGGCCATAAGTCGACTCAGGGCCGATATTCCCGAAGCAGCCTTCTCAGCCGTTGCCCTGATTTGCTCAGAGAAACTCATCTTCGAGTCGATCAGTAGCCCCAGGTACTTCACCGCTGGCTTCGATTCGATCTGTATATCTCCAATACTGATCATCCTTACTCTAGGGATTCTCTTTTTTGTCAAGATGACCACTTCGGTTTTCTCCAGTGCTAGACTGAGCCCGCGAGTAGTCATCCAGTCCCTCACTCGGCGCATTAGCATACCTAGCCTAAGTTGCGCTTGTTCAACGGTGCGTCCGGCGACCAGAGCCGCAACATCATCCGCATAGCCGACCAAGCGCGACTCATCTGGCATCTCAAGTCTCAGTAGGCCGTCGTAAGACACGTTCCACAGGTCCGGACCAAGGATAGATCCCTGGGCAACACCCGATGTAATTTCCATCCTTCGTTGGCCCTGTGTCGTGTCGTAGAGCAGGCTTCGGTCCTTTAGGTAGTTCCTCAAAAGCCGCATTAGATATTCTGGAACTTGAAAAGAGTTTTCCAGCGTATCCAGAATATCCACCCATCTAGCGGAGTTGAAGGCATTCCTGACGTCGAGTGTCACCAACAGGACGATCCGTCGCTTGGTGCGACTATATGCCTCTGCCTTTTGGACCGCGTTCACCACCTCTGCAATCGCATCAATGGTAGAACGTCCTGCTCTAAAGCCGTACTGCCGAGGAGATAGGTCCCCAGCAGCACGAATCGCGTCAGTGAGTCTTCCCTTGATGAGTTTCTCTAGCACTTTCCCAGCCGTGTCTAGCATGCATAACGGGCGGTATGCAGACGGCGATTCGGGATTTCCCTTCCCCTTGCTGACCAGCACGAGCCTCGCCACCTTCCATCGTACCGGGAAAACCCCGTCCCGTAGGCAAGCGTTGAATGTGCTGAGCAGCAAGTCAGGACAATGGCGATAGACGAGCTGCAAAACCTCAGCTGGTACACCATCTGGACCTGGAGCCTTCCTTGCCTTCAGGGAGAGGACTGCCTCCTCCAGTTCCAGCTGTGTGAAGAGTGGGCACTCGACTGCTGTTTCACCATGGACAGCGTCAACACGGACGGGATGTGCGGGGAAGAGTCCCCGCACTATCGCGTCCATCTTTTCCGCGTCATGTATACAAGGCTTCCGTAGAGCACCAAGTTTCCCCATGACCAGCTTGTAACCTAGGCCCCACGGATCCCTATTTACATCGTCCACGAGGTCTTGCCAGCATCGGGCCTTGCTCTTGTTAATAAGCCTGCGAAGATATTTCCTGCCGGACCTGTATGCTGCTAGCCTAGTGTCTGCCTCCTCCCGTGTTCGCGCCCGCTGGGCCTCTCGCCGAAGTTTGTGACACTCGCTTCTTTGTTCGGCGATCTCGTTTGACCACCAGTATACTGGAGGCTTACCATGTCGGGGTCTTCGGCGGGGCATGGAAGACTCGCAAGCAGCTATGATGGTACTCATAGTTGAGTTCACCAAGTCCTTGGCTGTAGGCCCTCCACTCCCTGGCGGAGCTCCCAGCAACGGTGCGCCTGCCGTAAGCGCGTCAGTGAACTTTTCGACGTCCATCCTCCCAGTCCTCCATCCGAGGATTGAAGTTTGGGCATATGCACGCAGAGTGGCACCGTCGTGAATCTCAACAGCTATATACTGGTGATCACTAGCCGAGTAGTCCTCTAGTACTCGCCAGTTGTGTACTCTAGGTACCAGGGACTCCGAAGCGAGTGTCACATCGGGTATGGTTCCTACGCAACCCCAGCGGCGGAAAGTAGGGGTGTTACCAGTATTTAGGACAAAAAGCGCTGTTCTGGCCGCCATGTCCAATATTTGCTTTCCCCTTGGGTCGGATTGTGGCATACCCCATTCGATGGCTCTAGCGTTGAAGTCTCCCCCGACCAGCATGTGGCCCTCTGTGTTCGAGACAGCGTCCTCCAGGGCATCGAGTTTGGTTCGAAAGGATCGCATTGCCTCGTTAGGCGTCAGATAAACACTGAAATATGTTATCCCTGAACACCGCACCCACACAAAACCATCCCCGCGTCCATGGCCCTGCACCTGAAGGCGGGCGCTGTCTCGAACCCAGATGGCCGAGGTACCAGTTTTGTCAGGGTACCACGCTTGCGAGTCCTTGTTATGATGTTGCTCGCTCAGCAACAGGAGGTCAGCTTTCTTATCCCTCGCAAACTGCTCAAGTAGGTCCTGGGCGTTTGTGCTTCGGTGCGAATTGACCTGCAGGATACGGATCATTTGAGTATCGATTTGGCTTTAGTTAGGGCCTCCTTGAAAACCCGGCATCTCCCTGTCCCCGGCTCATGTTTGAGGTCGCCGGGTGCTAGCTTAGCGTCCTTGCAAAGAATGCATTTTGCCTCGTTCGTGCACTCCTTCCTTTTGTGCCCCGTTTCACCACATTTGTAGCACAGAGATCTCCTGTCGTGTCCCCTACAGCCATACGCGGTGTGTCCGTATTCGAGGCATCTGAAGCAGCGGATAGGGATCGCTCTTCTCCGTATCCTGCAGATCACCCAACCTATCTTAATTTTGCCCTTCGCCAGGATTTGCTGGGCGTCTTTATCAGCTAGTTCGACAATAGCCATGCGTTGCCCCCTTGTGTTTTCACGCGTCAATCTTGCCTTGACTTCACTTAAGCTGGGGAACTCCCTCCTAATGGCATCCTCTACTTCAGCTTTGTCCGTGACGCAGTCGAGGTCCCTGATTTCCAGGGTGGCCATTGGTTCGAGCGAGGCAACCGTTGCCGCATCTCCAAGAACCTTTTGAACCGCGTCACGGAATGCATCTTTGTTTGTGGCCTCTGGCCCGAATTCCACCAGCAAGCCGCCGGTCCGGGTTGGTCGAACTGCTTTGATGGCAGTTTTGGTGTCGTCTGGCTTGACCGCTCCTTTAATTTCACGGAGGACATCTGCGTAGGTTCGGCCCTTAGTGGGTTTAATAAGCAGTGCCTCTCGCAAGGGTTTGTGCCGCGGTTTGCTTTTTGTTTTCTGCGGTATAGCGGGGGGCTCCTTGTTCTCTTCGTGGTTGAGCTCTTTGTCTTTTTTTTTCTAGGAGTAGCTTTTTGGCCGCTTTTTTCGCTGCCTTGTTTCGCACCACATGAAACTCCTCGCCTGGAGTGTCAACTTGGTTTATGGTCTCATCCTTCCTCCTTTTCTCACAGTCGCCTTCAATTGGGCTACCGGCCATTCTTTTGCTGCTGCTAGGACCCACTGATGCCTCGAGGGAGAGCGTGTCTTTTTGGTGCTTCTCGGCTGCAAGCCACCTCCGCCTGTAGTGCGTTATGCGGCCAAAAAGCTCCTCCAGTTCAAGAATGCCATTCTTGACACTCTTGCCTATGTTTTTCTGCACTTCGCAGGCAGCCCTCAGTTGTTTGACGATATTCCCCGCTTTCCGAGTAAGCCGCTCCTCTTCGGCGCGGTCAAGGGCGATTGTGTTATTTGGCGCCACCTCTTGGGAGAGGCCACCGTTTCCTAGCCCTTTTGCTTCTATCGCTTGGATCGCGTTTGAAGTGGCGTCGGCCAACGGCAAAACTTCTCCCTCCCCCAGTCTTACACTGGCCTCCGTTGGTGTCGCAACTTGATCCGGATTGTGTACGTCTTGCACTGGGCGCTCCGGGGTGCGCATAGTCCTTCTACTGCGCCCAAAGGCTGCAATGATGCCAGGTTGCACAACGCACTCTGCCTTCTTTCGTTCGTTAGTCCGTCTGTGGTCTGTCTCCGATGATTTAACCTGTGGCGTTGACTTTAACAGTGTTTCTGGGGTTTGCTGCCTCCCCCCGCAATCGGTGACTTGTTTTATCGGTGTTCTTGCCAACAGCGGTTTTTGCCTGAAAGGGTTCTCCGTGCTAGCGTCCTGTTTGCTTGTGGTACCCTTAAACTCAAAGAAATTCGATATTTAGGTAGTCTTACAAAAGGTCCTAAAACTCTGCAAGCTTGAAGAAAGTCGAATGATATTCACGGCAGTTATAGCTGTTTGAAATCTCTCTAATTACAACAACAACAATGTACGGTGTTGGTATTCTACGGACTTCCATCGAATTTAACATTGAAGTTTTGATTAAATCTTCTTAAAATTTTCAGGTAAAATGAATAACAATTAGTTTTTTTGGGAATCCATCGTGTGACTGATTTACATTATAAAAAATGAAGACTGTTGAAAATGGAGCAACAATGGATTTTCTTTTGAAGATGTATATCTTTTTGATATGTTTCTTCACTTAATTTGTTGTTGTTGACTACATTTTATAAATTGAGTACAAAACGCTTCTGACAGGAGCATAAATCTGTCCACCAAACTTGTTTGGACAATATTTTAAGGGTAGCATCTTTATGTAAGGATGTAGCGACTGAAAAATTGTACCATCAAAGAAAGTTGTGTATGGTGTCAACTAAAAGGTCTTGATAAGATCTTTTGGTGTCAACCTTTTAAAATACAACATTGACTCTTCAATAAGCAGAGAAAGAGAAACAGCCAAAAAAATCGGTGTTAACCTACTTGAAAAAATTCAAAATTTTACAATTCATTAAATATCACAAAGGTATTTGTTGATATTTTACGATTTATCAGTATGACGTGCCTGAAATTCAATTTAATCCGTTCCTGGTTGTAATTTGGAAGTTTGAATGATGGGATATGCAAGAACGCTGGTGATTGTCAAAAGCAGTCATATTCTTTTGTAGGGATATACCTTTCAATCCCTTCACTAAATTACTTTACTTTAACAATTTTCCAGAAAAATTATTAATGCAACTCAATTATGTAGCTACACACAAAGTATTTTCATAAGTAATTTGAAGTTATCGAAGCCATCCGAAAAACGAGATCGATGCCCGCACGATGCAAAAACCTCAGTATAGATCTCGCAGTTTCGTACGAGGTGACCGATATACTCCTCAGGAGCTGCCACATCAGTCACCTCGGGGCAGCTCGACTGCGGGGTTCCAGATGACCACGAACCCATATATATATATATATGTTGCAGCATGGCAGTGCTGCAAGCTCTATCGAGCAGTAATTTCCACATTTACGCAGTGGTGGCGAACTTATAAGAAAATTTTGTTGTTTGTACGAAACTGCGAGATTTTTAATGGAACCAGCCTATATGCTGGAACCAGCTGAAGTCCATCGAGCGAATAATGCTATTATGTTGATAGCCAAAATGCTCGGGTGAAAGAACAATGTAGTTCTTTCACTTAGGACAACCAGCAATCCTCAAACAAAATTTTCTTATAAGTTCGCCACCACTGCGTAAATGTGGAAATTACTGCTCGATAGAGCTTGCAGCACTGCCATGCTGCAACATATATATATGGGTTCGTGGTCATCTGGAACCCCGCAGTCGAGCTGCCCCGAGGTGACTGATGTGGCAGCTCCTGAGGAGTATATCGGTCACCTCGTACGAAACTGCGAGATTTTTAATGGAACCAGCCTATATGCTGGAACCAGCTGAAGTCCATCGAGCGAATAATGCTATTATGTTGATAGCTAAAATGCTCGGGTGAAAGAACAATGTAGTTCTTTCACTTAGGACAACCAGCAATCCTCAAACAAAATTTTCTTATAAGTTCGCCACCACTGCGTAAATGTGGAAATTACTGCTCGATAGAGCTTGCAGCACTGCCATGCTGCAACATATATATATATATATGGGTTCGTGGTCATCTGGAACCCCGCAGTCGAGCTGCCCCGAGGTGACTGATGTGGCAGCTCCTGAGGAGTATATCGGTCACCTCGTACGAAACTGCGAGATTTTTAATGGAACCAGCCTATATGCTGGAACCAGCTGAAGTCCATCGAGCGAATAATGCTATTATGTTGATAGCTAAAATGCTCGATTGAAAGAACAATGTAGTTCTTTCACTTAGGACAACCAGCAATCCTCAAACAAAATTTTCTCAGTATAGAGCAAATTATCGGGTAGATTTACGAGTACATTAAATTGATGTGAAAAGGGTCGAATGATCAATAAAAAAGTTTAGCGAAGATTATCAATTTGTTTCATCTGAATACACATTGCAACGTAAACAGACCATCATACTCAAGAACTAGATGCCCCTTAACGAAAATACAAACTCATATTAAACTTGATTTGATAATTCCTTTCCCAACAAAAAAATTATCGAGGAAGTCATTAATCATCACCATGAAGGAGGTCAATAAAATTAATTTTTCCTAACAAATTACTTCATATCAATTTTATCATCGTTTGCTTCATTTATTTCTATTTGTTTTGTATATTAAGACATTGAAATAATGATTTTTTTTCGGTAGGTAAAATTCGAAATGTCTTCAATTCAAAATATAGATACATTTATCTCTTTGAGAGCAATGAACGCAAAAAAGGTTAAAACAAACGCGCCAAGACAAATAATGAAAATTAAAATCTTACAAGTAATTGCATTCAACACAACGAGTACAACACATGATAAAATTATTCAACTGCGTAATGATGCCGTGAAGTAAGAGAAGAAAAAACAATCTTTAATTACTACTCCCGGCATATGATATGTATCTAAACGTGTTAATGCATACATGCATGTAAATTACGATTTTGTAGACACTTGTGTTTGAAGAAAATCCATAACGGTGGAAATATTCACTTTTTTTTCCACATTCCAGACTCTTGATATGCACATTACATGAAGATGTCTACAATTATGTTGGTGGTAATTGATGTTGTTTTGTTGTCATCATTGCAATGATTTTACACCATCAATTCAATGAACAGACAAATTAACTTTCTAGTTAATTAAATAGGACGTTTTTCAAATGTATCTGTTTTTCATGGCAAATTGCTAGATTACATTTTACATAATTACTTGCTCGGATTTTTTTGAGATTAGCAGACGCGGTTCATGAAGCAACATCTATTAAAACTTGTGTTAACTACTAATCATTGGATTCACTTAGTGTTTTTTAGATCGAAACCTTGCTGAGATCATAAATTCATTTCATTGAATTAAAATCTTAATTTTAATTCAGACAATTTTTTGCGTGCTATTTCAAACAAAACAAGTTAAGTAGGCAGGAGTATTCTCCTACTGAAAGGGCTTCATATCAAACTTATGAAATATAGATATTTATCTTTATTCATTTATGGATATATTCAATGAATAGTTTGTTTATTTATTTATTTTTTTGTGATTGGGAGGTGAATGCCATTTACGCACAGAGTGTGGGACTCCCATGCTTGCAATAAGGCAACTGGACTACCCACTAAACACCTCCCCTATCAACCTGAGAACCTAGCCTGGGACCGTTTGACACATTTCTCCAGGCCAGGTCTCATTTTGTTACGCCGTGATGTGCCTTCAAGCTGGAGGATCCGTCTTCTACCGGTAGCTGAGAGGGGTAGAGAAAGTGCCAGATAAGCGATCGCCAAGCCCCAACGCCCCTGGCCGCTGTGAATCCCTTTTATCTTTAAGGACTGCCCGAAGATAATGTGCCACCTGGTTCCATTTGTCAACCGATTCGAGCATCACCACGACTATATTATCCGGGGTGAGCTCTCCCGTCTCCCTTCAGAGGTTCTTTATCAGCCTGTCCCACTTTTCGCACGCAAAAAACGTGTGGCAGGCATTGTCCTCCTCTCCTGGGCAAAACCGACAATCGGAAGACCGTGACTTACCAATCTTGTGCAGGTAAGACTGAAAAAAACCCATGCCCGCTCAAAAGCTGGGTTAGATAAAAGTCAGCCTCACCATGCCTTTGACTTAGCCACAGTCTTACATCCAGGATGAAGCGTGCAATTCGCCCAAGACTGCTGCCAATCGTTGAGTGAGTGCTGTCTCTTCTCGCGGACAACCATCTCTCTTGTATCCTCGTTTCGACGCAGGTAGCGCGGCACTCTCTCGCAAGGAGGGCGATAGATATCACGCCTGCAATAACTCTCACCGCCGAATCAGAGACTGTCGGATACGAAGATGCAACCCTCCTTAGTGAGAGTATCGCCCCAGATTTCTGCTCCGTACAGTAGCACTGAGCCTACAGCACTCATCAAGAGGCGTCTTCTTGATGGGCTGGGTCCCCCTACATTGGCAGTTTCAAATATCATATCAATAATAACAATGCGAGGTTTTTCCACTCTTTCGACTTTTGGTCGATGCAGATGCTAAATTCTTGCTAATCGTTTTAAATAGCTTTTATACCCTTACATTAAATGATATAGGCTACACTGCAAAAAAATTTTGGGTAAAAGCGAACCATAGAAGTAGTTCTTGAATTTTTACAATAATTTCGTTACATAAATATCAGCATTTCATCGGTTGAGTACAAAACCCTCCTGTTTCATTTCTCAACATGATTCTTTCTGAAAACGTTTACACCTTTGCGTGTTTTTGATTGTTTACATTGGCATCCATGGACCGAAAACCAAAACCAGACTGTGGTTTGCTGGCCTAGAATGGTGCCTGGGGATTTCGGTGCCTTCGCCACTTTAAATGCTTACGACTGCGGTGAATACAGTACCCGGGGTAGTGGACCCCAGAATCGTATTAATTATAATAATTATAGCGATCTTTTGCAGTCACAGTTCGGCTATCCTTATATTAAACTAGATTTCAATGTGATTAAAAATAAATTGTTGACATAATAAAATGGTAGTATTGCTTCTTGTTTCCTTCTTCTCGTTTTCTCCGCGTTTGAAACAAATTAATAATCTATTATCTTTCTTTTGTAAATAAAGCTTTGCTATAATTTTCAAGCAGCATCTCAATATCATCTTCTTTAGAGCACTGCAGCCCTTCTCGGGCCTTTGCTTCCTGCAACAAGCACCTCCAACTGTCTCGATCCATTGACCACGTCCTCAAAATTTGAGATACGAGCAACGATGAACTGTCTTCATCGACCGAGTTAAACCTGTGTTTTCTCGGTTTCCTCACTGGTCTCTGCCCTTCAGTACTACCAACTAATACCTTTTTGGGTATCCGTTATTCGTCCATACAATTCTCATGGCCATCCCATTGAAGCTTCCGTATTTCTTCACTCGTTGAGACCTCCTCGTCAAAAATTTCATACAGCTCATGGTTGTATCGAATTTTCCATTGATCCCCTCTAGTTTCGCTCCAATCAACAGCCTCAGGATCTATCTTTCAAATGCGATCACTATGTTTGCGGATGCTTGGGTCAGTTTCCATGTATCACACCCATAGCACAGGTCTTATCACAAATTTGTATACTTGGAGCTTTGTTTTCCTGTGTACGCAGCCATTTTTCAAGCTCGTCAAAGCTGGATATAAAAATTTATTTCCGAGCTGTATTCTTCTGTGAATTTCGTCCTTTTCACTAGCGCTTCTCGTGATATTGGCGCCTAAATATACAAAGTTTGCTCACATTTTCGATATTGTACTCTCCAAGTGTGATATTTTGTGTATTTGAGGTATTTTTCCTTGACTGCGTCATGAGCTTTTTTTTTTATTTTCATTAATTTGTGGCCCTACTAGTTTTGCTTCGCTGTCGTGTTACAAGAAAAATTCGTTAGCGGTTTTTAACGACTGTGAAAAAATGTTGATGTCATCCACATAGGCTACCACTTGGCTTGACAATAACATTCCTTGTATATTATGACATATTCCAGAGCCAAACTAAATAACAATGGGGCTAGCCCCTCTCCTAACTCCGCCATAGACGGTGCCAAGCCCGTTTGAAAAAGGAGGAGGGAACCCCTTGTTTCCCCAACCTATAGCTTCTATGATTCCTCATCCGAAACCCCACAATTAAATGGTAGTAAATGCTCTCGGGGTCGCACATTGGGTTTACGGGTTCCCCAATAATGTGACATTAAATGCCGAGAAATGCTAATAACTGTAAATACATCTACAGCTCTGCTACTAAATTCTACTTACAACTCCTTTGTGAAAGCGTGAGAGGGTGAAGGCGAATCTGCCGCGATTTGACTCACGGCAATGACCTTGCAAACGGAAAAAGGACTCTGGCATTGGATTCTGGAGGGTCAGATCACTCAATTACCCTGGCCCTGTTAAGGACCCTTTACAACAGGCCAGTCAATATCAATTAAAAATACTGACAATCCAGGAAACCAATTGGACTGGAAACAATATTCAATACATGAGATCGCACACAATATTCAAAAGTGGGAAGCTTACTGGAAAACGAGAATTCGGAGTGGCCTTCATTGTGGATAGGGAGTTAAAATCGCACGTTATTGATTTTAAGGCAATAAACGAACGGTTGTATGCGATCCGTATAAAAGCGAACTTCTTTAAAACATGGCTGATTAATGTTCACGCCCCGACCGAAGAAAAGGACGAGGAAACGAAGGAAACGTTCTACAATTACCTGGAAAAACTGGTCGACTCATTGCCTACAAACGACATAAAACTAATTCTGGGTGATTTCAACGCTAAGGTTGGCAATGAGACATCTCATCGGGGAACGACTGGAGGATATAGCCTCCAGGATGAAACAAATGACAACGGCCAGCGCCTGATTGACTTTGCATGTAGCAGAAATCTAGTCATACATTCGACTTGCTTACCACATCGACGCATTCATAAAATGACCTGGGTATCACCGGATGGCAACACACAAAACTAGATGTTCTGATCCAACAACGTTGGGCCTTGAGCATACTTGACGTCCGTAAATACCGAGGAGCCAATTGTAACTTAGATCACCACCTGATCAAATGAACCTATCGATATCGTATGTCAAAGGCGTATTCGGCGTAGACGAATCCGCTATAAAAAATTGACATCGAAAGACTCCAAACGGCGTCTGTGGCCGACAATTCCGCGGACGCCCTCAACAACCAGCTGGCTCCCATCTTGTCAGACGCTTCACCAAAGACAAGCAGCGAGCTCTGGATGGAAGTGAAAACAACTATTAAGACCGTGGCAGCACAGACGATCGGACATAAAGCCCAGCGCAAGAGGAATGATTGGTTCGATGATGAGTGCCAGAATGTGTTAGACAAAAAGAATCAGGCGTACAAAGAATACTTTGGTAGGAAAACCAAGACCAAGACATAGCGATATGAAAATCTTAGAAGAGTAGCAGAGAAGATAATTAGAATTAAGAAAAAAAATACTATGATGACCAATTGAGAAGTATCGATGTAAGTCTATCAAGCAACTACACAAGACAGGCATACAAAGTAGTGAAAAGCCTGAAACGAGGTTATCAGTCCAAAACAATGCTCTGTCGTGATGACGTTGGCAATATAATCGCTGATGAAACCAAGATTACGGAAAGATAGGCATCATATTTCAAGCTCCTCCTTAATCCTCCGTACAGTTCCACAACGTCGGAGCCTATAGATGTTTCCGGAGAGCTTCCAGTGGACGACATAAACATTTTGTCACGGTCATTAACAACTGCCAAAGAACTCTTCCTGAAACTCGACAGCGCAGCAAAACTAGTAGGGCTACAAATCAATGAAAATAAAACAAAGCTCATGACGCAGTCGAGGAAAAATACCTCAAGTACACAAAATATCACACTTGGCGAACACACTATCGAAAATGTTGGTGAATTTGTGTATTGAGGCACCAAAATAACGAAAACGGTTAATGAAAGGGATGAAATACGCCGAAGAATACAGCTCGCAAATAAAATATTCTATTCAGTATTGACAATCTTGAAGACCAGCTGCATACACAGGAGAGCAAAGCTCCAAGTAAACAAATCTGTGATAGGACCTGTATTATGCTATGGATGTGAAACATGGGCCCTAACCCAAGCATCCGCAAATATATTGAACCCTTTGAGCGACGGGTCCTGAGGCGAATAATCGGAGCGAAGCTAAAGGGAGCCAATGGCGAATTCGATACAACCGCGAGCTGTATGAAATTTTTGACGAACCGGAGGTCTCAAGGATTGTAAGACTGCGGAAGCTGTAATTGGCTGGCCACATGAATGGTATGGACGAACAACGGGTACCCAAGAAGGTATTCGTTGGGAGAACTGAAGGCCGGAGACCAGTGGGAAAACCGAGGAAACGCTGGTCTGACTCGGTCGACGAAGATAGTTCATCGCTGCTCGGATTTCGAAATGGGAGGACGCGGTCAATGGAGCCAGGCAGGCCCGAAAGGGGCTGTAGTGCTAAGAAGAAGTAGTCCATCTCCCAGCTTTAGGCCGATATATGTGTCAAAGCGTCTGTGAGCTGGTTATTGATGCGGACTTGGGAGGCTGTAGACGCCTTTGCCATTTTAGTAAGACGGACTGAGTTGGCTGGGATACCAAAGCAAAGCATTCTTTGGTACAGTACCTTACGATCAATACTTTCGCATGTCTACCTAAAGTCAACGAAAATTTGGTTACATCTATGTTGAGCTAACAGCATTGCTCAAGTACCTGCTTGACTGTAAACAAATGATCTATCGTCGATTTACCTGCTCCAAGGGCATTTTGGTACTCCCGAAAAATATTATTGACGTATGGTCTGACTTCATTTTCTAAGATTTCGGAAAATATTTTATACGTCGTACAAAGTAGTGGTATGCCTCAACAATTTTCGCACAGTAACTTGATACCATTTTTGGGGATAGGGAATAAAATCAATAGATTCCACTAACTTAGTCGATTTTCAAGAAGTTACTCAGTAAAAGTAAATTTAGATTTTTTCTAATAAAATTATATTTACATCTCCCCAGTAAAGAAAAATAAAATTTGTTTTCTCTTTATTTCCCGTAGCGAAAATATATGTATTCTGCTTTCCCTTCTGTAATTAACTAAGTCAAAACATTCTTGTATCAGCTTTCACCTAGGACTCAGATTGTTTAATTGTAAGCCAAAGGTCCCTAGCTCGAGTCCCGTTGATGACAACAAAATTTGTTTCGAATGATTTTTGGCACCGATGGAACCTATCCCAGCTGGACGGGCGGATCAACGGCCAAAGCTTGGTACTGACCATATCAACTTCTCGCGTGTCGATACATTCAATCAAGATAATGAAATACTCTAACTTTCCTTAGGCGAAGGCTCGAAAGGGCCGTTGTGATAAAGCAAGCAGATTAGTTCAGAACTGTAAAGTAGAGCTTTTGAATCGACTTGACTTAGCCAATTTAGTCACAACCTCTTGTGAGAGGCGAAAAACTCTAGTTCGTGCATATCAGTTAAAATTCAACATATGATTTAGCAGCGATAGTGGGCTTGTGGGTTTTCGTTCGGAGACAAAACCCAACAATTTTTTATCCTGTGAAATGAAATTCCCTTTCTCATAAAAGTTTATTCGCGTCCGAGCAAAATGAACATCATATAGACGAATGTATGGATGATACAATGTTGGTTGTCGATGCGTTGTCCGGTGCGTTTCGCGGTAGACTAACTCCAATGCCAATTTTCTCTTGGTGTTAGGATTTGTTTCCTTCGATGTGTTCGTGGCGTTGTTTGTGTCCGTGCTGGAGCCGCCACATCTACCCCTTTCCTAGTGGCTTTCTTGGAATTGTTGGACAAAGTCACGCTTTTTTTAGCTGTTACGTTTTCTTGAGTTTTTGGTATCACTCGAGTTTCTGGAATTTGTGGAGTTTCTGGAATCTCTAGAGTTCGTGGATTCAAGTTTTTATTCGCTTCGTTTGCCTGGTCTGATTCAAGATGTGCTGCAGTCAGTCGTGATATTGCGATGTTTTGTTCTGAATCGTTGACTAGGATTTTGTAAAGATCATCGGTTATTCGCTCGAGCACTTGATGCGGCCCTGTGTATGGTCTCTACAGCGGGCTTTTCACGTGGTAGCAGCGTACAAACACATGTGTGCATGTTTCAAGCTCTTTTTGGCAAAAAGTTTTATTTTTGAGTGATGAGCTGTCGGTATGGGCTTGACGCTGCGCATTATTTTGCGGTGGTTTTCCACAAACTTTACAGGGTCAGCGTTTGTGGTTTCTTAAGTAACGCGAAATTCCCCGGGTATACGCAAAGTTGTGCCGTTCAGCATTTCAGCAGGTGATGCTTTTAAATCTTCTTTGTAGCATGTACGAAGGCCGAGTATTACTGAAGGAAGTGCGTAGATCCAGCCAATGTCATTTTTGCACATAAGTGCTGCTTTTAAAGTACGATGTAATCGTTCAACGAGTCCGTTCGACTGAGGGTGATATGGCGAAGTCCTGGTTTTTTTACTTCCAAAGAAGTTTGTCATGGCTTTCGTGATGGTGAGAGGGGTGCCGTAGTTGACGGTCCAATGGTTGAAGACTGCCATTACAACTGTCGGTGCTGTGGTCTCTTTCAAAGGTACTGCTACGGGCCATCGTGAAAATCTGTCGATGATTGTTAGGCAGTAGCGATATCCCTCTACAGGCGGCAGGATGATTAAATCGATATGTTAATGTGATTGGACCTAGAGTCTGTGACGCTAATGTTTTGCGGAGTTGTTTTGTGTCGATGAACTTTTGATTTTTGGCACTCAATGCATTTTCGTGACCATTTTAATACATCTTTTTTGAGACCGGCCCAGATGTATTTTTCTCGTAATGCGCGAGCGGTAGAGCGACCACTTGGATGTGAAAGGCCGAGAGTGATTCCGAATGCACTTTTTCTTAAGTTTTGAGAAAGGTACGGTCTTATTACATCTGTGGAGATGCCGCAGTAGACTGGCGAGTTTTCGATGTAGAGTTGTTGTAACTTGAGGGATGTCGAGTTTTTCTAATAACTCAGATAAGTCCTCGTCGTTTTTTTTTTGTTGCTCTTTAATTTCTTTTGAGTCAAGTTTTGACGGCATATCGATTGTGTTGATTCTCGATAATGCATCCGCTACGAAATTCTCGCTGCTTTTAACTTAGACTATGTTGGTCGAAAATTGTGAGATATAGTCTAAATGTCGTAGTTGGCGTGGAGATGCTTTTCCAGATTTTTGTGAAAACGCATAGATTAATGGCTTGTGATCAGTTTTTATTTCGAATGTCTTGGATTCGAGTTGATGTTGGAAATGTCGAATCCCTGCAAAAATCGCCAAAAGTTCACGATCGTAGACGCTCCAATTGCGTTCTGATTTGGTTAATTTTCGGGAGAAGAGTCCGATCGGCATCCAAACGTTGTTTATTTTTTGTTCAAGTGATGCACCAATTGCTGTGTCGGGTGCGCCGGTTGTTAAACACAATGGTGCCGTTGGGGATGGAAATAATGTGAGTGTAATGTCAGCTAGGCTTTTTTTGCTTTTCTCAAAAGCTTCAGTTGCTTCTGACGTCGATTTGACTTCTCGTATGTCGTTCTTTTTGGAGTCTTTGATGTACGAACTTAGGAGTGCTTCAGTCTTGGCAGCGTTTGGTACGCAATTTCGGTAATAGTTTATCATTCCGAGAAATCTGCGGAGATCATGGATTGTTTTTGGTTTTGTATAATAGGTGAGGGTTTCTATCTTCTTTTGTGGTGGCTTGCAACCAGCAGCATTTATTGTATATCCAAGAAAATTAACTTCGTTTTTCATGAAAGCACACTTATTGTAGAGAAAGATGGTTCGTAAATGTTTCATGTGCTCTTCGTGAGTGTCAGAAAATACGATGAAATCGTCAACGTAGCAAAAATGTAATCGAAGTCACGAAAAATTGAATCAATCCAGCGTTGAAATGTTCGGGTGGCGTTTCGAAGACCGAATGGCCGAATGACCGAAGGGTGTAGCGATGGCTGCTTTCTATATATCTTCTTCGGCCATGGGTATTTGGTGGTAGGCCTTCACAAGATCAATCGTGGAAAACACAGCTTAGGAAAAAGATCTTGTACCAGCAGCGGCGTGTATCGGTCGGGCACGGTTCGGACATTTAGCTTTCGATAATCACCATAAGGGCACCAATCGCCAGTTTTCTTTTATTGCATGGGCAACAGAGATGACCATAGACTTTTTGAAGGCCTTATATAGCCGGCTTCGAGCATGGCTAAAATTTCGGGTTCTGCGCTTCGTCGTTTTTCTCTCACGAGTTTGCGTGCTCTTTCGACAACAGGGGACCTTCAGTGATGATATGATGCACGCCGTGATAGTTTTGTGTTATTGCCTTTTTTTAATGGTTTCGTTAAATCGTAGAATTCTTGCATAAGTTTCACAAATTCCATGTTTTCGTTTTCTGTTGTTATAATGGTCGATATTACGTGCTCTGATGTGATTTTAATTTTTCCTGTTGTCGAGAAGGACGTTTGTGGGTCAATTAGACGTCGTTTCCTCAGATCAACTAGAAGTCCGTAATGGTAGATGAGATCGGCTCCTATGATGCCCGTCTTGACTTCAGCAATGATCAATGGAAATGGCATGTTTCGGTGCAGTCCTAAATCCAAACTTAATAGTCTCTGGCCATATGTGTGGATTACTGAGGAATTAGCTGCGTAGAGTTTCAGTGGGGATTGTTTGAGCTTCGTTTTGAACCAGATGCGTGGAACGACTGATACACAATAACCAGAGTCCACCAAGTATTGTTGTCCTGTTTTATCTTGCAAACATAGGCGGTGTTCTTTTTTCATGTTTTTGCTATCGTCTTCCGCCTTTGATGTTGTTGATGTAGACTATAGCATATTTAGTTTCCCGGATTTTCTCTTTTGTTACAGGAGCATGGCGCGCGGCACTTTCGCGCGGCTTCTCTGAAATGCTCGTGATGGTAGCACAAGTCTGAACTCGATTTTTGTTCTTTTGGTTCGTATTTTCTCTGGTAATAATTTTCTCTATTTCGCGATTTTGATCTCGAGCGCTCCGATTTTCGTGAATTTATTTGTTTTTTTAAATCCTCAAGCTCTCGTGAGATTTTTGCGATGTGATCTCGTAGTTCTGTGAGCGGGCTTGTTTCACTTTTTGAAATCGCCGCCATCTCAAATCCATCCACTTTCGACAACTCTAGAATTTTGTCGGCTTGCACCGCAAGTTTGCACAGATCTTGGAGTTCACTTATTGCTAATATACTACGGACTTGCTCTGGAAGTATTTCTAGGAAAAGCGTTTTTAAAATCGAGTCGTTGCATTGTCCCCCTGCAAGATTTTTACTTTTATGTAGGATTAAGGACGGCTTCCCATTTGTAATTTCTAAACCCCTGAGGCGGCGTCTGAGATTTGATTCATTGGTTTCACCGAAAGTTTCGATGATTCTTTGCTTTATTGCATCGTATTTGTTCATTTCGGGTGGTGTTGAAATGATATCTGAAACCAGAGGGCGAGTCTTTGTGTCGAGCTTGAGGACCACATGTTGAAATTTTGTTTTGTCGGTGGTGATTTTCGAAATGGAAAATGCTACTTCTACTTGGACGAACCAAAGCGCTGGATGGTCTCTCCAGAATGCGGGTATGTTGACATGATTGTTGTTGATCATTGCCACTTCGGCTTCTGTATCATTATGATTTGTTGATATGTCTCTGAGTTGCTGCATTTGATCGTGGATTCGTTGTTCCATAGCCTCAAGCTCCGCTTTAGTTTCTTCCAGAGTCATTGTAATATTTTCTGATTTATAATTTCACCTTTTATTTGAAGAATTTTTGGGTTTGTTTGTAAAATTTTCACTTTCGTTCCAAGCACTTTCACTTTTCACTGGTTTTTATTCGATCGATTTTCGTCTTTTTTTTTAATTGCACTTTGTTTATTTGCGCTTTGTTTATTTGCGGGGTTACCAATGTGGGTTTTCGTTCAGAGACAAAACCCAACAACTTTTTATCGTGTGAAATGAAAATCCCTTTCTCATAAAAGACAAGTTTATTCGCGTCCGAACAAAATGAACATCATATAGACGAATGTATGGATGATGCAATTTTGGTTGTCGATGCGTTGTCGCGTACGTCTCGCGGTAGACTGACTCCAATGCCAATCTTCTTGGTGTTAGGACTTGTTTCCTTCGATGTGTTCGTATAGCATGTGGCGTTGTTTGTGTCAGTGCTGGAGCCGCCACAAGCTCATCAGAATAGAGATGTAGCACAATAAAGAGAAACTCACATTTTTGGAACTGAAGGGGAAAAATTTGTATAGGATATTTTTCTTAGAAGCGGAGAACTTTGAATTGAAGTGAAACAAAGAAATGTGTTTAAAGTGATTTTGAGTATGTAGCGCGTACGCGGCGTAATTTGTAGGTCCGATTTTCACACACTTTCGGCAGTAAATTAGGCTGTACTTCGGTAATAATGCATCGAAGTGCTTAATTGTTTCTGTTTTATCGGAATAAACATTTGATTTCATATATCCCCAAGGAAAGTCATTTACATGTATAAAATCGCAGGAACGCGGTGGCCAGTTAATAAGGCCGTTTCGTGATGTGCCGCTGTCCTGCTGAAATCACAGGTCAACAACACTTATGCCACCAAAAAGTTAGTAATCATTTCTCTGTACCCGTCACCGTTCACTCTGACATTGAGTCCATCATTATTTTTTAAGATATATGGACTTATGATCTTATCGGCTCTTAAAGCGTAATAAAAGGTGACTTCTTCTAGATGTAAGGGTGTTTCGATAACTGTTTGTGGATTATTTTTGTCCAAATGTAGCGATTCTGCTTCTTAACGTAGTCATTTAACCAGAAGGGGGCTTCATCACTGAATAAAACTTTCAAATGAAATTCTGGATCAATGGCAATCTTTCCTTCGCCCGTGAATCTATTCATGATGAATTACCAAACAGAACTGACCTGAAACAAACAAGAGCCTTGACATCAGTTGTCATCGAAAACAGTTTTGTCTCTTAAAAATCCCTTTTAAATGATATGAAAAGCAATAGATGGGTTTGTAGTTATTCTGAATAGAACGGTCGCGGTATTATCGTTAGAACTTTATGTGACATTTGGTTTAAGCTATGATAAAACAATTGTGGAATTTCAATGAAGAACTGCTTGATAAGAAGATGATAAGTGAAGAACTGTGGAAAGCATCTGAAACTAAACACCTGGAGTGGATTTAAGAGCTATTGATTAAGAAGGCTGTTTAGATAGTTCATCTGAAAAACATTTTCTAGTCAGGTGGCTCCAGCTTATCAATTTAAAGTCGTGATTTGCAGCAGCGGTTCAATACACTGGTGTTAAATTTTCTATGCTCATTGGTGATTTCGTAGCCATGATACCATCGATTAATCTGAGCTGTTGCAAATTATGAATCTATAATCAAATGCAATAGCCACCAATCTTATACCTTAATTTTCCGACTACTTCAAACTCTTCCTATTACAAACTGATAAAGAGAGATTACCGCGATTATTACTCTTTAAATCGACTGGTTATATCACTTCAATATTTGCCATTTATTCGATATGATCTTCGAATCCAATGAAGTCGATAATAGTTAATGCTACCGTATTCACCCAATTGCGTACACATTTTCTCGAACTTTACTCAATAACCGGAAATCTCCAAATTACCAAAAGTATCTCAACACTATTTCTGATACAATCTATGTAAGTATCTGCCGAAATCTTATCGCCCTCAAGAAAAACCGGCAGTGCGAAGTTGCAATTAAACGATGTTAATTTATGTAACTCATAATATGGGCCTGCTAACGACAATAGTTTCAAGCTAATAAGTGAAGTCACAAAAAAAGATAATTATACGTATATATTAAGGTGGTATTGTCGTATGTCTTATACAAAGGTAATAAAAAAGAAAAGTGTAATTTCCGTTACCTTTTAAGAGTAAAGTGTCATTACGATGCAATGTTGCAATAAAGACAAATTTCGTTCAACTGTGTCAACTTGAAACGAGGAAATATTGTATAAGGCGATGAGTAGTTATTTGTAATTGAATATACATGCAATCTGTGCTGACATCTGGAATATGAGTAAAACAATGCCCTACTTTAGGATGTCGGATATCGCGAAATTTTGTAGACATACAATTCCTAATAAGCTCAATACATATCTGTTTTTTGATTGAATTCTGCTGAATCATTCTGCTTTTTAAAGAAATCTAAAATGACTTACCTTTTAAACATATGGATGCTGTAAACTGGTGAAATTATAATCAAAACAAAAAAGATATGCTGTTGACATGAATGATGTGTAGGAAGAAACGTTTGATCAATATTTTCTTTTGTACAATTTACCAAAGATTATTGTGTAAAACATCCGAAAAGTAAAGATAGTATTGTAGATATAACGTTTTGAAATTTTGTCATGTATTTTAGTGAAGAGAGGTGCCTCATGCTAGAAGTGCAATTATATTTTAATATGTTTTATTTTGATTTATAAAATATTTTATTATGCTCGGTATTTATATGTTTTCGAGTATTATTATATGCATAAAAGATGTGTTAATATTTTTTCAAGTATTTGTCCATTTGTATATGTATGTAGTTTTGGTTTTTAAGATCTTAAATTCTTTATATTTTGAATTATCATAGTCAAACCTTTAGATTATTATAATTTATGATGATCAGTACCTGGAAATGTTTTCGTCGTACAATCAACGAACATTTATGTTTGAGAATATTTTGTAAAGATTTTATTTATTTTACTTTTTGGATCACTCTGTATTTTCTAGAATTTCAAAAAATGTATGATAAACTCTACGTCTAAATTTCCTCACGTTACTTTCTACTCTAAATAATTTCAACTACATTATACAAATGGACATGGGAGTTTCAAGTTGAAATAGAAGGGTTAACGTCTATTTTTACAACTTTGCCTAAGAGTGCAAGGTAGTATGCAAGGTCATACGTACAAAGAGCTAATTTTACAATACTATTTAATAATACTCTACAACAAAACAAATAGGAGAACATGTATAGAATCTCTACAGATTCAATTTATCACTTGTTTTAAATTTACTTTCCGCTTGCACAAGATTTCATTATTTACGCTACGTATTTGTGTATTAATTACAAGAAATCGATTAAAACTAAAGATCACTACAAACAATATTGAAATTAAAAAACGAAATACTAAATTAACAGTTTGTTTAAATGTGCTAATATTTAACTAAATTATTAATACTTGGATTCTAAGCATATAAACTACGGAAAATATACGTTTTCATTTTGCATCTTTCATTTCAGTTAAGTATTAAAACTCTTCGAAAGTATCAAAAATTCAATTAAGAAACCATTCTATTTATTGAAATTTTGCTAAGAAAATTCTCAAATAGTTTTTGATTGGGCAATTGCTTTAAATTTTATTCAAAGTAAAAGACCCACACATTGTATTTTGACTTTAATTTTCAAATGAAATTTTTCTTTTTTTGGGGGAATTGAAAAGCGTGACGGGATATAAAAAAATACAATTGCACTTACAAGAGGTCGTCCCCAATACCATGATTTCACACGCTGTGTCAAACCACCCAAATGTGAACGTAGTCCATCTAGATAGCCACCCTGCAATATAAAAGTACAAACAAGAAACAAAACAAAAGAATAAAAATAAAAAAAAACAAATTTATATATTTTCGGTTGAATTAAAAACGTATGTTTTCACTAAAGGGGTTTATGTTTAATACAGAATTAATTTATTGGTTAATGTTTTGCTACGGCTAATGTTTTATTTTTAACTAATCTAATATTATTTTTATATTTTTATTTTACATTATTACTTCAACAACAATAATTACCAGTTAATATATTGGCTAAAGAATATTTTTTCTAGGACTATTGTAAGGTATCTATTTTATCTAGCGTTTTAGTAAAATCTAAGGAGGTATCGAGATGTTGACTTGTCTCTCGTAGTTCAAATTAACTAAACTCCCCATGAATAGTTTATACTTAAAATTTTGGTAGTATATTTTATTTTACTAAAGTCTTCAAGGACTGATGTCTGTCACAATCTGCTGAAATTTCCACTTTATAATGATGCTATTTTTCGAGCTGATATTATTTTTAAAGCTTTATTATTTTAGTACAAAGTCCAATTTAGGTAAGGATGAGTACGAGAAACTTCCTATAGAAGTATATTCCTTCTCATTCTTGTTTCCTCTATTTATCGTAAATTCATTCATTTCCGAGTATCGAAAATAGAATTCGGGTTTTTTTTATTTTACATCTTTTTTATGCATCTCGCAGCCAACAGTTAAGCTTATTATATTATTATATAAAGTAATCGTCGAGCCAGCTTTGATGTGGGGCTAACGTGCCGTGGGCTTAACGTTCGAACTTCTATCAATGCAAGCCTGTGTGTTTTTAGGCATTTTGCTATTGGAATATCTTAACAACAACAACAAGTCATGACTTCTGAGAAGCACGAGAAACTTATTAGCAATTTTTACATCGAAATGCGCTAAAAGCATGGCACCACTGCCAATTCTGAGGGCACGTTAATCAGGTTGCACAGCAATTCAGAATGGAAAATCATGACCCGCGAACAAAAATTTAATAGACTGTATGTAACAGGGTTCATCTATTTACTTCCCACCAGGCCCGTGCGCAAGGGGGGGTTTTGGGGGTTCAAACCCCCCCCAAAAGACCCAAGTTAATTTTATTGCGGATTATTTTATGTTCATCCGTATAAAATCTCGAGAATAAATATATTGTAATAATAAATAAACCCCAATCGCACAGCTGGTTGAAAAGGCAAATATCTCAATTGCACTCAAATGATGTTTGGCATACACGCATTTTTAACCGACTTCTAAAAGTAAGAAGGTTATCAGTTCGTCGCGTATATTTTTTGTTGTTGCTTTTTTTATGTATGTAGGCGCATAACTTTTGAACGGGATCAGATAAAAGAGTCCTGTTTTCAGTAATGCGTAGGACTTACTTTCTATAGGGTCCCATTTTAAGGACATACGAATCAAATAATGGTAAAGGACATTTACCGTTAAAATAAGAAAATTTCCGACTTACAGCTGGATTTTTCGGCATAACTGCTCGATGCATATCAGAATTTTCATTGTTAAGGTTTCAAAAGAGAGACAACATACTAGACTAAAATATATCGGCACAGAATTGTAATCTTTTCAAGGCGCTTGCAGATATTAACAGTTAAATATGTTTTATGGGTGCCGAAAAATTGAATTTGGTGCACTTTCGTACGAGACACTGTAAGTATTTTGGAACCTTTTGATCCTGAATGATAAAAGGAATCAGTATCCTTAATTTTCAAAGTTAACGGTACATTTGTGTCAATCATTTCTGTCGGAAATAACCAATTGTCGTTTAATTGCTTCAAATTAAGATGAATAAGAGCAAATTTTTCGTGGAAAATTTCATGAGTCCTTTCCCATCAACATTTGTCCTCGGGCTGACAATGAACGCATAACGAGATCCTTTTTACATCCTTAGATGAAGTTATACATAAAATTTGCATGGTTCCTGTAAGAAATATTACGGATTGAATGACTACAAATTATAGAATTAATTCTATTTGAAACTTGATTCGTTACTTTCTAGGTAATTTTATACAAAATTCGCTCAGGAAGTTAAAATTAGTGATTTCAACATTAAAGATCGACAGGAACCGAGTCCTGAAACGACAGTATTTAACTTTGAAGTTGAATATGAAAATACATAGTTGAATTTTCACTAAACTATCGCACAATTTTCATGAAAGCTTTTACCAAGGCAATGGATATCGAATAAACGTAAACGATTGTTACGGTTAAGAAGGACCATTTTATTACTTGGCGATTTCTTTGAAAAAATGATGTATGTATGGATTGGACTAATTTCGGTGAGAACGGAAATATGTAGGATAACATGTTATGTCAAAGTTCGTGATTTTCACAGCTTAGATGGAAAAATTTGAATACTTTGAGTCCATATCTTTCTCCACATCTTTTGAGGATAGATAATGGTGATTTTGGCCAGAATACTTTCTATAGATCGATAGTCACTAAAAAGCGTGAAATAAAATAAACTAATAGGAAAAAAAGAAAACCGACTACAAAATGCCCTAAAAAGATTGAAATAAATCTTTTGGAATCGGTGCCAAATCAGTTTCTCCGTTTTTGAAAGGGCAATGGCAATAAGTTATATACCAATTGGAACGGGGAACAACTGATTTGGCACCGATTCCAAAAGGTTTATTTCAATCTTTTTAGGGCATTTTGAAGTCGGTTTTCTTTTTTTTCCTAAAAGTTTATTTTTTTAATAATTCATTGGCTTAGGGGCCCCAAAAATGCTATTTGGAATGCGATGTGTGGTGTATCGACGCATATCATCCGTGCTGCTCAATAAAGCTTGGGACACACGTGCATTTTTTAAAGTTGCGTAGCTGCATATGGGACACTTGGAAAGTACATTAGATATCCTTTAGTACATTCAGTGCTTCAACGTTTGCCTTGTTTGCCAAAGACAACTAAAGCAGCACTGCGCTGCGTATTTGTACATCCCCGCCAGCGGCACCCCTGTGGCGACTCAGTGTTCAAAAGCGCTTGTGCATTGGGCTTAAGAGTTTTAGGTCACTATAAACAAAAGGGCTAATGCCATCCCATAGAAAATGCGCGGAAAATTCCATAGAAAATGCACAACTTTAATTTTGACTCCAGTTGGCTCTCTTCTGTTCCAACACACAGATCTTCTATTGCAAGCGGTTTGTGATTGATATGAAATTTTAGTCGCATGACAAAGGACAAAAAGCTAATCAAAACAAAATCAAATTCAACTGTGTAGTGCGTTTATGTGAAAGCAAGAAAAACTATAAATTTATTCGTATTTGTTTCACAAGTGACTGTAAACAATTCTCCGAATTGCGTGAATAATTTGATTCAAAGGCATTCTCAACAAATCAAATACGGTTTGCTTTTCGCGGAAGTGGCAGCTGAGAACTCTTTTAAAAATGGATATCCGTCAATTTTTCCATAAAAAACCTCGACTGGAAAATGATAATGTAAGTAAAAGCTACAGTTTATGGCCTGAAACGCACTGGATCGGTACCGCACGGCACGCACGGTACAGATGGTATTTAAAAAAAAAACAAAAATGCACTAATTTTTTACGGTCGGGACAGGACAATCCACAGTTTTCCTTGTAATCAAAAAGTCCGTACCGTACCGCCCCAGTGCTCGCGTAGCTTAAGCCATACATTATCCAAAATAAAAAAGGTCAAAGTTTAAACTCTACTTTTTCAGCTTTCGAGTATTTAAATTTGAAAAGTTAGTGGGCTTAGTTTAGTAACTGAAATGTATTTATTTCGGAGTTTAGAGGTTTGAAAATATGTCAATTAGTATTTTAGCATTTTATAATTTTCTTCATTTTTTCTATCATAAATTCATGATTTTGTACCAGTAATGACACATGCTTGTCAGTCAAATCATTTCAATCCTTCGAGACTTTTGCGCAAAATTTTAACTAAAAACTACTTACTCTAAAAAAAGTTAAAAACTTTTAAATATTTGTTTTTGACAAGATTTCACTCAAACTAATTGCAAAGTTGTATATAATGTAATTGTTTGTTGAATTTTATTTAGCAAATGGTGCAAGTAACTTCCAACTCTCCGTTGAAGAAGCGTTTAGAAAAAGAAACCCCATCTTCATCAAAATTTACGCCGGTACGTATTTCAAACAAATGCTTCCCGGGATAAAATTCCACTCTCTGATAGCCACTGCGAGTCTCCATGAGTCTCGCACAGTCTCTAGAAATGTCTCTGACGTGGCTTACAATCTCTCAATATAACTTTTGGTAATTTTAGAGTGTCTCAGAGTCTCTGAAAATAAAATATAGTATTCATCGGGAGACTCGAAGTCTCTTGAAGGGAGATTAGATAAAGAATAAAATCGAATTTACATTACTTTTCAATAATTTTAATTTCAACGAGTGGCTGTAGTCTCTGTTTTAGAGATTCTGAGAGACTGGAATTTTTGTCCTGGTTCAAGATCAAAATTTTCAATACTGTGATTGACAATTGTTTCGATGTTTGTGTACGCGGAAACATGAATTCATAAAAAAACGTGAAAGCATAAAAACGAATACATAAGCGTACATACTGAACTCGTTACTTATACCAATTTATATGCAATACTTTCAGAAAAACGCTGAACATGAACCTATTGCTGTTGATAATATTCAAACAGCTGAAATTTCTTTGTCTGGATCAGACTCGCCACAATTAATACCTCAGGATATAGGACTTTATATCAAGAAGTCTGCATCCAGTTTGAAAGCTTTGGATCAAGACCTTATTTGGTTTCCTCCTGAAAATTATGAATTTCCATCGTCCGGTGATAGAAATCTTAAATTTCAAAGGAAGTGGCTTTTAAAATATTCATGGTTGGCATACTCTAAAATGATGGATGCAGGATTTTGCAAGTGTTGCGTGCTATTTTCAGTGCAATATGGTGGGGTTAACGATCGACCCCTCGGAAAATTGGTAACACAACCATTTGACAACTGGAAAAAGGCATTAGAAACTTTTCAAAAACATCAACAACTTGACTATCACAAAACATCAATTGAAAAATGGCAAACAAGATCGCAACATCACAACAAAACTGCTCAATCAATCGATTTACAACTAAGTCAACAAAAAGTTCACTTTATTGAAAACAGCAGAAAATTGCTGATTCCCATAGTCGAAACTGTGGTTCTTTGTGGACGTCAGGGATTAGCACTTCGTGGTTCAAAAGACACTGGCAGAATTGCTTCCGAAGAACCTGAGTTTAACGACGGTAATTTTCGTGCCCTCTTGAGATATCGGGCAAAAAGTGATGCTGAGCTGAAGAATTTAATGAAAAGTTCTTCAAAAAATGCAATGTACATTAGTAATCGTATACAGAACGAGCTGATTGTCATATGTCATACTTTGATCCAAAAACAAATAATTGATCAAGTAAATGATTCAGAAGCATTTGCGATTTTAGGAGACGAATGTGCAGACATCTCAGGCATCGAACAAGTTTCAATCTGTGTTCGATATTTAGTCACATCTGATGGAAAATTTCAGATTCGTGAAGATTTTCTATCCTTCATTCCAACTGTCGATTTTACTGGAGAAGGATTATCGAAAGTTATCTTAGATTTTCTCGGCTCTTCTGGTATTGATTGTACGTTTTTTTCGGACAAGGTTATGACGGCGCAGCAACAATGAGTGGAGAGTTTCACGGAACTCAAGCATATATCAGAAAAATATATCCATTGGCACTGTATTCACATTGCGCAGCCCACAGTTTCAATCTAGCGGTCTGTTCAGCTTGTGACATTCCCGCCATTAAAAATTGTCTTGGCTGCATTCAAAGTATTTACAATTTTTTTAACACTCCAAAAAGACAGCTTGTTCTGCAAGATTCTTTGATAAAGAATGAGTGTATGGGAGATGAGAGAAAAAAAAAACTCAAAAAGTTTTGCGCAACTAGATGGGTGGAACGGCATGAGTGCATAGCGACATATTGTGATTTACAGCCGGCGATAATTGACGCTTTGGAAATTATCTCAGCTTGGAAAGATGCAGCAACTTCATCTTCTGCTTTCCAATTGCTTTCTGCAATCAAAACAGGGAATTTTCAAGTTTCCACTATGGTGCTCCATTCAGTGCACTCTTTAACTTTATCATTGAGCCGAACCTTGCAGACGGAAAATCAAGATTTAGCAGAAGCCATCACACTAGCTGACGCCGCGAGGCACGAACTCATCTGTAGTCGAAAATATGCAGTTGAAAGTTTCAACACAATTTTTCAAAAAGTTGAAACAATTTGTGAAAAATATGATATAACTATTGCGAAACCCAGAATCACATCTCGTCAAACCGCACGCTGCAATATTATTAGTGAGAACGTTGAAGATTACTATCGTGTGTCTATTTTTATTCCATATCTTGATCTCTTCATAACCCACCTCGAAGATCGGTTTTTAAAACATCGTAACATTTTGTCGAACTTCTCATGTTTGTTTCCTGAGAAAATGAAGAGTTTAAATGAGGTTGCGTGTAAAAAATTATTTGAAACATACATTTCAATTCTGCACGACAACTCATCCGAAATTTGGATCAATGAAGTCACGATTTGGCGACGCCGCATGGCAGATAAAGCAGTTTCTAATTTATTGGAAGCTCTCGACATTTGTAATAAGGATGCTTTTCCAAATGTATACCAACTTTTAAAAATTATGGCAGTATTGCCGGTCACCACATCATCAAACGAACGTTCATTTTCGACTTTACGTCGTCTCAAAACCTATTTGAGGTCAACAATGAGAGAAGATCGTTTAAACGGTTTGGCTTCTCTAAACATACACCGTGATATAAGCGTAAACGTTGATGTAGTTCTGAACGAATTCTTTTCTGTACCTCGGCGCATCAGCTTATTAAAAGAGTAAAAATTTAAAATTATTTTCCGTGAACGTTTGTCATATGCAGTAATGTATTTGATGAAGGCCCGAGAGGGGCTGTAGAGCTACGAAGAAGATTTTATTTTGCTTTGATCTACAATGATTTAAATAAAAATATTACTATTTTTGAACATATATTTCATTGTTTTTGTTTGAATTAAAGCAATAAAATTATTATTGAATCAATAACTCAAATTACAACATTTGATAGAAAAATCGACTCTAAATTTGAATGGGCTTTTAAAATTTATTAGAAAGTTTTACTCTGTTTAAATCAAAATACTTGACATAAATTCAAATGTTTTTGCAAAACCATAGATTACTTTAAAAAACAAAAAAGAGAAGTGAATTTATTTTGTAATGTAGAAGTTTCGATTGACGTTAACATAAATTAACCCGGATAAAGACGAATTAATTAAAATTAAAAATGTTTAAAATATTTAAGGATCTTTATCATGACAATCGTCACATGTATATGTATTTGTGTAGCATTTTAAAATGAATACACGCAGACTAAATGGGCATTATACATTATATGCTGATTAAACAGTACTTCTTTACTCGTTACGTGACAAGAATACGATTGGTATCACCATTAGTGAGGATCTGAATACATACAATCAATGGTTAATGATAATAAACTAGCGGTGAATATTTCAAAGACAAAATTTTATTATTAAACAAAACAACAAGGATGACATACGTATTGACATAACAATTAACGGTGAAAAGCTACAAAGCGTGCTTGAATTTAAATATCATGGGTCGGCCTAACCATCGACCACCGTCTAACCTGGCTCCCGCATATAAACAACGTAAGGAGGCAATTAGCGCCTATCATTGACTTGGCACGAAGATATGAAGGCTTATGCAAGAATATCAAACTACTAGTACAAAATGCATTCCTACTGTCGAAATTACAGTGCGGAGTGGCAATCTGGAGTCATCCACCAAAGCAAAATACTAATACCTCCAGAATATTAACCACGGCATATAAAAATCTACATAATCTCCCAAGAGTCACGCCAACCAATTTAGTGTACCAATCATGGAATGCATTCAATTTTAACCAACTCATTGTAATGGAGAGAGCTAAGTTTATCTTCATGTGTTTAAATCTAAACCTGCATCATAAAAGAATCAATACAGTGCTAGGAATACAAACCAATTGGTAATACATTTTGCAACAATAGATCGCCTAAAGAACGACGCCACAAATCATGCCTTGCGTACACACAACAATCTGCCTGAATCAGTTAAAGAAGCAAGCTCACTTATGGTTTCCAAGAAATACAAAGGAACATTTAATGAATAACGATTGAATTACAGTTCAGGAAATTTCAACATAGTATGTTAGAGTGTTTTTTGACCCTATCGTCGAGATTCTTCAAGAAACAGCTACTCTTACAATTTAATCTCAGTACAGTATATTTCAACCTAGCATCTTAAGGAGCATTTGACCCTAACTCAGATTTTTTTGACTGCGTCAAATTTATACCTTTTTTACCTCTGAGAGCTGACCACGAATTAGAAAAGACAGGATTAACAGGATGACTTCACTTATTTTTGGTGTGCCCCCCTTAAATACCTTATAAAATTTTTTGTAGGTGAACTTTGAAGAGAGCACCACTTTACACCTGCATACAAAATTTGATGTTTCTAGCTTCAGTAGTTTGCGAGCAAAAGTGCTGTGACACACGGACGGACGGACAGACAGGTCGCGAAACTGGTAGGGTTTTGTAAAATTATTTTACAAAACCCTAAAAATCAACTGGTCGTGGGGGTGTCTCAAATATATCAACTTTAATCTAAACATTATGGAAAGTAATATATTGTGACGCTCAGGTGGCAGCACTTAGCACGGCAGTATAGCGACAGCAATTTCAAACAAGGTGACAGCTGATTAAGTTCGCCACTTCACCAAAAGAACAACAGAGCGTTGCTATCGCTAAGGATCCATTTAACATTAGTTTTAGTCAGTCGTTGTTAAGATGTTATTAGAAATAGACTCGTTAAGTATTTGTGTGGTGTTTTTGTTCAATCACTTTCCTGTGTCCCCTTGATATTTAGTTTATCAATAACGACAAACACTACATTGGTGACTGTGAAGAATCACTTAACGACTCTCAGAGCCCATTTGTTCCAAATATCAAGACTGGTCCGCGATTGATCGACGCTATAATATATGTGGAACTACCACCATTTTGGACGCATCGACCGACGCTTTGGTTTAAGCAAATGGAGGGATAGTTTCAAATCAACCGCGTAACATCCGATGGAATGAAATTTAACCTAGTTATAGCATCATTAGAATGCGAAATATTAGATTACGCGGTGGATGTTATAGAAAATCCATTGTCCGACCGATGTGATTACGAAAAATTAAAACAGCAATTGATTTCCCGCTTCTCGGAATCAAAGGAGAATAAATTGTCACGCGTTCTGACAGGAATTGAGCTAGGTGACAAAAAGCCGCTCCAATTTATAGAGAAATGGAATCCCTTGCTAAAAACCAACTAACAGACGGCGCTTTGCGGGCCTTATGACTTCGGCAATTACCAGCTCGAGTGCGCGCCATTTTGACTGTTTCTGCACGAGTAGAAACAGAATAATTGGACGATTCAATTCTTGGCCATAAATTGCAGCTATCAAAAAAATGGAACCGGTAAATTCAATGGAAACAAGACTAAGTCAATTAGAAAAAGCGATTGCTCAATTAAACAGCAATTTAAATTGGAGTAGCAATAGGTCAAAATCAAAGACAGTCAGTGTTATTTTCAGGCGTGATTCGGTGAAAAGCGCAAAAGTGTCTTTAATCATGCTCCTATGCAAATAATTCGGAAAACTAAATACAAGTGTGGGCAATGGCGACGAGAACAGTTCACATATACTATTCTTCTTCTTTGTAGCACTACAAGCCCTCTTGGGCCTTCGCTTAGAGATAGTTAGAGTATCTCGTTTTCATGACCGTATTGATTTTTTCGGAAGTTGGTTTGGTCAGTACCATGCTCCTGTGTGCCTGCTCAGCTATAATATGATCTGATTAAATCAGTACATATCACTACTGAGTGAACACTTTAGTCTGTCCGAAAAATCCCCTGAACTAAATCACATTGCTCCCAACGGGATTTGAACCTGAGACCTTCGGCTTATGCGTTCATGCTCTAACCAATAGACCACACAGACTACATAGACTATTAGTGTGTGATAAAAATTTGGGAATACTTTTCCTAATCGATACTGGTGCGGACATATCTGTTGTACCGCCTACATCAGCACAAAAGCCAACAGCCAAAAGCAACTTAACACTCTATGCTGCAAATGGCTCAGTGATTAAAACGTATGGAGAAAAACTCCTAAAAGTGAATTTCGGTTTACATCGTCCGTCGTTTTTTAGAATCGCTGATGTTGACAGATCGATTCCGGTGTGGACTTTTTAAGACACTATAATCTTTTAACTGAACTTAAAAATACAAGAACTATCGATAGAACGACACGGTTGTATAGGATGGCAGCGACTACGACATCAGATGGGGTATGTTTGTCTATAGTGAAAAATAACGAAATAATTTAAAACCTTCTAAGATAATTCGCAATACTCACCGCGTCAGCGAGTTTCGTGAAACCAACTGCTCATTCAGTACTGCACCACATCATCACTAATGGAGCACCAATTGTCGAAAAAGCGAGGCGACTCCATCCCGACAAATATACAACAGCGAAAACCGAATTCGACTATTTGATTTCAAAAGGGATATGTCACCACTCGGAAAGTGTATTGGCCAGTCCATTACATATAGTACTCAAAAAATCCGGGGGATGGAGAACATGCGGAGATTACAGGCTCCTCAAGGCCATCACATGCCCTGATCGGTATCCAATAAAAAACATTCAAAATATATCAATACAGCTCCATGGAAAAACGATTTTCAACCCGATTGGATGTCACCAGAGCATACCACCATATCCCCATTGCTCCCGAAGACATCGAAAAAAACAGTCGTAATAACACTCGGATTGTTTGAGTTCTGCGTAATGCCGTTCGGACTACGAAACGCGGCACAATCATTTCAAAGCTTTTTGGATACCACTTTTCGAGGTTTGGATAATGTATTCGCTTCGACAAATATAGTGGAACATTAAAATATGACACAAAAAGTATGCAAGCGACTGTACGCCTACAGACTATGTCTCAATCTCAATAAGTGTGTGTTTGCTGTTCTAGAAATAGTATTTTTGGGATATGTCATTTCAAGAACTGGAATAAAACCTCTACCGGATAAAGTAAAACCCATCGTTAACATACACAAACCTATAAATTTATTTGTGCTTCGGTAATATATATGATTGCCCAACTTCTACCGCAGATTTATAGCTAATGCAGCGCAAATTTTAACTCCCTGGAATAACTTTTTAAAAGACTGTTGAAAGAATGACAAGCAATCAGTTCAATGGGACGAAGAGTCTGAAATCCCGTTTGAAAAAGGCAAGAACATTTTACAAAACGCTGCTCTTCTAGCACACCCAAAAGATTATGCTGTGTTAAATCTGACAACAGATGCTTCGGACAAGGCAATTAGAGCCGTTTTAGAACAAGTCGAAGAAGGATGTCGCCAACCCCTTGAATTTTTCTCAAGGAAATTAATGGCACCACAGACCAACTACAGTGCATATGGCCGCGAATTATTTACGATTTACGAAACAATTAAGTACTTCCATCACATGCTCGAAGGAAGACATTTTGCTGTGCGCACATATCACAAGCCTTTAATTTTTGCCTTCTGTCAGCGATCAGATCGAGCATCGCCAAGGCAAAGTCGTCAATTGGAGTTCATCGCGCAATCCACCACCGAAATTGTTCACGTGAAAAGTGATGACCACACCGTCGCGGGTTCAATATCAAGATTAAAAGTAATTGGCAAGAAGCCCATCACAGATTTTTTGCAGCCTGCATTATTGGAAGATGAACAAAGAAAAGATTCAGAACTTCAAGAATTGTTAACAATACCGACACCGTTAAATTTACAAAAAACTTAATTTACATAATGCTTGGAATTACTGTGATGCTTCCACATGAACTATTCGTCCATACATTCCGGCAACTCTAAGGAAACAAGTTTTTGAATCGATTGATCGATTGTCACATCGAAGTTGACCAGTAACAGCAAAACTAGCACGCCAAAAATACGTTTGGCCAAGTATCGTTAAAAACATTCGCTACTGTTCTAAAATTTGTCAACAATGCCAACGTGCGAAGATAAGCCGACACGTTTCAAATCCTTTTCCTCAATCTGCATATACAGATGGTTGATTTGAACATATTCACTTGGATGTAGTTGGGCCTGTGCCACCATGTCAAAATCAACGATATCTTGTTATCATCATCGATAGACTCTATAGATGGCCCGAATAAATCCCTGCTTCTGAAATATCAGCGAACGATGTCATCACAGCCGTTTAAAAGCACTGGATTTACCGGTTTGGTGCATCGAAAATTACAACGGAACGTGGAACGTGGAATATACATACTGAAGTTGTAGGGCCTCTGTGAACAGGAAAGGAAATCCGATGTTTAACTGTCGATGTACGTAGGGTGCAATTGCTATTGTTGGGTTGTCGTCTCCAATTCCAGTGAAGCCGACGGGCACTGGTGTTCCCGGGGTACCCGAATAGCTTAGTAAAAACACTAGGACAGGAACTTGATCCGAAACATAGTGGCTTTGTGATTGTTTGATAGCAAGATCAACTCACTGCTGTGAACCTCAACCCTGGAGCTATACTCAGGTACCACGGGCAGCTGATGAGCCCTCATCTTCGGATGGTCAGCTGATTGGTTGTGGCCCTTCGGGGAGTATCGTGGTGGCTGATGGTTAAAAACAAAGGTTTCGCGTTGACCGTATAGCGTCAGATATAGCTGGGCGTCGGATCTACCAGTATGAAAGTTGAGAGTTTCTTCAATGTAAACTGGTACCGAACTTGGGGGCGAATGATTGGCGCTTAAACCCATCGCAGTCTAATGGTGACCGTGAAGTTAGGCCTTTCAACGGCAGGAACTCACGTTAATCACGCGACTCATGTCGATGTACGTAACGACGTTACTCCGAGGGGAGTATTGTAGCGACAGCAAACAAAGTGACAGCTGATTAAGTTCACCACTTCACCACATAGACAACAGAGCGTTGCTATCACTAAGGATCCATTTAACATTAGTTTTAGTCAGTCGTTGTTAAGATGTTATTAGAAATAGACTCGTTAAGTATTTGTGTGGTGTTTTTGTTCAATCACTTTCCTGTGTCCCCTTGATATTTAGTTTATCAATAACGACAAACACTACATTGGTGACTGTGAAGAATCACTTAACGACTCTCAGAGCCCATTTGTTCCAAATATCAAGACTGGTCCGCGATTGATCGACGCTATAATATATGTGGAACTACCACCATTTTGGACGCATCGACCGACGCTTTGGTTTAAGCAAATGGAGGGATAGTTTCAAATCAACCGCGTAACATCCGACGGAATGAAATTTAACCTAGTTATAGCATCATTAGAATGCGAAATATTAGATTACGCGGCGGATGTTATAGAAAATCCATTGTCCGACCGATGTGATTACGAAAAATTAAAACAGCAATTGATTTCCCGCTTCTCGGAATCAAAGGAGAATAAATTGTCACGCGTTCTGACAAGAATTGAGCTAGGTGACAAAAAGCCGCTCCAATTTATAGAGAAATGGAATCCCTTGCTAAAAACCAACTAACAGACGGCGCTTTGCGGGCCTTATGACTTCGGCAATTACCAGCTCGAGTGCGCGCCATTTTGACTGTTTCTGCACGAGAAGAAACAGAATAATTGGACGATTCAATTCTTGGCCATAAATTGCAGCTATCAAAAAAATGGAACCGGTAAATTCAATGGAAACAAGACTAAGTCAATTAGAAAAAGCGATTGCTCAATTAAACAGCAATTTAAATTGGAGTAGCAATAGGTCAAAATCAAAGACAGTCAGTGTTATTTTCAGGCGTGATTCGGTGAAAAGCGCAAAAGTGTCTTTAATCATGCTCCTATGCAAATAATTCGGAAAACTAAATACAAGTGTGGGCAATGGCGACGAGAACAGTTCACATATACTATTCTTCTTCTTTGTAGCACTACAAGCCCTCTTGGGCCTTCGCTTAGAGATAGTTAGAGTATCTCGTTTTCATGACCGTATTGATTTTTTCGGAAGTTGGTTTGGTCAGTACCATGCTCCTGTGTGCCTGCTCAGCTATAATATGATCTGATTAAATCAGTACATATCACTACTGAGTGAACACTTTAGTCTGTCCGAAAAATCCCCTGAACTAAATCACATTGCTCCCAACGGGATTTGAACCTGAGACCTTCGGCTTATGCGTTCATGCTCTAACCAATAGACCACACAGACTACATAGACTATTAGTGTGTGATAAAAATTTGGGAATACTTTTCCTAATCGATACTGGTGCGGACATATCTGTTGTACCGCCTACATCAGCACAAAAGCCAACAGCCAAAAGCAACTTAACACTCTATGCTGCAAATGGCTCAGTGATTAAAACGTATGGAGAAAAACTCCTAAAAGTGAATTTCGGTTTACATCGTCCGTCGTTTTTTAGAATCGCTGATGTTGACAGATCGATTCCGGTGTGGACTTTTTAAGACACTATAATCTTTTAACTGAACTTAAAAATACAAGAACTATAGATAGAACGACACGGTTGTATAGGATGGCAGCGACTACGACATCAGATGGGGTATGTTTGTCTATAGTGAAAAATAACGAAATAATTTAAAACCTTCTAAGATAATTCGCAATACTCACCGCGTCAGCGAGTTTCGTAAAACCAACTGCTCATTCAGTACTGCACCACATCATCACTAATGGAGCACCAATTGTCGAAAAAGCGAGGCGACTCCATCCCGACAAATATACAACAGCGAAAACCGAATTCGACTATTTGATTTCAAAAGGGATATGTCACCACTCGGAAAGTGTATTGGCCAGTCCATTACATATAGTACTCAAAAAGTCCGGGGGATGGAGAGCATGCGGAGATTACAGGCTCCTCAAGGCCATCACATGCCCTGATCGGTATCCAATAAAAAACATTCAAAATATATCAATACAGCTCCATGGAAAAACGATTTTCAACCCGATTGAATGTCAGCAGAGCATACCACCATATCTTCATTGCTCCCGAAGACATCGAAAAAAACAGTCGTAATAACACTCGGATTGTTTGAGTTCTGCGTAATGCCGTTCGGACTACGAAACGCGGCACAATCATTTCAAAGCTTTTTGGATACCACTTTTCGAGGTTTGGATAATGTATTCGCTTCGACAAATATAGTGGAACATTAAAATATGACACAAAAAGTATGCAAGCGACTGTACGCCTACAGACTATGTCTCAATCTCAATAAGTGTGTGTTTGCTGTTCTAGAAATAGTATTTTTGGGATATGTCATTTCAAAAACTGGAATAAAACCTCTACCGGATAAAGTAAAACCCATCGTTAACATACACAAACCTATAAATTTATTTGCGCTTCGGTAATATATGTGACTGCCCAACTTCTACCGCAGATTTATAGCTAATGCAGCGCAAATTTTAACTCCCTGGAATAACTTTTTAAAAGACTGTTGAAAGAATGACAAGCAATCAGTTCAATGGGACGAAGAGTCTGAAATCCCGTTTGAAAAAGGCAAGAACATTTTACAAAACGCTGCTCTTCTAGCACACCCAAAAGATTATGCTGTGCTAAATCTGACAACAGATGCTTCGGACAAGGCAATTAGAGCCGTTTTAGAACAAGTCGAAGAAGGATGTCGCCAACCCCTTGAATTTTTCTCAAGGAAATTAATGGCACCACAGACCAACTACAGTGCATATGGCCGCGAATTATTTACGATTTACGAAACAATTAAGTACTTCCATCACATGCTCGAAGGAAGACATTTTGCTGTGCGCACATATCACAAGCCTTTAATTTTTGCCTTCTGTCAGCGATCAGATCGAGCATCGCCAAGGCAAAGTCGTCAATTGGAGTTCATCGCGCAATCCACCACCGAAATTGTTCACGTGAAAAGTGATGACCACACCGTCGCGGGTTCAATATCAAGATTAAAAGTAATTGGCAAGAAGCCCATCACAGATTTTTTGCAGCCTGCATTATTGGAAGATGAACAAAGAAAAGATTCAGAACTTCAAGAATTGTTAACAATACCGACACCGTTAAATTTACAAAAAACTTAATTTACATAATGCTTGGAATTACTGTGATGCTTCCACATGAACTATTCGTCCATACATTCCGGCAACTCTAAGGAAACAAGTTTTTGAATCGATTGATCGATTGTCACATCGAAGTTGACCAGCAACAGCAAAACTAGCACGCCAAAAATACGTTTGGCCAAGTATCGTTAAAAACATTCGCTACTGTTCTAAAATTTGTCAACAATGCCAACGTGCGAAGATAAGCCGACACGTTTCAAATCCTTTTCCTCAATCTGCATATACAGATGGTTGATTTGAACATATTCACTTGGATGTAGTTGGGCCTGTGCCACCATGTCAAAATCAACGATATCTTGTTATCATCATCGATAGACTCTATAGATGGCCCGAATAAATCCCTGCTTCTGAAATATCAGCGAACGATGTCATCACAGCCGTTTACAAGCACTGGATTTACCGGTTTGGTGCATCGAAAATTACAACGGAACGTGGAACGTGGAATATACATACTGAAGTTGTAGGGCCTCTGCGAACAGGAAAGGAAATTCGATGTTTACCTGTCGATGTAAGTAGGGTGCAACTGCTATTGTTGGGTTGTCGTCTCCAATTCCAGTGAAGCCGACGGGCACTGGTGTTCCCGGAGTACCCGAATAGCTTAGTAAAAATACTAGGACAGGAACTTGATCCGAAACATAGTGGCTTTGTGATTGTTTGATAGCAAGATCAACTCACTGCTGTGAACCTCAACCCTGGAGCTATACTCAGGTACCACGGGCAGCTGATGAGCCCTCATCTTCGGATGGTCAGCTGATTGGTTGTGGCCCTTCGGGGAGTATCGTGGTGGCTGATGGTTAAAAACAAAGGTTGGCATTGACCGTATAGCGTCAGATATAGCTGGGCGTCGGATCTACCAGTATGAAAGTTGAGAGTTTTTTCAATGTAAACTGGTACCGAACTTGGGGACGAATGATTGACGCTTAAACCCATGGCAGTCTAATGGTGACCGTGAAGTTAGGCCTTTCAACGGCAGGAACTCACGTTAATCACGCGACTCATGTCGATGTACGTAACGACGTTACTCCGAGGGGAGTATTGTAGCGACAGCAAACAAAGTGACAGCTGATTAAGTTCACCACTTCACCACATAGACAACAGAGCGTTGCTATCACTAAGGATCCATTTAACATTAGTTTTAGTCAGTCGTTGTTCAAATGTTATTAGGAATAGACTCATTAAATATTTGTATGGTGTTTTTCTTCAATCACTTTCCTGTGTCCCCTTAATATTTAGTTTATCAGCAACGACAATGATATTTGTATTAATTTGACAAATTTTACCTGAAGTTTCTTTGATTTTGATCCTTGGTACTTTTTGGGTACTGCAAGTTGACGAAAGTTTTCTGCTGGATCATATGCTTGGTAGTTAAATCTTGCGACTCGTTTTCCATATATGCTAGTTTTAGACATTCGATGGAAATGTTTGTGATCTTGTTTCCTGCTGGTACTTTGTAGACTCGTTTACTTAAACACTTGACGACTTCATGAGGGCCGCTGTATGGTTACTGAAGGGTTTTTTTTCCAGATGCATGTCTCACAAACACATGGCTGCATCTGGGCGGGTCCTTGTGGACAAAAACGTTTCTTTTGTTGTGGTGTGTGGCAGGTGACAGTTCTATAACTTGTATTTTCCATCGGAACTTATTTATGAAAATGTGTAGGTTGTCAGAAGACGAATCATCGCTAAAGAATTCACCAGGTAACCATAATTGCAGACCGAGAACATTCCGCAGCTGAACATCCGATGTCATCTTTGAGAGATGTTCTTAATCCCAAGAGTACTGATAGTAAAACGTCGATACAATGTGGTAATTCGTGGCACATGATAGCGGCGTTCAATAAATGGCGGATCCTTTCAACCATTCCCAATCCTATTGCTGCCGATAAACTGCAACATGGGCTGGAAACAATGCAGACTCGAACTGAGTTCCCTGGTCGGTGGTTAATGTTTCCGATGTTCCGAATCTTGCTAGACAGTTTGTGAAGAATGCTGAGGCGATTGTATCTGCAGAGATATTCTCTAATGGGAGTGTTTCCGGCCATCGAGAAAACCGATCTATTACCGTGAATATGTTGGTGTATCCATAGAATGATAGAAGTAGGCCGACAATGTCTACGTGTATGTGTTGGAAGCGGCGATCCGTCATTGGAAAGTTTTGTGGTGTAAGGGTAACGTGTCGATGAAGTTTAGATTGCTGACATGCTACGCATTTTCTAGCCCACGCCACTATTTCCTTTTTCATTCCAGGCCACACATATTTGCTAAAAACGGGTTTACACGTAGCTCTTCCGTTTGAGTGTGATACTCCGTAGATTTTGTCGGACAAGGACTTCCTCAAACTCTTTGGGATACATGATCGTGAATTTCCCATTGATACAGGTACATCGCAGAATAAAACATTTTTAGTTGAAGTGAAGTATTCGCGTTTAGGAGATTTTGCAGCTCTTCATCATTAGCTTGTTCCTTCGCGGTATCCTCTACACTTAGAGTTTTGAATTTGGTGAAAATTATCGATTATGGACAGTGTGGTGGCAAAAAATTTCGTGTACCTTCAACGTAGGAAATTCGCGTCAAGAATTGGCTAATGAACTCTAATTGTCGCATTTGCCGTCGAGAAGCTTTATTTCAACGTTGAAAAAAGGGGCGAAAGTTAAAAACTTGTGTTCGATTTCAATCGAGATATTCCTTTCTTCAAGCATGAACCGGAAATATTTAGCAGCCTCGTAAATAGCTAATAACTTCAATTTTTTTTAAAAGAGTCCCAGTGGTCTCCATGCATCATTTTGTTTCTGCTCCAAAACAACACCAATCAAAACAGCTCCGTCATTAGGGTAAGCCAATAATGCGGCATTTCTAATCATCGCTTTGCTCTCTTCAAACGTGCCGTTAGATTTTCCATTACCTAAATAAAAATTTAGGGGAACGAATATGTCTTCCACATCTCGTGAGAATAGTCTACAGAAATTAAGCTCCAAAAGACTTTTCGGCTTTTTGAAATCGATAAAAGCTGCAATTCGATCCAGCAAGGGTTTCGTTCCTTCACTTGAAATTGAGTAGCCACAAAACGTTACCTCCTTTACTCCGAATACGCACTTGGGTATATTTACTTTGACGCCATATGCCCAGCAGAACTTCAAGTCACGCAAAACGGTGTCGATAAATCTTTGAAATGTTGACACAACGTTTCTCAATCTGAAAGTCGTTCGAAAAAATTCGAAAGATCCAAATGGCGTGGTGACTGCAGTCTTTGGTATATTACCAGGGTATATTGGAATCTGGTGATATGTGCGCTCCAAATCCAAAGTTTAAAAATTGTTTTGTTGTTTAAATGATGGGCAAAGTCCTCAATGTGAGCGATGCGATAACGATCGGGAATCGTTATTGAATCTCATCGACGATAATCACCGCATAGTCTCTTATGTCCAGATTTTTTCTGGACCAAATGTAATGGGCTGGCCCAAGGATGAACGGCAAATTCCCATCTGGACCAGGAAGGGAAGACTTCTCATTCTTTCACCGATTGGTGCGCCTGTCGTTAGTATTTTGTAGCAGATGTTGTGCGGCAGAGAACCATTGAAATTTAAGGAGGATGGAACTTCAGCGTATGTTGATAGCAGCTCGCGAAATTGCTTGCCCTGGGCTAAAATACTTATTTTCTCTGAATCCCTGCAAACTTATGCGAGACTGGAGAGATGTGTGTTGCCATCCACCAGCCGTTTGTTCCTTAAATCCACCATGATATTAAATTTACGAAGAAAGTCTGCGCCGAGAATTGGACGCGCCACGTCTGCGATAGTGATTAACCATTTCATCGGTCGTTTTAATCCGAGATCAAGATCCATCAGTCGTTCACCTTATGTGGCGATCACGGTGTTGTTTGCTGCGTGTAGCTTTAGAGGTGCTGATGTTTTACGAAGGCAGTGTTTTTGAGGAGGAATCACCCACACATCAGCACCAGTGCCGACTAAAAATAGCGTTCCACTGCGATGTTCTCTTATAAGTAGGCGGTTTTGGTATTGGCTGTCATCATCTACTGCACACGATGACAAGCATTTTAGTTTTTCGTTATGAAAGTACACGGTTTTTGACCCTTTTGCGCTTTTGCTTCGAATCTACGATGGCGCTTGGTTTTGTTTTCGGCTGTTTCTCTACGTGAGTTGCGCATCTCGAAAGCTTCAAGTTTTTTTGTGAGAGAGGCAAGTTCATTTCTAAGATCACCGCCAACACTTGATGCAGTATCCTCGACGGCGGCTATCGGGGCCATTCCGATTTCTTCTAAAATTTTGTCCACCATTAACTTTAATGGCTCGATTCAGATTTCAAAACTCACTGTTAATATGCACGCAATCGCGGTAAGCAACGTAGCCAACAAGAACGCACAGTTTCTTCCCCTAGTTAGTTTCCCGCGAGAGCTTTCATTTCGCGCCACAGTTGAGATGGACTTTTATCCCCAAGTTCCAATCCCGTGAGCACTTATGTTAATGCTTTTTCAAGTGAGTCTGTGAAGCGAGATATAAGTGCGTTTTTTAACGCCACATACTCGTCCGATGTAGCTGGCGATTCCACGATATCGGCAACTTGCTCCAAAATAGTAGAGTTAATCGATGGAACTATCGCGCTAAAATGGTTAGCATCATTTATCACTTTATGAGTCCCGAATTGTGCCTTAACTTGCACGAACCATAAAGTTGGGTGCCTTTGACGTAATTGCGACAGCTTAAGCATCTGTAGAGATTCAATGTTGCCTAAAAAGGTTTCAAACGAATGACGCGGAATTTCGGGTTTTGCGGACTCATAGATGGCACTCTCATCATCACGGAGAAATAAAAATCACTTTACTTGTCATCTATTTCTGGACTCGTTTAGCTCTCTCGTCGTTCAGCATCACATGCACATGGACTCATGCCCATTGTTTCTTAAATTTTGAATTAAATGTTATACCTTTTCGTTAATAAAATACAACTAAAGTTTAACTAGCGTATTCTTGATATTACTCTACACCATAAATTCTATAGCAGTGATCTAGTAATTTTACGCGCAAAGGCAGTTGACCCCAACGCGTACAGTCAAAATGGTGGACAAAGAGCAGGCACCGATCCTTCAGCTACCTGAAACCTCTCAGCGGTCGACATCGTAGTGTAACCCCACCATACTGACACGAAATTAACATGAACATTACCCAAATTAGATTCGGTCTCGAATTTGAAACTGCCACCATTTTGGCAATGCAGACCCACATTATGGTTAGCTCGAGTAGAGGCACATTTCATTGCTAATCATGTATTTACGGATGGTGCTAAATTTAATGCGATATTCGGATCCATGGATTTTGTCTTTTTGGGGTAAGTTTCGGATATAATGGAATCACCATCAGCAACAGAAAAATACTCGTTTTGGCGACACCCCTGAAATCCGTCTCACTAAAGTATTGACTGAGATGGAAGTGGGTGACGAAAAACCGTCACATTTATACCGCGAAATCAAATCGATGGCAGCTGATCAATTATCGGATGAAGCAGTGCGATCTTTGTGGCTCAGTCGATTACCCAGACGAGCATGTGAAATTTTTTAGCCCATTTAAAGACTGAAGCTCTCACGGAAGTGGCTGATCGAATTGTATCGGAACATAGTTCATGGCCTTTCATTTTGGAAAGAAAATGTCAATCTTCAAGGAGTAGTGATATAATCACCGCGTTGACAGAATAGATTCGCAAATTGGAATCGAATTTCATAAACGGTTCGGAAAAAATGCAAAGAAGCCGTTCAGTTATGATACGTATAATCGCCGCGCTGACAAAATAGATCCGCAAATTGGAATCAAATTTCAAACAATATAAAACTCTATCTCGCTATCGCGCGCATTCGCACTCACGTTCAAATGTTTCGACGGGACTCTGTTTTTATCATAAACGGTTCGGAAGAAATGCAAAGAAGCCGTTGAGTTATGATACGTACTGGTTTAAAATCAGAGCGTATTGCAGCTGTGAACTGATAAATAGCCAAAGCATGATACTGACCATATCACCTTGTCGAGTGCTGGTATACAGGTATACGATCAAGATAATTTGATACTCTAACTGTCTCTAAGCGAAGGCCCAAGGGGGCTGTAGTGCTAAAAACAAGAACACAGTACTAAAAATTAATCGCCATAACCTTAACGCCTTTCCTGCTGCCATTATTTCTATCGCTTTTTTCCCTCCCAAGTCTTATCATCTACCAGAAAGGGAGAACTTTTAGGTATTTAGACAGAATTTTAATGAATTCAGTTGTCCTCTCTAGTTTTAATCAAAAATGTAGACTGGAGCTTATTTTGTTCTATGTCTTACAAAATTATCGAAAAAATGTTAGTGCTGCTACATATCATAAGCTTTTTAGTAAAAATCTAGGCTCAACCTGTAAGATTTATTTTTTCAAAAGTGTTGAGCCATTGCGTTAGCGTATGATCCGACTTGAATTCAAGTTATTGTGACTTACTAATTGGTATTAAAGGTGAGACGGTTCAAACGTTCTTAAAATCCCACCATAAACCTGTAAAATAAACCTAAAAAATCTGCGCGTTCGCCAATTAATACAACCGTTTTCAATAAGACTTGTACTGAAAATAGGGCCAGTTCATGTGCAAAGATATTGCAAATGCTTATGTTCATCCCTCTTAGTGGGAACTTACTCCGGACTTATTTCCAAATGCTGTATACATATGTGATGAATGTGCTGAGGGAAAAAACTATATTTAAATTAACTAAGTTGACTTGGGTAAATTTTTATCATCAGAACCATAAATTGTCACGAAAAATCATACACAGCTTTAGGCAAGCTATATTATATCAGACTAAGCCAAATACAAAACAAAACTGAGTAAATATGGCAATCAACCGAACGAATATCAATCGCTCATATTATCGAGAACTCGAATGTGCCTGATATACATATGTACGTGACATACCTTAGAGTAAGATAAAATATCGCATGGATCAAGCCAAGCCAATAAGTTTGCATGAATTTGAATAAAGAATTGGGGCCCTGAACTTGCTTGTAGTCTTAACCGCGGGTACTTAATTGTACCATATACATATATATGGATGCCGTTCCAAGCCAAGGTATTAACACACACACGCTTCGAACTAATGATGATCACACTAGAGTAAAGTAGAAGCAGAAATAAGAAAATAAAATTTAAAATTCTTAATGCAATAATGTTAGAATTAGTTGTTAAGGTTGTAAGTAGTATGAAGTGATTGCAATGGAACCTCACGATTAACACCCTTTCTGCTGCGTTTCCATTCCAGCCATGGGCAAACTATCAACAATCACCTCCTCAGAACACATCAAATGTTTACTTGTCGCAGCATTGTACTCAGTAGCAAACGATAGCTTTCCCAGCTACCAATCAAGCTATCGGCTACGATATCACCAATTGGCATTCGGTAACCATTACGATCAACCAAGTCAACTGCAACCACCATCAAGTAAAACGAATGGAGATTCAAGAAGTGGAAACGACATATCACAAACGATAGAAATCATATGACCAGTTGCCGTTGCCGACTCCCGCGAAGCACACCCCGCAACCTGAAAACGTCAGCCAAATTTACCGAAAAGCGACAACCTGGACAAACTTTCGGTTCACGAATTCCCGGCTCCCACAAATATTTACTTTCCTGCTTGTTCATATGAACACAATTGCAACTGGAATTTGCACATTCCAATGGCATTTGGAATTGATCAAGTATGGCAAAAACCACACAGCATGGGAATGTTGGGTGCCAATGATACTAGCACTAGGTTCCCAAGCTGAGAACTGATGTTAGAACGGTCATGCCGAGTTCCAAGAAAAGTTCATTTCCCTCGAATAGAGGCTTTTAACGGAAAATCAAAAAAGTGAAAAGGGACCATTTAGCGACAGCAGTGGAGGGAGAAAGGCGTGTGGCCGAAGCCCAAGCATTCTCCATATCGAGGAGAAAAAGAGAATTCTTTCGGTGAGAAGGAATACGAAAAGGAGTCGTGCGCCACAACTCAATTAACAAGTGGCTTGCGTAGATAAGGGTGGTGCCACAGGTTTCCATAGACCCAAAAATGTCGAAAATACTTAAATCAAATTTTTTTTTGGCATTTTGAAAAGGAAAATTAAATTGTAGAGCATGAAGGGAGCATTCCAAGAAACAATACTAACAATGATAGCGATAATCAAATATAGCAACCACCAGTAACTAAACTAAACGTTGTTAATTTTATTGATTGATTGGTTTCTTAGGGTTATTGAACGTATGTAACTTTTCTGTAGTTTTGATAAAAACTGCCAAAACTTCCATCATTTTAAAATTTTTAATTATTATCATCAGTCCTTGAAATACAAAAGCATATAAATGAAATAAAAAATTTTCTGACTAACATTCAGGAGTTATTTATTTAATTAATAACTTTCTTCATCATATTACCTTCAACATCTCGATACCAGTTTGATCTGAACTCCCGTCTTGTGCTCTTAGCCTACTTCTTCTATTTTCATCATAGGAACTCAATAAAATCTATTTTTAAATGCTAAATATGTCAGAATTAAAAAAATTAACTCATCACCTACTTTACTATCAAACAATGGGAAATCGCTATATTCAAATATTAACACTTAGCGGACCCTCTTTTGCTAATTTGTCCTCGGTATTTTTATGTTAATCCCTTGGAAAAAAATTAATCGGAAAATTTTCAAATCAACATAAATAATTCTTTGTTGTTTTCAATTGGAAAACTTGATATTATACTTTATAGGTCAATCGAACCAAATAAACATATTATCGTCATATCACATTATATAAAACGGTTTAACTGTTACCTGACAAAAAAATTCCAAAATATAGTTACAATATTGTAAAAAAAACGAAGGAAAACACGTAAAAGAAATCTATGCTCTTGACACGAAAGAATACTCCGTTCTTCAAACAAAACATAATGTTACGCACTTTTACGCAATTCCTTTCGTCAATCATTGCAACCCAATTCCAAGACGAGATTAATTTTCAAAAGAACATTCAAATATTCTTGATCTCGTATCTGATGACAAATTCTTCATCATTATTATCCTTGAATTTTATTCATAGTCTTGTTCAATGTGCTTCTGAACTAACATTCGTCAACATATAGTATAACAGTTAAAAGAACGAAAGATAAAACTATTCCCGGAATTGATTTATTTAATGATACCATATCCAAATGAACTAACATGTCATCAAGTTCATATCATTGACTTTATTCATTTATTTCAGATTGTTATGATTCATTTTATGGTCGTTTTTCGGAATCTTTCTTGTTACAAATTTTTATTATGATGTATTGTTGAAGAGTTTAATATATTGTTTCTTTGTTTTAAACTTTTTAATTGCATCCTATGCCAGTGACCCCAAGCCAATCGACATTACAAAGTTATTTGACCCCATCAAGAAATTTTTCTTCGCGGTTTTTTCTTATTCTTGATTTTATTAAAACATCTGGCTCTCTATTTTATTATCTGAGATGTATCTTTCACTAATTTATAACTGTCTAAATTAAGATTTTTAATTTATGATAGACTGGTTGTTTCTTCGTTATTTTTATTATTATTTTTACCAATTATGTCTTGTGAATGTTTGGTTGAAATTGAATAGGAAAAATTAACATACCTGGTCCTAATGTTGTTGCCATGTTAAACGATCCGACAAGTATGAGAAAATTGCAATGAAAAGAAGAAATGTAGTAAATTAGTAAAGATTTTTATTTTGATTATGATTAAGTCTACTTAATTGAATTCTTTGAAAATGCAATGATCCTCAATAAACTTTATTTAAATTTTAAAAAATTTTATGCTGCACGGTAACTTCTTGGATAAAATTGCAGTTGAATATAAAGATGCCGGTTTTTAGGGTATTGTAAAATCATTTTACAATACCCTACTAAAATCGCGTCCTGTCTGTCCGTCCGTCCGTGTGTCACACCACTTTTTCTCGGAAACTACATAAGCGAGAAACATAAGATTTTGTAAGTAGGTGCGAAGTGACGCCCTCTTCAAAGTTTCAACACGAAAAAAAATTTATAAGGTCTTTAAAGGGGTCTTCCCATATAGGGGAGTTGCCCCTGAAAAAAAGTTTTCATCGCATGTAGGCAATATGGGTATCAAATGAAAGGTCTTAATGAACACTTTTCAAAACAGGTCTTAAAATGACAAATTTTGCTTTGAGGAGTGCTAGGGAAGGAGAAATGTACGAAAAATTTGTGTTCGACGAATAACCTATAATGATTAATTGTAAGTTGTATTATGTACGTATCAGATTCTAATTTAATCCAGTAAATTATTTGACGATCTGAGGGTACCCTGCTCATTCGGTCATCTTAATGCTTTATTTAGTGTCACTTTACACTTTACAATTGTCCTAATATCTACAAATTACGGCCAGCATGCGAATTATTGCTTATGTTTTTTTTCCTCAATTCAACATTTTTCCATATTTAATTGACTTTCATTCATTACTTTTATTGATCTACAAGGTGCATTCCAAAATAAATGAGACTGAGCTACAATAGAAACGATAGGAGCTGTGTTCTGATAAATTCGAGTTTATTTATTCAAAATAGTCTCCTCCGGCCTCGATACACTGTTTTCGCGATCCAAAAGCTTTTCGAAAGAGTGTTTCAGGTCATTGACCAGAATGTCCTTCAGGATGTCGGTACAAGCCTTTTGGATGCCCTCTACGGACGCAAAGCATTTTCCTTTCATGGCCAAATGCAATTTTTCGAATAGGTAGAAGTCATAGGGAGCCATATCAGGCGAATACGGTGAGTGAGTGATGGTTAAAATGCGATTTCTAGTCAAAAAATCAGTCACAAGAGTGGACCGATGAGATGGTGCATTATCATGCAATAAGCGCCAGCTTCCTCCTGCACGGTATTCAGGCTGAATTCGACAAATGCGATGCAACAATCGCTTCAAAACGCCAAGGTAGATGAATGTCCGTTCAGGACTGCAGCGATGGTCTGCTGCCTCATGTGGAAGATGTTGGGATCCGCCGCGATTGGCCTTGTCTGGGGACGCGTAAATGCGCTAGCAGGCTAGCGTTGCGGTGTCGTGGGGCTGGTTCTTTTCCGCAGCACAAGGACCCACCACAAAAAAATTTCGCATCCACGAATTGCGGGGTCAAAGAAATATCGACCGGAGTCGAGAAGGGGGTAACCTACTAAGGGTCAAAGAACATTGCTGGCTCCGAAGGCAAACTAGGCCTGGGGAAAACAGACGGACTTAAGATGACTTCGTAGTTACCGACGATCCTTACGGCCCACAAATAAGAGTGGGGCATCCAGATTGTAGCGGTACCTCCTCGCACCCTCCCAACCGGACCAAAATCCAATCGTAGGTGTGGCCATGTATTTCTCGTTTGAGTGAAAAACTCATACAAACATCATCTGCATGACTTTTTCCTTCAAAAGAGGAATTCAAACATAGCCGATTTATACCATAGCGTTATTCAATGAAATCACATACCCCTATGTCATAAATGGGCACGCGAGCGGAAGAGGACTTTACCCGGCAAGAGCCCCTGTTAACAAAAGAAAAGAAAGAGCGCGCCCGATGGTTAGCCCATTCTAGTGTAGGATCCTGCCATCGTTGCGGGTCCTATACCCGGTCAGGTCGAACGAAATGGAAAGATCGAAGGTATAAATTTAATAATGCATTGTATTCATATATGCAGAAATATTTATAAATAATTTACACATTAAATTAACTTTATACTAAAGTCGAAAGAAGAAAATTGTATGTGTGGTGAAAGAAATACATTAGATTTAACATCCGGTAAAGTAACAGAACTAAGCATCTATTGTATACTTTTTTCATTGAAACCCAACATTTTGCATTTATACTATCGTAACATATTGTCTAGCAAATTAGGAGTGTGAATGAACAGGCCTGTGATCACAATTTCTGACTGATTCTCAAAATTAATGAGTAACTCGATTTACCGATTAAGACAATTACAAACTTTTTCCACCTTTTAATTGGAGATACTTGATTAAAAAAATTTCAGCAAGTTAACTCTCTAACGATTGAGCATTTCAAGGAAGTCTTACATCAGTTTTTAATATTAACTGTGAATTATGTCATCCATGTTCTAAATTTTCAAACTTCCAATGTGTTATTCAATATTTAAGTATTATGAGTCTGCGAATATACTTGGCGAAATTTGATGAAAATTTTGATTTGGGTAAATCATCAATATTTTGACATGAAGGAAATGATGTAATTGCTATATGAAATCTCTTTTTGCCAAAAAGATTGCTCACACATTTTCTCTTGCAACAGTGAGAGTTCGATTTCAACGAAAGATTTCTTACACTTATTTTTAACACAGATGATTGTTCGTATCATTTCTAATCACCCTCCTCTATATAAAAATTAATCTTAAATAGGCTACAGATACACTCATTCTTACAAGAAAATAGGAAAAAGACGTTGATAATGATTTATTTCCTCAGCCAAGCGCGCCAATCTAATCGAGTGGATATTAATAAACACATGTCGGTTTAATAAACACATTTCGACTTCTGAATTGACGATTTCGGATATGAACGTTTTCGCTAAGGACATCTCCCAATGATATCCGACAGCAAAATCAAATTAAAAGCGATCACTTACCATTCTCGTTGAAAACGCGGCAGTAACTACGATGCATTCCATCGTGTCTCCATTAATAACAAGACTCACCGAATTTGAAGAGCTATTTGTAAAGAAACTTTATATGGCTCAGTCAAAACTTTCTGATGAATTTGTCTCGCAGTGCTGCATACTCGGACACTTCAATTTCGGTATTCCTGTCTTAATCGCAGCAACCACAGTACAGCACTCCGTTCATTAAAGGGAAAAATTAGAATTCAAGTTTACTAAGAAACTAACTACGATTTGGTTTGTTAATTCTCTGCCCGTTTGTCGTTTCCGTGTCTTGAAACCATACGATTCACTGCACCGCAGTTGCTTTTATGGAACCTCAACTTTTAATTTGTTCGTAAGAACTTCCCAACACATATTTACTAAGATGTGATGTTAATCTAATTCTCACGGCACTGAATCCATCACCTCTTTTTCGGGGACCGGCTGTAAATCGACTCCACGATCCGTCCAAAAATCTCTTTTTCTTTCTACCGTGTCGCTACCGGTAAATCCAATCAGCTGCTCACTCAGCCGAGCTCAATTGCATTCGGTTATGTAATACACCATTGGGATGCATTAAATAAAGTGTTCCCATGTCAGAAATTTTAATTTGCAGATTTAAAATTTTCAAAAAAAAATTTAACTGAAATAAAGAATAATGAAGAAGAATTTAAATAGTAATAAAAGTTAAATCTCATGAAGAATACAATTAAAGGGAAACGCTTAAATTTAATATAAAGGAAAATTGATACAAAATTATATTTAATAATAATAATAAGAAAAAACTATTTTATAAATTACAATCATGTATGGAACTAATGAAATTATTTTTTTTTGTCTAAATCTGCAATTAAAATTTCGGACAAGGGTTAGGAAGGTTTTCGAGCAGTTTGCTTGTGTGACTGCTCTATTACTACAGTTTGGCTATAAATGAGTATCGACTTGATTTTTGACTGCTCCAAACGCGATTTTTGGGTGGTGGCTCGCCTGGGGCCTTCCATTCAGCACTTTGACGCTTGGTTTTGGGTTCATATTGGAAACACCTCGTTTCGTCACCAGTTACAATGTTGTAAGGGAAGCTCTCGTCTTTTCCCGCCTCTTTAATGATGTAAATATTTCGAATGTTGAATTCTAAGCAATTTTTGGTCATCAGTTTACTTATGCGGAACAAAACGTGTTTACGAAAGGTAAGCCCAAATGATCAGTTGAAATGCGATAAATTGATGTTTTTGAGATATTTAACTCCGATTCCATGAATTTTAACGATGATTTCGGCTCATTTTTGATAAATTCACGCACAATTTCGATGGAGTTTTCGGTGCTCACTGATTTTGGGCGGCCCGTATGTTCATCGTCATTTAAGTCCCCACGATCATCTCTGAAACTTGTAAACCACTCATAAACTCTGGCACGAGATGGACAATCATCGCCATAAACTTTTTAATCAATTCAAATGTTTCGGTTAAACGTTTTATCGATTTTTATACAAAATTTGATATTAGCTCTTTGTTCCAAACTCATTTTTGTACAAATGAAACAAACATACTGTCACTTTAGACGCAATAAATTCGCTTTCACTGAACCAAATGTCACCAAACTTACACTGCGAGTCAGAAAGGGATGCAACTTTCCAACGCATTATCTCATTCATAGATGGCGCCACTAAAAAAAATTTTATGACAAAAGTCTCGTTTATTTTGGAAAGCACCTTGTATTTCTTGTACAGACGGACAGACAGGACGCGATTTAAGTAGGGCTTTGTAAAATTATTTAACAAAACCCTACTGAAATCGCGTCCTGTCTATCCGTCTGTCCATCTGTCCGTGCGTCCGTGTGTTCTCGCAAACCACCTAAGCTAGAAACATCAAATTTTGTATGCAGGTGTAAAGTGATGCTCTCTTCAAAGTTCAACTACAAAAAAATTTCGTAAGGTATTTAAGGGGGGTCTCCCCATGCAGGGGAGTGGCCCCCGAAAAAAAATTTCATATGGGTATCAAATGAAAGGTCTTGATGAGAACTTTTCAAAACAGGTCTTAATTTGACACTTTTTGCTTCGAGGGGCGCACAGGGAGGGGAAATACACGAAAAATTGGCGTCCCCCCTCGCGATTGCATACCTGTGATCCTGATGGACGTGGTTATTTATGAGTACAACAACAACAAATACCTTAGAAATCAAAATTCGCTCAACTTTGTTAATAATAGTATGATATTCGAATTTCACATTTTCTCCAATAAAATCGTATAGGTATGCTTAAACTCAACGAAATTCAATATTTAAGTAATCCTACAAAAGGCCCTTAAACTTTGTAAGGCCTTAAACTTTGTAATGATAAACACGGAAGTTATAGCCGTTTGAAATTTCTCCAATTACAACAACAATAACACATGATTTTGGTATTTTATGGATTTTTCGTCGAATCAGTCACTGCAGTTTTGATTTGATCTTCTTGAAATTTTCAAATAAGGTCAATAACATTAATACTTTTAGGAATTCATGATTTGAGTGATTTTTGTTGGTTTGCAACAAAATGGTGACCGTTGAAAATAGAGAAACAATGGATTTTCTTTTAAACGTGCACATCTCTTTGACATATTTCTTGACTTTATTCGTTGCCGATGACTGGATTTCTGAGAAGTTGAGTACAAAACCCTTTTGACATGAGCGTAGGTCTGTTTACCCAACTTGTTTTAATTCAGCTTATACATATTTTGTGTATTAAAGTTTCGTTTAATTTATCTTATTCATTTCATTCCCTTTATTAACCTAATTCTTGTGAGCGTGTCTTCTCGTTAATTAAGTATATTTTCATTCTAATCAACTACCTTTTCTTTTGTAATATAACTTATCCAAATTTCCACTAAAGAAACATTTAATAGTTTGTTTTACTTTATTTCATTCAATACGGCAAGTTATACAGCGCAAAATCAAAGGTTTTTTTATTTAATTAATTGGTTGTGGATATATGATTGGATTGTAGATATTGGCTCAATGGAGAGTGATAGTAAGGCAAATTTCGCATGGGGGGTTGGGCAAGCATGTACTCTGGTCAAATAGAGATATGATGTCTGCTCCTCCAAATGCTGACGTGGCTCAATGGGTTGAGGTGTTAATCTGAGGTCTTCGGTTCGGTCCCTGGTATCGTCATGATCATAAGTTTAGTGCGGCTGATTTTTTTTTGGAGATTGCTGGTGTAAAGGTCAGTGTATTCTATGAGACCTCCTGTAACAGGTTTTTGATCAATTCAAAATGGATTCTATTCTTAAGACTCAAAACTATACAATGCGCCTCTAAAACTCATACTTTTTCATATTTTGAATGTATATTTCTGAATAATGCGAAAAAACGCCATTTCTTGGAGGTAAGTCACGCCCGTAAAAAGGGGGAGGGTATTTTTTTAAACTTTTAAGAGGCTTATTGTTTACTATTTTCAATAAGTAATCGAATGTTCTTTAGTTTTTTAAAATCAGTCGAGTAGGTTCGGAGGAAAATGTTCTACAAAGGTAGTTTCGAGAACAACGCGTTTAAAGTTTTTTTACCATAATTTTATTGAATAAAAGGTCGAAAACCTTTTTTTTACCTTTAATCGGCCATTCCTGGGGTATACTGTGAACCCTCGTTATCTAGTAATTGCTGTAAGTGGCTGGAGATCGCTTTTTTCTTCTTAATTCGACCTTCTTTTGACTGCTCACTGCTCCCCCTATTGGCTTGAGAGATACGGTCCTCGTCAACTTTTTGCGCAAAAGCCAATTTTGATCCACAATAGCTAGGTAAGTTCCACAAAAGCTAGATAAGCTCTCGAGCCTTCGTTAGAAATGAATGCTGCGATCCACGCTGCAATTTCAGTCACATCTTTGCCAGAAAACTTGCTTTTCGAAGAAATGTATTTTGAGTATTTTTGCCAAGACATCTTTGCAGCAACTCATCAATACTAAGTGAGTCGTAAACTGGCAAAATGTAGCCACAAATGCTTGAATCTAGTGGTTGTTTATGAGTAAAAGGGTCATTTTTTTCCTCGCTTTGCAAAAATTTACACCAATCCTTATTGCAATACTCGTGACGAGGTTCTGCATCTGTTGAAATTTTGTGATAATAGCCGCCAAGAAGTTATTTTTTCACGTTCTCGATGGAATCGGGATATCTCTGACTTGCAAGACTATAAATCACAGTCAATTCTCGAATCAATTTTAGAGTCCATTTAGCCGTTTTAGGTTTGTGGACGGCTTGTACAGATGCGGAATTTTTGATCTCAGTTTTTGATTTTCTGCCTCGTTTCACTGGCTTTTTTGGATTTTTTTCTTCGTTTTCTTCTCTTTTTTTTCTTCTTCTCTCTTTTTTCTGTCTTTCTCTAAAATTGTCAAATTTTTTTTTTACTTCTACTAAGCGACGGTACATACGTTCGCCTACCTGAAGAACACACTCTAATTTATTTATGGGGATATCGTCTCCATAAGGTTTGCTATCTACCACATTCGTGTGTTTTGCTGTCACCGTCGCCAATATAATTACCGTAAAAGACAGCGTAAAGCTCTTTTGATCTATGAAAAATGCTTACGGCTGAGTAAGTTTCCATTTTTCCAGCAGATCCTTCGTGATTAGCTGAGCATTCAGATTTATGTTCCTCGTACCACGTTGCAAAGTTTGCCCCACTTAGCTGAGATTTATTTATATTACACGCTTAATAAAATGACGATTTTATCTCCACATCCAAAATTTTACCTGTAAACTTTCCTATGACTGAAATTACACCCATCAATGATGTAAAACCTCTCTTAGCCCAAGTACCGTCGCATGATACAGTCAAAACGCCTCCTCATTTAATTGTATTTCTTCGTTGACTGCTTTTTAGTAACAAAATCAAAACATTGTTTACAAGCTTTATGTATTCTTGAAATTGCAGTATAAGAAAGGGAGTCCGAAAATTTTGCAGGAATATCTATTAAACTCAAAAACATATTCACGCCATTATACCCTACGCCGAGAACTCTCAAGACAAATATGAGTCTCTGATTTATTTCGTACAAATTTCGAGACATAGATGGGGAAGATTCAATGAATTTTAAACCATACCGGGAATGGGCGTTTAGTGCTTGATTAAATATGAATTCAAATACCTTGTTGATGTTGGGTAGCAAACTAATCGGATGATCGCTTTTAGGGCTCAGAAATTCATTTCCTTTCTTCAAGATTGGAAATACCCCCGCCTTTTTCCACTGATTTGGGAATTATGAATTCTTCTTTTTCGTAGCAATGTAGCACCTCTCGGGCCCTTGCTTCCTGCAAATAGCGCTTCCAATTGTCTTGGTCCATTGAGTGCGTCCTCCAATTTCAAAATCCAAGCAGCGATGAACTGTCTTCATCGACCGAGTCAGACCAGCATTTCCTCGATTTCCCCACTTGGTATCCGTTGTTCGTCCATACGATTCATATGGCCAGCCAATTGCAGCTTCTGCAGTCTTCCAATCGTTGACATCTCCGTTTCATAAAAAATTCGGCTGGTTGTATCGAATTCGTCATTGGTCCTCGTCTAGCTTCGCTTCTATTATTCCCCTCAAGACCCGTCGCTCAACGGTGTTCAATATATTTGCGGATACTTGGGTTAGGGTCCATCTTTCACACCCGTAGCATAACGCGGTCTTATTACGGATTTGTGTACTTGAAGCTTTGTTTTTCTGAGTATGCAGCTGGTCTTCAAGATCGTCAAAACAGAAAAAAATATTTTATTAGCGAGCTGTATTCTTCGGCGTATTTCGTGTCTTTCATTACCGGTTCACGTTATTTTGGCGCCTAGATACACAAATTCGCTTACATTTTCGATATTGTACTAGCCAAGTGTGATATTTTGTGCACTTGGGGTATTTTTCCGCGACTGCATCATGAAATATGAATTGCTCAGCATGTTATTGAGCAAAATGCTATAATTTTGGATTGCAACCTCAGAAAATGTCGTAGTACTATGTTTGGAATACGGCATGATTTTTTGTTACTTATCTTGCCAAAAAATGAAGCACAATTCAAGAAGATTTCCGCTTAGTATGAGATCAGAAGTGACTGTTTCATTGATTTATTCAGGCTTGATTTGAAATGAAAAGCTTTTGTTTTAACTGTTTCCAAAAGTGTTTGGCTCCCTCTCTCAAGGTTTCGTAGGACCAATTCAAAATGAACTCAAATCGGGGCAAACTTCTGTAAACTGTCACATATAATCCTATTTCCATCTAAATCTGGAGTCGTACCTTCAATTTCGATATCAGCTCTATCGAGAAGATATATTTCATCACTAGTGACATTAAAATTCGACACCTGGATTCCATACTTCTTATGAAATATGCGACTCACTTTTGTGAATACGACACCTGGATCCCGTGGGCTAGTCCCCCTCAATTTTCTGCCCAATGGTTACTGACTTCACTCCTGAAGTACGAATAAATTATGTTCCAAAAATTCTTCAGATGAGGGGAAAACCTGCAAGTTCAATGCCAAATCTATGGACGGTCTGAAAATTTTGTTACAAATGCTCTCAGACCGGAAAAACACTTGTTAATGCATGCGCACCAGTGACCAACAATCGTTAACTTACATTAGCTAAACGCGACCCGTTCAAATCATTCAGGACAATCACACGTGAAATCGGGAATGTTGTTTCATCAAGAACTATTCGACGGAGATTATTAACTAAAAAACTACCTGGTAATATTGCCCGAAAAGTTCCTTTCCCTAAAACTGCAAATTCGAGGAAGTGGAAAAACTTTGCGTTAGCTCATAAAACCTAGTGTGGATCGCAAGGTGAGATAAAATGGCACAATATCCCTTGGAGCGATGAAACGAAGATTAATTTGTTTGGTAACGATGCGGAAAAAAACGTTAATCGAACGGAAGGCAAAACATTTCATACTAGGTTTACAACAAGTTGGGTAAACAGACCTACGCTCATTTCAGAAGGGTTTTGTATTCAAATTTCAAAATGCAGTCACCAGATTGAATAAAGTCAAGAAGCATGTCAATGACGATTTTATTGGAGAAACTGTGAAATTCGAAGATCATACTATCATTAACAAAGTTGAACGAATTTAGACTTCTGAGGTTTTTGTTATTGTTATACTCATAAATATCTCCCTTGACAATTATTTCAGATGTCCATTCACGAGGGAGGAAACACATTTTTCATGTATTTCCCCCCTGTGCCCCACTGAAGCAAAAACTGACAGTTTAAGAACTGTTTTGAAAAGCTCCCATGAAAACTTTCATTTCATACTCATATCGGCTACGTTTGATGAATTTTTTTTCAGGGGCCACTCTCCTGTACTGTTATCATCGATTAATAGCCAATTTTTTCGAATCCTAGAGTTGTTACGAAGCCCTTTTGCTAGGAGCTCTCTCCCGCCTCCTTGACTTGTTTCACTGATGAGCATAAATTGTAGGTACTCATCTTCAGTCATTCATTAAATTGAATCAAGGGTTCAAAGCATGCACCTTAAACGTTGAAGTTGGGAAAAAATAACTCAAAATTATTCAATCTTCGCATTTAAAACAGCCACTATTTTGTTTTACGATTACTGATACCACTAGCTGAACCGATTCTCAAAGGTATTCATGACACCTATCATTCCTGAAATTTTCATGCAAATCCTAGCAAAACTGTAGTGTCTGAGTCGGTAAAAAGCGCATGTTGTTCCATAGCCATATGTTACCATAGTAATACATGCAGCGCATATTGTTCCATAGTAATACAGGAAAATTCAAACCGCTATAACTTCGCTAAATATGATTTAGTCTTTATGATACTTGCAGGGTTAATCAATCTTATGAATAGCCATAAGATTGATTAAACCTGCAGTGTACTGAATTTCATAGAATTTAAGGGTACCGTTAAAATTTTATTCAAGAAAACATAAAATCGATAAATCATACTATTACTAACAAAGTTGAGTGAATTGCGACTTCTCACGTATTTGTTGTTGGTGTACTCATCAAGGCCTACATTCTTGATTGTTTTCAGATTTTTCGGATCACAGGTGTCCAATCGCGAGGGGGGGGGGACACAAATTTTTCGTGTATTTCCCCTCCCTGTGCGCCCCTCAAAGCAAATTTTGCCAAATGAAGACCTGTTTTGAAAAGTTCTCATCAAGACCTTTCATTTGATACCCATATCGGCTACCTTCAATGAAATTTTTTTTCGGGGGGTCACTCTCCTACATGGGGAGACCCCCCTTAAATACCTTATAAAATTTTTTTGTAGTTGAACTTTGAAGAGAGCACCAGTTTACACCTACATACAAAATTTGATGCTTCTAGCTTAAGTAGTTTCCGAGAAAAACTGCTGTGACACACGGACGGACGGACAGACGGACGGACGGACAGACAGACGGACAGACAGGACGCGATTTTAGAAGGGTTTTGTAAAATTATTTTACAAAACCCTAAAAACGGTGGAGCATGGAGGCGGCAGTGTTATGGTATGGGGCTGTTTTTCATGGCAAGAAGTAGATGGCATAATGGATCGATTCGTGTACAAGGATTTATTGGAGATAGTAATGCTACCAAAGTCAAAATCAAAAGCGCTTTATTCAATAGTAATCGTTATAAATGTCAAAAGGATATAAAGCAAATTCCAAACAATAGAACTACGAAAACTTAATGGTCCAAATGGCTCTCTAAATTTGTACGTTATTAATGAAACACATTTAATGAAAAAAAAAACAATAGCAATCAATTCAAATTAATTAGGAGAAAATACCAACCAACTCTGTAATGCTAGCATATCCCGAGGATAATATGTCGTTATTGTGGAACGCTCATTTCGATCAGTCAAATCTTTGTTCCAAGAAAATAATGTGGACATTCTTGATTGGCCAAGTCAATTCCCAGACCTCAACACTTTTGAGAATCTCTGGAGTGAACTTAAACGAGAAGTTTCAAAGATGTTTGCTAAAACAAAGTCCAATTATGGGAGAGAGAGTATTAGAAAAGTTTGGTACAATCAATTGGTCGGAAGTTAATATCGTCTATGCCCGGAAGAATCGAAAAAGCCCGTGAGAATAGCTACGGGTAGTCAAGGCATTAGATGCATCTTAAGTAATTTTGTATAAAAATGGACCATAACTATCGACATTTCTATGTTAATTGCGATGTTTGTTGGGCACACCCACTACTCGGACCATTTGAAAATCGGCACATTTTATGAATTAACTAAATGTGAAGTTTTCTTTAAAGTTTGTGAAGCCTTTTGTTTCTCGTTACTATGATAAAGTGTGTTCATTTTGAAAACCAACCTAATTTTTTAGGGATAGTAAAGAAAAGTTTGAAAATTAAGCTTATTTTTGAAAGTAACTGCTCACACCTATTATTTTGTCCAGCTGTATCTCACACCTATTATTTTGTCCAGCTGTATATGCATATATATATATATATATATATATATATATATATATATATATATATATATATATATATATATATATATATATATATATATATATATATATATATATATATATATATATATATATATATGACCGAATTTTAGATGATAGGGTTTTTTCAAATAATACGTTTACTTTTATACTGAAAAGTTTACAAAGGTATAGGTAAACCCTGGCTTTCATGGCCGCTCGGATTTCGAAATTGGAGGATACTCGTACTGTCAATAGACCAGACAATTAGAGGCGCCATTTGCAGAAAGCGAAGGCCTGAAAGGGCCATAGGGCTTTAGCTCTTTGTAGAAGAAGAAGAAACCTTGGTTCAAAGGTGGATCTCATTTAGTGGCCAAAACGTATAGTGATTGGGTCGACCCAGTTGTAGTGTTTCTAAATCTGAGATGTACATATATATTCTGACTAAAAAAGATATTTTTGAACTGAACCGACCTAAGCAGGTTTCAATTCTAAGTCTGTACAGTCCATCCAAAGATTCATTCGAAACAAATCTCGTTACAGCCAACGGGACTAAGCTGAAGCGGCTAGCACTCCCAACTAGTGTTCACACTTGCTTCATTATTTCTATGACATTAGTGACACAGTGACTGACTTCCCTTAGCCATAATGATGATCTAATCAACAACATACAAAACCTCAGCATGCTACTATATTACTCGTGCATTAACTCCGGAAGCCTATCATATTACAGATTTATTACGAAAACAGAAATCATCATCATCATAATCACGACTGAAACTTTAATTTAGCACAACAATAATGGCAGCATTGATTTTTGCATCATACTTCATCACGTCGCCAAATGATTTAATCCTCCTCCTCCTCATGTCTCATTGTCTGACTTAATCTTACCAATGATGTGCAAAACTCCAGTCAACCTTATTATTGTTCACATTACAACGAATCTGTTTCAGTTAAGCACTTACATTTCACCTTACAAACCATAAAGTCATTGTAGCTGTATGTAATATGTGTGATTGGTATTTTAAATGCTTCTTATAACAACTTTTTATTGAACCGAGAAGATACACTCGTAAGAAGGAAGAAAAATATCGAAAGAGTAGTGCTAGCAATATTAAGCGTAAATATTCAGAGCTTATATAATAGCTCTTGTGGTTGTTAGGCTTCTTTTCTTAACCACCAAAGATGAATTGTACGATGGTCATGCTTTGTTGAACTATTCGGATAAGATTAGATGGAGTTGTTATGATTAAATTGAGAATAGTAGATTGCGGTAGAGTGGTTGTTGCATAATTTTTGGTCAAATTTATTGACATAGTTGTGAAATTTCAGCAAGACATGTGATGGTTTATGATCAAAATTTAATTGAATAGAGAATTTAATTTATATCAACCATTGAATTTAATATGATTTCATTTTCACATCATTTATTCAGCCAAAAAATACTTGGTGACTCTACCCAGTGAAACTTTATTTTAGCTTGGACAAAAGTTAGATTTAAGGTAGTGATTCGAACTTTGTTAAATATTCACTTATCTTCTAAGTTCATTTTTCTAAAAACTGGTTTTGTATAGCATGACACCATCGCCAGCAAAAACCTTACTGCGTAAAAGTTCCTTTTCTCGTTTTTGTCCATTGGCCTCATTTAAGACAGCTGCGATGCCAATTCAATATGTTCTATTCGTTGATGGATCGAAAGTAACCTTTTTATGTGTTTGTAAAATAATTTTATAAATCTTACTAAAATCACGACCGTACGTCCGTCTGTTTATCCGTGTTTCACAGCAATTTTTCTAGGAAACTACATACAGCAGGTACAATCATAAAACTTTGCGGATCGGTGAAAAATTACCTTCTTCTTCTTCGTAGCACTTCAGCTACTCGAGGTCTTCGCTTCCTGCAACAATCGCCTCCAGCGTTTTCGGTCCCTTGGTCGTGTCCTCCAGTTTTGAAATCTGAGCAGCGATGAACTGTGTTAGTCGACTGAGTCAAACCACCGTTTCCTCGGTTTCTTCACTGGCCTCCGCCTTTCAGTTCTCCCAACGAATACCTTTTTGGGTATTCGTTGTTCGTCCATACGATTTACATGGCCAGCTTATTGCAGTTTCCACAGTCTTACAATTATTGAGACCTCTGGTTCGTCAAAAATTTCAAACAGCTCATGCTTGTATTGAATTCGCCATTGGTCCCCATCTAGCTTCGCTCCGATTATTCGCCTCAGGACCCGTCGCTCAAAGGCGTTCAATATATTTGTGAATGGTTGGGTTAGGGTCCATGTTTCACACACATAGCATTACACAGATCTTATCACAGATTTGTATACTTGGAGCTTTGTTTTCCTGTGTATGCAGCTGGTCTTCAAGATCGTCAATACTAAATAAAAAGTTTCATTTACGAGCTGCATTCTTCGGCGTATTTCGTCTCTTTCATCCACATTTCTACTTATTTTGGCACCTAAAATACACAAATTTGCCCACATTTTTGATACTGTATTCGCTAAGTATGATATTTGGGGCAGTTGAAGTATTCCTCCTTGACTGTGTCATGAGGTTTGTTTTATTTTCATTGATTTGTAGTCCTATTAGTTTTGCTTCGCTGTCGAGTTTCAGGAACAGTGATTTGGCGGTTGTTAACGACCGTGACAAAATGTTGATGTCGTCCGCATAGGCTACCACTTAGCTTAACTTGTGTAGTAATGTACCTCCTGTATCGACAAGTAGCTTTCTAATGACGTGCTCTAGAGCTAAATTGAATAGCAATGAGGCCAGCTCATCTTCTTACTAGTGTACGATATTTGTGTCAAAGGCGTTGGCGAGTTGGTTATTGAAGGGAACTTGGGAGCTTGTTGACGTCATTGTCATTTTAGTAAGACGAACAAATTTGGCTGGAATACCACAGCAAAGCATTATTTGGTACAGTACGCTACGATCAATACTGCCATATGCTTGCTTAAGTTCAACGAATGTTTGGTATACATCTATGTTGAACTCCCAGCACTTCTCCAGTAACTGCTTGACTGCAAACAATAGGTCTGTTGTTGATCTACCTGTTCTGAAACCACCTTGATACTCCCCAACATTACTATTGGCGTATGACCTGATTTTATTTTCTAAGATTTTTGAAAATATTTTGTACGCCGTACAAAGTAGTGATATACTTCTAAAGTTTTCGCACTGTAACTTGTCAGCTTTTTGTAGATAGGGAATATAATAGATTGGCTGCACTCGTTTGGCATATATTCTTGTTGCCAAATGTGCTGGATGACTTTGTGAATGGCTTTCTTACGAGTAACACCACTGCTACCATATTTTGTGGGCTCAACTGGAATCTCATCGATGCCCGGCGTTGTATTTTTTGTTTGAGCTTTGATGGTGCAACGGACGTCATCCAGAGTTGGTGGGGCCAATGTCGGCTCTCCAGGAATATCTATAAGCTTCGATGCTGTAGAGGTTTACGGAAGATTTTAAAGCTTCTTGAAATTTGATGCCTATCGTTCTTTAATCCTTTAATCAGTGATGATTTTGCCGATGTCATCACAGCAGAGCGTGATCTTCAGCTGAAAACTTTATTTCAAGCTTTTCACTACTTTGTATGCTTTTCTTGTATTGTTGCTCGCTAGTCTTACATCGATACTTCTCAATTGTTCATCATTGTATTTTCTCTTCTTAATTTTAATTATCTAATTCGCTACCCTCCTGAGATTTTCATAATGTTCTCTCTTCATCCTGATTTTCATACCTAAATATAGTCTGCAGGTCTGATTCTTTTTATCTAAGGCATCCTTTATCTAACCAATCATTCCTTTTGCGCCGGGCCGTTCTGCCACAATCTTAATTGCCTCTTTCAGTTTCACCCACAGCTCCTTGCTTATTTTTAGCGATATGTCTTATCGATGGGAGCTAGCTGTTTATTGAGGGTCTCCTTGAAATTTTTGGTCACAGACGCCGTTTGGAGTCCTTCGATGTCAAATTTCTGTATAGGCCTGGTCTTTGGCGAATACGTCTTTGACATACGACATCGATAGGTTAATTTGGTCAGGTAATGATTTGAGTTACGATTGGCTCCTCGGTATGTATGTACAGACGTCAAGTATGGGCAAGGCCCCAAGTTGTTGGATTAGAAAATAGTCGATCTGGTTTTGTGTGTTGCCATCCGGTGATATCCAGGACATGTTATGCATGCGTCGATATGGGAAGTAAGTTGAACGTATGACTAGGTTTCTGCTACTAGTAAAGTCAACCAGGCGTTGGCCGTTGTTATTTGTTTCATCGTGGAGACGATATCCTCCAGTCGTTCCCCGATGAAATAACGATGAAACCACTCGGAATTATATTTGTGTCATTTGTAAGTAATGAGTCACCAAGTCTTTCAAGTTGATTTTAGAACCTTCCCTTCGTTTCTTCGTTCTTTTCTTCGGTCGGGGTGTGTACGTTTATAAACCAAGTTTTGAAGCATTTCTTTTTCATACAGATCGCACGCAACCGTTCATTGGCTGTTCTTAAACCAATAACGTGTGATCTGAGATCCCTATCTAAAATAAAGGCATCTCCAAACTCTCACGTTTCAGCAGGCTTCCCACTTTTGAATATTGCCAGTATGTTTAATTTAAAAACATGTACATCTCATTGAAGTGTTTCTTGAGTTTCTACGTTATTATTTTCTACAACTTGCACGTTGATTACAAAACCTTCGTGACGAGAGTAAACTTCTGTTTACTCGACTTGTTTTGGTTTTCCCTTGAATGAGTGACACGGATATAACCCATGCATGTCAAATAATCATCGCCAAAACCGTTCTCAAATCCATTAGTTAAACCGAAAACTACCCGGTAAAGAGAATTTCTTTGAGAAAACATTATCTTTATCATTCATTTTCACCAGAACTAAAGACATTGCATAGATATATTCAGAACAAACACGATTTTTTAACATTAACTCGGATTCAATGCTATCAAAATCACACGTCACCTTCCTTATTGTAACTTAACCGCAAGATATAGTTATTGGCGATTGTGAATTTGTAAAAGGGTTGAATATGGGCTTGCGTGCTTCACTTATGGCATCGTAAGTAACAGAATAGAACGAAACTTAAACTGTTCCAAAGTAACGTTATTTCCTAGGAACGTTCTTGGATGGAACCTCCCAATAGAGGAACCGCTATTCTATCTGTATTTGTTCCAAACGTACCTCAAAGTATCAAATTACGACAGCAACAGAAGTCAATAGCGTAAGTAGCATGCCACAATCGCAAAATAAACTCAAGTTTGGCATTATAGTTGCTAAAAAAAATCAAACGCTCTGATTGCAAAACGAATATAGGTTGAGTATCATAGTACAAGTAACCCACTTTAGGCAGTTCGACGTATATTATGAACTACCACACTATGTTTAGAACTATTCAATCCAAATGCACCTTTTAAAACTGAGACAGCTTATCCTATTCAGCGAACATGCATGCGCGGGTTAACCTTAGAAACCTATTAATATATTATATTGTAGCACTACAGCCCCTTTCGGGCCTTCACATAGAGATACTTACAGTATCTCATTATCATGATCGAATGTGTCGGCACTCCACAAGGTGATATTATCAGTATCGTGCTTTGGTCGTTTGTCCGTCCACCCTGCTGTGATACGTTCTGATTTTTAAACCACCACGTATCATAACTGAACTAGAACTAAATCTTGTCGCCATCAACGAGAGTCGAACCAGGGACCTTCGGCTTATGGGATGAGTGCTCTAACCACTACGCCACGTGGACTACAACCCTAGAAACCTAACTTCCGTCGAATCGACGAACATGGAAAAGAATTATTGTTGTCTCTTTTGAACACTGTATCTGAATGTTTAGTCACTGCTAGTCAACTCACGTGCCGGGGAGACCGCTACAGTGGTGGACACGTACGAGTAGTGCAGATAGGTGTTGTAGCTTTTGGGATCTTTGAAGTTCGCTCGTCATATTGACGGATGGTTAGTAATACTCTTAGTTTTTCTTATGTGAGTTTCATTGTATGTTTTTGAGGTCAATTGTTTATGTTGTAGATTTTCGCCATGCCCTCGTTAGATACGTCTCCAATAGCTAATGCGATGAACGAAGAACTTCCTTTTGAAGATGTAGATAATTGTTCAGGCAGTGAAACTGACGATTTTGTAATAGAAGACGACGTCAAAAGTGACAAAAACTTTGAGCCATCTGATTTCGATGAAAGCGGAAGAAGTATACCACAAACTTTGTCATCAAATGTGGCACAAGTTTGACCGAGCGGCTCTGGTGCCGTAGTAGAAATTGCATAAACTAGTATTCTTCACTTGCCCAGAGGAAGCATACGAGGCAAAAATAAATATATCAGGTTTACAACTAAGGGTCGTCCCTCAACCGGAACTTCATCAAGAAATATGCGACACATATCAAGGGGACCGAGCCATTTATATGGGGGCTTGACTGGTGTAGAGCTTTGTTTTCAACAATTCTTCACAGATGAAATGTACAAAGAAATTGTGAAATTGTTAAATGGACGAATATTGAGATTTCGGTAATTAGAGGTTTGTAGAAAACTGTTACCGCTAGACAAAACGATACACTCATTTTAAGAAAGTCAAAGCTTTAGTTGGTGTTCTCGTTTTGGCCGCGAGCCGTGAAAGATAATTATTTAACCTCAAAAGAGCTATTTTATTCAAATTATTGTGGAAATGAGTATGTAGCTCTATTCAACCGTGGAAGATTTGACTTCTTTATTAAATGCTTACACTTTCACGATAGAGATTGATGGCTGCAAAGTAATCAAATTGATTCATCGACACCAATAAAAAAAATTTGGAATATGCTTATTCTACAATGTCACAGTAAGTATCACCCAGGTGCAAACGTCATAATAGATGAACAATTGCTTGGCTTTCGTAGCAGATGCAAATACCGTATGTGCATTCCCAATAAACCCGAGAAATATGGAATTAAACTTTAAATAATATGTGATAGTGGAGCGTGCTACAGATTGATGCCATACTTTATCTGGGAAAAGACAGAAATGCCGGCGGGTAGCCTTTGGGCGAATATTTCGCTAAAGAACTGACACGAACAATTCATGGCACAAACAGGAATGTCAGCACCGATAATGGGCTCACGTCTGTTCCATTCACAAAATGTCTACAGCTCGAACCATATAAGGTCCTTGAATGTTTCCTCCTATCAATAGGAAAACTGACAGAAAAAGGCTTCCCGGTGTCCTTACTTATGATGGTTCCATGCTCAAAGATGACAAATCTATGCTGACTCTATCGCAAAACATTTTGTCAAAGTTCTTCAAGGACTCTGTATGGATTAATGTGCTTCTCTACAAAATGATAAATTGTTGCTTTCCAGCTCATTTTGTGAAAATTATAGACAGTTTTATGAAGGGACGAATGCCTTTGCGGTGGCTGGTGGAGCTAGGCCAGACTCACTTTACAATATTTTGACTCAGGAATCCCAAATGATTCTATATTAGGCTCATTTCTTTTCAATATATGTATTCACCTCCGCCCCGGGCGTAAGAGACGAATATAAGTTGTTAGTGTGGCAATTTGCGCTTTGCTAAGACGAGGCTCCGAAAATACTTGAAATCTTGTACTGCATACTACCGGAAATGGGGAATCAAGTTAAATGCAAAGAAAAGGGAATTAACTGTGTTCAAGGACCCCCACAAAAACTTTGGTCGTCGTGAAGGAGGCATTTGTGACTCCAGAATTAAGTTGAGTTGGCAGATGGTGCACTTTTCCAGGCAAACTAAGTACCTGGGTGTAGTTTTCGATAGAAAGGCTACGTTCAATGCTCACCTTGCCAATGTTTTGAAAGAAATTAGGTATTCTTACCATATTCTTATACCTCTTTTCAGGTCGTCGACAGCGATCAAGCAAGTCAATGTTTTGGCCTATAAAACTCTAATTCGTCCGATTATCACATATGCGGTAATGATGTGGAAAGGAGTTCCGCAAACGAAATGGGGCAAAATAGGATTCGTAGCGTGAAAATCATTCCGGTTTGCAGAGGCCTATACAAACAGGAGAACGGACGGTCTTATTTCAACGAGGTGCTTTATAAGGAGGTGGCGATGGTCCCAATCAGCTCATATGCGGAGAAGCTGGTGACATCAGCATTAACAAGAGCAATGGAACACAAGGTCGAAATAGTTAGGGGAGTGATAGGTGATCAATGGATGCAGCGAACGGGTAGTTTTAAGGTAGTCTTAAGCAAATAATGTACTTATTTTTAGAAATCCAATTTTAAAACTTCAATTCTTTAAAAATAATTAATTTACCACCTATTTCTTTTGTAATCCATTAATGTTTGAAAATGTAAGTTTTGTTTTTACTGAAACGATTGATATCGTAAATTAAATTAAAGTAAATGATTATTGAACTCTCGGAAAAGCCCTAAGGGACAACCTTTATGAATATTATTACGCTAAGGTTTTTATATTTGGCAACAGAACTTATGCCAAAAGAGTGGAGCTAATCAATTATATTCCCTATCCCCAAAAAAAGTGACAAGTTACAGTGCGAAAATTATAGAGACATATCACCACTTTGTACGGCGTACAAAATATTTTTTAAAATCTTAGAAAATAAAATCGGATCATAAGCCAACAGTATTGTTGGGGAGTATCAAGGTGGTTTTAGAGCAGGTAGATCGACAATAGACCAATTGTTCACACTCAAGCAGTTACTTGAAATATGCTGGAAGTTCAACATAGACGAACACCAATTTTTCGTTAACTTTAAGCAAGTATACGACAGTATTGATCGTAACGTACTGTACCCAATAATGCTTTGCTTTTGCATCCCAGCACGCCTTACCAAAATGACAATGACGTCGATGGCCTCTAAAGTCCGCATCAATAACCAACTCACCCTTTTAACACAAATATCGGACTAAAGCAGGGAGATGGGCTGGCCCCATTACTATTCAATTTGGCTCTGGAGTACGCCATACGGAAGCAACCTGTCGATAGGCGAGGTACATTACTATACAAGTCGAGGCAAGTAGTTGTCTATGCGGACGGCATCAAAATTTTGTCACGGGCATTAACAACTGCCAAAGTACTTTTCCTGAACCTCGACAGCGAGGCAAAACTAGTAGGGCTACAAATCAATAAAAATAAAACAAAGCTCATAACGCAGTCGAGGAAAAATACCTCAAATACACGAAATATCACACTTGGCGAATACAATATCAAAAATATGAGCGAATTTGTGTATTTAGGCGCCCAAATAATGAAAACGGGTAATGAAAGAGACGAAATACGCCGAAGAATACAGCTCGCAAATGAAATATTTTATTCAGTTTTGACGATCTTGAAGACCAGCTGCATACACAGGAAAACAAAGCTCCGAGTATACAAATCTGTGATAAGACCTGTGCTATGCTATGGGTGTGAAACATGGACCCTAACCCAAGCATCCGCAAATATATTGAACGCCTTTGAGCGACGGGTCCTGAGGTGAATAATTGGAGCGAAGCTGGAGGGGGACCAATAGCCAATTCGATACAACCATGAGTTTTATGAAATTTTTGACGAACCGGAGGTCTCAACGATTGTAAGGCTGCGGAAGCTGCAATGGGCTGGCCACATGAATCGTATGGACGAACGGATACCCAAAAAGAGATTCGTTGGAAGAACTGAAGGCCGAAACCAGTGGGGAAACCGAGGAAACGCTGCTCTGACTCGGTCGACGAAGACAGTTCATCGCTGCTTGAATTTCAAAATTGTACGACGCGGTCAATGGACCGAGACAGTTGGAGGCGCTATTAGCAGGAGGCGAAGGCCCGAGAGGGGCTGTAGTGCTATGAAGCAGAAAAAGAATATTGCGTGCATAAATGATTAGATGATAAATTGTCACAACCCATTGACAGCTGGGGATAAAGTATTGCACCGCAGGAAATTCATGAAGGCGTTGAACCTTGACTACAGGTGAGATTGAGCAACACAACAATGCCTACTCAAGTGAAAGGTAAAATTGGGAGCGATCTTGCAGTGCTACAGGGATGGTGTTGTTTCCTAGTTTGTTTCATCTTCGGTTTAACCGAACAATTTTTTACAACGAAAAAAACTGGTTTTTGGAAGAACCGGGTTATGGTTTTGTCTTAGCAGATTTTTCAAATCAAAAAAACTTGAACCAAAATTAAATGTATATTTTTATGCTACCCATTGATTAACTTTAGTTATAAATGGTTCTTGGATATTTTACTCATAAATTATTTAAGTCAAAATAAACTGAATATTTCGTATTTGTGTTGAAAATAAGATATTAACGAATTGAAACCCAAGCCGACTGCTTACTGTTACGCTAAGTCATTCAGTTACAGTATAGGGATGAAAAATCCTTCTGCTTAGTCCCCAAGCACTTTGCATTTATTATGTATTGTGTGCTAGATTCACTTCGATCTCTATGTCAAGTCCCCCACATTGAAACGAAACATATACAACTAATAAAAAGAACCAATCAAACATAGACATTTGATTTGCTCTGGTGGCTGTGGCCATCAATACTGCCCAGATAGAGATGGTGAAAAAACTTTTTTTCTGGGTTTTCGCATGCGATATTTTTCTATCCCTTTGTATCCGGTTTTTGAATTTGAAAGAAAACACCGGTTTAAACCGAGAGTAAAACCCGGTTGTTCGAACCAAAACAACCGATTTTCGGTTGAACCGGTGCAGTTTTTCCCATCCTTACAGTGCATCCTTAACCCAGTCAAGACCAGCCATCATCTAGTCGAGCTTGCCTTCAATGAACAGAAAATGAAGAAGAGCCATTGCTATCTTCAGGACAAGCAAATTGGAAAAGAAAAACGTACGGCAATCACCATTATAAGAAAAAACGCCTGACCATAAAATATTTGTACCAAATATACTCGTAAGTTAGCAATACTGTGGTGACTTTTACAGCACATGCGCTATATTGTAGTTTTTTTTTTTTTTTAATTTCAAATCTTTTCCACAAAAGTTAATATGCTATCAGATGCCAAAAATATAATAAAGTATTATTTTTTGATTTAGTATTTTAAAAATTTTTGAATTAAATTGGCTGATTTTTACGGTTTTATACTAAAATACAAAACCGGTACCTGTGTTCGTCTGTCCGCCCGTCTGTATGTCACAGCAGTTTTTCTACGAAACTATAGAATCTCCAGCCATGAAACTTTGTGAAAAGATCGGAAGTTATGGCTTCTAGAAAGTTTTGTGGTGAAAAAAAATTTAAAAGAGTTTTGAGGGAGTTCCCCCATACAGTAGAATGAATCTTAAAGTTGTTTTTTTTTTTCATAAAATACAGTCAAGTGGGATATCATGTGAACGGTCTAAATGAGATCTTTTGACAACAGGTCTTAAAGCTACGTTACCAGTAATGAGTTGGGCAGGGGAAGGGGAAATACACGAAATTTCAGGTGTACCTCCCCCCTCGCCCGATTGGGAACCTTTCATCCGAAAAATATGTAAAAAAAATCATGAGTATAGACTTTTAAGAGCACAACTACAAAAAATTATGTCAGAATTCGAAATTCACTCAACTTTGTTAGTAGCAGTATGATTCATCAATTTCAGACTTTCTTGAATAAAATCGTAAGTACATCCTTAAATCCAAAGTAACTCAATATACAAATATCCATTTACAAGCTTAATTTCTACTGAAAATTTCAGAAAAATCAAATAGTATTTACAAATTTATGGTGGTTTAAATTTTGCTGTATAACAACAGCAACTATAAATGGCTACGGGAGAATATGCATTTCCAATCAACTCAGAGGCTACGGATTTGCTAGGATTGACATGAAATTTTTAGGAATTATATTCTTAATGAATATCTTTGAGAATTTGTTCAACAGGTTCCATCCTTAATCGTAAAACAAAATGGCGGCCGTTTTAATTGAGAATATTACATAAAATTGTGCTATTTTTCGCGAACGTCGACGTTTAACGTACATGCTATTAGCGCTTGATTGAATTTATCAATGAAGATGAGCAGTAATAAATAACGGGTGAAAAAATCAAGGAAGTAGATTCAATAATAAATAATTCATTGAATTCCGCTAGTAATAGAAGGATTTGTAAATTTAATATTTTCGCCAGCAAAACTGTATTAGTATGATTAAATGGGATGAAATCAGATATTTTAGTAGTCCTTCTATAAGTTTTAATAGAATGTACAGAAGTTATTAACGTTCGAATTTCCTCTGATAGCAACAATTATACACGGTTTTTCTACTATATGGCCTTTCCATCGAACCAGACACTACACTTTTGATTGTATTTTCACCAAATATAGAATATTGTTGAGTTATTTGTTCCTTTTCTTTATATCATAGAGAAATACCCAATTTCCAGCGCAAGCGCTAGATCTATTGCCATCCAATCAAGCCGATATGTCTGATGGTTTGAAATGAAAGTCTTGCCGATGTTGGCGCTTTCGCTTTTCACCTTTGACTATATTTTCTCTAAATTTAACAAGTGCTTAAATACTATTTTCCTATGTACAAAATTCGCTTATAGCTAAATAATTCATATAAATTCTCATGGGAACATGACTGACCCTTTCAAGTGGTCAGTATGACACGAGTACAATTTGTTGTCCTAAAAACTCATATTCCTAATTGATGCCACCCAACAACTCACTCTATGTCCAAACATTATTGTTTTCCTTAAATAACAATAGAAACATAACACTGCAATAACTCATTCTCATTGCTGTTATGTAACAAAATACTTTGGATCGTGCCGTCATGCACATGTGCAACCAGATCCTCTATTCCCATCATAGGAACATATGTAGCACTAGCAAGCGTATATGCTTTGTATAGAGTATGGACGGTGTAATGTGAATAAGAATGTTGTCGGCGTTAATACAACAATTCATTGTCTACGTCGTTGACAATGAAAAGAAATTATTGCGTTGAACTTCCGCATGTGAAGTTGTTTTTTATAATTTAGGAACGTCACCGTTGTGTGGTAAGAAATATTGTTTTAATGTATGGGTGTAACGGTGGGACTGTTATCCCAGCACAATATAACAAAAAGACATTTAATATTCGGCTTAATCAATGATTATAGCAACACTGCAACAAAATGTTGGTCGGTTAAAATAGAGTAACACTGGTTTTTCTTTTAAAGCAAAAATATATTTGCTGAGCATATCATTAACGTTTTTCTTGAGTTAAATCATTCTAATATTTGTTTGCATATCGAACCCTCCTGACTTGAGCGCGGTTCTGTCCACCCAACTTGTTTATATTGCGCAGAAACGTTCTTATGCTTTCCAATAAATAAGTAAAATCTAATGTAAGATAATGTATTTTCATTTAAAAGTCTTTGGATTTATGATAATATAAAATACAGGGTGGCGCAACTTTAATTCTTCTTCTTCTTTGTAGCACTACAGCCCCTCTCGGGCCTTAGCTTAGAGATAGTTAGAGTATCTCATTTTCATGACCGTATTGATTTTTTCGCAAGTTGGTTTGGTCAGTACCATGCTCCCGTGTGCTTGCTTAGCTATGATATGATCTGATTAAATCAGTACATATCACCACCGAGTGAACACTCATAGTCTGTCCGAAAAATCCCCTGAACTAAATCACGTTACTCCCAACGAGATTTGAACCTGGGACCTTCGGCAACTTTAATTACCTGGCGCAAAATTAATCATCCAATTTTGTTGTTGAATAACTTTTTTGCTAAATTAAAAAAAAAATTATTTTGAGTGATGGAATAAATTGTAAAGGTCCAAATAAAGATTTTCATTACTCAAACTCGTCTTTTTATTTTGTAAAAAAGTTACTAAAAGACAAAATTGGATGGTTAATTTTGTGCCAGGTGATTCATTTTGCCCCACCCTCTATTAGTCACATATAGTTTATAACTTCTTATTAAAAACTCATTTCAAGTACCAGTCGTTTGGACGGATGGTTAGCCTAAAGGGAGTTCGTCCGAACGTTAGCCATCTACCGTTAAGGAATACGATTTTTACCAATTGGCGAATGAATCGACTTTTTCAAGCTTTGGAAAAAAAACCAATAAACCCAAAAGCAACAAAATGTTTCACCTGAAACGGCGTAATTTCTTTGAACCGCCTCCAGGCATATCATCATAAATACGATTTGGTAAGATCACATTACCTGAACGGTTTATTTAATAAAATCATCTTACCCAAACGCAGACAAGCTCCAAATAACAGTTAGTGAGTTGTTATTTTTTTCTTATTTAAAGACATATATGTAACTATGTGAGGAGAAATATAAATATGAAATTGTTAATAACGTGCCCACGCAATATCTGATTTTTGTCCATTCTGTTGCATACTGTATTTTAATATTAAACCGGAATGTAAACAATCAACAGCAAATCATTAGGAAAATCTATACCCTAAAGGTAATATGATACAGAAATTGTGAAAATTTTACAATTTCCATCTCAGCTGCACTCACATGTTATAAACGATATGTATCATATGTTTATTGAATGTGAGTCATCAACGTGCGGTTGATTGTTTCAATAAACCCCGATTTGATAGTGTGAATGTACAAGTATTTAGCTAATAGGTTTTTGGTGAAGAAGACGATGCTGGTTTAGTTAGTGTTTGGTAGATATACTCGTATAAAATTTATTATTCCTTGCGTATTTAGGTTAATGCAGTTAACTGCGAATATGTAATTGCAAAAACTAAATGCAAATAATTGGATATTTGAAATAATTTTATAACCATTGTTTGTATTTGATAAATGCGATAATGCATCTTTATTGCCACGTTTGCAAAATATCCAAAATTGTAATGAGTTTTGCATAATTTCCAGAGTGGAAAACTCGTTAATCTTCAACACCAAGGTCTTGTTGCTGGATATGATAAATAGATTGATTTCGAAGGTTTACAATGTTAACATCTTTGCTGGCTATTTGAAAGGAGGAACCAGTTTGATTTATTATGTCTAGTTCAAGTGAAAATTTCAAGCGCCGTTCAAATACAACCTTCCATTTCTTGATGAAAAAAATTCTCATTAATGTAATTTCCCTCCAAACACGCTTTACTGTTGCTAAATACGTTCACATAAACGCGTTTGATAATCGCTAGTAGCGTGTTGTCTTGATCTCTTCCTAGACATCCATTTAACATCTTTAAATTATCTCTTCCTATATAAAGTGTCTATTTGAAGACTAGTCATCTTCAACGGGTAACAACCAACCTGCAGACTAAAACGCGTAATGGCAAGTCTGTAAAGTATCTTAAGTACTTTCTACTTGATTTTATTTCTTACCTCTGCCACGTACTTTAGTTAGATTCAGGTACATGCTGCTAAGTACCACGAATAATCGCGCCAAGTCTTGAAGAAAGTCTCAAGATTAATCCATGCGTGTTGGCGATCATCCTAAGATGGACTTGTAATGTATTCCGTGTAAATATCTTCTAAGATTGTGTTTACATTCTATCTTGCAAGTGGTGTCAGAAGAAATCATCTTACCTGTATATTCTGTCGTATTCACTTGGTCGCCTCTAAGTATTTTGATTACAAAGTTCAATGATTGATGTTAAACTAAGTGGGAATACGTTATAATCAACAGAGATTGCAATTAACTACGCCTACAGGCTTGTGAATGTTTAAATTTACTACATTAGTAGCAGCTTTCTTGCCTATAATCGTAACTTTTCTAAGAAAACATAAAAACTCAATAAAGCAGTCACTTGAATTTTATCATCTAGTACAACTTTCCCTTTTTCTAATCTCTCCTAAATCTCCATAACCTTCCAAAAACCTATCCATCAACCGTACAGCCCTTTGCACTTTCTCCAAATCAACCTACATACATCAGTAAACCTAAATCCAATCATAAATCACCAGAAAGATTACAACATGTCTAACATACACTCTTTTACTTCTTGCACTTAAATCTTAATTCATATTAGAATACCACATACGCGTATCCGTAGATGTCTAGTCTTCTCATGTCTCGACTCAGACTATCCGCTTTCGGTGATTGCTTTTATTTCGCGAAAAAAGTAGAACACTATCAATTTTACTGTTACCTACAAACATTATCCATGCGAGTACTCTCGTCTCCATTCAATGCACATGATTTAGTTAAAGCTCAATTTTGTGCACATGCACATTGATCCGGAAAAAATAGGTCACATGATTTGAGTGATTCACTGTTAATTTATTCACTTATGAATATACATATATCCAAAATATATACTCTCGTATGTGAGTATGTGTATGGATAATATCCTCTATAGTGTTTCGATGAGTAGTATCGATCTTTGAGCGAGACCTTAACCAAGTTGGGAATTAAATTGCGATACGTCTTAAGTGCAAAGTCTTGGTCTCAAATATATTGAGAAGATGATGGATAAGACACTTGAACATACCACAATCGATGGATCGATGGACCAATCAACTATTGTTGGATGTTACTTCAAGTGGTCAAGATGCGAGTAAGATAGCGGTTAAGAACTGCTTGCATAGAGGAATTGGGGTGAATGTGAATATCATAGGTTGATTGTTCGAAGATGTAAATTATTGAATAGATTTCCATCTTCTGACATATTGCAGGATAGAGCAAGTTGGAGAGGCGAGAGAATATTCTGCTGCCAGGAAGATCTTTTTATCGATCTTAAGTCTTCGCCTACCATGCTATTTTACCTACGCCGCCTACTATTCACTTGCTGATGTGGGAGATTCACTTGCTGATGTGGGAGAACTCTCGAAAAGCTTAAAATAATTAGTTCATACCCTGTAGTGAAATCAATATAGAAAAATGTCCATACGGGACTGCAGCCTCGGCAGAAGAGGATGTTAAGATCCGCCGAGATTGGCCTTGTCTGGGGACGCGTGAATGCACTGGAGGCTAGCGTTGCGGTGTCGTGGGGCGGGTTCTTTGCCCCTAGCACAAGGACCCACTACAAAAAAATTTCGCATCCACGAACTAAAGGGATCGAATGCTGATCGACTGGTGTCGAGACCGAGGTAACCTACTAAGGGTTGAAATTGCGTGTTCAGAGAACAAGTTGGGACGAGCAAAAACGAACGGACTGGCGGAGACTTCGTCATTAACGACGATCCATATGGCCCTCAAATAAGAGTGGAGCATCCAGATGGAGGTGGTGCCCCTTCGCATCCTCCCAACCGGATCAAGATCCAAGCGTAGACGTGGCCATGTGTTTCCCATTTGAGTGAAAAACTCATACAAAAGCACTTTGTATGACTCTTTCGCTCAAATGAGAAGCACAAACGTAAATAATTTATGCTATAAAGTCATGCAATGAAATCACATAACCCTATATCATAAAAGAGCACGCGAGTGGAAGGCAACTCTACCTGGTAAGAACCCCTGGCAAGCGACAAAACAGTGGAGCGCGCCCGATGGCTAGCCCATGGTCAACCGCACGAAATTCAGCATAGCGGCAAATATTTGCTGATATTAGAAGTTCAACAAGTTTACCGCATGAAAACAGAAGTTTCGGAGAAAGATCGATCTTAAATTGTCGAAATTCCTTCAAAACCTTCTCTTTTGTCCAAACACCATCATTGACTGGCTCTTCAGGCGTTGTTGGCAGAGTTGATTGTTGCCACGATTGACTAGCCTTCTTAATTGAATTAAAATGTTTTGAAATATCGGAATTTTCACCGATTGAGGAAATAAATGTTTGGAATGCTTCTAAATTGAAAGATGTCCATGTGCCCCCGTAAAAATGATTGGGGTCAATATGAAGAACAGTTTTACCAATTTGACTGGCTGCAGCTGCTACAATTTATTCAACAAAACTCTTTACGTGCATCAGCAATTTGTGCATCTGTTCGCTTGATCTCAGATCGAGCTGTTAACAGAAGGCTTTGGAAGCTCCTTTCCAAATTGTCTCTTTCACTTTTTCTTCAGACTCTTCATATTTCACCTCGTAGTCGAAGTCCTCCAAATCTTGGTACAAATTGAATGCATTGTCTTCCGCTCTTATAAATTTATTTTTACTCACACTTTATGGAAAGCCTTTCCATTACTATAAGACATTAAAACGCTAAATGCAATTCTACTACACATTGGCTGGCAAATTTACCGCCTAACTATTATCCGATGGTATAAATGCATCATATCTTGTTGGAGTTTCGTTAGTGGGTAGGTATTTTGGGGAAAAATTTAGTCGTTCAAGAGAACACTCTCACTGAACTGGTAGAAGCACAATCACAATCATTCACGACTCCCGAAGAATTAAGCATTGCAGGGTTATATGTTTGCCAGTTATAATCACACTCCCTTTGTTTTCTTTAACCATATCACATTCGCTCGTTATCATATATTATCCACAATAATTTTTATGCACTCTCCGGGTATTCATATAAACTGCCCTTCTTCCATGCTACACGTGTAGCGGTCATAATTTAACTTCCAAAAGTGTTGTTCATACCGGAGATTCTTTCCTCATTGCACGCGCGATTCCCTCCAAATGCAAATAAATTGAGGGAAAAGTCAACCTGTGACCGTGAGCTGATGCTGAAAAATCTAGGTCAGATACACGTTGCGAATATAATTCGCTCAATTACTTAGTTGCCTGTTTCATTTCCAGCGTGCCGGAATATAGCCATAAGCAATAGTTTTCAAGCTCACTCTTAGCTCCCGGTTGAAAGCCATCCATACATAAGTTTGTTTGCGTCAGAATGAGACGTCGAATGCAGTTATTTACGGTAGCCCAAGTGGAGACAGCATCAAGTTGTTTGGTGGAGTAATTCAAGGTTCTCCTTCTCACAGCAATTTAATTTCCATGATCATACTGGACAATTTCAAGAACCAAATACTTTTGAACAGCCAAGAACGCGACGGATATGACCACTTGCTACTAAAACTGAGAACGACTTCTATAACTGAATCACGGACTCATGATTGAGAGGTGGACGACGACTCCTGAAAATTGCATGTCGTGTTTACTTCTGGGCCCCAATTGCAATTAGCAACGAATTGAATTGTTTTGGTTTTAGCGCAGCCGCGGAGTTTTGCGCGACTCTTCACTCCTTTATCCGGCTTCGATTTTTCGCTCGGATCACGTTCCACGGACTGTATGGTGGGTAGTCGCGGATTTGCGTATTGGACGACGATATTAACGCAATCACAAAGAACACAATCGTGGGATGCCCTGCGCTGGAATTGCACGTTTTCCGAGCAGGGGAATGCTAACGGGCGATCGTTGGGTTGGAGACAACCTCGAGTTCGAATAAAGCAAAACCCTTGGTTTTCGATCTTGCACTTCATGATCCTCCCGACGAAAATTCCGTCACAAATCCGTCACTCTCGGGATGGTATTTATTTTTCAGGCTCCCGCACTCTGCTACGAAATCGTACTCCAAATAATCGAATTAGGACACGAATAATTTGCGCCTACGTTAACGAAAGACCAGAACTATAAAATCCGTGAAACTAATGGCTCACAACCCGTCTGCCGTGCTTGCGGTTTTCCAGATCTCCCGTCAATTTCTCTTTTCTCGCCGCGTCCACGCTGTCTCACGATCTCAAGCAGATTCCCGCGATTCACTTCTAAATCCGTCCCAAAAACTTGTTTTTCTTCTTTCCGCATCCTGTGTTTACCCGCGTGCTGCGTCTGCATATTGAACAAACCATTTCGTTCTTTTATTTACACAAATCCCACATCAGACGGGCTAATCTGATTTAATAACAACTTCTTGGTCCTGATCATCAATGTTCAAAATCTCTGACTTTGATGCTTGAATGGACATTTTGTTGGCTTAAGTGACTTTCCATGTCTGGTTTGGCCAAACTTAGCCCTAGCTAATAGGGCTAAAAAATTCTCACCGATAAATTTTTTCTCCAGTGCTTGGGCGAATACTTAACAAAATAGTCACGTTTACTGCTGCTTGATGCAGTATCCCATAAAAAATCACATAGACCACCGACTAATGACTCGACTGGTTGTATAGTTTTGGCAAGTCTGGTCAAACGCATCTGCTCGACCCTATGTTCTATTGTAAAAATTAACAATTTTAGGCTTTCCTTGTCCAGGCAACATTTTCCAAGCTTTATGCAATCTTGAATGCAATAGAACTACTTTAGTTTTTTTAGGGGACCAAGAAAGTAATGTCATCCCATCTGCGTAAGCGAACTTTGCAATTCCTGGTTGGGCCGGCTTGGTGAAAATTGGCGGGTTTCTGGTTTATTTTTCGAATTATTTCCACAACCATTAAGCCCAGCACCTTCTTCAAGTATTGCGCCGAAGAAACCTGTGTGAACCAGTTATCGCGAGTTACATTACGTGTAACTCCATGGATAGTCTCAGTGAGCTTTGTAGGGTAGTGTTGTATTGAATTATCCATGAATCCTAGTCCTATTCCAATGCACGGTTCGGAATTGAACATGTAGGATGTCTGCACGTCGTTACAAGAGCCGATTTTTATTCCATATTTCGCAGGTTTCTTCGGAATATAGACTTTTTTTAAGTCCTCCTCAAGAAACTGCTCGTCTGTCATGAAATTATGAGAGGGTTTGTAATATCTTTTGCAATTTTCAAGAAAAATATTCCATATTTCCTTGATAGGAGCCAATGCATGTTGTTTTTTCCGTTCATTTCTAGTGGACTTATCGTCGAAACTAAGGCTTGTTGAAAGGAAAATGTAGCGATTTCAGCTCATTACGTTTCTGTATAGATTGGTGTTCGTGTTGCTTTTTTTACTGTAATTAGATATATTAATTCCAAAAAAGTCATTATCTCTATCATGATAGTCGGTCTGTAGTGTGATGAAATTGGTTCACCGAGAGTAGCTCAAGATCTATTTATTTCCTCGTTGGTATGAAGGACAACCATATTTAAAATGTAATCAGAAAATAACAGGTTCCATGATTTAAGAGGGTTAGAAATGTTTTTAAGCAGCTTCCAGACATTGAGGAATAATTACCTTTAAGTCACTTGACGATTGCCGTTTTTGTTTTTCCGGTGGCCCCAGAAACGCTTTAAATCGATCGGCATAGCTTTTTTGCCCTTTCTGTAAATGATGGAGTCTTGCTTTTGTGTTTTTTTCTGGTGGAATAATTGTTTCCGTGTGTGTCAAATGATGAGTGACTGAATCAATTTCCTCGTTCTATATATCAGTATTATACTTTTTACTCAAAAAATTTTTATAAGTCTCAAAGAACCCAAACGCAAGATTATCTACCCATGTCACAAACAAACTCCCAACAAAATCTCTGTTTACAAGTGGCTCACTTTATTAAACGTAGTAACCTTGCTCTATGAAAATATAAACAACGATATCTGTGAAACCTATATTAGAACACTTATTTTTAAGCAAAAACACAATTCAAGGTGGGTAATATATTGTATACACAAAATTTTAAACACATGTGTAGTGAAATTCTCGTTAAAAGAAGCTGCCAGTGGCTTACAAGGGGCCTCGCACATTGAAAAATGTTTTTAAGGAAGAGTTCAAAGTTATCTGCACTAAAGTGACCAAGATGGAGTGTAAAAATGCGAAAACAATATATTGCACACATGTTAGGCAGAGGGTTAAGTTCGTCTATATTCTATCTAAACCAGTCGTGGAAATTCGCAAAAATGATCTGGTAAAATAATATATGTAAATGCAATTTAGAATGAAACCTCCTTATGCTTTTCAAGACATCTGAGCCTGTCTGCACTCAATCAGAAACTAGCAAAAGAAGGATGCTCTTGCTAGAAGATATTTTCTGAATATCAACAACTTGACTCTTATATAGAGCAGGAAAAATATAATTATCATGTGTTAAACTTTAGTGATAGTGATGCAACATTTGGTGGAGGTAAACATCATCCTAAGATAAATATTGATTTTACCGTAATTGTAACTTCAACTGTTTTCACGATGGAGCATAATTTGACTCTCAATGTGATGCTTTGGTCAAGTCAGAGGAAAGACAACTTTCCGATTCCAATTCAAGCCTGAATGATGAATCTTCTTGATTATTTTGTCAGTTACGAGTATGAAGGCTTATGTCCCATATTTGACTGAATAAATAACAATAAATCTTGCGATGATGGCAGTATTCCCGATAAAGTACTAAGACATTTGCCTGAGGTTGCTATCAGAAATTATTGCATTTTTTTCAAAAACATATTGAATAATTCATATAATAATAATAAATAAATGAAATTGAACAAGTGCAAAGTGAATTTGTGAAAAAAAATAAACTTCATCTCGAGGAATCAAGAAATAAGAAAGCAGAACCAGTAACTTTAATTGCTCCCTTTAGCTCAGGCCTCTTGGACCTTTATTATTTCAGCTTCAAATTCATATATGTGAAATATTTTTGGAGTGGACTTGGTGCTTGGGAGAGAAATCGACAAGCGACGCCGCAGATAGCTAGCTGACTGCATATGTTTGCGTCACTAGGCCTTACTGATTCTAGCGGACCTCTTCGAGCTAGTTCAAGGCAGCATTCCATCACCATTGTTCCAAACGAATATCAAACATCCTTCATAAATACTACAAGCGTTATACACGCCCTTTAGAAAAAAAATTACCACTCGGTACAATAACTAAAATTTGAGGGAGGTTTGATCAAAAATGGTCGGTTGGTTTTCTTTCTAATACTACTTTACCCGCTATAAAAAATCGGTTTTATTCTTTGGTACAGAAAGCATTTTGCGGTAATCGAGCAGTCGCCTAGGCAAACTGCTCGAAAAACATCCTTACAAATCATCCAATTAAAAAAAAAATGTTTTACTGTAAAAATATTAAATAAAGAAACTAAATTGGCAATTAAAATTCTAGGACGGCAACCCCCTCTGCAACGCAACCTAGAAAGATGAATTGCGTTATCTTGCCAATGGAAAATAACCGTTGACGGCAAGCAGAGGTTTTGCGAATGAAATAACCATTGACGGATGCGAGAAGTCTTCGTGTTATCGCCAGACATTTCGGACTTCGGGAATTGTCTGTTACATTTTCACACTAAAAGATCGGTATCCAAGTTAAAACTCTTTTGATAAAGCAATTTTTGATTTTTGTGTTTCCCGTGGTTGTGGTCTTCGCGTCATTCCTACTCGTCGTGTATAATTACACCTTTGCACCGGTCATGCAAGAAAAGTGCATGGCAATACGCCCTAGCCCAACAATATCGACGAATCGCGGCCGAAATCATTAGAAGCGAAATTGATTCCGGCTGTTGCTTTCTTCTCCCTTTATCTGTTTTGTGCGATTATATGCCGTCGTCGGGAATCAAAACGGAGAATTTCGCTTGAATTTTGTGATAAATTAAAATATCCTTGTGTTTCAATTGATAGTAACCATAATTTGCAGCAAATATGCGCGACAATAGTCCCAAACATTATAATCATTGAAATATTGCTGCCAATCGATACAATCAAGTAATAAAATCCCAGTTTGATTGTCTCCGCACCGGGAACCAAAGAGGAGTTGTACGAAATAAGCGAAAGAAATCAAATTCCGTCGTGAAATTCAGGTCTGATTCATGGCGATCGTTAAGACATCAGACGAGGTTTTAAAGCAATTTATTTGCCATGTATTAACTTTTCTGATACATCAAAGTGCGAAACGTGCAACGGGACGACAAGGTTGGAGTCTGAGTGCCTTTGAGCGAGTAGAAAAATCACGATCGCGAAATGAACAGCCTATTGCGGCTGCACTGGCGATTTTCCCAAAGAAGGAAGGATCGCGTCGCAAATTTTCTTTCGAATTACCGTCCCTGTATTCACCCTTTGATATGTGTTTAGAGGCAAACAGTGGAAAACTCGGCAATTGAAAGTAAATACATGTAGCTCGGTAATTACTTCATTTCCATTAAATGGACTGTTTTTTTTTTGTGAAGATTCTAAATGCGTGAATTCGCTGCTATTGTTTTATTAATCACAGAAGAGTAAATATGCAATAGGAGACCGCGCATATACATCCTTTGGAGGCGCGAAGCACATGGGTGTATGTGGATTGGAAAGGTCGAGAGGAATAGGTGTCGTGTCAGCATCAGTGCGGGACGTCTAATAGCATAAATGTTCGAGATCGTAAAATCTATTTGATATTCTGTGTCGAGACCCTCGGACAACTAGCTAGTATTCACAGTGAAAGAGTCATGACACCGAAAAGTAGAAACGACGTATTTTTCGATACATCATCTCTGTTGAGCGCTAATCGGGACACACTTTGCGTGTTGCTTCTGGGAAAGCGAAAAATGAGTGATTCTGGTGGATTGTGTCAGTCAGGGTTGTAATGTATGTACAGCAGTGTTTCCTATGGTTGGCAAAAACAAGAAAGGATTGCTAAAAGGTGTTAAAGGAACGGAAACTAACTTCAAGCATGACAGTAATGGCAGGGTTGCTTATTAAGTTTTGATTCGTGCAAAAAGAAAAGAAACAGTGGTTCTTTCGCTACAAATTTCGTGATATATTCCACTGTTAATTTCCTCAATTGTCCGCGAAAATCGAATCTGTGATGTTTAACGTACATATATGTGTACGTCGTGAAGGCAGGAATCGACTGATGTGTCAAGTGTGATTTTGACCGTGTTTTGGAAATAGTCCTCTCTATGATGTAACTGCTGTGCGCAATCAAATGGCTTGTGCGGCAATGGTGGCTAAAATAACAATTGGGATAAATAAAGCAATTCAACATTTCCTTGATGCTCGTTTCTGGAAATAGGAGTTAAATTATTAAGGAATTGGGATGACACTGTTCTTCACAGTCAGGTCCATGACATCAAGACGGCTGAAACCTGGCACTTAGCCGCAGCATTTTTCGATGAGAATTTCACAGCAACAACATCCCTTTAATTAACAAATACTTCAACTCTGAACCATGTTGACCATGGGGGCGTAGATGAAGAGTCGCAAAGACCACGAAGCGTTTCTGTTAAAGCAATCTACTGTATTTCCCTTCGCATTTGCATAATATTTTTGTCATGATCGGATTATCTTTTCCCCAATCAATACCTGCCATTCGGCATCATGAATAACATGGGATTGATAGACTTTTAAAAGTGTTTGTTTCGTTGTTATTGGGATTTGTAAATTGTAATCGAATCGTTCTAATGGATTTTTTCTCGGCTCACTGTTAAAAATTAAGAGCTATTTATCACCTTACCAAGTTCATCTACGAGCGCTCATCGGAGAAGGATTAGGTAAGTACCCGTTTTTGTATTGGATAAATTATATTGTATATTATTTTTTTTTTGGGTTATGTACTAAAATATAAAACACTATTGCAATCACGACCTGTGTCCGTCCGTCCGTCCGTCCGTCTGTATGTCACAGCACTTTTTCTCCGAAACTATAGAGTTTACAGCCATGAAACTTTGTGGAAAGGTCAAAAGTGGTGACTTCTTGAAAGTTCAAGGGTGGAAAAATTTTTCAAAGGGGTTTAAGGGTGGTCTCCCCATATAGGGAGGTGACCCCTCAAAAAAAAATTTCACCATTGGTAGTCAAATAGGGTGTCATTGGAAAGGTCTCAATGAGATCTTTTCAAAACAAGTCTTAAAATTGCCTTATGAGTACCGAGGGGGGCAGGGGAAGGGGAAATGTACGAACTTTTCGCGTACCCTCCCCCTCGCGATTGGACACCTTCCATCCGAAAAATCTGAAAAAAATCATGAATATAGGCCTTAATGAGCACAATAACAACAAATACATGAGAAGTCGAAATTCACTCAACTTTGTTAGTAATAGTATGATTTATCGATTTTATGTTTTCTTGAATAAAATCTAAATGTGTTTCCTCCTTCGCGAATGGACACCCGTAATCTAAAAATCTGAAAAAATTATCAAGTGAGATATTTATGGGTATAACTTTAACAAATACCTCAGAAGTCAAAATTCTTTCAACTTTGTTAATAATAGTATGATCCTCGAACATGACGTGTTTCTTGATTTTATTCGTTGCTGGTTACTGCATTTTGTAAGTTGAGTACAAAACCCTTCTGACATGAGCATAGGTCTGTCTACCCAACTTGTTATAAATTATGTATTCATCGAAATTATCTAATTTAAATATGTTTGTATGAGTATCATTCAAATGGAAATTCAAATGGGTCTTGATCCGGATGGGGGGAGAGGGGTGCGAGGGGCACCGCTTCCACCTGGATTTCACACTCCTATCTGCTGGGGGCCATAAGTAACTTTAGTAAAGACGAGATCTTCTCAAGTCTCGCTCGTTTTTGCCAAGCCCAGTTAGTCGTTTGTTTTGGCAATCTTTTCCCGTCAGTAGGTTACCTCGGCCTCGACATCTGTCGATCCAAATTATAACACAAGTAATTCGTGAATGCAAATTTTTTTTTGCAGTGGGCTCTTGTGCTGGGGAAAAGAACCCACCCTACGACATCGCAATGCTAGCCTGCCAGCGGATTCACGCGTCCTCAGACAAGGCCAATCTTGGCGACCATCAACATCCTCTTTCGGCGAGGCAGCAGATCATCACTGCAGTATTACACGGACATTAATATCCACTCATTTCACTACACCCAGTAACGTTAATTGCTTCCTTTAGTTCAGGCCTCTGGGGCTTTTATTATTTCGGCTTCAAATTCGTGCATATGAAATATTTTTGTAGTGGACGCAGCGCCACAGACAGCTAGCTGCGTTTGCGACACTAGGCCTTGTCGATTTCTGGGGACCTCTTCATGCTAGCATTCCATCACTGTTATCCTTAACGAATTTCAAACATCCGTCATAAATACTACAAATCTATATACACGTCCTTTAGAATAAAAATTACGATTTGGCATAAAAACCAAACTTTTCAGAAAGGTGTTATAGAGAAGGCATTCAATGGATGGCTTTCTTTCTAATACTTCTTTACCCGCTATAAAGAATAGGTTAAATTCTTTGATTCAAAAAGCGATTCGCGTAAAATGTATCGCGCTATATGTGATTTTTAGCTATTACAATTTTTTACTGCTTTGTTTGTTATTGCTAAAGTGTGTCCTGCAGATTGGTGATTATAACGAAAATCCGGCTCATAAACTGACTGAACTTATTGATTTCTTATCGTTAAGATATACCTATGCATTAATTTACCTTCTTTAACTAATTAATTTTAAGGCATTTATTCAATAATATATACATTAAATTTTATTCGATTGTCCTTTTTTTCACAAAAATTCACCTCACATTATGATTTTAATTAAGCAATACGTGAGGGACTTTTATAAATATACAATATAACGCAGTTAACAGATTAAAACAGACAATTATTCTTGTCATGAATGAATGAAGATATAGGTAAGGTAGGAGGTATTTTATTTCCGATTATTCAATATTCAACCCGTTTTTGTATTGGATAAATTATATTGTATATTATTTTTGTTTTAGGGTTATGTACTAAAATACAAAACCCTATTGCAATCACGACCTGTGTCCGTCTGTCCGTCCGTCCGTCTGTATGTCACAGCACTTTTTCTCCGAAACTATAGAGGTTACAGCCATGAAACTTTGTGGAAAGGTCAAAAGTGGTGACTTCTTGAAAGTTCAAGGGTGGAAAAATTTTTCAAAGGGGTTTAAGGGTGGTCTCCCCATATAGGGAGGTGACCCCTCAAAAAAAAATTTTCACCATTGGTAGTCAAATAGGGTGTCATTGGAAAGGTCTCAATGAGATCTTTTCAAAACAAGTCTTAAAATTTCCTTATGAGTACCGAGGGGGGCAGGGGAAGGGGAAATGTACGAACTTTTCGCGTACCCTCCCCCTCGCGATTGGACACCTTCCATCCGAAAAATCTGAAAAAAATCATGAATATAGGCCTTAATGAGCACAATAACAACAAATACATGAGAAGTCGAAATTCACTCAACTTTGTTAGTAATAGTATGATTTATCGATTTTATGTTTTCTTGAATAAAATCTAAATGTGTTTCCTCCTTCGCGAATGGACACCCGTAATCTAAAAATCTGAAAAAATTATCAAGTGAGATATTTATGGGTATAACTTTAACAAATACCTCAGAAGTCAAAATTCTTTCAACTTTGTTAATAATAGTATGATCCTCGAACATGACGTGTTTCTTGATTTTATTCGTTGCTGGTTACTGCATTTTGTAAGTTGAGTACAAAACCCTTCTGACATGAGCATAGGTCTGTCTACCCAACTTGTTATAAATTATGTATTCATCGAAATTATCTAATTTAAATATGTTTGTATGAGTTTCATTCAAATGGAAATTCAAATGGGTCTTGATCCGGATGGAGGCAGAGGGGTGCGAGCGGCACCGCTTCCACCTGGATTTCACACTCCTATCTGCTGGGGGCCATAAGTAACTTTAGTAAAGACGAGATCTTCTCAAGTCTCGCTCGTTTTTGCCAAGCCCAGTTGGTCGTTTGTTTTGGCAATCTTTTCCCGTCAGTAGGTTACCTCGGCCTCGACATCTGTCGATCCAAATTATAACACAAGTAATTCGTGAATGCAAATTTTTTTTTTGCAGTGGGCTCTTGTGCTGGGGAAAAGAACCCACCCTACGACATCGCAATGCTAGCCTGCCAGCGGATTCACGCGTCCTCAGACAAGGCCAATCTTGGCGACCATCAACATCCTCTTTCGGCGAGGCAGCAGATCATCACTGCAGTATTACACGGACATTAATATCCACTCATTTCACTACACCCAGTAACGTTAATTGCTTCCTTTAGTTCAGGCCTCTGGGGCTTTTATTATTTCGGCTTCAAATTCGTGCATATGAAATATTTTTGTAGTGGACGCAGCGCCACAGACAGCTAGCTGCGTTTGCGACACTAGGCCTTGTCGATTTCTGGGGACCTCTTCATGCTAGCATTCCATCACCGTTATCCTTAACGAATTTCAAACATCCGTCATAAATACTACAAATCTATATACACGTCCTTTAGAATAAAAATTACGATTTGGCATAAAAACCAAACTTTTTAGAAAGGTGTTATAGAGAAGGCATTCAATGGATGGCTAAATGTGATTTTTAGCTATTACAATTTTTTACTGCTTTGTTTGTTATTGCTAAAGTGTGTCCTGCAGATTGGTGATTATAACGAAAATCCGGCTCATAAACTGACTGAACTTATTGATTTCTTATCGTTAAGATATACCTATGCATTAATTTACCTTCTTTAACTAATTAATTTTAAGGCATTTATTCAATAATATATACATTAAATTTTATTCGATTGTCCTTTTTTTCACAAAAATTCACCTCACATTATGATTTTAACTAAGCAATACGTGAGGGACTTTTATAAATATACAATATAACGCAGTTAACAGATTAAAACAGACAATTATTCTTGTCATGAATGAATGAAGATATAGGTAAGGTAGGAGGTATTTTATTTCCGATTATTCAATATTCAACCCGTTTTTGTATTGGATAAATTATATTGTATATTATTTTTGTTTTAGGGTTATGTACTAAAATACAAAACCCTATTGCAATCACGACCTGTGTCCGTCTGTCCGTCCGTCCGTCTGTATGTCACAGCACTTTTTCTCCGAAACTATAGAGGTTACAGCCATGAAACTTTGTGGAAAGGTCAAAAGTGGTGACTTCTTGAAAGTTCAAGGGTGGAAAAATTTTTCAAAGGGGTTTAAGGGTGGTCTCCCCATATAGGGAGGTGACACCTCAAAAAAAAATTTTCACCATTGGTAGTCAAATAGGGTGTCATTGGAAAGGTCTCAATGAGATCTTTTCAAAACAAGTCTTAAAATTGCCTTATGTGTACCGAGGGGGCAGGGGAAGGGGAAATGTACGAACTTTTCGCGTACCCTCCCCCTCGCGATTGGACACCTTCCATCCGAAAAATCTGAAAAAAATCATGAATATAGGCCTTAATGAGCACAATAACAACAAATACATGAGAAGTCGAAATTCACTCAACTTTGTTAGTAATAGTATGATTTATCGATTTTATGTTTTCTTGAATAAAATCTAAATGTGTTTCCTCCTTCGCGAATGGACACCCGTAATCTAAAAATCTGAAAAAATTATCAAGTGAGATATTTATGGGTATAACTTTAACAAATACCTCAGAAGTCAAAATTCTTTCAACTTTGTTAATAATAGTATGATCCTCGAACATGACGTGTTTCTTGATTTTATTCGTTGCTGGTTACTGCATTTTGTAAGTTGAGTACAAAACCCTTCTGACATGAGCATAGGTCTGTCTACCCAACTTGTTATAAATTATGTATTCATCGAAATTATCTAATTTAAATATGTTTGTATGAGTTTCATTCAAATGGAAATTCAAATGGGTCTTGATCCGGATGGGGGGAGAGGGGTGCGAGGGGCACCGCTTCCACCTGGATTTCACACTCCTATCTGCTGGGGGCCATAAGTAACTTTAGTAAAGACGAGATCTTCTCAAGTCTCGCTCGTTTTTGCCAAGCCCAGTTAGTCGTTTGTTTTGGCAATCTTTTCCCGTCGGTAGGTTACCTCGGCTTCGACATCTGTCGATCCAAATTATAACACAAGTAATTCGTGAATGCAAATTTTTTTTTGCAGTGGGCTCTTATGCTGGGGAAAAGAACCCACCCTACGACATCACAATGCTAGCCTGCCAGCGGATTCACGCGTCCTCAGACAAGGCCAATCTTGGCGACCACCAACATCCTCTTTCGGCGAGGCAGCAGATCATCACTGCAGTATTACACGGACATTAATATCCACTCATTTCACTACACCCAGTAACGTTAATTGCTTCCTTTAGTTCAGGCCTCTGGGGCTTTTATTATTTCGGCTTCAAATTCGTGCATATGAAATATTTTTGTAGTGGACGCAGCGCCACAGACAGCTAGCTGCGTTTGCGACACTAGGCCTTGTCGATTTCTGGGGACCTCTTCATGCTAGCATTCCATCACTGTTATCCTTAACGAATTTCAAACATCCGTCATAAATACTACAAATCTATAAACACGTCCTTTAGAATAAAAATTACGATTTGGCATAAAAACCAAAATTTTTAGAAAGGTGTTATAGAGAAGGTATTCAATGGATGGCTTTCTTTCTAATACTTCTTTACCCGCTATAAAGAATAGGTTAAATTCTTTGATTCAAAAAGCGATTCGCGTAAAATGTATCGCGCTATATGTGATTTTTAGCTATTACAATTTTTTACTGCTTTGTTTGTTATTGCTAAAGTGTGTCCTGCAGATTGGTGATTATAACGAAAATCCGGCTCATAAACTGACTGAACTTATTGATTTCTTATCGTTAAGATATACCTATGCATTAATTTACCTTCTTTAACTAATTAATTTTAAGGCATTTATTCAATAATATATACATTAAATTTTATTCGATTTTCCTTTTTTTTTCACAAAAATTCACTGTGCCACCATATGTGCTGCACCTCACATTATGATTTTAATTAAGCAATACGTGAGGGACTTTTATAAATATACAATATAACGCAGTTAACTGATTAAGACAGACAATTATTCTTGTCATGAATGAATGAAGATATAGGTAAGGTAGGAGGTATTTTATTTCCGATTATTCAATCGATGTTAGCTTTAAAATGCCTTTAGAAAATCAAAGGAATCTTTAACAAAAGTATATGGTCTGAGCAAAAAGCCATAAACAACCTTTCAATTTCACTCCTCATTTAATTTGCTCGACCAATCTTTCCCCAGGCTCCCCTATAACCACCACCAAACACGTTGTGATGTTGCAATCTAACTCACTGCCGATCAAGTGCTAGCGCAAGATCGGATGTTGATCAGTTTATTCTCAAAATTGGTAGTGTTTGGACGGTTGGTGAGGTGTAACTTTGTCTATCCTAATTTATAAGGGTCACTGTGTTGCGCTCATTGAGTTCTACAGAGAAGAAAGCCGTCAAGTAAATAAACTGATACATTTACTTGCATGTTGTTTTGATTCGAGAAGTGTCAAAGTTCGAAGTGAAACGGTATCCAAGTGCAAAACGGGCTCCATTCGTGTTTAATTTTGATATTCCCGACAAGTGAATTGCGCTTAACATTGAACGTGTTCTGACAAGCAGATTATCAGCAATCAATACTTGCAGCAGCTGTTCAAAATTTCCTCTGGGTTAATCAATTGTTCTCATCGATCTCGAGCAGGACAAATCCGCTGAAACTCCGTTTGGCTGATTGATTCAAAAGGTTAGTGTAATATGCATTTATTTGAATTTTAAACTCCCAATCAGAATGACATGCATCAGTAATTTATTTCCTTGACAGAAATCGGACAGGAAATTAGTTACAGAGGCTACCCGTCTGTTCTTTGCATTTAAATCTTTCGTTTTCTTCAAGCGAATCCAAATTAGTTGTCACTGTGTCCCATGTCTCTATTTTCTATTGCTTGTTCCCATGAAAAATTATAACCTTGTGAACTTGCGCTAAATCCGCTATTGGTGTCACATTCAGTCGGTTTTCTGTGATATATGAAAATGATATATCTATGGTGGCTATTTTTAGTGATGGAGTAGCAGAATCGTACGGTTATTAACACAGTTTTCATGTTTTTGACCGTATAGTCGATTTTTAATAGGAGTGAACATGTGGCTTATGGGTAATGTATAGTAACAATAAATCAGATTTGTTGCTTTTTCTTCTAAATGTTATGCTCGGCAGAGCGGTGAGTTTGTGCTGCATATGTACGGCCCCAAAGCACCTCGATCTGTTCAACTTGATGGCGCCGAAAATGACGTAAGGTGAATTAAGATTTGCTGCTTATTTTGGCGTTGCAAAGAGTGATTGAAGGATTATCGGATTGTAGACTGGATTGGATTTTATGCTAATTAGATGCAATAAGATTGCTGTGTAATATATAATTATGGGTTGCTTGTGAGACATAGGCGGTTATATCATTGGTGTGCACAATATTGTGACATTTTATTGAAAGTAACATTGAGAAAAATTAAAGCGAATGGCGATACTATGAGATATTGACCCCAACGTCACGCATATTATACTTTGAAGGTGTTTTACTAGATGCTTAAATTTTTAAATATAAACCCCACCAATAAAAGATAGCACAAATTATCAGAATTCAAGCCTGACATTAAAAGGAGTTCGCCAAAAAGTGATGCTTGAAGGTTTGATTCTTCCCCATTGGAATAGTACGCTTAAAAGCTAGGGTCAGTCAGTCAGAAGAATCAATTATTTGTTAAGAAAGCAAAGTTTATAATAACTACTGTTACAATGAATCCAGACAAAGATCACTCCATGGCAAGCGAGACTACATGATCCGGATTGGCTATTGATAGTACCATGTACTCTTCCATTTTGAGCCGTCGAATGTAGAACAATATAAAAAAGCATAAGTAAAATCCGCAAAAACAATTGAGTATTACGCTGCCAAAAGATCCCCTAATTTCGATGAGTACACTCAATTTGTATATATTTCCTTGCTGTAGCTCATAATTGTTGACGCTTTAGAATGGAGGACAACATTTCATAATATTTCACGCTCATATTCTTGTTATGAATAGAGGCCCTGCTCTATGTCGTACATTTTATATGTTGGTCTTCTAGCTTTTCTACTATCTGCAGCGAAAATTAAACAGAGCTGATAGTTCCCAGTGTCTAGTACGCATATCAACGCGGAATATCATGTGAAACTGCTCTTCACTCCTTTGTGGCAAATTTGTGGAGTTGAAGGTAGGGAAAGGATATGCGCTAGGAGCATTGGTTGGAGCCCTGTTTTATCGAATGGTTACCGCTGCACTGATTGGGCTAAAATTTTATTTTCGGGAGCACCTCGTGATTACAAAACCGATGAGTTGACGAAAAATTAGATTTAAGCATTTTTTCAATTAAATTTAATGTATTCTAGTTTTGACATGACTGATAAGAAGCATCAATTTCTTTTGTCAGTTTGCAGCTATCAAATTTGTTTCCTTAAGAAGGGTGTCCTACAAAATAGACTGGTGCCCTGCTAGAAAATAGATGGGTGCTCTTCTAAAGTAAAATAGTTCACATCGAATGTCTCCTCACCCTATCTATACTAACACAACCCCGATGGCGCTGAAATAGTTTACATGGCAAATCTATCAAGGTGAGGAGACATTCGATGTTAACTATTCTTTTTTAGAAGGGCAGCCGTCTATTTTTTAGAAAGACACTTTTCTTTCCTTTAAAGGACACCCTTCTAAAGGAAATAAATTTGGTAGCTGTAAACTGACGACAGAATATAGCGCATCTTATCTGTCATGTCAAAACTAAAATACATTAAATTCAATTGAATAAATGCTTAAATCTAATTTTTCTTCATCTCATCGGTTTTGTAATCAAAAAGTGCTACAGATTACAAAACTTCTGCCCAATTGGTCCAACGGTAACCATTCGATAAAACAGGGCTCAAACCGTAGCATTTATCAACATTGACGGAGCCTTAGATTACGCACGGTATAACTCTTTGTTCCAAGAAGCAAAAGATCGTGGGGTTGAACCGAACATTATCAACATGCTTATGCACAGGATAGTTTCCGGAGCAAAGGAGCGTGGTCAATGTGTTGTACCTAAGACAGAAAAAGGATTCCTTCAAGGAGGTGACTTTTGACCGTTGCTATGGAGGATCTTTATCAACTTTTTCAAATTGGACTGAAGGAGAATGAATTTCTTTCGCAAGCATATTTGGAGAACATTGTCCTGCTTGCCACGGGCAAACACTAATCTTTGTAGAAACATACAAATAACTCTATCTGGACATATTGTAGCAATAATGCCAGGATAATGAACTGGCAGTTAATCCACACAATACTAAGATGGGCATCTTCACAAAAAAAGAAAAACTGATAGCCTAATTCTTCCTCTGCACTCTGTCAGTATATAGTTGCGACCAGAAGCCAAATTTGTTGAGGTTACTTTGAATAGAAGACTACTATAGAAGGAATATATGTATTTTTACAAAAACCAAGAAAGCTAACCGATTTTTTTGACAATCCATAATGCTTTCGACGATCATGATGCTGGACGAAAATGATATACCTGGGAATAACGTGAACCTTTCACCTAACACTCGGTAGAGCCTTAATTGCCGTATTACGCTTGTCTTCCCCTTGAAGTGTTCATAAAAGGGGATCCCTGCAATCTGCCCTTGCGGTGGCAGCCTACAAAGGAAGATTCTAAGGAAGTCATTCCATCACCTTCAAGTTATTTTTGGACTGTATCCCTGAGGAAGTTAGGCCTACCAATGGGTTGAGTGCTATTCCAAACATTTATGGAAGGTTTCATGCAAGACTCCTAGGTACGACCGAATAATCAAATTTTGAGGCACTATTTGGTAAAGCATGTATGTTGATAAAGCATGTATGTCCGCGTAGTTAGTGGTTAGAGTGCTCGGCCCAAGTTCCCTGATTTGAATCTCACTGATGACAACGAGATTTGTTTTGACTGATTCTTACGGACGGACTATAAGCCTGTCCAGCTATGATAAGTACTGGTTTAAAATCAGAACGTATCACAGCTAGGTCGACGGATCAACGGCTGCCATATCACCTTCTCGAGCGTCGATACATACGATCGAGATAATGAGATACTTTAAATACCTCTGGACGAAGAAAGTATGAAAGTATAATCTTCTGTACGGATGGTTCTAGGCCCAACGCGGGGGCTGACACTGAAAGGTTCTTTAAGAAAGAAAAATTATCAATTGAATGTTTAAGGCAGAAGTTTTTCCTGTACTTGAAGCGCTTTATGCTTTCATGAATTATCGATAAGTGGAGAGAGAGACAAATCAACTTCTGCAGTGATATTCAAGCAGTACTGATTGTCCTTTTTGATCTTAAAGTAAAATTAATTAAAATTTCCTGAACGAATAGAACTCAGTTGGGAGATAAAATTTGTTCAGGCTGTTCTATTCTGCATTCCAGGGCACAAAAGTTCAGGTTAGAGTCCGTGTCCTTGAGCTCAGAACCCTTTCTACGATTCGCCAGCTTTCCGCAAGCCTGTAGCAGTAGTGCAAAGTTAGCGCTGCTCCTGCGAATCAATGTCGATTTTAAGCTCAAGATTAAAATTTGTTCACTTGGCAACAGCTATGCAGCAGTTCAATGGTTTTCAAAATTGTTTATAACACTATGAAAATCAAGTCTATAATTTAAAAAAATAAAATCATTTCATCTTATTTTTCTTCTTGCCCGTAGCACTACAACCCATCTCGAGCCCTGACTTCCTGCAAAACGCGCCTCTAATTACCTTGGTCCATCGATCGCGTCCTCTAATTTCGAAATCCGAGCATCGATGAACTGTTTTCGTTTACCGAGTCAGACCAGTGTTTCCTCGGCTTCCCCACTGGTCTCCGTCTTTCAGTTCTCCCAACGCATACCTAACATTATTATTTACTCAGCGTCAATACAGTCGATGTTCTGTGTCTTATGAAACAAAAATAAAAAACAAAAAAATGAACTACACGACTCACTAACAAGAATGAAATAAAATATTTAGAAACGGTGGCAAATCAGTTTTTGCCCCTTTTAATTACGATTGATTGGCATCCACTTTTAAAAAACGGGGAAACTGATTTAGTACCGATTTCGAATATTTTATTTCAGCCTTTGTAGTGTGTGTTGAAGTCGGTTTTCCTTTTTAATAAATTTTGTTTCTTTTAACTTACCCTGCCGGCTTTTCTTATTAGATATGGTAAAGCTGGCCAATGGAGATTCAAAAAAAATTTTAACTCCACAATTCAATAATTTTCCGCACAAACCCCGTACTACTTATAATTCGGTTTCTTGTGTTCCTATAATTTCATGTGATAACTCTCGATTGAATATAGTTCCGTGCTACACTTTTCATATATGTCTTCTTCTTCTTCATAGTAGTACAGCCCCTCTCGGGCCTTCACTTCCTGCAAATAGCGCTTCCAACTGTCTCGACCCATTGACCGCGTCCTCCAATTTTGAAATCCGAGCAGCGATGAGCTGTCTTCGTCGACCGAGTCAGATCAACGTTTCCTCAGTTTCCCCACTGGTATCCGGCCTTCAGGTCTCCTACCGAATACCTTTTTGGGTATCCGTTGTTCGTCCATACGGTTCATGTGGCCAGCCCATTGCAGCTTCCGCAGTCTGGCAATCGTTGAGACCTCAGGCTCGTCAAAAATTTCATACAACTCATGGTTGTATCGAGCGGGCTGGTCTTCGCTGAATATGGCATACGACATCGATAGGTTAATTTGACCAAGTTACAATTGGCTCCTCGGTGTGTACGGACGTCGAGTATGCTCGAGGCCGATCGTTGTTGGATGAGAACATGGTAATACTCAGGACATTCTATGAATGCGTCGATGTGGGAAGCAAGTCGAACGTATGACTAGATTTCTGCTACATGCAAAGCCAATCAGGCGCTGGCCGTTGTCATTTATTTTATCGTGGAGGCTATATCCTCCAGTCATTCCCCGATGAGATAGCTCATTGCCAACCTTAGCGTTGAAATCAGCGAGAATTATTTTTGTGTCGTTTATAGGCAATGAGTCGACTAGTCTTTCCAGGTGATTGTAAAACGTATACTTCGTTTGTTCGGCCTTTTTTCGGTCGGGGCGTGAACATTAATCAGCCAGATTTTGAAGAATTTCGCTCTTATACGGATCCCACACAGCCTTTCATTGACTGCCTGAAAATCAATAACGTGCGATTTGAACTCCCTATCCACAATAAAGGCCACTACGAATTGCCGTTTTCCGGTAGGCTTCCCACTTTTGAATATTGTGTCCGATCTCATGCCTTGAATGTTATTTTCAGTCCAGTTCGTTTCCTGGATTGCCAGTATTTTTAATTGATACTGACTGGCCTGTTGTAAAAGATCCTTAACAGCGCCAGGGTAATTGAGTGATCTGACCCTCCGGGATCCAATGCCATAATCTTTGTTTCGTTTGCGGGGTCGTTGCCGTTAGCGCAATCCATTCAGAGGCCCATCTGCAGATTTCGAAACATTTTAAGGTTTTCCAGGGACGGGGAGTTAGCCCGTCGCTCAACCTACATTCCGGCGGCATGGTTATTACGTCGATTCCGTTATCAGGTGCGGGAGATTCGCCTTCACCCTCTTACATACCCACAAAGGAGGTGCAAGTAGAATTTAGTAGCAGAGCTGTAGATGTCCATTCAGAGGCCCATCTGCAGATTTCGAAACATTTTAAGGTTTTCCAGAGATGGGGAGTTAGCCCGTCGCTCAACCTACATTCCGGCGGCATGGTTATTACGTCTATTCCGTTATCAGGTGCGGGAGATTCGCCTGCACCCTCTTACATACCCACAAAGGAGGTGCAAGTAGAATTTAGTAGCAGAGCTGTAGATGTATTTACAGTTATTATCATTTCTCGGCATTTAATGTCCCATGATTGGGGAACCAGTAAACCCAATGTGCGACCCCGAGAGCATTTGCTACCATATGATAGGGGGTTTGGGATGATGAATCATGGAAGCTATGGGTTGGTGAAACAAAGAGGTTCCCTCCTCCTTTCTCAAACGGGCTTGGGATCGTCTACGACGGAGTTCTCTTCATATATATATATATATATATATATATATATATATATATATATATATATATATATATATATATATATATATATATATATATATATATATTTTAATATATTATTACATATGATGTGTTGGAAAGTCAATGAATGAAGTCCACAAAAGTCATGGTACACCTAAAGAAAAATGGTACAAATTGTAATTATAGTCTTGCATAGTTATTTGAATTATACTTTTCTTAATATTTTGTCGGATATCCTTTCATCTGAATTACTGACTTCAGTCTTTTAGGCATAGAATATACCAATTTTTTAGTAAATTCGCTGCTGATTCTGGCCCACTTCTCCAATATAACATCCTTAAGCTGCGCCTAGCTTGATATCACTCTTTTTCGGATTTTTGTCTCAAGCTCATTCCAAAGATGCTCTATAGGGTTCAAATCAGGGCTTTGAGGCGGTGTAGCAAGCATGCGAGTATTGTACAATAGCCACATTCGAACTTTATGCGCAGTATGCTTAGGGTCATTGTCCTGTTGAAACAAGAAATCTTCTCGCATACCTAATTTGGCTGCACTTTGTTTCATGTTGTTTCGTAGAATCTCTAAATAAGAGTTCTGATCCATAGTATTTTCGATGAATGTCAGATTTCCAACTCCAGCAGCAGCCATGCAACCCCAAACCATAACACCACCGCCTCCATGTTTTACTGTTTTAATAGTGTTCTTGGGATTAAATGCTTCTCCTACTTTTCGCCAGACCCTCTCATGCCCATTTACACCAAATATACAAAATTTAGGCTCATCCGAAAATAAAACATTATCCCAAAACGTTATTGGTTTGTCAATATATGCTTTTGCAAATGTTATTCTTTTTTGTTTGTTTATGGAACTTACAAGAGGTTTTCTTCTAGGCGTACGAGATGAAAATCCAGCTTCTACGACAGCTCTACGCACATTTTCTGCGCTAACCTCCTTCTTATCATTAATTCCAAGAACATCGCAGATTTTTCTACAGCTTAGAAATGGATCTTGTTTTACCATTCGCGAAATTTTGCTCTTGTCCTTTGCACTTAGTTTAGATGGACGACCTGTTCAGGGCACATTTTCCACTCTATTTTCCTTCTTAAATCGATTTATCACTTTTTGAATGGTTGACCGACTTTGCAACACTAGTTCAGCTATTTCAGAATATGATTTGCTCTGATTTGAATGCAGATTAATAATTATTTCACGCTCCTTAATACTCAACTCCTTTCGACTCATTTTTTAAAAATTTTATTAAATAAAAGATACACCACGAATACGGACGTGATATTAAAGACAGCGGCCTACGGTTGTTAACTCACTCTGATAATATGAACTTGGGGGATTCCCCTTTTTACAAATAACAGGGCATTTTCTGCAACTGTACCAAGACTTTTGTGGAGTAGAAAAGAGACATTGCCAACAAAAAATTATTGTCTTCAATGATCATTATTGCCGAATCCCTTTAAATTTATGAAAACTAAAATTCAACAGAACGCGTATTATTACCATTTCATAACTTTTGGTTTTCAAATAAAAATATTGATTCAGTAATACAATTTTCAGTTACCGATTCTCTGTACCTTGACTTTTGTGGAAGACTGTATATATATAAACCTAAATATACACGTATATTGTAGACATATACGAGTACACATATTGTAGTGTAATCTAAAGATTTTTAACAGTACTGGCGGCTCTAGAAAAGTCAATTAAAACTCATTCTTTTCCAAGCCTCGATTGAGTTCGGACACAATAAACTAATGGAGAGTGGTGTTTTTTGTTTTTTGAAAACTTGCAACTCAGGTGTGGGGTTACACGCGCATGTATATTTTGTATTAAGAATTATGATCCTGTTCTGTTCCGTAATTCACGATGAGTTGAATTTCCGTCAACAGCTACGTTGGTGCAGTTACAAGAACTCTACTATTACATGACATGACAAGTCGGCGTTGGAAGTAGACAATCACTGTTGCAGTGACTCCGGAGTGCAACGAAGTGTGGTTTGCGGTGTATTAAAAGCGATCGAACCGACCAAACCGGGATGTGCCGGAAACGCGGAGCTTGATTGTGTGTTAGTCCAGTTGGAAAAACAGCAACGTGTTTTGGCATTGCGTCAATAGATCTAGGAGTTGAAAAAACAATCTCATCAAAGAAGATATAAGTTTGCCTACCTCGTAGATACCATTGAAATCGACACTAATGTGTGGACGACATCTGTTAGCTGGTATAGCTTAAATTTCGCTACGCGCAATCCCTGCCAATAGATGGCCAGATTTGCAGCATAGTACATTCACATAGTATTCACACCTTCCATTTACCCTGTGTTGCACACTTTCTGAATTTTCCCGGGGCCGCTCAGCTGAGCCGGGGCACGTCAGCTGAGCCAAGGCCCGTCAGCTGACCCAAGGCCTGTTGTATTCAAAACATGGGAGTGTTGCCACATCTTAGTAAAAAACTAAAAGATTGCATAGAACGAATTTGTTTTTCTGCGAAGTTATTAATTTTTTGAGATCTGGTAATCCTGAAATCTCTCATCGAAGCACACGTTTATATTCGTGCCAATCCTCGCGTCAACATTTACCTACCTACCTGCTACCGAAAATTTGTGGTTCGCTATTCGGCATGTTTTCGGATTTTTCCGGAGGCTATATTGGGTATGGATACGAAAGGGTGATCCAACCATAATGCGCGATATCAATTGTGAGTCCACCACAACGCCAAGTTTTTCACCCAACTTAATTTGACATTTCTTTATTTCAGTGTTTGACGAATTCAACCATGGAGAGGTACAGAATTGAGCAGCGCGTTAAGGTTGTTGAAGCCTTTTCTGAAAATGGGCGTTCAAATAAAAATGCATTTCGTGCACCTCGTGATTTTTTTGGTCAGTATAATCCACCAAATTTGTCCACAATCGGGAGGATTGCGCGCAAATTTCAGCAAACCGTAATTCACGATGAGTTGAAATGTGAAATCACCTGTGCATGCTCGCCCAGTTCGTTTTGCGGAAAACATTGCTGTTGTTCGCGATAGTGTGGCAGAAAAGCGATGCAAATTTTGAATAAAGATTTGAATTTACACGCTTATAAGGTTCAATTGACTCAAGAGCTGAAGCCTACTGACCATTTTAGGCGTCGGCAATATGCAGAATGTTTGGTTGAACAGTCAAAAGGGAATAGTGACTTTACGAAGAAAATCATCCTCAGTGACGAGACACACTTTCACTTCAGTAGATTCGTTAACAAGCAGAATTCCCGCTTTTGGGCAGATGAGAATCCACAAGTGATTGTTGAAAAGCCGATGCATCCACAAAGAGTGACTGTTGGTGCGGCTTATGGGCTGGCGCCGTCATCGGACCGAACTTCTTCGGAAATGAGGACGGCTGAGCAGTTACCGTGAATGGTGTTCGCTGTTGCGAGATGATAATGGACTTCTTGTGGCCAGAAATTGAGGTTATGGACCTGGACGATATGTGGTTCCACTTGTCACACACAGCCAATGACACAATGGCTCTTTTGTGGGAGAAATTCAATGGCCGTGCTATTTCACGTTGTGGCGATGTGTTAATTGGCCGCCACGATCATGTGATTTGACACCGTTGGACGTCTTTCTCTGAGGATATTTAAAAGAAAAAGTGTCCCATGGATCACACATTTGTAAACGGGAACTGGTAAAATAAATGGTATCCGGACTGAAGGATTGATCATACCGGATGGGGTTATTATATTCAGCCCGGATATTTGATGATCTACATCGAGTGGCACGTGATTATGATCGATATTGAAGGGAGGCTACAATTACTTCAAATAATATAGGTAAAAGAAGACTGGCAATCTACTCCGCTTAGTTTGAGTGATGTTATGTGCTTTAACTGTCCTAGAAAAGACCGCTTATCGAAGGCTTGTATGAAAGCAAGTTGACAGATTGGTTTCTGTTTCCGGTGTGGACCTACTGAGTATGGGACTTAAAAAATTGTATAAAGCCAGTGGTGGTCGATATTTCAAATCGAGTTGGACTAATAACTGAGTATTTTTCCGATATTATCGCGGATGAGCACGTTGACGAGGCTTCTGGTGCTTTGCCAGCGCTGAATCTGGTAATTGTTGCTTTTTATAGTGGACGAAAACGGAGCGCTTTTACTGATGGATTATTATGTCGATTTGATGTCGGTAAAAAATACCGATAGTCCGGTTAGTTTTGCCCGTTGGTCTCTGGTGCTGAAAAAAATCCAATCGAAGGGAAAGCATTATTTCACCATATTGGATCTGAAAAGAGGCTTCCATCAGGTGAAGAACGCTGATAATTCCGTTAAGTTTATCTCTTTCGTCAGACTTATGGGTCAGTATGAATATTTGCGCATGCCACTCGGCCTTCAGAACGCAACATCTGCCCTTCAGCGATACCTAACGAAAGTGTTGCAGCCTGTTATTGATCGTTGAGACATGATTATTTACGTTGATGACATAGTGATCGCTACAAAACCATCAAGAATAATTGCTGGGGAATGTTTTGGGGCGGTTAAGTGAATATTGGTTGGAATTGAACTTGAACAAATTTATTGTTGGGTATACAGAAATCGTGTCTTAGTCTTTTCTCCTCCTTTCACCAATTTGTTCCATACTTCTCACGGATTGATAAGCCATTGCTGGATTTGGTTAAGAGCGATTGTCTATTGGAAATGACTGAGGAAGATAAGCAAGCGTTTAATAAAATGCGTGATGAGCTGACTAAAGCCCCAATCTTAACTATATATTGTTTGAATCGTGATAGTGTACTTCATTGTGACGCGAGTTTATTTGGATTTGGCGGACTTCTGATGAAGCGCCAAGATGATAATAAATTCCATCCAATTACTTACTATTCACGAAGGACTTCACATGCTGAAAGTAGATACCATATGTTCTTGCTGGAAATATTAGTCATTGTCTATTCATTACGACAATTCCGCACTCATTTGTATGGTATATTTACTTTTCCGTATAGTTATTGATTGCAATTCGTCAACTATGACCTTACGTAAAAAGATCATAAAAGCTGAAATTGCACGTTAGGCTTTGGAGGTGGAAGAGTATAATTGCAGTATTCGACATCGAGGTAGCAAGAATATGGGATATGTTGACGCTTTAAGTCGGTGCCCTACAGTAGCATTGCTCAATACTGACAATGTGGATACTAAAATACAAATCATCCAAAATCGATATCTGCAGTCAGTTAAAATTTGTGACAGATTGGAAGTCGGAGTAACGCAACCGTATGTGCTGTTAAGATTGATTAGTGTATCGCGAAAATACAAATGGTAGTTTGCTGCTTTATGTGCCACAAGAGACGGACGAAAATGTTATTCGAACCACTAATGAGGATATTGCGCGTTCCGGAGTTGTTAAGTGTGTTAATCAGCTCAACCTGCATTATTGGTTTCCTAACATGAAGCTGAAAGTAGAAAAATTTGTCCCAAATCGCCTCAAGTGCATAATGCATTCCGTCCCACCGCAATCTGCCAAATGTAATCTTCACAGCATCTCAAAATTGGCTGGGCCATTTGATACTATACACGTTGATCACTATGGTCCCCTCCCATCAATTGCATCTAAACGAAGTATATCTTATCGGTAGTGGACGACTTTAGGTACTAATCACGTGAGGCTATTTTTGGTGATTTCTACATGTACTAAGGAGGACTGCGATGAATATTAAAGCCGACCACGCTGAATAATAAGTGGTCGAGACACTTGCTTTACGTCCAGTGACTTTCAAACATTTCTTTCTGAAGGAAATATAGAACATGTGAAGGTTGCTGTGGCTAATGGTCAGGAGGAACGAATGAATGGAGTAAAAACTTCAATGCTACCTAGGCTCACTGAGCTTTTACAGCATTCGGATTGGCTAAAGGTGTTAAGTCAAGTCGAGTTTGCTATTAACAACTCCGTACATCAGACAACTACATGCACTTCTAGTAAGCTGTTGTTTGGTGTTCGACAGTGGGGACCAAATGTTGACTGGTGGGGTGGATATTTAGATGAAAAGCTGTTGGGCCAAGCTGATCGTGATGTGCAAACTTTAAGAGAGTGTTCATCTGATGCTACTCCTAGATAAAAAAAGATAGGGTTATCACAAATCTAGGTATAAACTAGCTGAAGTTTTTGAAGGTGAATTTGTCGTAATTAGGAATGTCGATACCACTATTGGAAAAAATAAGAAACTTATATCAAAGTACAAAGAACTATATACTGTGTGGAATAAAGACTTCCCACGGCGAAAGCGACCTAGATGAGCAGCACTTGCATAACAGTAGTAGTTTTTGAATTCTTGTGATGGTTCCTTTTGATTCGGCTCTTTTTCCAACTCCCATTTTAACTTCTACTCAATGCAAAAAAATCTAAAACATACTAAATTATTATTATCAAAAACTTTTTTTTTTAATTGGATCATTTCACCCTTTTCACATCAATTTAATGTAAATCTTTACGACAAATTTGCTCTACATTTGAAGCTTTATCTAACGTCGCGCGGATATCGATCACTCTTTCGGATGGCTCCGATAGCTTTTTAAATTACTTTTTATGGAATTGTTTGCAGCTACATATAAATGAGTTGCATATTTTGAATAATAATTTTTCTGAAAAATTATTAGAGAAGAAAAATGTTAGAAGAAGGTGGTTTCGACGTGTGCACTAATTCTCCTCAGGCCATCACACTTAGATACACACCGGTGATGGCGACCACCATGCTCAGAGGTGAGGGAGTTAATTTTTAATTTTTCTACTTATGCAAACTCAATATGTTTTTGTATCTGCAAGTTATATTCAAGGTAAATTTCTCTTGTGAGTACTTGTATTAGCTAAACTTTTTTTTTTTTTTTTTTAATTGGATCATTTCACCCTTTTCACATCAATTTAATGTAAATCTATACGACAAATTTGCTCTACATTTGAAGCTTTATCTAACGTCGCGCGGATATCGATCACTCTTTCGGATGGCTCCGATAGCTTTTTAAATTACTTTTTATGGAATTGTTTGCAGCTACATATAAATGAGTTGCATATTTTGAATAATAATTTTTCTGAAAAATTATTAGAGAAGAAAAATGTTAGAAGAAGGTGGTTTCGACGTGTGCACTAATTCTCCTCAGGCCATCACACTTAGATACACACCGGTGATGGCGACCACCATGCTCAGAAGTGAGGGAGTTAATTTTTAATTTTTCTACTTATGCAAACTCAATATGTTTTTGTATCTGCAAGTTATATTCAAGGTAAATTTCTCTTGTAAGTACTTGTATTAGCTAAACCTTTTTTGTTTTTTTTTTAATTGGATCATTTCACCCTTTTCACATCAATTTAATGTAAATCTATACGACAAATTTGCTCTACATTTGAAGCTTTATCTAACGTCGCGCGGATATCGATCACTCTTTCGGATGGCTCCGATAGCTTTTTAAATTACTTTTTATGGAATTGTTTGCAGCTACATATAAATGAGTTGCATATTTTGAATAATAATTTTCCTGAAAAATTATTAGAGAAGAAAAATGTTAGAAGAAGGTGGTTTCGACGTGTGCACTAATTCTCCTCAGACCATCACACTTAGATACACACCGGTGATGGAAAGAGAAATTTACCTTGAATATAACTTGCAGATACAAAAACATATTGAGTTTGCATAAGTAGAAAAATTAAAAATTAACTCCCTCACTTCTGAGCATGGTGGTCGCCATCACCGGTGTGTATCTAAGTGTGATGGCCTGAGGAGAATTAGTGCACACGTCGAAACCACCTTCTTCTAACATTTTTCTTCTCTAATAATTTTTCAGAAAAATTATTATTCAAAATATGCAACTCATTTATATGTAGCTGCAAACAATTCCATAAAAAGTAATTTAAAAAGCTATCGGAGCCATCCGAAAGAGTGATCGATATCCGCGCGACGTTAGATAAAGCTTCAAATGTAGAGCAAATTTGTCGTATAGATTTACATTAAATTGATGTGAAAAGGGTGAAATGATCCAATTAAAAAAAAAAAAAAGTTTAGCTAATACAAGTACTTACAAGAGAAATTTACCTTGAATATAACTTGCAGATACAAAAACATATTGAGTTTGCATAAGTAGAAAAATTAAAAATTAACTCCCTCACCTCTGAGCATGGTGGTCGCCATCACCGGTGTGTATCTAAGTGTGATGGCCTGAGGAGAATTAGTGCACACGTCGAAACCACCTTCTTCTAACATTTTTCTTCTCTAATAATTTTTCAGAAAAATTATTATTCAAAATATGCAACTCATTTATATGTAGCTGCAAACAATTCCATAAAAAGTAATTTATTATTATCAGTTTTGATCGAGTCGATCAATTGGTCGAATTGGCCGAGTTGTAGTGTCCTATGTAAATGCAGAAATTTAGGCAGCCATAAAAATTTTTAACAGTACTGGCAGCTCTAGAAAAGTCAAAAAAAATCATTCTTTTGTTAGCCTCGGTCGAGCTCTCACACAATAATCTATCGGACAAAAGTGTTTGTTTAATTTTAAAATAATAAAGATACATAAAAGCATTACAATATACGAGGTGTGTTCAAAAAATATCGCGAAATTTGTTTTTTTTTCCAAAAATTATTTATTTATTCATGAATATCCATTTTGTCCCCTTCGAAGTAATCCCCATGAGATATTATACACTTGTGCCAACGGTTTTTCCAATCTTCGAAGCACTTCAAAAAATCATTTTTTTTAAATCTTGTTCAGCTCCTCCTTCGATGCCGTCTTTATCTCGTCAAGCGTAGCGTAACGTCGTCCTTTCATGGGCCTCTTCAGTTTAGGAAACAAGAAAAAGTCACAGGGGGCCCGATCTGGGGAATACGGTGGCTGCGGCATCATTAGTGTGTTGTTTTTGGCCAAAAAGTCGCGCACAAGCAACGATGTGTGAGCAGGGGCGTTATCGTGGTGCAAAAGCCAATTTTTGTTCCCCCACAAATCCGGGCGTTTCTGGCGGATTGCTTCGCGCAAATTGCGCATAACTTGCAGGTAATATTCCTTATTGACCGTTCTTCCCTGTGGCAAGAACTCATGATGCACCACGCCCCTGCAATCGAAGAAAACTGTCAGCAAAACTTTCACATTCGACCGAACTTGGCGCGCTTTTTTCGGTCTTGGTTCATGCGGCAGCTTCCATTGAGATGATTGAGCTTTGGTTTCCACGTCATAACCATAAACCCACGATTCGTCACCAGTTATGACCCTCTGGAGCAAATTTGGTTCGTCGTGGACAGAGTTTAACATCTCATTAGCAATGTTCATGCGTTGCTGTTTTTGGTCGCAATTGAGCAATTTTGGTACGAATTTCGCGGCGACCCGTCTCATGCCCAAATCGTTGATCAAAATCGAATGGCACGAGCCAATCGATATGTTTAGGTCCTCAGCAACTTCTCTAACGGTGATTCGACGATTGGCCAATACCATTTTCTCCACTTCATTAATTTTTTCGTCTGTTGTTGAAGTGCTCGGGCGTCCGGCACGCTCTTCGTCGTTCACATCTTCTCGGCCTTCTAAAAACATTTTGTACCACCGATAAACGTTGCTTCGGTCCAAGGTAGCTCCTCCGTATGCCACAGTCAACATTCGGAATGCATCCGCGCACTTAATTTCGTTTTTCACACAAAATTTGATACACGTTCTTTGATCCATTTTTTTGAATAAGTAAAAATCGAAGACGATTGAAAACACGTGCAAGTAAAGCAGCTATCACCAATCAAGTGAACATTCAAAATGGCCGAGCTTGTCGGCATAAGTGACAGACATGAGTACCAACATAACGCCACAAAAAAATCGAAATTCGAATATACGTAACCCGCGAAAATTCAAAATTCGTGATACTTTTGAACACACCTTGTATACTCGTAAATGATCAGAAAACGAAGTTTCTCTCGAGACCTTCCACCCTTGTTGCTAGTGCAGCCCTGAGTGTGACCAATAAGATGTCTACCACGTAACATAGCCCAAAATTTGCTCATTTCCATGGTCGAAGTCCTTAATTCCTCATATATTACTGTATCAGTATCAGAATAGATTCAGTTTCTTCTACGCGTCGCTCAATATTCTGGCATATGAAAGGTAAGCTAAGCAACAGCACTATCACGTAAGCTCATATCTTCTTTATTCATGCACATTATTTGAACTGTGAGCATGCCTTAGCTTACTGCCTTAGAAAAGATGCAACAATTTTGAAAGGAAGTACTAGGTATTTCCACTAGCAATGTGATCTTGAATGATAAAAGATTCTAATTCCATATATCTCTAAGGCATAGATTTGTTGATTTCTCTCACATAGTGATTAGAATGCTCACTAATTGCGCAGTAGCTGCCGGGTTTGAAGCCTGCTGCTGGCAACAAATTTGTTCTAGTGGTTTATTCTTTTAGGCTATAAGTACACCTAGCTATTATGGCAACTAATTGAAAAATTGGATAATGATAACTTGATTAAGCGTGATACTGACCATATCATCTTCTAAAGTGCAGTTACGGTCTAAAACGGCTACGCCGTAGAAATCTGAACGCCAAGGATTATTTCGAATAGTGCGCCATAATTACGAGTAGTACAAGTCAAGGTTCGTGAGGGACTGTGGGACTATAACGATAATGTTTCTAAACAAATATTTTTTTCCTACATAGCGTACCGCTTCCCTATCGCAAATGAATCGGCACTAGCGTTCTGCGAATAAATTTGTGTAGAGGATAAATTCAAGATTCTATCCGCAGTTTCATGGTACTGTAAAGTTAATTTCAATTTTTTAAGGCAGCATGAACTCATTTCACTCTTTCTTCTCGAAATATTTATTTGGTAGAAACATATTAAAGGGTATGTTCGCACGAAGAAGCGGAAGTACGATTGACGGCACTTCTTTTCAATCAGCAGATATTTCCAAGCACCTCTTTACATTGTCACCTGCCAACTTAATTAAGATCGTTAAAAAAATCGAATACAGTATACATGAACTCATTAAACATTGATTTTAAATTATCCATCCTACAACATACACCTTCTTTGTAACTAGAATTGTTACTACTAGGAAATGCGCAAACGCAATAACCGAGTACACTTCGCGACTACTTGATAATTACAGTAGATGTTTTTCTTTCATCTTTCTAATAGTACTCAACTTGTAACGTGTTAACAAACAACGTAACTTATTCTCTATGCGCCGAACAATAGTAAGTACACAATAGCCATAATTGTGCTACTAACGGTTGAACCGATCTACATTTTCAAACCGTCTAGATCGCTTTCAGTCGAAGAAAATGATTAAGAAAGATTTAAAAAAAAGACAATCACCATATATGTACTCGTAGTTGCGATGGTTAAACGAGCAAAACTTGTATTACACGATATCGTTACAATACCTTTAACATGTACGAATATGCGAGTGAAGTGGATTTTCGTGTCTGAATATTTCTCAATTTTTGTTTTGACATGATTGTCAATAACAACAATAATAAAAATACTATTTTTTCTGCTTTGAGTTTATTGGACGCAGTAGTTATACGGAAAATATCAACGGTTATTTGGGACAATGTGTGGGTAACTAATTTGGAATGAGGTAAAAATCACACGAGTGCGAAATGAAGAAGTGAATCGAGAAAAAGTTGAATTACAAATATGACTAAGCTATGTGTGATTTTTTGTTTGTTGTTGTTGTTATAGTTTTTTCGGTCGATGATTAAGATCTGATTTCGTGTATCATGATGATGATCATGTTTTTTTGTTAATTTCTATTCATCACCCGCATTTGTCGTTAAGTTTTGCAATAGTCGAAAATTATTTTCCGGTTATAGATGTTGTGGTATACTTTCAAACTTGAAATTAACCCATAAATTTAAAAAGAATATAAGGTAGTCTGCACAGAATATCATAACGAATCCATTGAATCTAAATTTGAGTTTGATTCAAAATTTTTAAATTGATTGTTTGCCATGGAAGTTTTCGGAAAACATGTTATTTGTTTTTAAATAGTAAGAAATCTTTTTAGAATTAGCTAAGTTATTTGATGGTGAACTATCTGACTACAAAAGTTATTGTTAACCGATTTCCTAAAAAGGGATCAGCCTTTGGTCATGAGTAATTAAATGGTTTTTTTATCCGTTGTTCTAGTACAGGGGTTTCCAATAAGAGGTGTTATTTTGATATTAAAAGAAAAATGCCATTTTTTAATATAAATAATCGGATGTTTATTTCATTATAAACAAGAAGGTATGCCGTTAATAGTAGAAAATAACATCAGACAAATGGCCACCACGACCACGCTTACAGGACCATATCCTTTACATGAAATTTTCCATAACCAAATCGCAAAGTGGCTGCCCTATGTCCTCGATAGCCTTACGAATTCTATCTTTGAGGTCTTGAATCGACGCTGGGCTGTTGGCGTAGACCTTCTCTTTCAAGTGGCCCCAACGGAAGAAGTCGCAAGGTGTTAAATCACAAGATCTCGGTGACCAATTCTCATCACCTCTTCGAGAGATAACACGGTCCGGAAACATTTCCCGTAAAAGATCAATGGTTTTGTTGCTTGTGTGGCACGTAGCGCCGTCTTGTTGAAAGTAAACGTTGTCCAGATCAATACCATCCAATTCCGGCCAGAAAAATGATTAATCATCTCTCGATAGCGCAATCCATTCACCGTAACTGTTGCTCCAGTCTCATTTTCGAAAAAGTAAGGTCCAATGACTCCGCCGGACCATAAACCGCATCAAACAGTCACACGTTGAGGATAGAGAGGCTTTTCAACAATAACTCTTGGGTTTTCCGAGCCCCAGATGCGACAATTTTGCTTGTTGACGAAGCTACCGATGTGGAAATGAGCCTCATCACTCAAGATGATTTTTCGATGGAATTCCGGATCATTTTCATGCATTTCAAGGAGCAATCAGCAAATCGACCGGCTTGAGTTCTTGTGTTAACTGAACCTTATAAGCCTTAAGACCCAAATCTTTACGCAAAATACGGTGTAATGACGTTTGTGGAATGCCTAATTCCAAAGAACGACGAGGAATGGACAACCCTGGGTTTTCTTCAACACTTTCGACTACAGTAGCAATTTTCTCGGCTGTTCTTGAGTGACGTGCATGGGTTTTATTCTTCACATCACTAAGTTGTCCCAACAGCTCGAATTTCTCCACCAATTTCTGTATTGCGGTCCGACAAGATGCTTCACGACGACCCAAAAATGTTCGAGTTTTACGAACCGTCTCTGCCAAATTTTCGTCATTTTCATAGTGAATTTTAATAATTTCAATGCGTTGTTGAAGCGTGTATCGGTCCATTTTTATTAATGGCGTAGTTTTAACTTGTCAAATGTTGTAAAATGACAGCTTCAAAAGTGACATCTACCGAAATAGCGGGCTATTCAAAATAACACCTCTCATTGGAAAAACCTTTACTAACATCATAAATGCAGTGTATTTAAAAAAAAAGAAATTATTAGAAAAATTAATCTTGGACATAATCGTCCGACTTAGTTTTGATTTAAAGTAGTTTGTATTTGATGAACCGATTCTATTAAACAGTTGCTGTCATTGTCTAGAAAAAGATCCAATTTTTGGCAAGTATAGACTCCCAATTTAACATATCTGGCTTCGCGAATCGAATGTCTATGGGCAACATATTTTCGATTAGAAGCACATTGCATGTATCGAATTTCTGTGTAGCAAATTCCGAAGGAAGTAATCACACAATCGATTTAAGTGTTATTATCCAAACTAATTAACTGCCAATATTCCTAGTACAGAATCCGTCGCTAATACATTTAACTAACTCGAAAGATTTAAGATACTCGTACATCTATCCAGCAAATCAAAATGCTTTGACAGCAATTCTTTTAGACCATTAAATCAAAATGACATCGATGGCTTCATCAAGGATCTTAGACTATCTCAGTATGCTTTCGAAATTGTAGCTTTTGTTTGAAATAGCAGCAAGAGAAACAATCGCTGCGTAATATAAAATAAAAAATAGAAATTGCCCTTTGTGACGACTTTGAAATATTAAGAGGCATATCAGAACATAGTCTAAAATACGTTTAATTGCAGAAAACTAGTAGAAGTAAGAGAGATACTGACAATGCGGACATCTAATTATCCCTCTAGAAATGAAGGATCTCGCCAAATTCCAGTACGGAAACATTTTACATTTCACCACTGCTGCGTCTGCCAAGAAACCACAACGCTATGGAGTTTGGCCCGTACCCTCCATCTTTAGTAATTTATAAGCCTAGATTTATGAATTTAATTTTAAATACCTAGCCTAGTATATATTGTTACATGTACAAATAATTCTGCGAGTTACTGTCGTAATTGTTTTCACAACCCTTAAGAACATCATGATCAACAAAAGAATGTACTCGAAAGCGAAGGAATCCACCAAGCATGATCAACATCTGAAAGTGACGTCACTGCACTTGCTCCAATATCCCAGGTAGCTCTCGTCAGAACATTCGCCAATGTACGAGAAATGGATTGAATGGCTAGGGACCCTATATAAAGGCGAGCTGAATGAATGGGGGGGATTATTACAACCGCGATGTAGTAAAACTGCGAATGTGTGGAGTGCGAATTAAAAGCTATATTGATTGAGAAGTGATAGACAGTTGAAGTAAAAATTGATAGACAAGTTGTAAAATAGTGAAATCAATTATTGTGCATTTTTAGTAAATAAACTCTTTTAACTTAATTTAAAAGACAGTGCGTTTTCACTTCCCCGGAACATTAAAATTATTGGCCGCGAACCATAACACGCGACAGTGGTGTCAAGAAGTGAGAAAGAAAGTTTTGAAAGTGAAAAACTTTTAAACATTTTTAAAGTGCACAATAGTGAAATGTAACGTGGAAACTGGTGGAAAAAAAATAAAAGCCGAAATAATAAAAATACCACGAAGCTAACATTAATGAATTTACCAAGGCGGGTGAGCCCTGAGATGCGGAAAAAGGCGCAGAAGGTAGAGAAGCAGAAACACCTAAATCAAAGTAACCAGAAAACGCGCTGATGCAAATGTTGTTGCTGATGCAGCAAGAGCAGTGACAACATTCATCCAGTTTAACTGCGAAGTTAAGTGAACAGTCTTCCGGTTTAACTGCAAAGCTAAGCCAACATTCATCCAGTTTAACTGCGAAGCTAAGTGAACAGTCATCCAGTTTAGCTGCGAAGCTGGACCAACAAGCGATCGAAATCAAGGAAGTGCAAAAACAGTCAACCGAAATAAAAGCGGAGCTCGGTAGTCTGACCAAACAAATTAAATGCATCGAGGAAAAGGTTTGCCAGGCCGAGGAGGTCAGCCAGGTTGACGAGAGAATCAACTATGAGATCAGCCAGGTCGAAGAGAGAATGAACCATGAGATGGAAAAAGTGAAAAAGGAATTGGAAGCAGCGAAGGCAGTAGTAACCAACTCACCAGCCCCGCTTATAACCGCAGCGCAAAGTACACCCAGAAATGTGAAAGCACCAATATTCGACGGGCAAACGGTCTGGAGTATCTACAAAATCTAAAAACAAAATTCAGTGCATGGCGCAACCCTGAAAAGCTATTGGGCACAATGGAACTCTCTTCAGGTGGAGGGTGGCGTACTCAAGCGGAAATGGGAAACGGCGGATGGCAGCTCCTATAGGATGCAAACTATACTCCCCAAAAGCCGAATCCACGATGTGGTTAAGGAGATGCACGAAGGATCCTCGAGAGGCCACCTTGGTGTTAACAAGACCTTAGCGAAATTGCGGGAAAGTTTTTACTGGCTCGAGAAGCCGTAGAGGACTGGTGCCATAGATGCGCGATTTGCGCTTCCGTCAAAAGTCCAAAGCGACGACTGAGAGGACAAATGCAAACCTACAACGTGGGTGCACCGTTTGAAAGGATTGCTGTTGACATCGCAGGACCCTTTCCTGAATCCGAATGGGGAAATCGATACACGTTGGTTGTGGCCGAGTGTTTCAGCAAGTGGCCTGAGGTCTACCCCACTCCAACCAGGAAGCAACTACTTTAGCCGAACAGCTAGTATTAAATTGGGTCAGTAGGTACGGCCTACCTTGTAAACTACATTCAGATCAAGGCCAAAACTTCGAGTCACTAGTTTTTTGTGAAATGTGTGAGCTGCTGGGAATACGGAAAACGAGGACAACACCACTGCATCCCCAATCCAATAGAATGGTCGAATGTTTCAAGGGCACGCTCAATAAACACCTGGCCAGGATAGTTGACGAGAACCAAAGGGACTGGGACCGACACATCCCACTGTTTTTGATGGCGTACAGAGCTGCCGAACATGCATCGACGGGCCAAGCCCCAGCCAAAGTCATTTTTGGAAAGACTATTCGTCTGCCAGCTGATATAAAATTCGGAACACCCGCCGAGAAACCCCAAACGATCTCGGAGTACGCAAGTGAGCTAAGGCAACGGTTGAACCAGATACATCGGACAGTGCGAAAACACCTCGAATCGGCTACCGACCGCATGAAGACCAGGTATGATTTAAAGGCAAATCGTACTAGCTTCCAGCAAGATGACTTGGTGCGGCTATACAACTCACAACAGCGGAAGAGTAGGTCCCCAAAGTTGCAGCATAATTGGGAGGGACCATACCGGGTTACAAAGCGAATTAACGACGTCGTATATCGTATACAGGAACACCGTAAGCCGAAGGCCAAACTGAAAATCGTGCACCTGGACCGTCTTGCTCCATACGAGTATTACATCCAGGGAGACTTGACTACAACTGGCGACACATCTTTTCGGGGCGAAAAGAACTGGGGTAGGGCAGTATTACATGTGCAAATAATTCTGCGAGCTGCTGTCGCAATTGCCTTCGCAACTATTAACAACATCATGATCAACAAACGAATTTACTCGAAAGCACAAGAATCCACCAAGCATGATCAATATCTGAAAGTGACGTCACTGCGGCCGTTCAGGATTGCTTGAATATTCCAGGTAGTTCGCCAATGCACGAGATATGGATTGAATGACTAGAGACCCTATACAAAGCCGAGCTGAATGAATGGGGGGATATAGTACAACCGCGATAGTAAGAACCGCGATAGTGTGGAGTGCGAATTAAAGCGATATTAGTTGAGTTAAGACAGTTGAATTAAACATTTATAGAGAAGTGAAAAGTAAAATTGGTGAAATTGTTAAATTCATGATTAGGCATTTTTAAGTAAATGAACTCTTTTAACTTAATTTAAAAGACAGTGCGTTTTCACTTTCCCGGAACATTAAAATTATTGGCCGCGAACCATAACACGCGACAATATTATTCTTTAATATTCCCGAAATAGAAAAAGACAAACATTCAAAGCAACAGCAAAGCTCCATATTGAAGTTCCTGCTCTAATAGCTATATATTGACAGATGGATTTCTTTAAAAACACGATTTATTTTGTCGTTCCTTTTTCAATGTTTATCTAGGTCAATCAGCAAAATTTTGATTAATATACTTATTTTATTAAAATATATAAAATTGATAATTATTTAAAATAGTTTCAATTCTGTTTTTAATTTCCTTCCCAGGTAAGACGTGAACAACAAAAGTATAGCTTATGCTGGATGCATTTTTCAAGTCTGTCTAAGATGATATTTTAGTAATTATTACTCGTATCTATTATTATTGAACTTAACTACCAAACCACTCATATTCATATGCCACAAAACTTTATGAACAAAGTTTTTAAGATAAGTACTGATCTGAAATTCGATCCTTTTTTCTTCGAAAATCATTTTCTTTGTTGGATTATGTTATGTACCTGAGGCAGATATTCACAAAATTTATAGAAAACTACAATACCTTCTTCTACATTGGTCTGAAGGTTGGTAATGTTGATTATATACCGCAAGAACAATACGACCTATTAAATCAATATATGAAATGAACACAGCCTCAGTCTAAATTTAAGGAATTTTCTTAAAGATATATGTTAACCCACACTAACCACAAATTTTGAGGAGAAAAGTTCAAAAATTTCATATTATACATAAATGAATTGAACTTAGATTTTGTGATTAATTCTTTGCCACGGTTGTAATCAAAGGAACAATATTTTATTTTATTTGGAATTTCAAAACTCGTGTCTTCAAAATGAGTGATTTTAAGTTCCCGATTCATTAACGGTTGGCAGGGAAGGGTTTGGAAACCAAATCTACCGGCCAGGCTTGTTTTGAGATGAGAATTATTTTCTCCAAGCATTACAATATATTAAAATAACTAGGCCATTGAGTTTAGTTTGATCAAGTGATTCCTGAACGTTCACAGTTTTCATGAAAGCTCAATTCAAATCTACAATTTTCATTGCCTTAATCTCACTCGTGTTTGCCATATTACAAGTACAGGTATACCAAAAAGAAAAAACAAGCTGAAATAGCAGGAGAGTGCTCCTGCCAGAAAGGTATTGTAAAACAATTAGTAAATCAAACAATATATTCTGCATACCAAAACTTCACTAATATACGAAGAATTATTATGGTTATATTTTTTTCAAGGTTAATTTATTTGAAAGGATTCGTAATTTCTGAAGTGTCTTCTTTTTTAGGGGTTTGTGCTGCTTACAAAACTCTATTGAAATGGTTTTTGTCTGTCCGTCCGTCCGTCTTTGTATCACAGCAGTTTTTCTCCGAAACTATAGCAGTAAAAGACACCAAACTTTTAAAGTGGATCAAAATGATGACCCCTTGAAAGTTTAGGTTTCAATAAATTTTTTAAAGGGAGGGGGCTCACCCCATATTGAAAGTGGAGCCGTAACGTTTTTTTTACCGAAAGTAGTCATGTGGGGATTCAAATGAAAGGTCTTGATGAGAATTTTTTAATACAGATCTTCGAACAATTTTACCAGCTTCGTGGAATGCAGGGAGAGGGGAATTATTTTAAAAATTGGTGTACTCCTTCCTCAGGATCCGACAAATCTGTAAAAATTCATGGAGGTGGGTCTTTATGAGTACCACAACAACAAATGCTTTTGAAATCGAAATTCGCTCAACTTTGTTAATAAAAGTATGATCCTCGGATTTTAATGTTTCCCGCAAAAAATCACATGGATAAACTCAACGAAATTCGACATTTAAATAGTATTACACGAAACCCTAAACTCTGTAAGATTGAATGGAATCGAATCATATTCATGGAAATTATAGCCATATGAAATTTCTCTAATTACAAAAACAACAGCAATGTACGATTTTAGTATTCTATAGACTTTCCATTGAATCAGACACTTTAATTTTGATCTTCTTAAAATTGTCAGGTATGATGAATAACAAATATTCTTGTGCATTGATATGAGTGATTTTTGTTAGTTTGCAGCAAAATGGCGACCATTGAAAATGGAGCAACAATAGATTTTCTTTTAAATGTGTACATCTCTTTGACGTGTTTCTTGCCTTTATTCATTGTTGGTGACTGACTGCATGCCTTAAATTGAGTACAAAACCTTTCTAACAGGAGCGTAGGCCTGTCTAGCCAATACGTTAAAATATAAACTTGAATTTAATGTTCAATGCTCATTTGAAAATTGGAGTATAATAAAGTCCTTGGAACAAATTTACAGTATTAAATCTTTTATGATGAGAAGATTAATCTACCAAATCCCTTTGCAATCAGTCTTCAACATAAAGCTATTTGATAAATCAAACACTACCAACTGTTATGCATGGCTGCATCTAAAGCAACGAATGTTATAAGAGTAATTTCGAAATCGGGTGAACTAGTTTCTTGATCATAACATACACGTACATTAGTTCATGTACACTTGAAGAATTATATTTATTTGCTCTGATTGCTATGCTTATCATTTCTTCGAATATTGCAAAACATACACGAGTAACTGACTTCCAGTTAAATTTATCGCAATCAACAACAGCTAAATTATGTGCATATAAAACTCTTCTGAATCATCTACTATGATTGCAGCGTTATCCATCCGGTGGCTAAAATGTAACCAAGGCTACTTGTCAGTGAAAGTGATTCAGGAAAGCAACAAAGACTTAGCGTTTCTTACATCCTCTGATGTTTTTCAATTACTTTCCGCTACCATAATAATTAAATGATAGAACTTCCAGGCGGTCAGTCCCCTCCAAGCAAGAAAGCATATGTTATGTATACGTACGAGTATTCATGATAGGTAATAATTTCCATGAAATGATCTGTACCCATTTATTGTACTCGATCATATTACCAAGCTTCCATCACACTCTGCACCGGTGTGTACAGCAGCAATCTTTTCAAATATAATTGAAAGTAAATGGCCACCACAACCTGGCAATGAAAGTGAAAATCGCGGAGAGCACTAGTAGAGTAATCTGCATGCAATCCAATATACTTAATAAATACGAGTATGCCCCAACACTAAGGTCCATGATCAAATAAATTGCAAAAGATTTTAACGATTTTCTTGGAAACAAAGTGTAATGCTATTCAACGGTGGTTGAGTTGTGCTGGTTGAAAAGTGAGGAAATTCAATATGAATGAACCGAACAACTGTAATTATACGAGGAGTGCCTTTGAACTCTCACTTTTTCCCCGTCGCGCCGCGGAAACATGCAAACAGGCCAAATGAGAAGAAATTTTGTGGTTTGCTACTTTTATCTGATTGATATACTTAAGCCAAGTGGATAAATCCTAAGATTTTCACAGCGTGACTTCTTTAACCTTTTGTTTGACTTGGTTGCGGGTTTGAATTTTCCATTAAACGTTTCCGTCATTTGGAGTTATTTATTTGTCTTTTGTTTAACGATCCGGGCATGTTGGTGGTCACTTTGAGTTCAAATGAATAGAATACTGTTAGTTATTCGTCTTAAGCTTCCTAGTTGGTTAATTGTTTTCTTAATTGGTCTTGCAGTAGTTACTATCGAGGAAAGTGTAGGACACAATCCAGCCATTAATAATTAATTTTCTCTGACTCTTTTCCTAATGCGTCAAATTGATTTATTGCTGTAGGATGAAGATGATATCGGGTTGCATTTTCAAAATGACGGGATTATTTTCAGCTTCAATAAAAAAAGTACATTAAGTTTGCGTAAGCGCTAGTGATTTTTGCAATTTCTATTTAAGTTAAAATTGGTCCAGATTAGCCTTGTCCATTTGTTATTCTGGATCTTTACTGGCCGAAGTAAGACATGTAAGCGATCCTTACTTTTATCTAAACAGTAAATTAAACGAGATATATGAAATTTTTGACGAGCTTGAGGTCTCAACGATTGTAAGATAACTAAAGCTGCAATAAGCTGAAGACGTGAATCGTATGGACGAAAAACGGATACTCAAAAAGGTATTCGTTAGGAGAACTGAACAATAGAGACCAGTGAAGAAACCGAGGAAAGGCTGGTCTGACTCAGCTGACGGAGACGGCTCTTCGCTGGTCGGATTTCAAAATTGGAAGACGCGTTCGTTGGACCGAGACAGTTGGAGGCGCTTTTTGCAGGCATCGAAGGCCCGAGAGGGGCTGTAGTGCTGCGAAGAAGAAACTGAAGGACTAAACTACAACTTTCAATTCTAAAATTAGCAAAATACTTCAATTTTTTGCCAGGTCGAAAGGCTTTGGAAGCTATCTTCTATGCAAGGAAATAAACCTCCAATTTTGAATTTATTTTCCAAGGAGATTTTAGCTTGTCAAACGTTTTATACTAGATTCTAACTAAGCATTATCCTTTTTGATCGTCAAAGAGAGTATGAAAGTATATACAACTTTATGAAAATATCAAGCGCTCTAATAAATCGAGTGCCATTATTTTTGTAACAATGTTTGAATTTTTCGTCCCTATTTCCTATGTTGACACTTAAATAATGTTATACCAAAAAGATGGTCAGAATAGGTTAGTGTTATAAGGAAAAATGTCTCCCAACACTACCGACCGACCTAAGTAAGATGAGATGGGGTTTACTTTTGACAGTAAACTTCTCTACTATAGCTTTTGCTTTCCCAATTCACAAAGTTTCAAAATTTTATGAGGCCTGAAGACGATGGGGCAAGCTGTTTTGCCCAAGGGTTGATACAGAGGTTAATAGATTTTAACTTTGAATTTTTGGGGAGATCCGACGTACTCCAGGTCTCCCAGGAAATTGTTTTATTTTACTGTATTTCCGCGTTAAACGAAAGAACTCTTAAAAAAAAAGCCGATAAATTTTCATTGTAGTCGGTACAATTCCAATAGTATATCCGAGTAGGAAGAGTTATTTTTGCAAAACATGATGGAAGCCTTAGGTAGGCTATATCATTGTTCTACCTTGACATTTAACATGAGATGGTAAATGACGTCTTACTCATTTTGGAACCAATAAACGCTGAGTTGATGGCCTGATTAGCTTATGTGATTGCTTCCGCCCAACTGCGGAAACGATCGATGGCCGTTAAATATTACATGCAACCTCTTGTGCGCATAAGTAAGTCCCTTGTAGATATACTATAGGTAGTGGATGTTGCATCGTGTTTTTTATGCCAAAAATCTTGAAGCCTTATCTTCGGAACCAACCCTTGCCTACTCAACGATATATTTTAAAGGTAACTCAGGTAGGGGGATGGACTTGCCTCAATGTTGTCCAGTATTGCTCTGGGGTATGTGAAACGCCAGCAGATACCATGAGCAAACTATCCTACAAGTCTACGCAACTAGCAACGTATAACGACGACGTTGACATAGTGTCCAGATCAATTCCAGATGTGGAGGAAGCGTTCATACGGCTGGATTCAGAAGCGAAAAAAGTCGGCCTACTAGCCAATGAAACCAAAACAAAATTCATGACCCAAATCAGGAAGGAGATGCCAGTCCGACAAAACCTGACCTTAGGAGACTAAAACCTGGATAGTATGGACAGCTTCCCATACTTAGGAGTCCATCCTGATAGAACGGTCACAGAAAGAACGAAATACGTAAAAGAAATGCAACACACAGTCTGCTTATCAGTAACTCCCATGCTAAGACTCAGAGATGTTAACAGTAACTCCCATGCTAAGACTCAGAGATGTTAACAGGGAAAATAAGATTCGCGTATACGTCACTAAGAAGACCTGTGCTGCTGTATGAACTCTTACAAATGTTTCCGGAAAGACCCTAGACGTATTCAAAAAAACATGGATCAGAGTTGAGACTTTGTTACAACGACGAGTTGTATAATCTTTCCGACAACCCACCTGTATTTGAATGCGTAAAGCTACGTAAACTTCAATGGGCAGGACATGTAGAAAGAATGGAAGAGCTCAGGCTCCCCAGGTGAATGTTGATGGATAGAGCGCAGGGTATGGAAATTAATTTTACAAATATCTAGTAGTATGTTTTCTTAGGAAAATTGAGACAGCAACAACAAACTCTTTAAAAAGGTTACATGTAGTGGTCTAATAGATTGAAAGGGTCATTTTAGTTGTTACCTTTCACTTTTACTAAAGGAACCCTATGAATCTAGTTATTATGATGGCTTATCAAATGGGGCGTCAAAAAATTTCTCGATGAAACCTTTCAAAAGCTGGGTTCAAAATTAGGTTTATGAACCAGCATGTTCGGGGAGACTACTAGTTCAAAAAGCAGAACATTTGCGTCAGAAGTCGGAATTTAAGGTCAGGTTAGACCAGCCGATCCAAGCACGACCAGTGATGCTTGAACGCATTAATGTAGTACGAATAAAGCGTCCTTAAGCCAAACGGCATCATGGAAGTTTTTAATGTACATAAGGTAAGGATGGAAAGGTAAAGTAGACTCTTTAAATTTAAATTTACAAGTGAAGCTGTAATATTATATAAGCTCCGAAAGATAAGGCAAAGTAAATGATTTTGATTGAACCTTTGTTTAATGACGTTAAAAAATCAATTTAAACTGTATGTTTTGCATCATTGATCATGAGCAATTTATCTTTTTGTTCTTGGGAGGTGAATGTCATTTACGGATGAGTGTCAGGTTCCCACTAAACACCTCCTCTGTCAACCTGAAAACCCAGCCTGGAATCGTTTGACACATTGATTCGGGCCAGGTCTAGTTTTGTTACTCTGTGACGCGCCTTCAAACTGGGGGATCCCTCTTCTAATGGGAGGGGGAAGGAGAAGAGGAATTGCTAGGTCTTGAACAATGGTCACCACTGTTACGTTCCTGCTATCAATTGCCATAATGATGAAATGCAAAAAAGGGATACTAAATCAAGAAGAAGATTGAATGCTAATCAGCCTTATTGGTGGTGTTATTTTGATAATGATACTTCAAACAATACAGATAGTGGTATCTGTATTGTTTGAAGTGCCAGGAAAGCTCTTGAAGCGCTAGACCAAGACATCTTCCACGACAACTACAGGGGAATAAAGTTCTCCGGCCAGACTCTTCGAATTATAGAGCGCTCAATCTCCTCCATCAAAGTGACTAGTAAATAAAATTTCCCCTGAAGTGGCCATTTCGAATGTCAGTAGAGATTTCGAAAGTGCAGGGTGTGAAGGTGGAATGCGAAATGGTATTGCCCGATTTCGCGAAACAATTCAAGAGTATTTCGTAAGAGAAGGAGGACTAGAAGTTCATCATTGAGGTTGGCAGGGGAATAAACGGAGGTCCGTTGTAAGCGAGGAATTAAAAAAGACTGCAGACAAAGAAGAGTCCTGTTTTTCCTTGGGTATCTCGAGTAGAATAAGCGTTTTTTGGTTTCAAAGTGTCGATACGAGCGAGCGATATATTAGGGATCTCTATTGGAAGTAGCGTTTTGGATGAAACAATAGATTACTTTGCAAAGTTTGGTGTCTAAGTTTCGTTACAAGTGATTCGAAAACACGAATTAGTCTTCGAGAAATGTTCATCAAACTGCTGGGCGTAAGGTAACATCAAGGAGCTGCAAATTATCTCTTTGTGTCGATTGAGTTTAATATTTACTTTAGGAGGCCTCCTTTTAGGTATCATAAGAAGATCTATAAGCTAATTTCTTTTGTTTTATATTTTCAAGATCATATATAAGTATTATAAAGAGTTAACCGAATATCGGATATCTTTTCTTTTTTTGTCCAAATAAGGTAGAAGTTCTTCGTTTCAGAACTTGTGAAGTTTGGCTAGTGGGGTATTTCCTTCGACTTCAACAAGGAAATAACGCCTGGTTTACCCTGTTAGTGTTTGCTGGCGGGGATATGAGGTGCCAAATAGTGGTGTGAAGATAGAGATATACTCGTATAGTGATGTGTAATAACGAGATACATAGGTGCTGATTAGAGAATAGATTATTGAACGGGTGATACAGTAGGATGGGTTTCCGTTAGCCCGAGAGGGTTTCACTTAGTCGTGCGGGAGAAACCGTCATGAAATTGTTCTTCGGTAGACTGTTAAACTCACTGGGCGGCCAAGCGCGGGTCCAGATCGAAGCGAGGTAGCGCTCATGACTATCTTCGGCAAGCAAAGTCGGGACCGCAAGATCCCGGCCAAGACGCCCCAAGTTTAGGAGGTAATATATTGCCTAAATTTTAGTCGGGATCTTATGGTTTGTTACTTTTACACTTCTTGAAGGTTCGTAATTATGCTTACTATAGTTAGGTTCTCATGCTCCAAAGTTTTTCATCAAAATAGAATCACAATTAAATGGGGATACAGCCGTTTGCATCTACAAAGAAAAAAGCACATGTGCATAAATCAACCTTTCAATCGTTGCAACAAGCGATAGTGTAAACAAAGTTAATGGAGTGATTTTCTCTTTGGGCTGTAAGAGTGCATTCATTAAGGGCTTATGATCCTTTAAGCTGGATCCTTTCAGATAGTGTTGAATGTGTTTAACGCTGCTTTATATCGGTAGTAAATCCTCTCAAAACGCTGAAGGTAGCCAATTTCACTTTATCTTGTGCTCCAGTACTGCATCAAAAGTTTTTCTGGAGGCATTAGCAGTAAAGTAGTAGAGGTGACTCCATCCGAAAATGCGCAAAGGTGCTCTTACATAGTTGAGAGACGTGCTTGATTTCGGTCCTCTAAATGATGACAGTTTTTTAAATGGTGATTGCGTGATAAAACATCCCATAACATAATTTGTTTTGCTCCTTTGGATTTTTTTTAGATCCCAAAGTACAGTGAACTTCTCAAATCCTCTTATTGGACAGGTGGATGGCTGTGATGATGACTTACTCATGATACAATCTTCTATAAGTTATACCAGTGGATTCTCAAGTCACCAAATTGTCGTCCAGACTTTGAATATTTAAACCATGAAACTCCTAAAGGCGCAGTCAAAGGTCAAGGCTTATAACATGGCGAAGCGATACGATACAGGTGTGCCTATTGTTCCAATGAAATGATATGTGCCCGAGTCAGAGTGGTAGAGATTACTCTGGGGGGTTTCAAGCTCACATATTTTCACAGTGCTAAATATGGTGGATGGCAGCCTCTCATAAAAACAGAACCTTAATCTGTCCAGTGAACTTTGCCCTTACACGATGATTGCTTACAGGAGTGGTGTAGTTTAATTGTTAATGGATGCAAAGTTTAGTTTGCTTAAGAGAGTCGGGGCCAGATTTTGAGTGAGAAAGATCCGCAATTAAAAGTCGCTATTCAAGAGATTAATGAAGCAATCAAGGAAAAAGAAATGGAGTTGTTATACAAAAGACAACTTCCTAACAACTCCCCCTCCGACGAAGAGAGCACAAAGGCATTGTGTAAGCGTTGTGGAAATGCTGAAATGTTATACTTGCAGGTGTATTTGGTGGCAAAGTTTAACATATTTATACATGTCAACTTGTAATATTTAATTCAGAAATTTAAAAGTTTCATTTGTAATGTTATCTGTCAATTTCGACTTTACGGTACGAAAGAGAATTCAAAAGAGCCAACTCGTACTAATTTGACAACACGCTACAAAATGTGGCTTTGATCTCCTTCCATATATAGTATTTTATATGGGACAAGCCCCTTCATTTCTTGTTCCTCAATGGCTGAAGCCCAATAGAAATGGCGAACAGCTTTGGTCCGTATTTATTGGGCTGTTTTTATTTGCGAAAAGTTTGTGTCCATTTAGAATCTGAAGATATTGTTTAATAGACGGCATTGCTTCGTAGCATAGTTGGTTTCTGACCGATGATTATGGAGTTGTTACCGGTTGATGTTTCAGCCAGCCCTAACATTTAGACTGAATGAGCCTTGTTTGTCGGTCTGATTGTAACGCTAGTAAACTATTGCTCGAACTAAACTTGATCAAGGTTATCCGAGATAGCATAAAACAAATCGAGTACAGAGGAGAACGCTCCTGCCGGAAGTGATTTGTACTGAACTGCTAAGATGAAGACATTCACGTCACGTAACTAACATATAAACTCAAGAAACACTTCTATGATATGTATGTTAAATCATAACCTTAAAGGAAATCATCTTTTATCCCAATTTGGCTGGCCGCCATTTTTGTTCCAGTATAGCGGAACTCATTCAGAATCTTAAAGATATTTAAGTTATTAATCTCCCTTGAAGTTTTGAAAATGATTCAATAAAGCATCTGGTTTGATCAAAAGTCCATGCAGTAGGAAAACCACGCATTGTTGTTGTTGTGATACATGAAAATTCAAATGACTATAACTTCACTGAATACGGTCAGATTCTAATGAAAATTACAAATTAGGACAACCTTGTATTGAACTGCCTCAATACAAAGATTCACCGAATTTAAGGATACCTATCCAATTTTAATCGTGAAATGTAAAATTCATAAATTCAACTAGTATTAATAAAGTTAAGAAAATTTTAACTTTAAGGTATTTGTCGTTGTTGTACTTACAGGTAACTACCCTCCTGATCTTTTTTCAGATTTTTCTATCCATAGGTGTCCATTTGTGAGTGAGGAATACACAACTCTTTCGTGTTATTCCGCTTTCCCCGCATACACTGTTATTGATATTACAATTTTAATGACTGCTATTGAAGATATCATCAAGGAAATGTTAAGGGGTTACAGACTTATATGGGGAAGACTCTACTATCATACTTTCATTAACTAGCCCAGAAGTTACTGGTTCTGGGCTGTTTACAAGATTTGATGACTTAAGATTCTCTAGTTCCTGAGAAAACTTGCTTGATTCATTAATGGACGGACGGACGGATGGACAGATAGGTACCGGTTTTAATAGGCCACTGTAAAATTTTTGTACAAAGCTCTAAAAGGGCCCTATCATGAAGTAATGCGCGAGCGAAATCTCAACTGAAACTATGATTGAAAAAGTTTAATGAGTCTGAGACCTACATAGCTGATATTAAGGTTAATACATTTAGGAGTTTTTTTCTTGAAAAGCAGTCGGGCCTTGCTTTGTTGGCTGAGCAAACGCGTTTCGACTCCTTTGAGTTGTCTTCAGTGACACTGAAGGTGACAAAAAAGCAAGGCGCGACGGATTTTCAAGAAAAAAAAGAATTAGCCTGTGAATATCAAATAAGCAAAGTAATTGACTACCTTTAGGAGTTTTTTATCTTCACTATCACACAAAAAGTGTTCAATATGCAGAGGATTAATATATGTTAGACAGGGGGAAAATCTTCTTCACTAGCATTTTTCAGGCATTTGAAAAATTCAATGGATTGAATGCAGTGTGCACCAGAAACCAGTAATGATATTTTATTTGCGCTTGATGGTTTTCGTTATCAAAATGGCATATTTTCACTCGAATAAAATTCATTTTCATTTGCTGAAGTACAACGCAATAAGGTAATCTTTAAGACATTTCATGGAGGATTAGTTGAAACATTTTTCCGAAAACGTCGCAAGTGCTTCCCCCAACCTCTTCGGAGGGTCACCAGCTTCAACGAAAGTAACTGTAACAGACGGTGACAAAAATATTTTTGATGCCAGTGTTGTTTGAAAAATCAATGAAAACAAACCCTTTTGGTCAGCCAAAAATGTAAGCTCTTTTTCAATTTTAATTTAAGTGGGAAGTCTGTTGTCTGCTTCGGCTCATTTTCAAGGCTTTGTGCTGATTTGCAAAACCCGCTTGAAAACGCAACCTGTTTATACGTCCTTATGTCACAGTCGTTTTTCTTCGCACGGGTCGACACGTCACATAAAAGTATTTCACCTGGTTTTTCCTCGCTCTTTCACCAACATGAGTTTTAATGTTTGCTGGGCGAGTTCTGGCTGGCTAATATTGGATTCATTTTCCCTCAGCAAAAAATCTCTCATTCTGGCATTAACCGCTAGTTGTTCCCAACCAGCCGACGCCACTTTTGTGAACGACCTTATGCTTGACAATAAAACCAGGCAACAGATACAAAATCAATGGGCATACATAGGCTTGGATTGTGAAATTTAGTTAATCCCTTTACAACACAAATTCTAGTTTTTTCTGTCGCATATTAACAACTAATCATTTTTGAGTTGTATGTAGTCACAACTACCTCTGGGTTACTCTGAAATTCACCCTTCGATGCTGGCGATTGAAAGTTTAATCATTGGAATAATAATTTTGAGTATGCAATAAATATTTTACAAAGATTTTCAGGCTGCTTTTACCACTCTTTGCGTATTTCTGTACACAACCCGTAGGTACTTGCCCATATCAAGCTGAATTATTGGCTGCATATCTCTGTGAACGAACATCGCGCTCCAAAAATTCAAGGAAATGTAGCTTATCCAATATACTCCGTGGCAGTTGCGTATTAGTTTATACGAGTATTTTGAAAGCGGTGTTCGAAAGTAAATCTTCGACGCTGTGGAAGACCGAACGATTCTTCGCTGAAGAAGATCAATAGATTTGATATACATATAAGCTAGCTCAAAATGGAACATAGCGCTATGTTTTTATTAGTGCATTTTGCATGGCAAGAATAATACCAACTAAGCCTAGAAGTTTGAAGTTATTGAAAAAATTTATCGCATTCTGTTCAATGTAAGTACTTGCTTTACAAAGTTCGAGTTTCACCTATATGCTCATTCTTTTCGAGATAGTATGAAAAAATCAGATGAAGGTTTCTAATTTTAAACCTAGTTGCACTAAAAGTGAACCTTTTTCCAGGTCTTATTGAGTCTAGCTTAACAATATGGCCCTTGTTGATGACTCACGAATCTTTATAATAGGGACCCATTTCGAATTTAATTTTTCTCTTAAATTCACATGAACAGATCCTATAGTCCCAGCAAAGTAAAAAAATTTTCATCAAGCCAAAACTTGATGGAAAGTTAATTCAACGTTGAATTGATCTAAGTCTCTTTGAATCTTCTATCTAGATTTGAATTTGAATGGAACTTTTAAAGCTTCTTCCACTTTCATATTAAACGTTTCCCATTACGCCTTTTTAAAGTTCATGAAAGAAACTTTACCATTATAATGTGTCTTAAAACGTTATTGAGGATATTTATGAACCGCTTACACAGTTTTAAGTGTAGCTAGAGTTGATGCCTATCACTTCACATCTGTTGGACGTGATGAAAGGCTAGCAGACTTTGTTTAGAATTTTCATTTCGCTATATATTAAGTAGTTCTCTTCATCTCGACGATGCTGTTTCATACATACTAATGGGCTTCAGCACCGCATCCTAGTGTCTGGCGAATGTTAATAAATTCAGCATAGCCTTCAACATTCCTCAGCATTCTATTCGTTAGTGATAAAATCACGGCTGTTTTTTTTGGAAGAAGATGAATACATTTTCGCCAGCAGTCTGATGAACAAACCCCTAAGAGTACCACAAAAATTGTTCATGAATATCTGAACATACTGAATTCTGTAGGAAACACAATTTGCGCAGGCTTTTCTGGATGCCAGGGCACAGGCGGTATGCGGATAATGAGAAAGCCGACGTTCGAGCAAAAGAGGGCTCAGAGTCTTTGCCCTAGCCTCTCACACATGCACAAGTTAAATTGCTGATTGAAGACTATGTCGGTGGAACTTTGGCGAGTTTGAATGTGACAGCTGTAGAATTTGCAAGAAATAACCAGGCTTTCTATCGAAACTAAATAAAAATAGAACTTTAGTTGCTTCCGCCCCAATTATGCTCACTTGATCAGGATAGGTATTGCTGGAGGTCTCATTTGCCAACGGTGCTTAGAAAAGGATGAAACAACCATACACGATTATGAATGACTGGCTGCAAATATTTGGTGTCACAGAAATGAGCTAGAATATTCTTACGGATACTTCGTTACTTTAACGAGTCGAGTCTCAAGGATGGGCTAATAAAGTCTAATGAACCAAATTTGCGCGCTCAAGAGTGGTCTACACAACCATCTTGCCCCAAAAATACAAACAGACAAACCCCTAAGGACGCGCTTTCCAAAGATTTTAGCATGAATGTCGCCAAGGTACGTGGCAGCATGGGGAGTGTCGGTGAGTAGTTCCGCTTTCGGGCCTTTGCTTAGAGATAGTTAGAGTATCATTATCTTGATTGAATGTGTCGGTACTCGAGAAGGTGATATGGTCGGTACCACACTTTGGCCATATTTCCGTCCACCCAGTTGCGATACGTTCTTATTTTAAGCCAGCATGTATTATAACTGAGTGGGCTTATAGATCGTCTGAGGAATCACTCGAAACAAATCTTATTGTCACCAACGGGATTCGGTTTACACAGTGAGTAGTTGTGGTTCTGGTTTCCTAGCAGTATCAATAATTCTTAACTGCATAATGTAAAAGAACCTCAGCTGAAAAGTCATCCGGTTGCGAAATTTTTTCGTGACTTCACTGAAAACATTGCCTCTTCAAGCTTCCTTATTGTAAAGAATGGGCAAATCATTCTTCCTGACAGGCTGCGCCAACGCGAAGAAGATTAGTACAGCAGAGCCCTGCACTATTTGATCCATTCAGTCTGTTTCGAAAAAAAAGTGCTTCTGAAAGGTAAAAAGGCTCCAAATATTTCTATGCAGTATACATCTTACAAAAACTTCAGTTAACAGCAAGCTTTACTTACATCTATGGCTTTGGACAGAGCGTCGTAGTACTTGGCACCCACTCATTTTTCAGTAATTTTTCTAGACCACTAGTGCATAGTAGCGTTTTTTGTGCTGTAGCTGGCGTACCTGACCTGCAGACGTAATAAGGGTCTTTTTAGAGTTCACTATGTCCTCAGCTGCAACCCTTCGATTCCCCAAAGCTGGCCATGGCCGCATTTCAGCAGGATATCTACACCGCTGTTATGTCTTAGTTTTTAAATTGTCTCAATAAAGATGCATCCACATTCGATGGAACTATTCAATATGCTCGCGGGCGACTAGATCTGCCATCATCGAAAATTCGCGTTCTACGCATGTTCAACCCACGTTATATGCATCTTCAACCCATACATTCATTTCGTTCTTGAACAATTAGGATATGTTTTAGAAAAACATGTGAAAAATAATAACTCTTTATGTAACAGTAATTTCAACAGAAACGCTTCACGATCAGTTAAACTTAACGCATAATATTGTTCATTAAATTTCTAACAAACTGTACCCACGCCATTTTAATTATAAACGTACAAAATGCTGCAAAGCATTTCACATCAAAATACTATACTATTTAACTTTCAAATATTTCCATCGTCCGCAATAAATCAATCAAAAGAATAAAAGATTAATTTTACCGCTATAATGACGAACATTGTTGCAAATCCATAACATCTAGTGTGGATATTAATTATATTACCATCATGCTGCCATATTTCCTCCATCCAATCAAAAACGATTCCTATTGCATAATTTCTCTTCATCATATACTCATATTAAGCTCAAATCAACGAACATACTCGTATGGTTTCGTATCCCCACAGAGATTTAGATACTCTCGACTATTCTCCAAATACGAGTATCTTTATTAGAAAGCCTATAAAGTTTAGCAGTATAACCAACATTAATATCCTACCAGCTATTAATTGGTATTTCTTGTGGCTTAACTTCGTTCGATGGTTTGGGGCAAAACCAATTTAGCGTGCAATAGTTTGATTTAAATTACAAGAATACGTGGAAGACGATAGAATTAGGTAATTGTTAAATTTATGTATTTAACGTTAACTGCACAGATGCTGGCTGTGATTATTTGGACCACGTGTAGTTTATATCGACTAATTACAAAACTCATTAAGTTTGCCAAGCTAATGAAATTTCGTACAGGATAGTGTTGAGAACGATATGGGTCTTGAAAGATATTTTCTCGTATGAAGTTGACGAAAAGGTTGTTAACCCTTCCTGACCAGAACAATCCAAACTGAGTTCGTAATAAAACAATTCCTACTCAAAGCAGTAAAATTTGATTCAATCCTTTAATGACACACATCTGTCCTGTAACATGTGTCGCTTTCAACTTCGTCCAAGCGAATAATTTTTAGAATGAATGTATTTTTCGGTTTCCCATCGTAATCCCAGCCATTTAATGAATCCTGATGAATGCAATAATAATAAAATCAAGATACCTATCTCATCTACAAGAGGTTAACGGGTATCTAACAATAATCCCATGACGTTGGCTATAGTTACGTTTTGTTGATGAAGATACCGGCAACAACAATACGAGTGCCAGCCAAGACCAAGAACATTTCATCATATTGCACTGGTCCATAGCGGGTCCGGTTGAATTCTTGGCGAGATCCAACTGTTCCCAAGAATATTGTTTTGCCATTCGAGTTCATCCATCTCGGAACCTTAACAACAGATTGCTGGAGGAATGAAACATGTTATGGTTGTATCTTTCGAAAGAGTCACCTTTCGCCTATGGAGGTCCTTATGAATGATGGTCAACGCTTGAATTTTCTCATCGCTTAAAATCTTACCAGCAATAAATCGTACATACTCTTTATCTCGTGGATGAAAAGACCTAGACAGCAAGTATACTTCATTATTGTTTACTTAGGGTAAAGGTAGAAGTGCTTGATTCTCCAAATGATTCATTATTCATTCGCGTGGTATGTAATTTGAGTATACAGGGTTCAGTCGGTGCTGAAGCACGAAAGAAATGATTCGTGTAATTACAAAGAGGGGGAAAAAAAATAAGAAGAAACTGCTTCAAGTTCTTTTTTATTTCTGTTTATTTTTTTTAGCAGTTGCTCATCCACAGTAAAACACACGTTATGTTACCTCACGATTCATAATTTAACATCTGTTCACTTCTACTGAATAATATTGTACCATTTTGCGGTCAAGATGTTGTATCACGACAAGACGACGTGGTCAGTGAATTTGTCTTGTAAATGATGAGTCCCGTTGCTTTTGAGGTTACAATGTGCGATGGTTTTAGGTAGAAAAGTAACCTCGATCTCACCAGATGCGAAATTTTATCCGACTCTCGATTACCATGAGAACGTGAGTTCTCCGAAGTAAATTGATTTGAAAATAATTACTCTCTAATGAGGCTGAATTTTGATGAGAATTAATTTTTCACTTTAATGAAATTCTGGTGTTTGCTGCATGAGTGTGGGTGTGGGATAAATCAGAAAGAGGGACATTGCTGCCACTGATAATTAGTCACGTTTAACTTAATGATGGAAGCGAGTTTATTCATTGCCTTGAATATTCTTTTGTAAAAAAAATCAATATGCGTTTAAAAGCGGTACCTGTCTCTCAGTCCGTCACAGCAAGTTTTCTCAGGAACTAGAAAAGCTAGAAGCATTAAATCTTGTGAACAGCTCAGAACTTCTTGGTCCCTGTGAGTGTCCCCCCCCCCCCCCATATATAGATGTCGAGTAGACTGTCAAATGAGAGGTCTCGATGAGATCTTTTAATATCTCTTGTTGACATCGCAATATCCGTAGCGGCATAAGCGAAAGAGCACAACAAAAATGTGCCCTCCTCGAGAATGGACACCTGATAACCGAAAAATCTGAAAAAATCACAGATTTTATTCTTGATGAGTACAACGAAATGTACCTCAGCAGTCGAAATTCACTCAACTTTGTTAGAATTGTATGATCTATTAATTTGACATTTTCTCAAATGCAATCGTGAGGGTGCCTTTAAATTCAATGAAATTTGACGTTCAGATGGCTACTTGTAAGACTCATCAACTATAAATATTTCGGAAGGATCGAATAGTATTTAACGAAGCTATGGTGGTCTGAATTTTCCTGCAGTACAACAACAACAACAATACATGGCTGCGGAATAATATGCGCTTCTAATTATCTCCGACACTACGGGATTGTTAGGATTTTGCATGAAAAACTCAGGAAGGATATACTCGTATATCATGAAACATCTCTGAGAGTTCATTCAACGAGTGGCATCAGTAAGCGTAAAACAAATGGCGGCCGTTTTAAATAAGAATATTTACTTTTCTCCCAAGTTCAATGTTGAAACTATTAACTCTCGGTGAAAGCGAATATTTTATAGGTGAAAAAATCATGAATCGCTTCACACCCAAACAATATCCTGAAATAGTGACGATGTACATTGAAAATAGTCGTTGCGTTGTGTTAACTCATCGCGCATATCGTCGAAAATATCGTGGCCAACAGACACCGTCTGACAACACTATTCGCCGTTCGATGTCGAATTTTGTTGAGTACGAACAGTGGGAGATCGTCATCATGTCGTTCATCGACAACCAAGACGATCCAACAAACTGGTTGAAAACGCTTCCCAGAACAGAAAAGTGTCATATCGTTGCCATTTTGGCATCAGTGGGACCAGATTGCGGCGCATTTTTAAGAATGATTTGTATTTGTTTCCACTTAAGATGCAATCATCACAAAAAAATATTGCATAGACCGCTCAAATGGTTGACACTGAACTTAATTTTTGGAAGCGCAATTTCTGTGGGCCTTAATAAGATAAATTGTCACATTTAAGTGATGGAGAATCCACACAAAATCCATGAAACGCTTGCATTTGCGCCAAAACCATCATTGGGTTTTCAAAGAAAACAAAGCAGTCGATGGAAATCCATACCGGTGGATTATGTCTACTTCCAAATGCGTGAAAAGGTCACACTGCCACACTGCAAATCAATCAATCCAGTTTCTGCAACCAAAATTCCATGGACGTTGGTGTCAAAAGGAGGCGACATTAACTGGCCATCTAGATCGCCAGATTTGGCTAATCCGGACTTCTTTTGGTAGAGTTATTTGAAAAAAATGTACTCCGGCAAACTTCAGACCATTGACAAGGTCAAGGCCAACATTCGTGCAGAAATCATCGCTTTACCGCCCAAGATGCTTGAAAAGGTGATGGAAAATCCAACAAAAAGGGCATATTTTGCTTTGATTACAATGTCGGCCAAGCCAATGGTAAATGGTAGTCATTTTTCTATCTTGACCAATGCACAGGTTTGATTTGGATGAAATTTAAAAAGTGTAATGAACCCCACAATAAAAAATCTTAAATCATTCTAGCAGATTTAACAAAAGCGACCATTGAAAGATCAAAAACCATAGAAAAATCTTTCTTATTGTAGCTGTAACCAAATCTTCAACCAATGTTGATGAAATTTAGTGATATGATAGAAACTTAAAGAATCTAGTGAATAATAAAAAAATTGAAGGTCGGCTCTCAATTTTCAAGTTGCGGCTACTCAAAGTTCTAAAATTTCAAGACCCATAAATGTCTCAATTTTTATTGGCTTTATGCGCCACTCGATATTGAGATACATGTCAATGAGATAAGATTTTGGTGCTTACCTAAATTAAGGCTTCTAAAGTGGTAGCGGTTCAAAAGTCCTTTTTTCAATTTTTGTGGCCCTCTAGCGGCCAAGTATCTCAACGGATTTCGAATAAACTTACTATTATTTGTTGAGGCAAGTTTTTCTCCGCTACCAAAAATGATGAAAATCGGATGGTAAATAAAAAAAATCCAAAATTTTAAACGTAATATTTTTACCTTCTTTTTAGGTTATTGTAAAATGATGTTTATTACAATACCCTACTAAAACTGCAACATGTCTGTCCGTCTGTCTGTTCAGCAAGGTTTCTCGCAAACCGCATAAGCTAGAAATATAATATTTGGTCAGTATGTCAAAAGTGGTGCCCCCTTGAAAGTTGCAGTAAAAAATTATTTTTATAAGATTTAAAGGAGGATCTCCTCATATAGGAGGATGACCCTTAAAAAAATTTTGTTTACCAAAGGTAGTCGAAATGAACATTAAGCCAAAGATCTTAATGAGAACTTTTCAAAACAGGTCTTAAACCGACACTTTCCACTTCGACGGGTGCAGGAGGAGGGGAAATGTTCGAGAAATTTGTGTCCCCCCACTCCTGATTGGACATCATTGGACAAAAAAATCTGAAAAAATCATGAAAGTATGTGTTTATGAGTACAAGGGCGACAAATGCCTCCTGATATTTTAGCTATCGTTCTCGATTGCGAAAGCGCTGTAACCACTGTTGACATGCTCATTCTGTTAGCACGTTTTCTTCATAAAGTCTTCTTACATTTCGGTTTACCTCCACTGCGTTGTGTGCTTTTAAACAGAGATATTTGCTATTCCTTGAGAACAATCGTGAATCATCGGGAAATTGTGAAAAGGACGAAAAACCATCTGTTGCCCAGTGAAGTTGCACTTATTGTTGCAGGCAACTTACTGGCTACCTCAAAACTGATCCTTGAATGTCTTGATCTTCGACCGTCAACAATTGGCATCTTTTTTCATTGAGCAACAATAAAAGTACTAAACTATAAGTGGAGCGCAATCCGAAATTTAAATCGCTGTGGCCAGCCCTGACGATTTATAGGCACCATCGCTGACGCTACCTGTAATGCTTGTATTGAAAACGATGCGACCTAAAATTTGTTGTGTAAATTTTTAGCTTTTTTTATGGAGAAAACAAGCATAAATAGAACACAAGAACTCTTGAGGCTTCTTCGCTTTACAAAACGATTCCATTATGCAGAGAAAATTAGTGAAATAATGAAATCCTCTGAGTGGTCGAATGGTCTCACTACCTCTCCAAAAACAATAGCAGAGGGTCCCTGTACTGTCAGTCAAACAAATGCCTACATTCACAAAAACTGATATAACAAAACCAAAAATTCCTATTTTTGTCGTACAAGATTTCAAGGGCCATAACTTCATCAAGTATATAAATTCTTCTAAAAATTGCAGGGCAGTATGAGATCATTTCTTCTACTTCTTGAAATCAAAGCTGCCTCTACTTGCAAAAAATTGAAAAGCATGAAATTAACGAAGTGAAAAGAATTTTGACTTCTCAAGGATTCGTTACCCGAGTTTTAATAATTTAATGACTACTTTTAATAAAAATTGTTTTGAAAATTTTTTCAGAAAACGGTTTTAAGACACCATCTTGCCTTGTCATCAAATTCGGTAACCTTAGCTTCTGTGGTTACCGGGAAAATTCGCTGTGACAAACAAATAAATAGATCCTCAAAAAGGTAAAACTCTTGACAAGGGGGGTTTTTCGAACAAAATATTTTCAGTTATCAGTGTCAAAAGCTACTCTTACTAAACCTTTGAAAAGAAAATAAGACATGCAATCGAAATTGATATGTACATATTTATAGGCTGCTGTATTCATCTTGCCGCTTGAGTCCATCAAAGTCACTTTTTCAGGTAGAAATACCAACAATTGATGGCCTCAAGTTCGACAGGGCAAGAGTCAATTTCAATTCAAGGGCGACAGCATATCTGCTAAAAAAGGAGTGTTATGATAGAGCGACTAACCATGATGAAAATGTCATGTAAAATAGTGATATTAATATTTGGGTGAAATAATTAGAATCAGATTTGAGCTGTTTAATCTGGGGATTGAATTGGTGGTTAGTCTCTTCCATAGTTGATCGGTAAAAAGCAATTGATGCCGTTTTGATCTGGTACTAGAATCTCCGGAGTTTCAAATCCGATTTGATCACGAACGATAATTCCTCTTCAATATTCTTTTTGGATCCACATCTTCTGAGAAAGCACAGCCTAGTTATCAATGCCCGAGTCCAGCTAGTGCCAGCCTATTTCAGAGGAAGCGAAGAATCATTCCGTCTTCGGCATCTAGCCTGAGAAAACTAAAGCCAAGAATTTAAGTTTTCGTGGTGGAGAGCGGTATTTTCATTTTCCTTGATTGTATGCTAAAACCGCATCTTGTAGCCCGCATACTCATATTCTTCAGGGTATATTTCGTGGTTTTGTTGTTAAAAAGAGGGAAGAATACCGAACACTAACGTTAGCAGGTTATGGGCATGCGTCGTAACTTGATTTCCTCCCTATCTAATATCGGGAGAATATTGTTTCCCAAATATCCACAGTAGAGAAGAAATTTTATCTCTTTTATAGAGGCATATCACTACTTTCTACGGCGTACAAAATATTTTCAAAGATCTTCGAAACTGAAATCAGATCAAACGCCAAAAGTATTATTGGGGAGGTTCAAGATGGATTCAGAGCAAGTAGATCCACGATAGACCAATTGTCAACAGTCAAGCAGATGCTTCAAAAATTCTAGGAGTTCAACATAGACGTACACCAAATTTTCGTTGACTTTAAGCAAGCATACGACAATTTGATCGTAATGTACTGTACCAAATAATGCTTTGCTTTGGTACCCCGGCTAAATTAATCCGTCTTACTAAAATGACAACGACGTCGACAACTTCCCAAGTCCGCATCAATCACCAACTCGCCGATGCTTGTGACACGAATATCGGACTGGAGCAGGGAGATGGGCTGGCCCCATTGCTATTCAATTTAGCTCTGGAATACGTCGTAAGAAACTTATAAAGGGTAAGTTATTATACAAGATGAGCCACAGCGAAGCAAAACTAATAGGGCTACAAATCAATGAGGATAAAACAAATGCCTAAAATATCACATTTGGCAGATATAATATCGAAAATGTGGGCGGATTTGTGTATTTAGGCGCCAAAATAACGAGAACCGGTAAAAAAGAGACGTAATGCGCCGAAGAAAACAGCTCGCAAATAAAATATTTTATACAGTTTTGACGATTTCGGAGACCAGTTGCGCACACATGAAAACAAAGCTCCAAGCATACAAATCTGTGATAAGATCTGTGCTATGCCATGAGTGTGAAACATGGATCCTAACCCAAGCATCCGCATAAATATTGGATGCCTTCGAGAGATGGGTCCTGAGGCGAATAATCGGAGCGAAGCTAGATGGGGACCAATGGGGAATTCGATACAACCGTGAGCTGTATGAAATTTCTGACGAGCCGGAGGTCTAAACGATTGTAAGACTGCGGAAGCTGCAAAGCGCTGGCCTTATGAACATGAGTGAACGAAGATTACCCAAAAAGGTATTCGTTATGAGAACTGAAGGGTGTACTAAAACCGTAAATTAAACCGAGGAAACGCTGGTCTGACTTGGTCGATGAAAACAGTTCATTGCTGGTGAGATTTTGAAACTGGAGGACGTGGTCAGATCGAGACAGTTAGATGCACTTGTTGTAGAAAGCCTAGGCCGCGAGGGGCTATAGTCCTACGAAGAAAAAGAAGAATAGTAAAATGATAATTGCACTGCAAATGGACAACGTATTCTGCATTTCTTTGCGAATTCATATCAAAACTTGTATATTTTGTATCGCTGCCATGACCAGCTAAGTCAGCAACTTTAGATATCAATAATGAAAGGTGTGAAGTCTAGATTAAATATCACAATTTGAATATTGAACATTGTTTATTTCGACAATTTGTGCAGGATTATCTTTTTTAAAATATACAATAGGAACAACATCCAGGTTGGTTAAGAAATGTTGTCATCAGAGCAAATTAAAATTGCAAAATAATGAACGAAGAAACATCACTTTGCGCTGGATTTTCCTAAAATGCGCTGGTAGCTGGTTGTAAAAAGACAGCTTTAAAACACCACTTAAATTCATCTATATCAATAATGACCGAACTAATCTCTCAATCATCAGAAACACAACATTTTTAATAACTTTGAAATAATGTATATTTGAAAAGACCAGCAATATCTGAAGCTCGCAAATTTAATTCTGCTATGAATATCCATTTGAAAATCTTCCTATGAACTCGCCTCACCTTAACATACCCTTGACTATAGCCTGGTGTCATTTTCAATGAAAGAAAAATGAAGTAAACTCCTAACAGCAACACAAAATCAGCATCATGTATTAGGGCAAGGTACCGTTAACAAACCTCATGCCCATCTTTAGATATTTTCAAAGAAGTAGCACACACCTTACTTTACCTTGTCGTGAAGCCACACTCTACACGCACCTCTTAAGCTTGCCGGCTACTGAGTTAGTACCTTGATCATTTCAAATCATCTAGAAGCAACACAAGCAGTAACACCAATTTCAAGGTGTATCTGAGTTCATAAATGTAAATTCTACATTATTATAGTATATCTACCACATACTGTCTCTTGTGTTGGTGAAGCAATCGATGGCCGTGCAAACATATTGAACCTCAATGATTTCGAATGTAGGGCGAAAGGTAAAATGGATGAAAACAAAAAAAAATGTTCGAAGGTGAAGTAAAGATGAACTGAAATGTGACTTAAGTGCTCGGACAATGTTGTAGATACATTCTGGATCACTTCAACTTTCTACAAGATTGTATCTTGGCAGCTTAATACCGACCTTATGCTACCACCCATCATTTCTTCACGTGTATGATCCGGAAATCGTGAATATCAGATTAATTTTACGCTTTGTTGATCGCATGAGAAAAATCTTCAACAGAATCTTTTAAGCTTTTTCCATGTTTGTGCAACAAAATAAGTCGACAAGGGAGAAATGGAAAAAGTTAATTGAGGTGAGCATAAAGCTGAAGAACCATCAGAAATTCGTTACCAAGACTGCTTGAATGATTAAATTACTTATCAATTAGAAAAAAAACTTAAATGGGATTGAAGTACGTCGTCTTGGTCTTGAGAAGGAGAAACAAATCGGCTAGTGAAAAGGTTACCCCGAAGCTAACTTAATTTTCCATCGCTTGTAAACCCGGAAGCGCCATTATTGCGATTTAGTTCATTTGATTGCCAAGCGGAATCATTGAATTTTAATCCATTAAACCAATGGCTATAGGTAATGGTGCAAACTCGTCTTCGAGTGGTTGAAATGCAATTGGCGTGAGAGAGGTTATTGGCAAGGATACAAGTTTTGTAATGGTTAATTAACTAGCAAGATGCACATTTTATGATGTTAGAGCAAGATTTGCATTATATTATGAAATTAGTTAGGCTGGGACCTTGTTTTGATAAGTGGTTGTTACTTTTTTATTTAAAATTGAAAGCTGACAACATTTGAATGAAGATTACTTTTTATGTTAAATGTTTAAACGATTTCCAAACGATATGTTTATTATTTGAAGCCCGTAAAAATTATTGGTATTTCTTCAATGATGTGAAAGCATAATAACATGGTGGAAACAAAATAATAATGAAAATGATCAAATAGAAGAGGGCTAGCAACGTATATAAACGTTGGAATTGGTTGACTCTGTAACGCTATTAAGCATGCGATGTAGCGACTGCTATACTGTTTTATAGCGAGAGTGTTTATACGAGTAATAGCTGTTTTTTTTTCTTTTAATAAAACATGCCTCCTTATTAAAAGACTTAAAACTTATTGTTTGCTGAAGATTCTTTCATATCGAAATGGTTTCAACAAGGAGGGGATTAAACGTCGGGCTCAAAATGAAAGTTCCTTAAATTCTATTATCGTTATTATTATTTTCCTTTATTTGAGTCATGTATTTTCCTTTATTTGAGTCATGTAGTTTTTGTTGTTTATACTACTGCTGTAATGCAAATTCTAAATTATACGAAAGGTTCAGGTGTCCATTTCCTGGAATTTATCAAAAAAAATTCCTGATCTTTGTGTGAAGTCTTTCAGCTTGTTGCGGTCTAAATTGAACTGAATTTGAAATGTTGGAGGACTCTCGAATGCACTTCTTCAGCAAGAAACACCATCAGGACGAGTTTCGAATCCAAAAGAAGAGGTATCGTGTCGTTGTAGTATTCCTCGAATTTAATGGTAAGAACGGTTAGTTCTCATGGTTTTTCCGTTGACTTCCCTTAAGCCAATCGGGTCACCGACAAAGATATCTAGCCCATTACATCGTGGCATCCCCAGATGAGCTAGGAAACGTGAGATATGTATCAACACTAGACCATGCAGTTTTCAACCTCCACTATTACGGTGAGTGAACTCTCCATTTTGGTAAATTCTTTTCAGTTAATCAAATACTTGGTTACCTGATAGGGATGGCGGTGTGGGCCCGCACTGGGTAATACTATCATCGTGGTTCTGTAATACGAAACCATGTATAGATCTTGAATAAGGGTTTCAGGCGGCTGAATGATGCTAAACTTAAAATTCTTTGTTTATCAGTCCGAATGAAAGTACTTCATGTGGACAAATATGGTATGAGCGTCGAGTGCATGATGATCATCCTTTCGGCATTGTTTCTTGGTACAACGCTTTAAACCAGGTTACTCACTTTTGCGCAAAAATAGACGATTCAAATGAACACTTTAGTGTGCTGGTGTTTAATAGGTATAAGCTGAAGTTCTGGTCGGCACCAATACCAAATGCATTTTCCCGTTCAACGTGCTGATCTCCCAATAACGCATTACGAGCTGCATTGATTTAAGGAAGAAGATGATTAGCTACCTAAATAGCTAACTATCTAAAGCCGGAATGTAATTTTCCGCCATTGAGATGGAGTATCAGGCAGTGATGTGGGCGCTGGAGACGCTTCTACCGTAAATTAAAGGAGCACAGTTTAAAGTCATACTACAGGGTTTTATAATAGGTGTTATTTTAATATTAAAAGAAATGGCTAACTCCCCTAAACCCGCAGATAGGCCTCGGAATGGATTGGACTCACGGCAACAAATTCGCAAACGAAAAAAGGACTATGGCATTAGATGCTGGAATGTCAGACCACTCAATTACCCTGGCGCTGTTAAGGACCTTTTACAACAGGCCAGTCATTATCAGTCAAAAATACTGGCACACAATATTTAAAAGTGGGAAGCCTACTGGAAAACGAGAATCCGGAGTGGCCTTCATTTTAAGGCAGTCAAAGAACGGTTGTGTGCGATCCGTATAAAAGCGAAATTCTTCAAAATCTGGCTGATTAATGCTCACGCCCCGACCGAAGAAAAGGACGAAGAAACGAAGGAAACGTTTTACAATCACCTGAAAAGACTGGTCGACTCATTGCCCACAAACGACGCAAATTTATTCTGGGTGATTTCAACGCTAAGGTCGGCAATGAGCTATCTCATCTGGGAACGACTGGAGGATATAGCCTCCACGATGAAACAAATGACAACGGCCAGCGCCTGATTGACTTTGCATGTAGCAGAAATCTAGTCATACGTTCGACTTGCTTCCCACATCGACGCATTCATAAAATGACCTGGGTGTCACCGGATGGCAACACACAAAACCAGATCGATCATGTTCTGATCCAACAACGTTGGGCCTCGAGCATACTTGACGTCCGTAAATACCGAGGAGCCAATTGTAACTCAGATCATTACTTGATCAGATTAACCTATCGATGTCTTATGTCAACGGCATATTCAGCGAAGACCAGTCCGCTACAAAAATTTGCCATCGAAAGGCTCCAAACGGCGTCTGTGGCCAAACATTTCACGGATACCCTTGACAACCAGCTGGCTCCCACCTTATCAGACGCATCGTCAAAGACGAGCAACGAGCTCTGGATGGAAGTGAAAGCGGTTATTAAGACCATGGCAGAACAGACGATCGGACATCAAGCCAGGCGCAAGAGGAATGATTGGTTCGATAATGAGTGCCAGAATGCGTTAGATAAAAAGAATCAGGCGTACATAGAATACGTAGGTAGGAGAACCAGGACGAAGAGAGAACACTATGAAAATCTTGGAACAGTAGCGAATAAGATAATTAGAATTAAGAAAAGAAAATACTATGACGATCAATTGAGAAGTATAGATGTAAGTTTAGCGAGCAATAACACAAGACAAGCATACAAAGTAGTGAAAAGCCTGAAACGTGGCTATCAGTCCAAAACCACGCTCTGTCGTGATGACAGCGGCAATATAATCGCTGATGAAATAAAGATTAAGGAAAGATGGGCATCATATTTCACGAATCTCCTTAATCCTTCGCACAGCTCCAGAACATCGGAGCCTATAAATGTCTGCGGAGATTGGCCCCACCAGCTCTGGATGAAGTTTGTTCCATCATCAAAGCCCAAAAGAATGATAAAGCGCCGGGCATTGATGAGATTTCAGTGGAGCTCATCAAATATGGTGGCAGAAGTGTTCATCAAGCTATTCACAAAGTCATCCAGTACATTTAGCAACACGAATATATGCCGAAAGAGTAGAGCCAATCAATTATATTCCCTATCCACAAAAAAGGTGACAAGCTACAGTGCGAAAATTATAGAGGCATACACTACTTTGTACGGCGTACAAAATATTTTCTAAAGTCTTAGAAAATAAAATCGGATCATACGCGAACAGTGTTATTGGGGAGTATCAAGGTGGTTTTAGAGCAGGTAGATCAACAACAGACCAATTGTTCACGGTCAAGCAGGTACTTGAAAAATGCTGGGAGTTCAACATAGACGTACTCCAAATTTTCGTTGACTTTAAGCAAGCATAGGATAGTATTGATCGTAACGTACAGTACCAAATAATGCTTGATTTTGGCATCCCAGCCAAATTAGTCCATCTTACCAAATTGACAACGACGTCGACGACCTCCCTAGTCCGCATCAAAAACCAACTCACCGATGCCTTTGACACAAATATCGGACTAAAGCAGGGAGGTGGGCTGGCCCCATTGCTATTCAATTTGGTTCTGGAATACGTCATACGTAAGCTACTTGTTGATACGCGAGGTACATTACTCGAGCCAAGTAGTAGCCTATGCGGACGAAATCAACATTCTGTCACGGTCATTAACAACTGCCAAAGAAGTCTTCCTGAAACTAGACAGCGAGGCAAAACTAGTAGGGCTACAAATCAATGAAAATAAAACAAAGCTCATGACGCAGTCGAGGAAAAATACCTCAAATACACAAAATATCACACTTGGCGAATACAGTATCTGAAATGTTAGCGAATTTGTGTATGTAGGCGCCAAAATAACGAAAACGGGCAATGAAAGAGGCGAAATACGCCGAAGAATACAGCTCGCAAATAAAATATTCTATTCAGTATTGACGATCTTGAAGACTAGCTGCATGCACAGGAGAACAAAGCTCCAGGTATACAAATCTGTGATTAGACCTGTGTTATGCTATGGGTGTGAAACATGGACCCTAACCCAAGCATCCGCAAATATATGGAACGCCTTTGAGCGACGGGTCCTGAGGTGAATAATCGGAGCGAAGCTTGACGGGGACCAATGGCGAATTCGATACAACCATGAGCTGTATGAATTTTTTTACGAACCGGAGTTCTCAAGGATTGTAAGACTGTGGAAGCTGCAATGGGCTAGACACATGAATCGGAATTGGAAGACGCGGTCAACGGACCGAGATAGTTAGAGGCGCTGTTTGCAGGAAGTGTAAGCCCGAAAAGGGCTGCAGTGCTAAGAAGAAGAAGAAGAAATCGCAAAGTGGCTGCCCTATGCCCTCGATAGCCTCACGAACTCCATCTTTGAGATCTTGAATCAACGCTAGACTGTTGGCTTAGACCTTCTCTTTCACGTGGCCCCAAACGAAGAAGGCACAAGGTGTTAAATCACAAGATTTCGGTGGCCAATTCTGATCACCTCTTCAAGAGATACCACGGTCCGGAAACTTTTCTCGTAAAAGATCAATGGTTTCGTTGCTTGTGTGGCACGTAGCGCCGTCTTGTTGAAAGTAAACGTTGTCCAGATCTATACCATCCAATTCCGACCATAAATAATCATTAATCATCTCTCGATAGCGCAACCCATTCACCGTAACTGTTGCTCCAGCCTCATTTTCGAAAAAGTAAGGTCCAATGACTCCGCCGGACCATAAACCCCACCAAACAATCACACGTTGAGGATAGAGAGGCTTTTCAACAATAACTCTTGGGTATTCTGAGCCTCAGATGCGACAATTTTGCTTGTTGACGAAGCTAACGAGATGGAGATAAGCCTCATCACTCAAGATGATTTTTCGATGGAATTCCGAATCATTTTCATGCATTTCAAGGATCCAATCAGCAAAGACACGACGTTGTTGATGAACGACCGGCTTGAGTTCTTGTGTTAACTGAACCTTATAAGCCTTAAGACCCAAATCTTTATGCAAAATACGATGTAATCACGTTTGTAGAATGCCTAATTCCAAAAAACGACGAGGAATGGACAAACCTGGGTTTCTTCAACACTTTCGGCTACACCAGCAATATTCTCGGCTGTTCTTGAGTGACTTGCAGGGGTTTTATTCTTCACATCACTAAGTTGTCCCAACAGCTCGAATTTTCCCACCAATTTCTGTATTGCTTCCGACAAGGTGCTTCACGACGACCCAAAAATGTTCGAGTTTTACGAACCGTCTCTGCCAAATTTTCACCATTTTGATAGAGAATTTTAATAATTTCAATACGTTGTTGAAGCGTGTATCGTTCCAGTTTTATTAATGGCGTAGCTTCTACTTGTCAAATGTCAAAAAATAATAACTTCAAAAGTGACATCTACCGAAATAGCGGGCTATTCAAAATAACACCCCTTATTGAAAATCCCTTTATATCACAATTCTTTAGGCTAACCAATTTCAAAGATCCTGCTAGTAAATCGGGCTGTTTTGCAGAACGCTTGTAGTACCTCAGCTTTGAATTAATTCACCAATAGAGAAAGGAATATTGTGTGTCTGACGCCTTTTTGCCGAATAATAAAGAGTACGAAAGTAAGCTTAAAGATCCATAATCAAAATGAATAAAAGTGGACGTGATGAGAAATACAGACATGCTCCCTGACAATAACTAGCAAGCATCATCTGTAGAAGAGCCCCTCCGATTGCTATCATTAACCGCGGGTGAACGCTTTGAAATTGGTGCAGTTAAAGTTGTACCAAGCACAAGTTCTACGGCAATATGCCACGCTGGTTACAATGATGCAAGTTGAACATATCACCAGGCTTATGTGGCAACAAGTAAGGTGTGAATAAATATTGAGTGATAGCTAGCACAGGGTTTAATGGTGCTCCAAGCAAGTTAAGTTAATGAACTTTGGGAGATGTTATGATCGACCTGATTAGACGTATTTCTCGCTAATCTATTCTGACAGATTTTTCATCTGTTATAACCATAGATGTAAGAGAGAATGGATACGAAATGCATCGCGAGAATTGAAGCACTTTATGATGTAGCGTGAAGTTGGCGCGTTATCAGCTGTTGATTCGAATTTCAAATAAATTTGACATGACGTATCCCACTCATTTTCGCATGTTGAACTAAACGTGAAGGGGGAAACATATTTTTGTTACATTTTCCCTCCTCCTGCTCACCCTAAGCAAAAAATGCCAGTTTAAGATCTGTTTTGAAAAGATCTTTCATTTGATGCCCATTTTGGCTACCTAAGGTAAAAAAAAATTTGTAAGGGTAACCTCCCTTAAATATCTCATAATTTTTGCAATGAAATTTGACGAGGGCAGCTTTTTTGACCTACTGAGAAAGTATCATGTTTCTAGCTTATGTGATTTGCGAGGAAATTTGCTGTAACGCACGGACGGTCGGACAGACATACTAACAGGTCGTGATTTTTGTAGGGCTTTGTTAAATTATTTTACAAAACCTTAAAAAGAAAAAGTGGCAAAGACCAAATTAATGTTTGGACGGGCTCTACCAATCATGCGTCCAGAAAAAAGTTGGTGAAAATAATACGGATATATAGTAAAATCAACAGTGGTCCCACATATTTTAAACAGCATTCACTGAATAGAATTAGATAATAAAAAAAAACTCTTAACATATTCAAAATAGGGAGGCTGGATGCCACTATATACAACTGGGTTTCCAAAATACTACTGCTTGCCTCCTTAAAAATGAAATCGAAAAATATATAAAAAAATCTTGCTATTTGGTTGTGTGCAAAATTTATTGTAAAAAATGCCCAAACTTTTTAGCAATTATTGTTAACTTTTGTTTTATTGCTTAGCCCAATTTTTTTGTCCTAATTAAACTAAACAATTGAATTCAATTCACATTACATTCTTATCTGGTTTCCCCTGAACTTTTAAGCTTAGGTTTCTTCAAAGGATTTAACTGGAGTAGGTCAAAACTTGGAAAAAATGTCAAATAAACTCATGAAATAGCAATGAAAAGTCTTGTTTCAACAACTGGCTTTGCCCTAAATATGACATAATAAAATGTTAACTTTGTTACCAACTGCAAGTAGAAGGTATTTTATGTTCTCAATTACTGTCTTACCTCAGCAAATCACTCAATCACAACCGCTGGAAAATTTCCCCAATTCACTTTAGATTTATGATCATTAACGCAACTTGAAAGCCGCCAATTTGAAAATTGACTCAACGTAAAAACGTTGAAAACTCTTTAAGCCACAAAAACATCAACGTATCAAAATTTAGTTCAATGTCGCAACACAGTGTGTACATGGAGAGAATAGTAATCTGATATTGAATTCAATTCCAAAATAAATTGCTCTATGGCCGACAACCGATGAAATCAATATCAAATCATCACACTATCCCAACAGGTGTTAATATGAAAACCACAAAGTGGAAAAAGTGACCGCAGAGCAAAAAGATGAAAGATATCTTTAATACTTTTTTTTGTAATTTCGCGCCAAGAAAAAGTGGAGACAAAAAGCAAAGTAAAAAAGAAGTGTTTAAAGCTGTTGAGAGTGAATTGATATTCTTTCTATTGTACGAGCCCCTCTTATGGCTTCAATTTCAAATGAGTTCAACCGCAAAGACCACTTTTAAACTTAAAGCGATAATTTACTAATTTCAGATTTAATATCAAACGATTGGATTGGATTATTATAGAAAAAGTTTTCGATTAATGAATCAACATTTCAAGTTTAATGACGGCGGTGAGGTGATAATAATGATGAGTATATCGAAAGGTTGAAAGAGTGTTTGAATATTTCATGGAAACAGTTGAGAGGGCAATGAATTGAAGAAATAGTTTTTAAGGTTTTGGTCACTCAGAAAACCTTAATGTGGCCAGGATTGTGATAAAAAATTATTTTATTTAATCAGCAATTAACTGCTGAAAAAAGTCACCATCATACACTTATGATTTTCTCGACTACATGATACAAGACGCACTATATTGTACCTCTTTATTAAAATAAGAAATTGGCAATGTTTGCAAAGTTGAATAATCAAAACTAATGACAGGAAACTGCTGCATCATTTGAGCTAAGATTCTTACGTAGGTCGCCTGGGCTTTGAACTCTAATTTTCGGTTGATTTAGTGAGTTAGAAAAATAAGCGAATTCTAATATTTCAATTGCAAATGGCTGTCCTATAGAATTATAAATACATATTTGTCTGTTTGTTACTTACAATTTCATGACATCAATACATATATGATTCTGCGAAAAATCTTCCAAATTAAAATTCAGGAAACATAAATCCATTACTGAATGATAACATGATTCTTAAAAATTAGTAAATCATTAAATTAGCAACCTAATAAAATCCTTGAAAAAAATTCACCAAGCGAGCTCATCAAATTAACGATTACATGAAAATTGATGTTAAATTAGAGCTGAAATGAATTTTTATAATTTTCACTCCATACCCCGAAAACCTTGAAAATAAAGAAGTTTAAAAAGAAAACAAAAACTAGGTCGCGTCTTGAAGTGAATAAAAAGCGCAGCTCCATTATATTTGAGTTGATTTATCATTTACATATTTCCCCAATTCTACTTTAAATGGAAGCTGATTAGTGCAATTTTTTGCGCCTATTTGTAAATCGATAGGAATTGGAGCGAAACTGCATGTTGCGTGGTTGTTTCTGAGATAATCATTGATGAAATGGACTTTCTCAGAATATGGAATTATCTTAGGTGGTTAGATTGGGGACAAAATGGAATCAACTAATTTGGTAAATTATGCAAACTGCGGCTTTGTGCCAAATCTTTGTATTATACAAAATTTTATTTCGCGATCCTTTCAGCTGCTTGTGGTTCTTTTTTTGGATCCGTTAGAAGTGCACAGCGGTACTTTATTTAATGCAACATTTGCGTCTTTTTACATGTTTAGAGTGTACGAAGTCCAGAAACTATAACAAAATAACATATTTTCTTAAAATAAGAGACTGTTGAGTGTGTAGTATATGTGAATCTCAGAAATGATCACATCGTCAATCGCGCCGACCAAAATTCTGCAGTCCTTCCTATAAACTTAAGTAGGAAGTCTGCCTTTGGTTTTGTTCATCCACAAAGGTTATAGTGTAGATTCTTCATTTCCAATTTTATGTTGTAAATGATAAGAGACCTGCTCTACACCGACAATTGGCGAATGAAAATCAATGCGCAGAAGTGCGAAACAATTTTGTTTCGGACACCGCTGCAGGGGGCCAGTCAAGACCTGAAACGTAATTGGAAGGATTTCCACATTATGGCTGGTGAGGGTAGTTCAGAACGGGTTCCACATAAATCCTGTGTTCGATATCTCGGTGTTCATCTCGATCAGTATCTGTACTATACTGAACATGTCAAAATCATGCTCAGTAAAGCACTAAAAGTAGTCATGGCCCTTCGGCGACTCTTTCATTCCAGATACATTGATCAAAAAGTCAAAGTTATTTGTTGCAAGACCCTGGTTAGGCCAGTTTTGACATACGGATGCCAGATCTGGTACAACCAAAGTGCTAGTACAATGGAAAGATTAAGAGTTTTCGAGAGGAAATGTCTTCGTGCATGTACTGGTTTGTACAGAAAGCCTGAGACGGATTGGAAGCACTTTATATCGAATAGAAAAATTTATCAAACCGCTCAAGTGACAAGAGTCGATATCTTCATATTGAAACTTCTTCGGAATCATATCGCAAGATCTGTAACTGTGAGTGAAAACCCTTGGATTTCACAGCCGTTCCACCCTACAGACGGGTATATTGTGACTTGCCTCACTACTGGCTTCGTTCCCCCAGAAGCATTCGTGTATTTGGACATGAATCGATATGTTTTTGATTTTGACGGCGTCCCAATCATATATCACATATACCGACGGGCCACCGATAAGAAGATAAAATATCCTCCGAATCTGAGTTCACGAGACCAACAATTCCAATGGAGATACCCATTTGCTAGATTCGTTGAGGCTGGTCGAGCTGAGATGGAACAATCTAAGTATTGGTGGCTGAATGACAATGTCTAAATTATTCGTGTTTATTTTCTGTTTTTTTGCTTTTTCTCGTTACTTAGTTTTTTAGATTCGTCTCATTATTGCTACATCGTATTGTTGTTTATTTGTATTATAAATTAGGTATAGGTTTCAATATAAGGTAACTTTTTTTTTTTTGATTGAACTTATTTAGAATTAGGGTGCAACATATTAGGTATAGGATATAAGTTCATTGTTGTGTTAGTAGTATAAGTAATTTTTGAATAATGCTGGTTGGTTTTTTCACCTTTTTCCAATTGAATCAAAAAAATATCTAATAATCTTAATTAATTTAAATTTGCAAGTGTATTTTTTTCATTAAATGTGTTTAACTGATAACGTATAAATTTAGAGAGCCATTCGGGCCATTAAGTTTTTTATAGTTTAATTGTTTGGAATTTGCTTTATGTTCTTTTAAAAATTTATAACGATTGGTATTAAATAAAGCGCATTTGACTTTGACTTTGACTATGATAAGAGACCTGATGGACAAAGATTCAACGCTAATGGTATGGATTTCTCAGCACTATTTTCTACATTTGAGAAAAAACCTACTTACTTTTCAATCGGAGCGAGCTGTCCCTGCATTTCGTCTCCATTTATTGCCTTTGATCCAACACCACGTCACCTGAATAGCAAATGTCAGCGTTCGTGGTATTGATTGGTAGATGTCTTGTCTGAGCCATTTTCATTTATGGTTACACCTGCAGTGATCCAAGTGTAACAACTTCGGTTTGCTCGGGATTCTGATATGAAATCTGCCTAAAGTGTATGGAACAGTAGTCATACTCTTAGTGGGCATAGCCATCTTGAGAACATATCTTGCCTATAAATAGAAAATGCTGCTATAACCCTCTGAAAATTGTTGGATGTAGCCGATAATTTAAGTTTGAGAACATATTTCAGGGCATTCCCCTTCTTGGATACATCAGATTGTGACAAATTTCACATAATTTCTAGGCTAACTTGCTGTTGTACCTGGTCTGGTAGGAGGTCACCCAAAAGCGGCCTGCTTTGTAACACTTGTCTACAGATACATCCGGGGCCTGATAATCACAGTATGCAGCCATAAGGTTACCTTCGCAGTCATGCCGAAGCGTAGGGACTTGCCGGAGTCATTTTTGAAACACTTAACTAGTCTACTAGCCTACTCAGTCTAGCATTCCTATAAATTCTTCACACACTATATTTCAAAGGCGGAAATCACAGGGAGACCATGCGTTTGAAGTGGCTTTCATCGTAGATAATATGTTTAAAAAATTGTAGCCTGCTCAAAGCCCATTTAGAAACGGATTTGTGAAACTCGCATCAAAACCAAATTTCATCCTTTTGAATTTAATATAAGGTCTGACCTACCCACTGAGTTTTTGTAGTAAAACTTGAAGAAGGCATCATTTTTGACCTGCTTTGAAAATTTCATGTTTCTGACTTGTGTGGTTTATAAGGAAACTACTGTGACACACGGAAGGATGGAAAGATGGGCAGACAGGTTTTGATTTCAGTAGGGTGTTGTAAAATTATTTTACGAAACCCTAAAAAAGGTAGTCTTATAATCAATTAAAGCATGCACAGCCAAAAGCAGAGGAGAATGAATCACATGAAATATTGTGAACAAACTTCGGAATGACTGAAACAACACTGGAATGATGTGGGATACGATTATCACGGTCGAATTTCCGGTGCCGCTGACGCTGTTCATTAGAAACGGTTAAAACTGATCCGCTGATGCAGATTAAATGGCTTTGACTAGGAAGGATGCAGCAAACACTTTATAATTTTAAACAATTCCGAATGCCCTGACTGACTCTCTATTGCTAAGCGGTCCATCAAGCATATCCTTGCATTGCAACGCATCGCAAGTATTCACAAAAACTACACTTCTAAGTATTCATCGCTAGCATCACAACTATCCCATGATTCATATCTGAGCTTCGGATGTTTTTCGGAAGATCATTACCACCGTCGCAATCGTAAAAGTCATTGTTAAACTTAGTGTATTTAATTCAGTTCTTAACGTTTGGGCACAGGAAACTCTAACTGCTGGCATAGAGCTTAGATTCCAACAAATACCTTTTTGGGTATCCGCTGTTCATCCATACGGTTCACGTAGCCAGCCCATTGCAGCTTCCGCAGTCTTACAATCATTGAGACCTCTGGTTCGTCAAAAATTTCATACAGCTCATGGTTGTATCGAATTCGACATTGATTTCCGCCTAGCTTCGCTCAGATTATTCTCCTCAGGACCCGCCTTTTGAAGATGTTCAATATGTTTGGGGATGTTTTGGTTAGGGTCCATGTTTCACACCCATAACATAACACAGGTCTTATCACAGATTTGTATATCTGGTGCTTTGTTTTCCTTTGTATACAGCTGGTCTTCAAAATCGTCAAAGCTGAATAAAAAATTTTATTTGCGAGCTGTATTCTTCGGCGTATTTCATCTCTTTCATTACCGGTTCTCGTTATTTTGGCGCCTAAATACACAAATACGCCCACATTTTTTGATGTTATATTCGCCAAGTGCGATATTTTGGGCATTTGAGTGTTTCCACAACTGCATCATGAGCTTTGTTCTATTCTCATTGATTTGTAGATCTACTAGTTCTGCTTCACTGTCCAGTCCATGAAAAATTCTTTGGCAGTTGTTAATGACCGTGACAAAATGTTGATTTCATCCGCTTAGGCTACAACTTGGCTCGACTTATGCAACAACGTACCTCTTGTATCGACAGATAGCTTTCTGATGACATATTCCAGAGCCAAATTGAATAGCAATGTGGCCAGCCCATCTCCCTGCTCTAGTCCGATATTTGTGTCAAAGGCATCGTTGAGTTGGTTATTGATGCGGAATTGAGAGGTTGTCGGCGTCATTGTCATTTTGGTGAAACAGACTAATGCAGCTGGGATAGCATTATTTGGTACAGTACGTTACGAACAATACTGACGTATGCTTGCTTAAAGTCAGCAATAATATGATGTACGTCTGTGTTGAACTCCCAGCATTTCTCAAATACCTGCTGTAAACAATTGGTCTATCGTCGATCTACTTGCTTTAAAGCCACCCTGATACTCCCCAATAACACTGTTGACGTATGATCTGATTTTATTTTCTAAGATCTTTGAAAATATTTTGTACGCCGTACAGGGCAGTGATATGCCGCAATAAATTTCGCACTGTAGCTTGTCGCCTTTCTTTGTGGATAGGGAATATAATTGATTGGCTCCAGTCGTTCGGCATATGTTCCTGTTGCCAAATGTGCTGGATAACTTTGTGGATGGATTGGTGAACACCGCTGCCACCATATTTGATGAGTTCAACAGGAATCTCATGGATGCCCGGCGCTTTATTATTCTTTTAGGCTTTGATGGTAGAACGAACGAGCATTGGTGGGGTCAATGGAAGCTCTCCGGGAATATCTATAGGCTCCGATGCTCTGGAGCTGTGCGAAGGATTAAGAAGGTTCTTGAAATATGATGTCCATCTTTCCTTAATACTTTTTTCATCAGTGAGGATGTTGTCGATGTCTTAGGCTGATAATCTTATTTCAGGCTTGTCACTATTATGTATCCTTGTCTGGCGGTGTTGCTCGCTAGACTTACATCGATGCTTCTCAATTGGTCGTAATAGTATTTTAGTTTCTTGATTCTAATAATCTTACTCCCTACTCTTCTGAAATTCGCATAATGTTCTCTCTTCGCCATGGTTTTCCTACCTATCATCATCGAACCGATCATTTTTTTGCGGCAAGCTTGATGATCTGTGCTGCCATTTTCTTAATTGCCGCTTTCAGTTACACCCACAGCTCATTGCTTGTTTTCGGCGATGTATCTGATAGGATAGAAGTCAGCTCGTTGTCGCGGGTCTCCGTGAAATGTTTTGCCACAGACGCGGTTTGGAGCCTTTCGAAGCCGAATTTCTGTAGAGGGTTGGTGTTCGTCGAATACGCCTTTGGTAAACGGCATCGATAATTTAATTTGATCAAGGAATGATCTGGGTTAAAATTGGCTCCTCTGTATGTATGGACGTCAAGTATGTTCAAGGCCCGGCGTTGTTTGATCAGAACATGGCCGATCTGGTTTTGTGTGTTGCTATCCGGTGAAAACGACCTAGGTGATCGTTTTATGTGTGCGTCGATGTAGCAAGCAAGCCGAACATATGACTAGATTTGTGCTAAATGCACAGACAATGAGAAGCTGGCCGGTGTCATTAGCTTCATTGTGGAGGCTATATCCTCCAGTCGTTCCACTATGAGATAGCTCATTATCAACCTTAGCGTTGAAATCACTTAGAATTATTTTTATGTGGTCTGTAGGCAATGAGTCGACTACTTTTTTCAGGAGATTGTAGAACATTTCCTTCATTTTTTCGTCCTTTTCTTCGATCGAGGCGTGAACATTGCACACAACTTTTCGTTTATTGGCTTGAAAACAAAACGTGCGATTTGAACTCCCTACCCGCAATGAAGGCTACTCTAAACTCTCGTTTTCCAGTAGGTTTCCCACTTTTGAATATTGTGTGCGATCTCATGTTTTGAACATCATTTCCAGTCCAGTTCGTTTCCTAGATTGCCATTTATAATTTTTTTCGACTGGCCTGTTGTAAAAGCTCCTTAACAGCGCCAGGGTAATTGAGTGATCTGACATTCCAGGATCCAATGCCATAGTCATTTTTCCGTTTGCGAGGCCGTTGCCGTGAGTCTAATCCATTTCGAAACCCTTCTACAGGTTTCGAAACAGTATAGGGTTTTACAGGGAAGGGGAGTTAGCCCGTTGCCCAACCTCCATTCTGGCGGCATGATTATTACTTCGATTCCGTTATCAGGCGCGGAAGACTCGACTTCCCCCTCTTACGTCTCCATAAAGGAAGTGTAAATAGGATTTAGTAGCAGAGCTGTAGATGTATTTACAGTTATTAGCGTTTTTCGGCATTTAATGTCCCATTATGTGCGACTCTGAGAACCCAATGTGCGACTCTGAGAACATTTACTACCATTTAATCGTGGTGCTTGCGACCGTCTACGGCGTAGTTGGGTAGTCCTTTAATACTCTCCAATTGTGTATCTTCCATACTAAGGACTCCGAAGCGAATGTCACGTCCGGTATGGTTCCTTCACAGCCATTATGGCGTAACCTTATTGACATCAAGTAGATGAGGGCCCAATAAACAAAATTCAGAGACAACTTGACGAATTGCAGGACATGTAAATTGATGGTAGCAGGACGAGTATACATCAATACAGCTTCTCTCACAAAGTTAAATTCCCCAAAATACAAAACTGGTTGAAAATCTAACAACCTGGTGATACCCAGGTCACTTTATAGGTGCGTTGCGTCGGTATTGAAAAAAGTTGAACATGTTGACCAAAGCGATTGGGATTCAGCTGCTCACGAAGGGAGTCAGGGGCCATCGAACAATTGGCAGAAGTTCACGGTGAGCGACACCAGGATAGGGTGGACCACTTTGCTCATCTGAAATCTTAGGCCCTGGCTCAAACGAAGGTGGGGTGAGACTGACTTCTACCTGACCCAGCTCTTGAGCGGCCATGGATGTTCTTAGTGTTTCCTGCTCAAATTGGTAAGTCACGATCACCCGACGGTGAGACAAGTTAAGGTGTGAAAATTACAGAGGCATCGCTTTACTGTGTATACCATGTAAAGTGCTCTCCAAAATCATTGAAAGAAAATTAAAGCCGTACTATGAAAGTTATTGTAGGAGAGTATCAGGAAAGACGGTCTACAATTGAACAAATATTCTCAGTTAAGCAGGTGCTCCAAAGATGCTGGGATAATAACATTGACGTGCACCAACTCTTTGTAGAATTCAAACAAGTATGTGACAGTGTCGACAGAAATGCGTTGTACAAAATAGTGCTTGACTTTGGCGTCCCAGCAAAACTAGTCTGTATGACCAAAGTCGTGGCGCTAAACACCGAGTCCTAAGTTAAAGTAAACGGCGAACTAACGGACATCTTCATAATAGGATCGGGCTTAAAACAAGGGGACGGACTTGTCCCAATGCTCTTTCATATTTGGTTGAAACACGTCATCAGAAATACAACAGCTGAAACCTCTGGTACACTAATGTTCAAGTCCACACAATTGGTAGCATATACTGATGATGTGTCAATATTTCGGCACGATCAATCTCAGATGCCAAAGAAGATTTGTAGTATTTAGGTGGATGTTAAATGTCCGTTTTATATAACTGACAAAGCTCTTTCCTAACTGTTCAATATCCACAGATGTATTTGAGGTGTACTATCCTATTTCACCTTCTATAAGGCACAATTAAAGATAATATATCAGATGAAATCTTTCGATTTTATTTTCTAGGATTTTCCTTCCTTTTAAAATTCTCAGCGTTGATTCTTTCGATGCTAAAGAAATCAGCCGGTGCTTATTGGGGAGCCTGAAAATATTTACCATAGTTGGCAAATTCTTTTTCATTCGTAGATGATACCGCCAGCATTCTAGATGATAGAAGTCACCACGAACAAACTATATTGATGCTGATTGTTCCGCGGAGTTGAGAAACGGAAGTTTTTTTCAGAAAGTTCTGAGCGAGTCGACTGCGTCCATAATTTTTATCAGTGTGATTTTGTCGTCATTCCAATTGACGTTTTCATCGCAGTCTTTGAAACATTAATATCCCTATACCAATACTCTCACGTAACTGACCGAAGTGCCAACTAAATTTCAATGTCCCATTTGCAATAAATGACGGAAGCTAATCACGCCCAAGAAGTAGGCTTTTAGGGGTTTTCATTACTTAGAACCAGCGGGAAGATGTTTTTTCAGCGAAAATCCTGATTGCACTTTAACACGACGGGATCACTTTTCAGAGAGATAGTCTGCTTAGTTCTTAACCTTTCTTGAAGGTATTCGACAAAACAACCCGCAATTCCCGCGTATTTTCCATTAGCATATTTCTCAATAAACCTAAGTCAACATTTACATTGATTAGTTTGGACTAGAAAAACCCTCTACTTAGTGAATTTTACCCATATTAACATAACCAAACATATATTCGGTGTAACGTGGACTAGGTAGGGTACAAGCCCCTATAAAAACCTTGTCATCGCTCATATCTCCATGTCTTTTTCATACAGTTGCATGCTCTACTATAAGTATGGTGATGATCCTGGAGTCAGGCTCGTATCACCTGATAAGGGTATGTTGCAGCAGCTGCAATCAACACCAAGTATTCCGATGTTACAAGCCTTGTGTCAATTGGTAACTTTCGATACTGATTTTTCATTTCTTCATCCCTCATAAATTGTAAAGCTTCATGCGATACTTCAAAAATTCCAGGAAAGAAGTCCCATAATTTTTGTTTCTTGGCAATGTTTCTTGTTCATATTGAAGGCAAAGGCACGCTTAGACAAGCCATATCGGACTTGTATGTTGATAACAAGATTCAAAATTCCAGCCTCTAGTGCTGCTATCATGTGTAACGTTCGGCCTACAGAAGTTGCCCCATGCCATATCAGAACCCAATACATTAGGAGTGACACCTTTATCTGGTCCGCGAAAGCCTTCTTGTCGATGTTGTGGCGCTGCCGAAGTTCTACCACCATTGAATTTTCATAACCTTTTCTATGGCAGGGTTATTTAAAGCGATTTTAATAGTGACAATGGAAACATATGTTTGAACCGCCGCGAGTAACTAAGCTTATGTAATTTCGCGACACTCCGCGTAATATGCTTGATTTGAACTCGAAAACACCGTCATCAATAGAAAGAATTGAAACGTCAAAAGTGCCGCAAACGCCGTCATTAATGAAGAGAATTGAAACTTCAAAAGCGCCACCACCCAAATCGAGAATCAATACGTTACGTTCACCAGCGGTCTTCTTGTCCAAGCCGTAGGCAATGGCAGCAGCTGTTGGCTCGTTAATAATACGAAAGAGTAGACAACTCCAGGAGTGGCTTGCATTACCACAACACACATTAGAACAAAAGCTTGTTGCAAAACTTTCCGCAACCTACCCTATGCAAAAGTCTGTTGCTAAACTTTTCGCAACCTACCCTAGGCAAAAGCCTGTTACAAAACTTTCCACAACCTGCCCTAGGCAAAAGCCTGTTACTACACATTTCTGAGTCTAGAATCTAAAGCAAACCGAATCGGCCTACGAGCGGACGAAACAAAAACTAAATTTACACTCAAACGAGGAAGAACACTCCAGTCTGACAAAACTTAAACGTAGGAGACCATAACCTTAAAAATGTGGATAATTTTATTTAATATGCTGTTATAATGGAAGTGAAGCATGGACCCTGACTAGTGAACCCGAAAAAGCAGTGGAAATATTTAAAAGCAAAATGCTCTGGAAAACTATTACCAATTGCCTTGCTGCCCCACCGATATATTGGGGCTACTCCGGCTGAGGCTCCACCGATCCCACTAACTAACCCGAAGACGGGCGTTGGCGCCACTCGTTTGATTCTCCGAGCCTCCGAAGGGGTCGTCCGAACGAGAAGACGACCATCCGGAGCGGAATTATCTCTTGTACACGTTTTGGTGCTTGCCGCCATCTAGCTACGAAGATCATCTTCCAAAACCCTTCCAAGCAGAACGAGTTAGAATATTACACTGCCACACAAAAGTCGTAGTTTCCCACACTAGACAACCGAAATTAACTGAAACGACACTAACGTTAGCTGCACCTGCCGAACATTCCCATCTTAATTAATTTTCCCAGGTCTTCCTACCTGGTCACCGTCCCGAGAAAAGAATTCCCAAGCCACATCTTTCAAAGCTGAAAAGGAATGTATTTATATGGTAGCAAGAGACGAAAAATGTAATGTTATCTTTACTCAACTTTGAGTAATATCCCATATTTTATCACAAACTCGTCCAATATAAATTTTCCTTGGATAGAGAAAGCTTAAGTTTATTAAATTTATTTAATCCCTACTGTAGTAAGGGGCCCATTTCTCCCATTTTCTTTAATTTTGCCACCACCAGGACTCAGTTGTCTCGTTCTAATTCATTGCTTCAAAATCCAGATTTCGTTTCCACTTCAAGAAAATTTCTTCGCCGAATACCGCTCCGTTTAATCCTCTGTCAGATGATCAATAATTCCCCAAAAAAGATAAAGCGCGCCAACCTTCCCGGGCTTAAATAACCTCCGGGTTAACGTCTCTCCTCCCGTCCACCAGGAAACTCATGTTTCAGGAGTGGTTTTTTCCGTTTGCCGGAGTAGTTCCCTTTGCTTTGATTTCACTCACAACAAGTTCCACTCGATGGCGATCCTAGTGGGAACTAGTGCATTACGTGCTGAATACATTTGACTGACAGCTCGAACTGTTAGTAGTGTTGATTTACATTTCGACGCGAGATGAGGATTTCGTCAATAATCCTCACTTTTCCTTTTTTTCCTTGAGCCGGCGTTAATATTTCCCAGTTTTCCTCGTCCCCGCCGGTAGTTTTATCGCCGTGCCAACGCGTGGAGTGTCGTGCGTTTACATATACCGACCAGTTCCAAGTAATTTCAGTCGTCGAATTTCTCCTCGGGAATATCGCGATGTGTTCATTTAGATTTCCGTGGCCGATTTTAGTAAATTTGTGTAAATAATGTGAATGGTGCGCTTCGGCACGATGTCGTTAGCCATTCAGGAGAGGAGGTAAGATATTCAAAAGTTGTTTCCGTGTTTCGTCACGATAAAAAATCGTTTGGTCCTCGTAGAGTGATCGACGACAAGGTCCTCACTTGCGGACGCTTAAATTAGAGTAATTGTAATAATCGTGTAAGTTGTATCCATGTTTCGTCACGATGGAAAATCATTTGGTCCTTGCAGAGTGATCGACGACAAAGTCCTGACTTGTGAACGTTTAACTTAGAGTAATTCCCCATCGCAAATCATTCCTGCCTTGAGAAAATTTCGCCACTGATTGGCGGACTACGGAAATACACGCCTTGACATGCGAGGTGTTTATTTTCTGATGAATCGATTTCTTTGGGTTCAACGTTTCTCGCTGCTGCTACTTTTAATTTACGTTCCGCCTCGAGTTTGCGCTTTACTTGTGCTCTACTTGCCACCATTGAAATGTTAAATTCGCAAGTGTCTTCCTTTGCTGCCTCGGCAGCTTCTCTGGCCTCGTTACTCAGCTCGTTCCTCTTTGGTGGCATATATGCATCTCTGCTGAAGATGTTTGCGGCGGTGGAGCATTAAGTTTGTGACCAGTGTCTGCACATCTGATATGAATGTCGACAGCCTTACGTTTAGATCCGCACTCAAACTTTTCCCTGTAAATTTCGACCGCACTCAGGTTAGAATTTAAATTAGTCTAATTATATACTGCATCAAAATTCATTGGGAGTCTATGTCAGAAACTAGAATCAATGAAAACACAGGCAGTATGAAACCTTGATTTGGGAAACGGTGCAAATGCCTGCAAATTATCGCGCATATCACGAACACCTCTTGTCACATGGCGGGAACAACGGTTCAAATTCGAATTTCCTCACAACGTTGCATGTTATTTTGTTGGCGACGCGATTTCTGTTGCTACGAGGGGATATACATATATTTTATGCTGGCGCATATGTTGAATGGATGTCGAAAGTTTCCGCTACCGTGTGATCTAGGCGTAGTGTCGTGAATTTGCGTTTCGTTCCGAGCTCGCGTTGGTCCTTGATGCTTTTGGCGCTTGTTATTGCTCACGTTGTCCATAATGTGGCGTGTAAATCGGAAGCGACCTAGCTACTTAAGTTTAATTACATGACGTTAACAGGCAAAAAATATTATGTAGTGAGCTTTCCGAAATCTAAGAAGTAATCATTTTATGAATGAAAATTTAAATTACTTGCAATTGGTTACATTATTAGATTATCAAAAAGAATTTAACAAAGTGCGGCTCGGTATTGCATAGGTTTAAATCTTACGATATCGCGTATGGTAGTGTTCGGGGTGAGCCACACTATGAAATCTCAATGTTCAACCGTAACAAAATCTCCAGCTCAGTGAAACAAGGAACAGAGTTACAACGATGAGTTGTATGAACTTTTTGACGAGCCACCTGTATCTATTGTACTTGAGTAAAGTTATGCAAATTCCAATGGACATGCGTGCAGAAAGCAAGTATGTAGAAAAAATTGAAGAAAACCGGCTACCCAAAAGAACATCAAAAGCTAGAGCACAAGGTAGACGTTCAGCAGGAAGACCAATGACTAGATGGGCAGACAAAATAGAAGCTGACAGTAGATCCTTGCTGGAAGTGACCAACTGGCAAACGAGGTCGCAGAACCGTGATGACTGGAGGCCGAGGCCCGGCATGGGCGGTCACGTCATAGATGACGATAACTCATACTAAGCTGAAATGTTAAATGTGTTAAAATATTGCTGCATAATACATTTGTTTGCTAATGGTTTCAGTGTTATAAGAATCGATAGACTTGAAACCAAATGGCCCCCTTAATTTTACTTGTATGCATTGATACATTAATCACTATGATGTGCCATAAAAACCGTTCCATCCTCAATTCAACATCTCTAACAGTTCCGCATGCAGTTCATTTGTATTTCCCATCTTGACATGTAAAAATAAATGATTGGCACTATAAGCCTAATGTTGTTACAAAAACAAAAAACTTCCATTAGTCCTTACACTGCAACCTTTTTCCATCAAACTAAAGAAGCAAAACCTCACAATGATCAAGTCTTTTCCTCAACTTTTTCAATTTGTCTGTTTACTTTTTGCTAACACTCGCCACAACTCATAGTCATTGCAAATCATAACCATGATTACTAGTTAAATTACACAGCAATTAATATGTTCAACACAAGCAGGCGCTATTATTATAACGACAACTTTTACTCTGCAAACCGCGCACCGAACAGTTAGCATTAACGCCTTCTTGCTAGCCAAGAGAATGGCTTGACTACAGTTTGCTTGGCCAATGGATTTCGATATTGCATTTAAGGCAGCCTAACGTAGACCAGTTTAGCTGTAATAGTCAAAGGTGTTCCATCATGATATGACTAAGCATTTTCAAATAAAGGCATGAGTCTCCTTCAATTTACCGCGAATGTACATGCATTTAATCTAAACGTACTTGTTCGATAACTTTTCTTTACAATCCCGTCATCTAAATGATTTCATATTAAATGTTAAGTATACGGTTTTATTCGACTTGGTCATAGTCTCGTTCGACGTAATGAAATGAAAGTAAAACTTTTAGAGTTTTATGTATATAAATAGTCGTAAAGTTTACCTATAAAGGTGAAATAGTGAAAGGGATGTTTGCTGAGTTTTGGGTTTTAGGCGATTTATGGAATTTCACAAAGTGAGGAAGTTTAGAAGGTAGAAAACGTTGCGTTTGCTTCTTGAGGAAGTTCAAATTTTTTTTACAGTTAATCTAATGTAAATACGAGAATCGTTTAATGCCTTAAATGAGTTGTTTGGTAAAAACATTCAAATTTATTATGCATGGTTTAGTATGCTATTTATTATCTAAGTTCTTTCATTGCTTTTCCGAAAGCCTGTAATAGTGGTATTTCTAGTTGCAGTCCCTAATCAAAGTGGCCAGACTGAAAATTCATCGTTCCAACGCATAATCATCACTCATACACTAACATCTTTGGTGATTGTATCATTCTCACGGCAATCCCGAGGACCTCATTTTTTTTTTGTGTGTGTGTGTGTATAATTCATAATATCCAATAGAAACTTCATTTCGCTATCTAGTCATCAATTGACTAGTTCTTGGTTGTCATCTCTCATGTGGGGCTTTTGGGGGACGTGGCCTCAGGTGGCGGATATTGCGGTGCCCTAACCGGCTAGCTGGCAGGGATGTAGGAAATAAAATACCAATCTGGACCAAAAAACAGACTAAGTCAAAGCGCTGACAACGCTCCATTTAGTATTTACTTGCCATAAAAACAAAACAATCTCGGATCGGACTGGAGAAATGGCAACAATTATCGCAACGTATAAAGGACTATTCTTTTGGAACTTGAAATGTTAGATCATTGAACAGACCAGGTGTACTGCGACAACTTCTGGATGAAATAAAGAAATAAAGATTCAACATCCTCGTAGTGCAAGAAACCAAATGCCACGGTGAACACACATTTGACATGCGAACGCACACCGTGTTTAAAAGCGGATAATCATAAGCAAACCATGAGTTTGGAGTGGTTTTCATTGTGGACAGCACGTTAAAACAAATTATAGTCGACTTCAAGCCCGTCAACTCTTTAATATCTGGCTGTTCAACTGTTATGCGTTCACAAAAGGCAAGAAGGGGGCAATCAAGGACGAATTTTTCAGCACTCTGAAACGCACTGCCGATGCATTGCCGTCAAATGAATTACAATTGTTGTTGTGATACAATCGTGTACAATCGGCCGGGAAACGGCGCATAGAAGAACAACCGGAGGGCATCGCCTTCACGCAGTGATCACGGACAACGCCTGATAGACTCCGCTACTAGTAGAGGCTTGATAGTAAGCTCCACATCATAGTATACTCACATAGTATCCACACTTAATCTACCCTCCGGAAAAATCCAAACACAAGTCGAAAAGCGAACCATAAATCCTCGGCAGCAGGTAGGTAGGTAAATGCTGGGGCGAGAATTGGCGCGAATATAAACATGTGCTTCAATGAGAGATTTCAGGATTACCAGATCTCAAAAAATTAATTATTTTGCGGAAAAACAAATTCGTTCTATGCAATCTTTTAGTTTTTTATTAGGATCTGGCAATACTCACATGTTCTGAAACGCATAAAAGAACACGTGCGTTGGAAGTTGGTTTTGTTTTTTATTTTGGTTTTTTCAGTACGGCAGGCCTCGGCTCAGCTGACCGACCCCTGCGAAAATTCAGAAAGTGTGCAACACAGGGTAAATGGAAGGTGTGGATACAATGTGAATATACTATGCTCCACACATTTCCAGCATCGAGGCATTTACAAGAGAACATGGGCACCCCAGACGGTCGCATATTCAACCAGATCGACATGTTCTCATACAAAAACGAGCGGTCACCAGCATTCTCGACACGCGCTCGTCCCGCGGCACTCTTTCTGATTTGGACAAAGAGCTGTAAACAAGGAACATCCATTATCCCAAGGTACCAGATATGGAACGTCGGAAGGATGGACGTCGAAAGGTTCGTCGAGGTGCTCACAGCAGGTACACCTCTCAGCTCAAGACGTGGTGAACTCAACTATGAGCATCATCGCGACTGCTTGCAAAGCTTCTATGCCCCGTCGAAAACTCCGGCACGGCAAGCCCCCAGTGTACTGGTGGTCAACTGAAATCGCTGAAAAACGAAGGGAGTGTCATAAGCTTCGGCATGAGGCTCAACGGGCACGGTGACGCGACAAGCAACCACGTAGCAACATATAAGTCAGCCAGAAAATGCCTTCGCAAACTGATTAACACAGCAAGGCTCGCTGCTGGCAGGATCTAGTGGACAATGTGAAAAGGACCCGTGGGGCCTTGGCTTCTTTTGCAGCATTGGCAGCTTGTAATGATTTTCCGTCTAAAATCGTTCGAACGAATCGGCACCGGAACCGACCTCTCATCGTTTCTAGACGTGAAGTCTGAGTCGTGCCAACGAACGATGCCAACCGGTCAACCAATCCGTGCACCCGTAATCCGTTTCGCGGTGGCTGCTTGTCGGCCAGCTAGTTCGGAGAGGATTTCGGTCGTAGGTCTTTGAATGGATTACGTTCAAGTACGTATTTCAGCCACGATTGAATGCCCGTTTCAAACACGTCAAACATACGGAAGGGAAACCTACTTTACTATATTCCGTATTTCTCCATTATTCCAGTCAATTACAAAAAAATTAAATCCCATTTCGCGCTCCCGAATTTCACCGACGTGGTACCGTAAAATATACTACGTTAATTCAACCCCGAAGTACTCTTCTTCTTCTTTGTAGCACTACAGCTCCTCTCGGGCCATCGCTTAGAGATAGCTAGAGTACCATGCTCCGGTGTGCTTGCTGAGCTATGATATGATCTGATTAAATCAGTACATATCATCACTGAGTGAATACTCGTAGTCTGTCCGAAAAAACCCCTGAACTAAATCACGTTGCTCCCAACGAGATTTGAATCTGGGACCTTCGACTTATGCGTTCATGCCCTAACCACTAGACCACACAGAAGTACCCCATATCGCACACGACGCGAATCCGGCCATCTGCGGATTTCTTAAAACCCTACCCTTTCAGAGGCATACCTGCCGTCCACTCTCCCTCCTGCTGAAAAGAAACGGGCGGGCTGGAAAAGAAAGTCTGATTGTTAATTAGCAATCCAAGATTTTTATTTGCCCTAATAAAGCTAAATTCGTTGCAAACTTAAATTTACTTTATTCTCCGTAATTTTTCTTTTGTAACTTAGTCTTACAAATTCGTTTTGCCAGTACTCCTTAAGACATTTCAGATTTATCTCTTGTTTTTTTTTTTTTTCATTCAAATAATTAATTTTCATGCGCCTAACTTTAGCAACGGTAAATAAGATATAATAATATGTAATAAATATATGAATAAGATCAAATCCTTTGTTTGAATTCTTGTAATTGGGAAGAAAGGCGAAGAAAGGGAGTTCTCATCCAACTTTAGCTTTTTAGTTTTACTATCGTCAAAACATTTAAACAGATTTTCATTACATCCATTTCCTCTGCCTTCGTTCAGTTTGGTACAATGGTTTATTTATTTATTTTGTTCGTCCTCAACGTTTTTAATGTATGGGGCCGTTATTTCAGTAAGACATGATGACATGGGCCCTTTCCTGATTTTATTAACCCAAATAAATCTTCTTAAATAAAATAATAGGCAAATGAAGATATCATTCTAGCGTTATTTTCTGTTCTTTAAATTATTGTTGCATTATTACTATTCATACTACAATTTGTTTTGCTTCCCTCTTTTTTTAGGGTTTTGTAAAATAATTTTACAAAACCCTACTAGTTTCGCGACCAGTCTGTCCGTCTGTCCGTCTGTCCGTCTGTCCGTCCGTCCGTCCGTCCGTCCGTCCGTCCGTCCGTGTGTCACAGCAGTTTTTCTCGGAAACTACTTAAGCTAGAAACATCAAATTTTGTGTGTAGGTGTAAAGTGGTGATCTCTTCAAAGTTCAACTACAAAAAAATTTTATAAGGTATTTAAGGGGGGTCTCCCCATATAGGAGAGTGACCCCCCGAAAAAAAAATTTCATTGAAGGTAGCCGATATGGGTATCAAATGAAAGGTCTTAATGAGAACTTTTCAAAACAGGTCTTAGTTTGGCAAAGTTTGCTTCGAGGGGCGCATAGGGAGGGGAAATGTACGAAAAATTTGTGTCCCCCCCCCTCGCGATTGGACACCTGTGATCCGAAAAATCTGAAAAAAATCAGAGATGTAGGCCTTGATGAGTACAACAACAGCAAATACGTGAGAAGTCGCAATTCACTCAACTTTGTTAGTAATAGTATGATTTATCGATTTTATGTTTTCTTGAATAAAATCTTAACGGTACCCTTAAATTCAATGAAATTCAGTACGTAGATGCCTATTTATAAGGTTAATCTCTCCTGAAAGTTTCATAAAGATTGAATGATATTTAGCGAAGTTATAGCGGTTTGAATTTTCCTGTATTACTATGGAACAATATGCGCTGCATTTATTACTATGGCAACATATGGCTATGGAACAACATGCGCCTTTTACCGACTCAGACACTACAATTTTGCTAGGATTTGCATGAAAATTTCAGGAATGATAGGTGTCATGTATATCTTTGAGAATCGGTTCAGTTAGTGGTATCAGTAATCGTAAAACAAAATAGTGGCTGTTTTAAATGCGAAGATTGAATAATTTTGAGTTATTTTTTCCCAACTTCAACGTTTAAGGTGCATGCTTTGAACACATGATTCAATTGAATGAATGACTGAAGATGAGTACCTACAATTAATGCTCATAAGTGAAACAAGTCAAGGAGGTGGGAGAGAGCTCCTAGCAAAAGGGTTTTGTAACCATTCTAGGATTCGAAAAAATTGGCCATTGATCGATGATAACAGTACAGGAGAGTGGCCCCTGAAAAAAAAATTCATCAAACGTAGCCGATATGAGTATGAAATAAAAGTTTTCATGGGAGCTTTTCAAAACAGTTGTTAAACTGTCAGTTTTTGCTTCAGTGGGGACACAGGGGGGGGGGGGGGGGGGGGGGTTGTAAATACATGAAAAATGTGTTTTCTCCGTTGCGGATGGACATCTGAAATAATTATCAAGGGAGATATTTATGGGTATAACAATACCAAAACCTCAGAAGTCGAAATTCGTTCAACTTTGTTAATAATAGTATGAGCTTCGTATTTCATACTTTCTCCAATAAAATCGTCTTTGACATGTTTCTTGATTTGATTCGATCTGCGTGACTGCAGTTTGTTAATTTGAATACAAAACCCTTCTGACATGAGCGTAGGTCTGTTTTCCCAACTTGTTTTCATTTAAAATACCATTTATTCACGCATGCTAAAAACTCATTGTGGAATAAAATTAGCATCAATTTGCAGTATCAATGACTACAACTAGAGTATAATTATCTTATCATTTATCTACGAGATGATCTTTTAGAAATAAACATACGAGTAGTTGTTTCAACGAAACGTTTTTGGGGGAATAGTAAGATTACATATCGATGCAGTCCCGAATCTTTCCCCGGATCTGGTGGATGGTAATCAACTAAGAGCTGCCCGTTCAACGAATTTGTGTCATGTATTATTTTAATAGTGAGTAAATGTCGAAACTCCTTATATCCTCGATTCTCCTGTGAAAGCCCATCAGCATCAGTCATTAATAAAGTGTGTAGATCATTTGGTTCAGCTTTCCATGTTACGAAAGGAAGATGATTTACTTGTTTGGGTGTGACTTCTTTCCCAAGCTCTATTTTCACACCTGCATCGTAATTAATCTCTAATCACTGCGTTGGAGCTGTATCTACGATATCCGGTACTATTTTATGCACTTCCCTTTCATTCCACCACTGAACCGTATTAACAACAACACTATTCAATTTTCTTTTGGTGATTAACTCTTTTCGTAGCAGTTATCATATTCTATGTTTTCTTATCCATAAAGTTCTTCTATTGTAAAAATACATGCAATGCAATTATACTTCCCGAGACGATCGTCAACTCTTATATCTGAAGTCGTTGCAGCCTGTAGCATTTCCAAAATCTCTGCGTTCACTTTTAAGTCTCCACGACACTGCATGCACTAATTGTTGCTGCACTTGTGGTTGAGACAGTTGTGGCTGTTGAGCCAAATCCCATTGTCACTGCCCGATACCTCCCAACAACAGCAAAACACACATTCTCACACACATCACAATGAAGCTGTAAAAAATATGTCTGAGAAGTATTTACAAAAGAATGAAATTTGTTTTCTAACAATTAGGTGAACTTAGCTGGCGTTTGTACCTGCAAAAACAAGTATTCCACCAAATAACGATGACTTCCTATCACAGGAGGTTACGTTTTTTCCTTCCCTATCCACCTGCTGCGTCGGACTGCCACTTTGACAACCCCCGACAAAACAGACGTAGAATGGAGGAGCCGTCGCAACTGACGCGAGATGGAAAGCCACATGGCAGCAATGTACATGTATTGGTCGCCAGTGGCGTAGGGCCGATTCATTTCAAGCTCAGGAACGGTAAAAGTATGTTGAATGACAAGGACAAGGAAACATTGGCTGTCCTTGACCCTAGGTAAATTTTAAGGCGTGTGAAAATTAAGGCAGAAGATCATTTTCTAAATTTGCTGGGAAACCGCTCTAAGTCAATCATTTCTCGAAGTTCGTAGTGAAACTTTTTAACATTTTACTTACCGAGAACTAAGAACTAGAAGAGCACATCCTCGACAACAATTCACGTGCCTCTCGGGTTCCCGGATTTATTCTTCGTTACTCTTGCTTCTTTGGAAATATCCTGTCTCCAGTACATCTTTATATAAGAACTGTTCGGCCTATCTTCGAGTATTGTTCCCAAATTTGGACAACGCATTATAAGTACTTAGAATCACTGCTGGAATCTGTACAACGGAAGTTCACCCGAATATTATTCTTTAAATTCAAAGTCCCGTACCAATCTTATGAAGAAAGACTTTCTTTTCTGCACTTCCCGTCGTTATCATCTCGTAGACACTTTCTTGATGAATGTCTCTTATATAAGCTTCACCATCATCAGTTGCATCCAAATGTAAGAGAGTTACTGACAATGCGGACATCTAATTATCCCTCTAGAAATGAAGGATCATACCAAATTCCATTTGCAAGAACGGAAACTTTTTACAATTCCCTACTGCTGCGTCTGCCAAGAAATCACAATGCTATGGAGTTTGGCCCGTATCCTCCATCTTTAGTAATTTATAAGCATAGACTTACGAATTTAATTTTAAATACCTAGCCTAGTATATATACTACTGTGTCCAAAAAATAAGGTGACATTTGAATTTAAACTGCGCGCGTCGAAGGATTTAGGTTGGTAGTATTGTCAGTGACATCTTTGTCAAATTTACATGTCAAAATATTCATAAGTGTTTGAGATACGGGTCGTTTCGTGAGCTGCTAAAAGTGAGATTTTCGTTTTTTGCGATATCGAAATTTTTTGAATTTGCATTAAATTTTGTTTGCGGAATCAATTTTCTGCTGCGGATACGTTGAGAATGGTGCAGAAAGCCTTTGGTGGTGAGGCTATGTCTAAAAAAAATGTTTACAAGTGGTATAGTGGGTTCCAAGCCGGCCGTGAACGTGTCGAAGACGAAGAGCGTCCTGGGCAACCATCAACCTCTTCTCTTCTTCGATTATCGTGGTGTTGTGTATTATGAATTCCTTCCGCCGGGCCAAACAGTCAACAAGGAATATTATTTGAACCTTATGCGTCGTTTGCGTAACGCTATCTGCCTAAAAAGGCCGGAATTGTGGAAAGTCAATTCTTGGTTTTTACACCACGATAATGCACAATCCCATACTGCACTCGTAATTCGTGATAATTTCGCCCAAAACTCAACCCATATCGTTCCGCAACCACCGTATTCACCTGATCTGGCGCCGTGCGACTTCTGGCTGTTCAGCAAGCTTAAAAGACCGCTCCGGGGACACCGTTTTGATACGATAGAGGAGATTCAAGCCGCAGCCAAGACGGAACTGAAGGCCATCCCGGAAACGACGCGTATCTCAAACACTAATGAATAGCAAAAGAAAATATATGCAAGTTCTTTTTATGTGAAGTAAAATTCAATCTCTAATCTCGGCAACAAATTTATTTTTAGCCTTTCCATTTTCACAAGAAAGGTAGTCAGAGAAACATTTCCCTATGTTGACCGATGTTAATCGTCTTGAATGCGGGATTTTTTTTCATAGCTTATTTAGCTAAATAAATAATTCTATTTAGTATTTTTGCCAATATAAATTCTACACACAACAAATTGCCATTATTGTTCGACTAATTCCTCTTTTATTCATCTCATTTTAGGATACAACACTTTAACAACTCAACCAGCTTCATTCCACGAAAATCGACTCCACAAAAATGGAAACTTGGCTCATTGATGTCAAACAATTGCGTATTCCCCGACCAAAATTCGCTTCAGTCGGTGGCAGTCCTCCATCATTGCATAACCGTCGCCCATACGAACCACCCCGAGATTACAATATGTCATCAGCCGATGGTGACTTTGTTTCTTCATCATCCGGCCGCAACATGAAACTCGATTCGGCGACAGAAGAGCTACGACAAAATCTGCAGGATAAACTCTAAACTTAAGCTACCAACGTAAACATATGCAGGATGAAAGGATTAATTTTAAGATTTATATATAATCAGATTTTAATGTAAAATGAATAAAGGTATTGTTAAGTTTTTGATGTTAGCTTTACTAAAATAACTATTAGCATAAGATTTAATCCAAACGTCCAAATAAAATGTATGAAAAATAAGGATAGTTATTATTTCCCCTTAAAATATCCTTAATTCGTATTAATTCAAAATATACAAAACGCGGTATGGTTGTTATACAAACTGATGCTGTTCTGGTAAGAATCTGCGGTACTTCAATATTGCATATGATCAGGCGGTTGCCTTTAGTGCGTACACATACCTTTATTTGTTATAGTATCTTCCAACAAAGAAACTCAAAAAGTATAGGCTATCTCAACAGTGATATTTCTATAGTGCGTTCCAACAAAGTCTTCCATTAAGAAATTTACTTCCTGCTGATTCTGGGCGCCTGGTGGAATGGTTGAATTTTATATGAAATCTTTTGAAAGCAAACTGATCGAATTTGCTCTCCGTTCGTTACATGTTTTTGCTTTACCCGTTATATGATTAATTTTAAATTTTAACGCATTATTTTGGTTTTTTAAGGCTATTTTGTTGTACTAGAGGCATTTTGAATATTGGCCTTAGATTTGAATCCTTTTTGCATAGTGGGTGGGATATTTAGAGTGATTGATTGATTGTTGAGGCACATTGTTTTTTATATGATGTACACTTCAGGACCGATTGATTTTTAAGTGTATGTTTTCATTGCGATCCGGGATTATGGTGAGTAAATTTTTCTAGGATTTTTTAAAAACCTTTTTATTGGTTTTTTGTGGGCAACGTAATATTTAGGATGGTGAAGCTAATATATTGAATATTATATATCTATTATACCGACTATGCCATGATAATTGAAAACATGTAATCGACAACGAGGAGAGTGTTCTAAAAAGTTTTGGGTGAAAAGTAATAATCGTATTTGGGGTGATGGTTTGAAAATAGAAACAGTAGTATAGAAGAGAATTGTGTTGAAGGATAATAGGGTGTGCTAAGGATCTTAGAGCCAAAATGCAATAGGAAGAAAATATGGCAGATAATTTTAGGAGATTCAGTTCATTTAAATGTTGACAATGAAAAAACCAATTTTATATAAAAACACAATTGAAAAGAAAAGGATAACACTTATGATTAAGAAGGACATGGTTCACCTTTATGATTTTTATATACATCTAAAACATTGAATGGAATTTATATCGCTAAAGTAGTGAATTCCCCACAAAAGTGTTTGAATTTCACGTGCCTGGACGAAGAGCAATACAATGAGTTGAAATTATACTAAGAAGCGCAAAGATCCCTTTTTAGAGCTTAAAAACTAGGACATTTGCAATTAGAGTAATTCGTTCAATTGTGAAAAATCACACAAAAGCGCGATTTCACTTCTTAAACCATAAATCACACAATATGATTGTTTTTTTTTCACAAGAGAAAACACCTGCCATATGAGCAAAAGTTTCCGGTGAATATATTTGTTTTATAAATAGTTGTTCAAAATGGTTAGAATGTACTATAAATGAAAACTAAATTACTATCGCATACTTATATACGGCCTTAATAAAAATGTTTCATTACACGTGACTGACACACATTAATGTAGGTAACAAAAAACGCCTTCATACAGTTGTATTATTACCGAAATAATATATGAAATTTCATAAAATCATAGATCTCAGAGAGAATGGATACGAAATGCATCGAGGGAATTGAAGCACTTTATCATGTAGCGTGAAGTTGGCGCGTTATTAGCTGTTGATTCGAATTTCAAATAAATTTGACGTGACGTCTCCCACTAATTTTCGCATCTTGAAATAAATCAATTGTCCGTGCGGGCATTCGAGCTTGAACGATATAAAAGATTCAACATTACTTGCCCTACGAAGGATACGTCCCTGACATGCTTACTAGAGCTGTTTTTACAACCCCACACGCGTCACTACATTTTTCATTTTTCGACACTAAAACACTCGCGATCCGTAACAAACTTTTCAGTTTGGTTAATTATCACATTTGCAACGCTTTTGCACTAGTTTCAACACGTTTTATCTTAAAAAATTGTTTTGTGTACAATTTCAATTTCAACTTGATTAGACAAATCATATGTTTTCAATCATATGGTTGATATTTTGTTGACAATTCGGGGGTTAAGGTGTAAGAGGAGTGGGATTTTCGTGAGAGCAACTAGAGAGCTATTTGAATGTGTGGATTCTCTAGCGGCGTGAAGGGCAGGAGGATTTCAATTCGCATGCGAGAGGAAGGTATGCATGTAGTAAAAGTACTTCACTCACGTATGGATGAAAATAAGCTCATTTCGCTTCCATTAATTTATATGTCTTTGCATAAAATAGTAAACGTTTACACGTTTTTTGGTCTGATTTCACACATTTTTAGGGTTTTGTACTAAAATACAAAACCCTATTGCAATCACGACCTGTGTCCGTCTGTCCGTCCGTCCGTCCGTCTGTATGTCACAGCACTTTTTCTCCGAAACTATAGAGGCTACAGCCATGAAACTTTGTGGAAAGGTCAGAAGTGGTGACCTCTTGAAAGTTCAAGGGTGAAAAAATTTTTCAAAGGGGTTTAAGGGGGTCTCCCCATATAGGGAGTTGACCCCTCAAAAAAAAATTGTCACCATTGGTAGTCGAGTAGGGTGTCATTGGAAAGGTCTCAATGAGACCTTTGCAAAACAGGTCTTAAAATTGCCTTATGAGTACCGAGGGGGGCAGGGGAAGGGGAAATGTACGAACTTTTCGCTTACTCCCCCCCCCCCCCCTCGCGATTGGCCACCTTCCATCCGAAAAATCTGAAAAAAATCATGAATGTAGGCCTTAATGAGTACAACAACAACAAATACATGAGAAGTCGAAATTCACTCAACTTTGTTAGTAATAGTATGATTTATCGATTTTACGTTTTCTCGAATAAAATCTAAATGGTACCCTTAAATTCAATAAAACTTAGCAAAAAGATGACTATTTATAAGATTGATCTTTTCTGAAAGTTTCATAAAGATCGAATAGTATTTAACGAAGTTATAGCGATTTGAATTTTCCCGTATTACTATGGAACAATGTGCCCTGTATTACTATGGAAACATATGGCAATGGAGCCATATGCGCTTTTTACCGACTTAGACACTACAGCTTTGCTAGGATTTGCATGAAAATTTCAGGAATGATAGATATCATGAGTCGAAGAGGCAGGAGAGAGCTTCTAGCAAAAGGGCTTTGTAGCCATTCTAGGATTCGAAAACATAGGCCATGAATCGATGCTTACAGTACAGAGGAGTGGCCCCTGAAAAAAATTTCATGAAAGGTAGCCGATATGAGTATCAAATGAAATTTCTCTATGAGAGCTTTTCAAAACAGTTCTTAAACTGACAGAGGGGGGGAAATACATGAATAATGTGTTTTCTCCCTCGCGAATGGACACCCGTGATCTAAAAAAATCTGAAAAAATTATCAAGCGAAATATTTATGGGTATAATTTTAACAAAAACCTCAGAATTAAAAAATTATTTCAACTTAGTTAATAATAGTATGATCCTCGCACATGACGTGTTTCTTAATTTTATTCGTTGCTGGTTACGGCATTTTGTAAGTTGAGTACAAAACCCTTCTGACATGAGCAAAGGTCTGTCTACCCAACTTGTTAAGTTTAGTTTCATTGCAAGAGAGCGCATACTATCTACCTGCGTCAAAATGAAGACACGAGGAGAGACAATGCTCACTCAATGATTGGTAGCAGTCCTCAGTGAATAGCACGAAGGGTATGTGGACTGAGAGACGGATCGTAGTAGTCTTTGCGTATAGACGTCTTTTAAATCGCTCCTGTCAAAAGCTTTCAAAAATTAAATTAATTTTTTAAAAACGTTACTCCGAAGTTAATTTAAGTTAAGTTAAGTTAAGTTAATCGACTCAGGAAATTTCTATCGAATATTTTTACTTCGATTGGTAACGAAAAACAAATTCACAAAGAAAATTTCGCCGCTGGTATGGAGGAGCCCGACGGCTTCCCATCGTTGGGGCAACCTGGGGAAACGATGGATACGAAACTGGCGATAATCACCAAAAGAAAACATAACGAAGAAAACTCCGCAGATGGAGGGTGCAAGCTGCAAATAATAGCGGACAATCAACAAATTGCAGAAAGAAAATGATGAACTAAGGCAAGAGATACAGTCTCTCAAGGATCTTTTCAAGAAAGGGATGAAGCCTCAAAAGACGCAGCCACAAAATCAATGGCAACAGGTAACAAAGCCGAAGAAAAGTACAAAGCAAGCAATTCCAGAGGAAGTTCTAAGTGCTGGTGGCACCAACGAGAGCCAAAATTATTTTTCAGCGCTGGAGGGATTAACCGAAGATAAGGAAATCGAAGAAAACATCGGAGGTAATTTTAATCAAGATAATGACGTTAATTTTATTCAATATTTAAAGAACAAAAATAAGGAGAAAAAACCAGCCCGCAGTTCTGCAGGTTCCTCTGAAAAAGCTTCCAACAAGACAGAAAAAGTTCCGCCAATCAACGTGTTCGGACAAACCGGGAAAGATATGGTTCGGCTATTGGCAGCCGAAAATAAACTGGCCAATTTCGAAATCAAAAGAGTTAATGCCGAAAAATTAACTATAAGGACGAAATCACTGGTTGATTTCAAGTCAGCCAAAGATGCGCTGATTTCTGGGGAGGTTCCACACTTCACCTATACCCCAAAAAGTGAAAAGAATCAGACCTTCTTGTTGAAGGGTTTGGACAGCGGAGAGGATACGGTCGATCTTCTTCAGGTGCTCAAGGAGGCTGCACCAGATATTGATTTTGTTTCAGTCAAAGCCTTTGCGACAAGAAGGTCGACCATAGAAAGGAAGAATTTACCACTTTACCTGGTACAAATTGCAAATAAGAGCAGTCCAAGTGCCCTTCAACAAATAAGGTACTTGAATTTCAGAGTGGTGAGGTGGGAACGCCTCCAGAAAAGAGAAGTCAACCAGCGTTACCGGTGTCAAAGATTTGGACATTCGGCTGCCAATTGTGCCATGCACTATCGTTGCGTTAAATGCAAAGACGTTCATACTCCCGGTGAGTGCAAATTGGCTCAGACGGAGCCTAAAGAAAAATTATACTGCGTCAACTGCGGTGTTTTTGGACACCCAGCATCATATCGAGGATGCTCCCGATATCAAGATGCAAAAGTTAAATTTGCTTCAAAGTAAACACAAGTACACCGTAATATCATTTGGACTCGCCGCTAGAGGACCAGCAGAAAATGCTGGAAATAATGTAAGTGGCAATAATGAGCTGCTTCTCAAAATTTACCAGCAACTTAATTCTTTATCGGAGAGAATCGACAAACAAGATTCAAAAATTAACTTTGCTTTTCAGCGTTTAGGTCTTTCAAATGCCTAATAATAACTTGTCATCCAGTCATATTCCCATGGATAGGCTTCGCCTCATATCGATCAACGTCAACTCTATCGTTGCTATACATCGACGTGATTATCTCCTTGAATTTTTTGTTAAGCAAAAGCCTGACATCATACTTCTCACTGAAACCCAAATCAATTCATGGCATTCCATGGAATTCAAAGATTTTGCATTCGTAAGAAACGGTAGGGTAATAGGTGATGGGGGAGGTGGCACCGGGATATTGGTTCGAAGACCCTATTGTTTCCAAAATATTGAAAAAGTCGAATTCAAAAACTTTGAATTTCTTGAAGTGTTCGTCATCAAAATTTCACTGCCAGGTGGGGATAGCCTCTTCGTTATCTCTGCCTATGCAACTGGTCAAAATGTTCTCAAGTTCAAAGAGGAGCTCAATTCCTTGTTTGAAATACTCGAATTGAACAGGCTGCATAGTTATTATATTTTTGCCGGTGACCTGAATGCCAAGCATACATCATGGCTAAACACCAACAATAATCCAAGAGGTCTATTTCTGAAATCATGGATAACAGAGAACCAAATTGAATACAGGTGCAACCTATATGGGTCGGAGTTCCCAACATACCCTAGGACAAATTCATATTTGGACCTCTGCATTGCTGACGCAAGACTTGAATTCAGCTTTAATAGTCCTCAGCGGAAACTGCAGGTGCTTCCTTTCGATAGTGACCATAACGCAATCGTAATGGAAATCAATCATCAAAGGGATGATTTCTTCCTCATTCCAGTTCAACATGAAAACCATCGGTTGAATTTCAAAAAAACAGACTGGGGAAAGTTTCAAAAGAAGTTTAATCGGGAGTACCAGAAGCAATGTCCCTCTTCTGATGATGGCAACGCTTGCTCAATGGTTCCTAATAACAGAAATCTAACTAACGATGAAATAGGTCTCTATTTGTCGAAGTTAGAGAAGCTGACGTTGGAAACGATTGAGAAAGTAGTTCCCAAGATTAAACATCGAAACAATATGGAAGGATATGAAACACCAACCTTTGCAAGGTTGAAAAGATTGAAAAGCCTTCTTCTCACCCGCGTCAACAATATTTATCGACGATTTTTGGACTACAACCATCCCTCGTTGGCTTTGTTGAAATTACACCTGAAGAATGTCCGGAACTTAATCCGTTCATACTTCAGGAGTGAGGTCAGCAATCAATGGGCGGAAAAACTGAGAGGTATAAGCCCACAGGACCCAGATGGCGTTTTCGCGAAAGTGAATAGCTTATTCCGCAGCAAGTCTCGAGTGAAGGTATCGAATCTTGAAGTCGCTAGTGATGAGATAAATCTTCTCGATAGAGCTGGTATCGAAATTGATAGTACGACTCCGGATAGAAATGGAAACAGGATTATATGTGATGGATTGCAGAGACTTGCCCTGATTGGAACACATTTTGAATTGGTTCATCTACCAAACCCAGAGAGAAGGAATGAAATATTTTCGAAGGTCGTTGAAGCAAAAGTTTCCGACTTCAAATCAAGCCTGAACGGCCAATCAATTCTTCATTTCGATGAAACATTAACATCTGACCTCATACCGAGCTTGAATCTTATTGATTATTTTGCCAGCTATGAAGACTTGTATTTCATATTTGCAGGATAAACAACAAGAAATCATGTGGTATTGACGGTATTCCAAATATAGTTCTCCGACATTTGCCTGAGGTTGCTATTAGGAATTATTACATATTGTTCAATAACATGTTGAACAATTCATATTTCCCAAATGAGTGGAAAAAGGCTAAGGTATTTTCGATCTTGAAGAAAGGAAAAGAATCTTCATGCCCTAAAAGCTATCGCCCAATCGGCTTGCTGCCTAACATCAGCAAGGTGTTTGAAGTGATACTCAACAGAGCATTAAACGCCCACATTGAGAAATATGAGTTGATGCCGAATTGCCAATTTGGTTTTCGTGCCAGGCATTCGACCATACATGCAATAACGAAAGTAACCTCAGACATCTGTTGGAAACTAAACAACAAAGAATGTGTTGGAGCATGTCTCATTGATATGGAGAAAGCCTTCGATACTTCTTCAGGACAGGTTCCCCAGACACCTTGTCGCCATGATGTGTAATATGTTCTACGGGAAATCGTTTGTTGTAACTGATGGAAATCTGACAACAATGCGCGAATTCAAGGTCTTGAATAGTCTACAGCAGGGAACAGTTACTGCGCCCCTGCTTTTCTCAATATTCATTCGCAAACTATTGAACAGCTTTGATTTTAATGTCGCGCCAACGCGATCATTGGTAGCGTTTGCTGATGATCTGATCATCTACACGGCAGACCGAAAAGCTACAATAGTTCAGAGCAACCTTCAAAAAATGTTTAATGATGTGCAGCTCTACACCGACAATTGACGAATGAAAATCAATGCGCAGAAGTGCGAAACAGTTTTGTTTCGGACAACGCTGCAGGGGGTCAGTCAAGACCTGAAACGTAATTGGAAGGATTTCCACATTATGGCTGGTGAGGGTACTTCAGAACGGGTGCCACATAAATCCTGTGCTCGATACCTCGGTGTTCATCTTGATTAGTATCTGTACTATACTGAACATGTCAAAATCATGTTCAGTAAAGCACTAAAAGTAGTCATGGCCCTTCGGCGACTCTTTCAGATACATTGATCAAAAAGTCAAAGTTATTTGTTACAAGACCCTGGTTAGGCCAGTTTTGACATATGGATGCCAGATCTGGTACAACCAGAGTTCTTGTACAATGGAAAGATTAAGAGTTTTCGAAAGGAAATGTCTTCGTGCATGTACTGGTTTGTACAGAAAGCCTGAGACGGATTGGAAGCACTATATATCGAATAGAAAAATTTATCAAACCGCTCAAGTGACAAGAGTCGATATCTTCATATTTAAACTTCTTCGGAATCATATCGCAAGATCTGTAACTGTGATTGAAAACCCTTGGATTTCACAGCCGTTCCACCCTACAGACGGGTATATTGTGACTTGCCTCACTACTGGCTTCGTTCCTCCAGAAGCATTCGTGTATTTGGACATGAATCGATATGTTTTTGATTCTGACGGCGTCCCAATCATATATCACATATATCGACGGGCCACCGATAAGAAGATAAAATATCCTCCGAATCTGAGCTCACGAGACCAACAATTCCAATGGAGATACTCATTTGCTAGATTCGTTGAGGCTGGTCGAGCTGAGATGGAACAATCTAGGTATTGGTGGCTGAATGACAATGTCTAAATTATTCGTGTTTATTTTCTGTTTTTGTGCTTTTTCTCGTTACTTAGTTTTTTAGATTCATCTTATTATTGCTACATCTAATATTGTCGTTTATTTGTATTATAAATTAGGTATTGGTTTCAATATAAGGTAACGTTTTTTTTTTTTTTTTTGATTGAACTTATTTAGAATTAGGGTGTAACATATTAGGTATAGGATATAAGTTCATTGTTGTGTTAGTAGTATAAGTAATTTTTGAATAATGCTGGTTGGTTTTTTCTCCTTTTTCCAATTGAATCAAAAAATATCTAATAATCTTAATTAATTTAAATTTGCAAGTGTATTTTTTTCATTAAATGTTTTTAACTGATAACGTATAAATTTAGAGAGCCATTCGGGCCATTAAGTTTTTTATAGTTTTATTGTTTGGAATTTGCTTTATGTTCTTTTAAAAATTTATAACGATTGGTATTAAATAAAGCGCTTTTGACTTTGACTTTGACTTTGGGTATGTGGACTGCTCACCTCATTCCTGACCTGGGACCGTGGCTCGATCGAACACACGTTGAGACTGACTTCTATCTGATCCAGCTCTTGAACGGGCATGGTTGTTTTCAGTCTTACTTGCACAAGATTAGCAAGACGAAGCCTACCACATATTTTTGCATGGAAACCATGGGACAGGCTGCGGCAGGACGTCTACAAGGAAACAAGAGAGCTCTCCCTGGTTAGTCTAATCGGGAAGATGCATGGATCGGTTTACAAATGGAATTATGTGGTATACCATGTCGGGCAGTTCTAAAGGTTAAAAAGGGTTAACAGCAGCTGGCAACATTGGGTTTAGGGGATTACTTTTCTAGCAATCCCTCTTCCTTCCTCCCCATTCACTAGAGGAGGGATCCTTCAATTTGAAAGCACCCTACGGCGTAGCGAAATGAGGCTTGGTAATGTGTCAAACGGTTCCAGACAATGTTCTCATGTTGACAGGGGAGGTGGATAGTGCGTAGCCAAGACATCTTGCGCGTCTAGGAGTCCCACACTCAGGACGTAAATAGCCTTCACCTCCCAACCACGAAAAAAGTTTAATTTCTCACACATCGGAACTAAAAATATGTGTTAAATCCCATCAAGCAGAGTAAAATGTTACTACCCTTTTTGTGTTATTTTGCACACTTTATTGACGAAAGCGTTTTTGGTAAATTTCGCTACAATAAATGAAGGCACCTCTTGTTTTATACTTTAATGTGCGTGATTTCCAATATTCTCGTTTATGTCAAAGATATTGGTACAGGCTTCTAGGACAAACTTCTTCAAGTAACAATATATTGAAATATGTTTAAGGAATCGGATATTACTAAAGCCACGGGAAAACATTAATGAACTGTGGATTGGGCGGTAATACTGACTGAAAATTTAACTTGGATTGTGAAGTTGAATAACATTAAGAATTTGCGGTTTTGACAAGGGTGATGGACCTTCCCCTTCAGGTGCTGCCACAGCCCATCACTCTTCGGGCAGCCTAAGGTTAAGAGCGAAAAAGTATATTGGCGTAGATTAATTGAAGATGTGAGTAGTATGTGCTTTTGTTTGTTAATAATACGATGTGTAGGGTAGTCCGCATATTGTAGTGGTTAGAGTACTCACTTCGTAAGTAAAAGGCCTCTGGTCGAGTCCCGTTGGCGGCAACGAGATTGGTTTCAAGTGATCCTTCGGACGGACTATAAGCCTGTTCAGTTATGATACTGACTAATTTAAAATCAGAACGTATTGCCCCTGGGTGGATGGACACATGGCCAAAATGTGGTACTGACCATATCATCTACTCGAGTACCGATATATTCGATCAAGATGAAGAAATACTCAACTATCTCCAATTGAAGGCCCGAAAGGGGCTCTAGCGCTACAGTAAAAAAATTAGTATAAGTGGACCTCATTATAATTTGGTTTTTTGCTTAGTCGCAAGTAAAGGACGACAGTCTGCATATTTATTTTAAAAATTTAAATTAAAAGAGATGGTGGGGAATCTCTAAAAAGATTTTGAATATGACATTGCAAGATGAATACAAAAGATTTTGAAAGTAAAATGGGACGAAGGATAACCGGGAACTCATATGAACATCTATTGTAAGAGAACAATATTTTATGTTGATCAGTTCTTACGATGGACGCAGGATGGCCGTAATGGGACAAAATAGAAATACGAGCATAACTTAAAAACCAGAACATCATATGAAGGATAAGGTGGGCTTAGTATAACATGATGAATATAAAGAAAATAAAATCGATCATATTTTAATAAGTAAAAGAACTGTTATTTTATATGCATTTAATATAAAAATAATGATGAAACATGAATAAATTTAATTTAATTCAAACATAAAATTTTTTTAAAATATGATTATACAATATCTAATATAATGTTAGCTAAATAATACGAGTATTCTTTGAAGTGTAGCTTCGTGTGCGATAATTACGTATCAATTCAATGTCTTTAGGCTTTTACAGCGAGAAAGATTGGCCGATAAATGTAGATACGATGATGAAAAATGACACATGATCCTTGAATCTAAAATGATAAAAATAAATAAGAAAATATTAAAATATATAAAAGGTTTTAAGGGATTTAAATGCAAAACTAATGCGTAGTTTTAAGAGTAGGAAAATGTGAATAAACAATTAATAATCACTTTGGGGAAACCGAAATGAATTGGTTTGCAGAAAAATAGCCTCGGAACCGGAAATGATGGTGTTTAAGGTTGTCGGCATACAGAAAATGAGGTATGTTACTTAAAATTTCGAACAAGTCGGAGATAAATATGTTGAATAAAAGGGGACTCAGGTGGCTACCTTGTGGCACTCCGGAAGAGGCATTAGTTGCTCTTGAGAGAGGGCCCTGAAATTTTACAAGCTGTGTTGCAAGCCAACTCAGTAAGGATCCAGAGATGTCGAACTTCAGAAGTTTCAAGATGAAAATTCCATGACTGACTCGATCAAAAGCTTTGATGAAGTCCGTATAAACAGTGTCAACCTGGTTACCTTTCCTCATCTTGCAGAGGATGGTTGAGGTAAGAAGCATTAGATTGGCAGTAGTTGATCGACCTTTGCGAAAACCATGTTGCTGCTCATTTATTCGTGGCTCATCCAACGTGGTAAGCTTGTCATAAAAAATTTTTTCGAACAACTTCAGAATAACTGAAAGTATGGAAATACCTCTCTAGCTTGTGATATACAGGTATCTTTTATTAGCACTTTTGAAAATGAGAAGACTTTCAGAAAGATGGAAAACCCCTCGTGATAGGAGGTGACAGATTGATGAACTAAGGCTAGATATACAGTCCCTCATGCTGAAGATCACACACTTAAATATCTGTATAACGAAGCCTTAAAAGAATCAAAACGATCTATTAAAGAAAGGAATGAAGACTCAAATGTTGCAGCCGCAAAATCAAGAGCAACAGGTAGCAAAGGTGAACAAAAGTGCAAAGCAAGCAAATCCACATGAAGTTCTAAGAGTTGGTGGCACCAACTATTTCGCAGCACTGGGGAGATTAGGCGAAGGAATGAAGTTGATGAAAGCATCAAAGGTAATTCTAATCAAGCTAATGATGTTGTAAATTTTGTTCAGTATTTAAAAAATAAAAATAAGGAGAAGAAAACAGCTCGCAGTTTTGCTGGTTCCTCTGAAAAAGCCACCAAAAGGCAGAATATGTTCCGCCAATCAATGTGTTCGTGCAAAGCGGAAAAGATATGGTTCGGCTATTCGCAGTCACTGTGAAATTAAACAAGCTGTACGAAGAAAAGTCGTTTCGTGAGTTGAAATTGATGAAATTGAGTGGTAGTTAATTTGAATAAATTAGTGATTTATGAAGTGAAGTGTGAAGGGAGCTGCACTGGACGTTTCAAAAAACTTGGGGATAAGTAGATAGAGCTAAGTGCAGGCTTTTTTACGTTTTTGTTCTAATAATAAATTAACGGTGGTTTTCTTTCTAACATATTCATTTTCTTTCTAAGAGGAGAGGGATTTTCGTGTAGTAGAGTAAAGAATTGTCAATTTTACATTTTATTTTAAATAAAAAGTGATTTAATAATACAAATATTTTCTCAAACATTTAATATAAGCAAAAAAAATTGTTTTGACAGTTTTCATTTTTAATATTAATAAAATAATAAAAAGAAAATTTAAGGATCTCTCGTGAAGTGGAATTGGAGGGAAAAAATAAGTGCATCCGAGTAAGGCGCTGGTAATGAATCTAATAATGGCCACAATAACACCGAAGGAGAAATGTGATAAGTCCAGGAGACCTGTTGAAGATGATCACTTAGCGATAGGCTATGGTGGGATGTGTTTCAAGTGGTTTCACTTGAAATGTATAAAGATGGCTGAAGAGAGATACAAGACCATCAAGGAGATATCAGATGATGTCATATGGATGTGCCCCACGTGTAAGCTGTTACATAAAAAATTTAAGGAGGAACAACTTTTTATCCTAATGAAAGATTTGGAAAGTAACATTAAAGAATTAAAGACGAATGTCAGTTCTTTAATTGATAAGACGGCAGCTACGCACACATCAACATATTCACAGGTGATAAAAAACTATGCGAAGCTCCGCTTCGTCCAGATGTCATGTCCCAGTAAGGGATCATAATTAAGCCAAAAAAGCATACATCATCAGATAAATCGCTTGCCAATTTTATGTCGAGGATAAGACCGTCAAATTGCAAGATTCCTCTTCAACTGCTATGGCCTATTCGCAACGGTGGGGCGATAATTAAAATTACGACAAATGCGAACGCGTCTGAGCTATTCCGATTACCCATGGATACCATACAGGATGAGTACAACATTACATTGAGAAAAAGATCAGATGTAGACAACATACATGGATAACAAAGAAAGTTATTGAGGCTAGTATTAACAAAAGGAAAGCTTATAAAAAATTCAAAAAGAACGCTGAAGATCACACACTTAAATATCTGTATAACCAAGCCTTAAAAGAATCAAAACGTCTTATAAAAGAAGCTAAATTTTCATATTACTCCAGAAGATTGGAAAAAGGGGCGGACAACTCGTACAAAATATGGAAAATGATAAATGGAGCAAAAGATAATTGATCACTAATGCTGAATTTTTCGGCATGGACTCTAACAGCAAACAATTGGTGAAAAAATTACCAGTCCAATTCTCACTCCAACAAGACCAGTGTATCAACGGACCAATGCACTCACCTTCAGTCAACTCATTACTATGGTGAAAGTCAAGTTTATCTTCAAATGTCTAAGTTCCAGTGAAGTGAAACAAAACCCCTTTGTAAAAGTATCACAAATTAATCCATATAATTCAAGAAATGCGAACAATTTTGTAATACTTTACGCTAGAACTGATCTACTAAAGAACGATGCAACGAATTATGCTCTGCATATATACAACAATCTTCCAGAAACACTGGAAAACGCAAACTCGTTATCGACTTTTAAGAAAATACTTAAGGAATATCTAATAAATTAAAATTATTGATAAGCCCAGAGGATTGAAAATGCAGTATCTTAGGGCATTTAGACCCTAACGTCGAGATACTTAAAGACAGCTAGATTTTATAAACTCACATTTTTTTTTTACTGTGTCGTATTGTAATATTTTTTTTCTTCTCTGAGTACCGTTCACTAATCGAACTAGACTAGCAAGAAAGGAGTACTTCACAGTATTTTGTGTGCCCCTTATACCGATGTTTTAGCATTGCCTGGAGGCACACGTAGGAATCGACAACGTGTGAAGTCCGGATCACACGAGCGTTGTGCGACGATGAAAGAGTGGTAGGGAATGGAGGTAGTAAAAAAATAAATAAATAAACTAGCCAATTTCGAGATTAAAAGTGTTATTGCTGAAAAATTAACTATTAGAACAAAATCACTGATTGAGTTCAAGTCAGCAAAAGATGCGCTGAGTTCTGGAGAGATTTCATACTTCCCCTATACCCTAAAAATTGAAAAAAAATCAGACCTATTTGTTGAAGGGTTTGGACTGCGGAGACGATACTGTCAATTTTCTTCAAATGCTCAAAGAAGCTGCACTATAAATTTAACTTAAAGCCTTTGCGACTAGAAGGTACAAATTACAAATGAAAGCAATCCAAGCATTCTTCAGTAAATAAGATACTTGAGTATTAGAGTAGTGAGGTGGGAACACCCCCAGAAGAGAGAAGTCAACCAGTGTTACCGGCGTCAAAGATTTGGTCATTCGGCTGCCAACTGCGCCATGCACTATCGATGCGTCAAATGCAAAGACGTTCATGTTCCCGGTGAGTGCAAATTGGCTCAGGCGGAGCAGAAAGAAAAATTATACTTCATTAACTGCGGTGTTTTTGGTCATCCAGCATCATATCGAGGATGCTCACGATATCAAGATGCGAAAGTAAAATTTGTTCCAAAGTAAACACAAGTAAACCGCAGTTTCATACCTTACAACTTCGTCAAGCCCGGAGTATCATCTGCATTTGCCGCTAGGGGACCAGCAGAAAATGCTGCAAATAATATAAATAATATAAGTGGCAATAATGAGCTGCAGCTCAAAATTTACCGGCAACTTAATTCTTTATCAGAGAGGACCGATAAACAAGATTCAAAAATTAACTTCATTTTTGAGCGTTTAAGTCTTTCACATGCCGCAAAATAACTTGTCATCCAGTCACATTCCCATGAATAGTATCTGTCTCATCTCAATTTACGTCAACTCCATTGTTGCTCTACATCGACATTTTTCCATGAATTCATTTTATAAGCAAAAGTCTGACATCATGCTTTTCACTGAAACCCACCTCAATTCATGGCACTCAATGACATTCAAGGATTTTGAATTCTTAAGAAACGATAGGGTAAACGGTGATGGGGGAGGTAGCACCAGCTTATTGGTTAGAAGACCCTATTGTTTCCAAAATATTCATAAATTCGAATCCAAAAACTTTGAATCTCTTGAAGTGTCCGTTATAAAGATCTCACTGCCGGGTGGGGATAATTTCTTCGTTATCTCTGCCTATACAGTTGGTCAAAATGTTCTCAAGTTCAAGGAGGGGCTCAATTTCTTGTTTGAAATATTCGAATTGAACAGGTTGCCTAGTTATTATATCCTTGTCGGTGACCTAAATGCCTGGCATATATCATGGCTGAAAGCCACCAATAATCCAAAAGGTGTGTTCGTAATTCTTCGTTATTGTTTATAATTATATATATAATGATAAACTTTTTCTTCAATATTTTATTTTTCAAAACAATTTATAATATTTGAGAACGAACTGAATCATATTCATTAATTGACTATCTATATACAATTTATAATATTTGAGAATGAACTGAATCATATTCATTAATTGACTATCTACAATTCGAAAAATATTTTTTTAATTTTTTTAACTTCAAAAACAATATACATATCTAGATTTACATTATATGTTTAATATGTCAAAAGTAAAGTATTTTTATGTAAAGTATATGTTATGTATGAAATGAATATTTTTGAGTTATTTTCAATTATATATTATATAACCGCACAGAACTTCCCCCCTAGTGAAATATTTATATTTCGCGATAAAAGGAAAACTACTTATGTGGGGTTAGTTAACTGTTACTGGTTAATTTTTTAATTTTAATGTAAAATTATTCTTTGAGACTTATTGGAACGTTTGCCATTCATAAATATCATGTTATAAATCTTATTTTATTTTCACTGATGTCAAACGATACTTTTTTGATCTCTGTACTTCCATTATTTTTTATTACTTTTTTCTTAATTGCGGAAAAACAAGGTTTTAATCGATCTACTGAAATATTACACGCTTTATTATTAATCTCAATAGTGAAATATTTTTTTTTCTTTGCAATATCTTAAAGGGACCTTGGTATGGTGGTTTAAGCGATGGACGAACCGAATCTACCCTGACTAGAACTTCGGTGCATGTATCTAAACTTTTTTAATAATTTTTGTGTTATTATTACCATGATTTGCAGCCGGAATAGGTTTGAGAACCGACATATCAACCTTCAGATCTTTAACAAAATCGTTTTGTGTTTGGTTATCAAATGATGGAATTGAAAAATCACCCAGAATTTTGATATTTTCTCCATAAAGTAGCTCTGCTGGAGAAGTATTAAGAACTTCTTTGATTCCTGTTCTCAAACCTAACATCACAAAAGGTAAGCTCTTGGTCCATGAAGGATTATTATGTGTCATAATGGCCGCTTTAAGCGTACGATGCCATCTTTCGATCATACCGTTAGCTTGAGGATGATAAGCTGTAGTACGGTTGCGCTTAAAACCTAGAGTCCTTGCTAGTTCGCCAAATAGTTGTGATTCAAATTGTTTACCTTGATCAGTAACTATGGTTTCATGAACTCCAAAACATACAATCCAAACACTGCATAAAGCTTCCGCACAAGATTGAGCTGTTATATTTGTCATGGGAATAGCTTCTGGGCATCTTGAAAATCGGTCAATAATTGTCAAGCAATACGTGAAATGGTCCGATAATATCCATATGAATTGCTTTGAACCGTTTAGATACCAAAAGTCTTAATTTCACTTTTATTATGCCTTGAAATTTTGCAACGTTGACAATCTAAACAACTTCGAGTCCAGTTTGCAACATCCTTATTTAATGAAGGCCAAAAATATTTGCTTGCAATAATGCGACGAGTAGTTCGTATTCCAGGATGTGCTAATTGTGAACAGTTTTGAAAATTTGTCCACGAAATTTTTCTGGAATGTAAGGCCTGATAGTTTTATCAGAAATTTCACAAAAAACTTCAATATCTGAATTTGAGAAATCCTAGAAAGAGAATCAGCAACTACATTCTCTTTGCCAGAAATACGTCGAAAGTCTGTAGTAAACTCACTAATAAATGTTAGTCGACGGAGCTGCCTTGGAGAAGCTTTAGCTGGGTTTTGCCGAAATGAATATATTAATGGCTTGTGATCTGTGAACAGCGTGAAAGAACGACCTTCAATGTTAAATCTAAAATATTTTACTGCTTGATAAGCCGCCAACAATTCACGGTCATAAGTACTATAATTTTTATGAGCTTGATTGCGTTTCTTAGACAAGAAACCTAAATGTTGCCAGTCATCAGTTATGCGTTGTTGGAGTGCTGCACCAATGGCAATATCTGAAGCATCGACAAAAATTTCTAAAGGAGCATCCATGTTAGGAAAAGCTAATACTGCTGCTTCGAACAATTGTTGTTTTGAAAAATTAATAGATTCGATAGCTTCTGGAGTCCAGTTAATTTTTCTTTTGTCTGATTTTTTAGCTCCTATTAGATAACTGCTAAGTAATGCATGATGTTGAGCTGCATTGGGCAAGAAACGACGATAAAAATTTATCATGCCTAAAAATCGTCTAAGTTCTAAAATAGTCTCAGGTAATTTGAATTGAAGAATATCTTGACACTTGTCTGGAGCTGGACGAATGCCTTCAGACGAAATGAAATGACCAAGAAATTTTATCTCAGTCTGTAAAAATTTACATTTTTTAATGTTAATTATAAGACCATGTTCTTGAAATCTTTCAAAAATAATTTCCAAATGAGCTAAATGCTCAGTAACTGATTTAGATGCAATCAGGATGTCGTCAAGACAAAACAAAAATTTAGATCCTTCGATACAGAATTAATAAATCGCTGGAAAGTTTGCACAGCATTGCATAGTCCAAAGGTCATTCGGGTAAACTCAAAGAGTCCAAACGGTGTGCATATAGCTGTTTTTGGAATATCTTCGGATTCGACTGGAATTTGATGGTATGCCTTGGTAAGATCTAAAGTTGAAAATGTTTTGCAATCGGTCAGAAAATGAGTAATATCCTGAATATTAGATATCAGATTACGATCTGGAACGGTTATGGCATTTAAACGTCTGAAGTCTCCACAAGGACGCCATTCACCATTACTTTTTTTTACCATGTGTAATGGTGAGAACCATTTGCTGTCTGAAGGACGGCAGATGCCTTGTTCCAGAAGAAAATTAAATTCTTTTTTAGCTGACTCCACTCTGTCCGGAGCTAAACGTCTAGGTTTGGCCATGATTGGAGATCCAGAAGTAACAATTTTATGTTTAATATTATGTACTGGAACTTTAGTGAAATCAGATTCTAAGGTAATGGACTTGAATTTAATTAATAATTCTTTAACATTAGGATCAACATCCGATTGAACGTGAATTGATAAATTTGAATAATCTTCCTTAGAAATAGAAGCTATTGATTTAAGATTTGTAACTGGGTCAATTAAAGCTTTATTAGACCGAAATGACCAAGGAAATCTGCTCCTATAATGGGACGTGTAATGTCGGCAATTATAAAGTGCCATGAAAAATCTCCTCTAAGTCCCAAATTTAATGTTAATAACTTTCTGCCATATGTGTCAATGGAAGATGCATTAGCAGCAGAAAATCCCGATGGAATTAATTTCAAATTATTTGATTTCGGAATCACGGAAATTTCCGCACCTGTATCGATTAAAAAATTCTTCTTTGAAGAATGTTCGAGAATTAAAAGATGGCTAGAAGAAATACTACTTAAGTTTGCCGCCGGAGACTTAAGAGGATCTAGTTTTTTGAATTATTGAAAGTCTCCTTAGAATTTTTGTTAATAAATTTGCATGGCTCAATACACTTATGTGCATTGACACCAAATTTAGCATGATACCAACAAAATCCTCTATCTTTTGAGCGTCTGTTGGATGAACTACGTGAACAGAAACCTTGCAACCGGCCATCATTCCTTCTTGGACTTCTAAATCTTAATGATTCTCCAACAGCCTTAGTAAGTTCTGCAATTTGACTTCTTAACTCTGTAATTTGTTGTTGAACGTTAGGTTCTGATTTGGAGGAATTCGCAAACGAAAATACTGATGGTCTATTTGAAACTTCAAAAATTTTATCGGCACTTGATGCCAGATCATTCAGTAGTCTTTGAAGCCATAATGATCTTAAAAGCTCATCTCCAACTTTATCCCCCCCCAAGTTGTTTCATCTCACGAAGAAGTTGTGAGATTCGAAATTAATTGACTTAATCTCGTATTCTCACTTGCTGAAAGTCTGGAAACTAAAGCTTCTTTTAAAATTGTGTAGGGAGTAGTGGATGAAGGATTATTCACTAGATCAGTAACTGTCCTAATGGCTTCAGGATCAAGAGCTACCAGAACATAATTGAATTTAGATAACTCCGTCGTAATCCCAGCCAGAGCGGATTGAGCCTCCGAACGATTAAACCATGTTACAGGAAACTCCTTCCAAAATGAAGGTAGTTTCACTGCTACAGCATTTACTGTGGAATCCCCTGAAGGACTCGCATCATGGAAATTATCTTGAGGCATAATTTAATTTATAATAATATAAGTATTCCTGGAAAAATAAATCCCTAAGGGTGCTGGATGCGCTACGCTGGATATATCCCCCCTGTCGCAGGATATACTACCCTTAATCTGCGATCTAATCGTTAAAATTTTATTTAAAGTTTTAAAATTAAAAAAAAAAATATTTAGAAATTTTGAAAAAAAATTGAAATATTTAAAAAATTCTGGTATATATGTATGAATTTAAAATGTGTGTTAATTGTAGAATGTAATGTTGTACATAAATTCTCTTACTTAAATTCCTTTACGTTTCGGTTTGTAATACTTCCTTGAAAATCGTTCTTGATAAAACTGCCAATTGATCTTTGCCACACAATATTATGTCAGAAATATCCACAATCTGGTCCTAATATCGATCAAACGCAAAAACTCCTCTCGACTCTCTGCTGAACATGACAAAATTTTCAAACTTCTTCTTCGTCTGTCCAACAACTGATACCAGGAAGTTGTCACAATTTATCTTCCTCACAACGTCAAATATCAATACGAATTTTGAACTCGTGGACAATTCAAAGGCAGAAACTAAACGGGCTTGCAATGAAATCCTGAAATTGTAACAGCCAATCGTAAGCCGAGAGAAAATTTTCATCTTTCTTGTTTCCTCTATTGTTTTGTTGATTTAATTCAATTCGAACGGCAATACCCAGGCGTTCGAGAGTAAAACTGGAATATAACTAGCCTGGAGGTCTTGAATATAACCAGCCTGGAGGTCTTGAATATAACTAGCCTGGAGGTCTTGAATTTTTGAAGGCGCTTGTGCCTTATCGATGTCACCAATTGTTCGTGATTGTTCGTTATTGTTTATAATGATATATATAATGATAAACTTTTTCTTCAATATTTTATTTTTCAAAACAGTTTATAATATTTGAGAACGAACTGAATCATATTCATAAATTGACTATCTATATACAATTTATTATATTTGAGAACGAACTGAATCATATTCATTAATGAATGAATATTTTTGAGTTATTTTCAATTATATATTATATAACCGCCACAGGTGTATTCCTAAAATTGTGGATAACAGAGAACCAAATTGAATACAGGTGCAATCTATATGGGACGGAGTTCCCAACATACCCTAAGACAAATCCATATTTGAACCCCTGCATTGCTGACGCAAGACTTGGTTTCAGCTTTAATAGTCCTCAACGGAAACTGCAGGTGCTTCCTTCTGATAGCGATCATAACGCAATCGTAATGGAAATCAATCATCAAAGGGATGATGTCTTTCACCAACTGAAACGACTCTATCAATTATCGATCGGACCATAAAAATAATTGCGACGCATGTATGTAACGCTGTTCCAATTTTTATTGTTTGATTTTTGACGATATCTGATCCAATTGATTCGCAATCAGAAGTGTTGTAATCATAAACTCAGTACACGTATGGAAGATAATCTCGTTTTGAATGATCGTTCCTTGAAAAGTGCACGTGAAATCATCCTACCACTGGACCGATCAAAACTGTCAGTTTGGTTGTTCGATAACAACTTTGAATCCTTGCATAACCGAAGGAAACCTGGCGTCAATCGCCATGGACACGGATTCGTACACTCGCGGCGACTGACTGTCATACATGGTGGATTGGATATGTTCAACATATGTTCCAACCTTCGAGAATGGAACAAATGGAGAGGATATGCCCATATAGATTGAAGGGAAAATGATATGACCGAGTCTTCTGGGTTAGATAGTCATTTCATTTCTAATACTTTTCAATTTGATAAGCAAACCGGGCGCGAAATACTATCAAAGCTGCGAGGAGCAAAAAAAATTAATTTTTTTCTTAATAACTTTTATTACAATTAAAACAGCAAAAACGCACGATTTTGCTAACGTATCGATTTTCCCCATCGAACCAGACGCGACAGTTTGGATTGGGTCTCCTCGAAATTTTCAGAAAAGATGAATAATCAATACTATTAAGTCACTGATATTAGTAGAATGGGAGCAAAATGGCGGCCGTTTAAAATTGAGAAACAGTTTTTTTTTAATGAGAGTATTTAATGTACGCCTGTCATATGTTGATTACTAAACTCTTCTGACAGGAGTGTAATTCTGCCTACTCGTCTTGTTGATTTTAAAATTTTCTCCATAAAATTTATTTCATAAATTTTTTTAAATTTTTCCTTTTTCTATAAATTTTTGTATCTTTTCTTTCATTTTCTGTCATATGAAAAGAGTTAAAAAGAGGACTAGAAGCACTTTAGCCTAGCCACCATACATTGAGCCGGATCGCAAAATGGCAGGACTGACCGATAACGAACAATAAGGATGATTTTTTTGTCTTAAACCGATGAAACTTGTATAATGTAAAAATGTATTATAAGAACCTATAAACAAACTGAAAAGGCCTTTTCAAACGTGTCCACCATTTATTATCTCCATTTTAATGTTTTATTCAGTGACGTTGAAGAATATAGCATACTAGCGGATTAAGTTTAAAGAATGGCGGAAGGGCTCCAAATTAGTGATATGACGTCATATAAAGCTGAAACACTATGCTATTTTGAAATAGATACATCTTAATTTAGTAAAATATTTGTCCAAAAATTATTATTCCTGGAATGAGAGTTGTTTTCTTTGTAAAAGCTGGTCATTATTATAAAATGTTTAACTTATTTCCTCTTTATTTGTTCCTTAGAAAAATTGTTGAAAAGAAGGGCATGTATTATTGCCTTGAATAAATCACACTATGCCTAAAATAACATTTAGTTCCGATAAATTAAATGTTGCTCTAACGAAAATTGATTGTCATACTTTTCAAATTACTTGTCCTTTTGAGGATCATGCATTTTCATTTCAAAATATAAATATTATAAAATTAACTTACCGAGTCCTGTTCGTATTCCGTCCTTGGTATTTGAGTTTCACTCCCTCTTCTCGATCTGGGTTCATCACAGTTATAGTCCTGATCATGGGAGTGGTGAAAGTGATAGATGCAGAACAAGAAATATATGGGATTAGTAATCATTAATGTTAGCATTGGTCAACAGATCAATTCGATATAAATAAAAAAAAAATGTTCAACCAACTAATTTTAAATACGCATATTAGCAATTAGCAAACATAAAAGTTATTAACAGGATACATTATAAAACGAATAACATTTAACAACATTAACCAATTTATCAAAAAAAAAAACAATCGAATGTCAATTTTATCACCAAACAAAGAAACAAATAACAATTGAACAACACAATTTAAATGCAGGTAAGTTGTGACAAATAAATTTAAAAGTAAAACATAAAGAAATTTTGATTATAGCACTCTTTTATCGAATGGTTACCGCTGCACCGATTGCGTTCAAATTTTGTATTCCGGAGCACTTTTTAATTCTAAAACCGATAAGGTGAGAAAAAATCCGATCCAAAACCTTTTTCAATATAATTTTATTAATTTTAGTATCGAACTGACAGATGAGCACTACATTTATTCGTCAATTGACAACCCACACATTTATTCAATTGTGATCAGATGTTGTCATATAACACAATTGAAGAAAATGGGATGGGAATTGTATTTCAATAACATTTTGCTGGAATTTAAGGCATTAAATTATAATATTTGAAATGGCAGATCCCCGATGCTGCTGTAATATATTGTGCAAGGACGGGTTCTAGAAGAGCAGCCTTTTTTTCTCTAGAAGGGCACCCTTCTATTCTCTAGAGGAGCACCCTTCTATTCCCTAGAGGAACAACCTTCTATTCTTTAGGTGTGTATTCTATAGAAGGGCATCCTTCTATTTTCTAGGGAAGCATCCATGTACTCTTCCTTCTACTCTACAGAAGGGTACCCTTCTATACTTTATGATACCCTTCTATTCATTTGAAGAGTACCCTTCTATAGAATAGAAAGGTGCTCCTCTTGAGAATAGAAGGGTGCCCTTCTATTCTTTAGAAGGGTACCCTTCTATTCTTTGGAAGGGCACCCATCTTTTCTTTGAAAGAGCACCCTTCTATTCTTGACAAGGGTACCTCTTTAGTTTTTAGAAGTTATTTTCTTCAATTGTGTTATATGACAACATCTGGTCACAATTGAATAAATGTGTGGGTTGTCAATTGACGAATAAATTTAGTGCTCATCTGTCAGTTCGATACAAAAACTAATAAAATTAGATTGAAAAAGGTTTTGGATTGGATTTTTCCTCACCTTATCGGTTTTAGAATTAAAAAGTGCTCCGGAATACAAAATTTGAACGCAATCGGTGCAGCGGTAACCATTCGATAAAAGAGTGCTATAACCGAAATTTCAAACCGTCAAATGTCGCTGTAATTTATGAATAATTTAATTTTGAGGAATAATATAACAATTTTAATTTATAGTAAGAAATCACCTTTTCTAAATTATTAACACCAACACTACTCCCGCCAGCTTCGACACTACCCGCGCTACTAATACCACCACCTTGAGCTTGACCCGTTACCGTTTCGGTCGTTTCACTAGTTTTATTGCCGCCAGCGGGAGCAGATGCTGCCGATTGACTTAAAGGGTTAAATCGTGTCGGTGTATTTGTTCCAACTGTTTTCGTTGGTGTCAAACGGCTTTGTGATCCTCCCAATTGACGTAATGATGAATGATGATGATAATGACGATGTAACACTGGCCCAGCAGAAAGTGGCCGATAAGGTAAGGGACATGCAGGTCTAAAGAATGTCACGATTACAGTATTCTTTGCTTTCACATTGATTTTAAATTTTGCTTTTTGATTTGTAATTGTGTTGTGTAAATTGTGAGTATGAAAAATTTAGATGAACATTCTCCGAAAAATGATGAAATGTGTCGTATAAAATTTTTATTAAAAATTTGTCTACCGATTTCTAATATCTGCTGCAACCGTTAATCCAAGACCTGAGTCTGATGACGGACTACGTCCTGTTGCCTCTATTACTTCCAAATCAACATCCGATACCTGAGAGAATGAGATGAATGGTTTGAGGAAGAAGTAGGAGAAGAAGAAGAGAAAGAAACGTAGAAGAGTGGGAGTTTTCTGTTTAAGGGAAGTATCTTGAAATAATTCTAAGTATCAGAAAAGATGAAAAAATGCTGGTGAAAGTAACAAAAAGTAGCGTCTCTTTTCTTTCCAAATTGCTAAAGTGTATTTTATTATTCTGAAGCTAAGTGATGTGATCAAATGTGTGTATGAATGTGTTTCTACAGTGATGATGCTGATATAAGGTAAAATAAACCGTAGACGGTTTAATTGATTGGATCCATTCTGGCCAATTGTTTATTCGTTTTCCCGTTACCATGTTAAATGAAATGTGCATTTAGTTAAGTGCTAGGATAGGAAAAATATACATTTGTGCAATTTATTTTGGTGATTTAATTAGTCAGCGACCCCTTGCAATCAAATTCTTCTGCAAAATATATTAGGTTGTCCCATAAGTTTCTTTCGTTATAGTAATACCAAAAAATACAAACGCTAATTTGTGTTACATAAATTTTCATTAAATTATATATGATTCATTCTAAGCTATAACCTTCCCAAAATTTTTGAGTTTTGTCGACAAAATATAGATCAAGGTACATTTTTATTTCATTTTCTGAATTAATCTTTTTATAACGATAATTTTTCAATGAAAGAATAATAATCAGATTCATCATCCATACTCTCCTGACATTGCCCAATTAAATGATAATAATTTATTTCTGATGAGTACAAACACATGGGACCTGGCGTTATCGTGGTGAAAAACGTCACCTCGTCTGTTCGCAAATTTTGGTCGCTTTCTGGTAATTGCATCCTTTAGATTATCAAGTACTTTGTTGAGTTGATCGTTTCAGACTAGACTACTCCCTTCCAATCCCACCATATTCATACAAAAACTTCTTTTTTGGGTGGCGGCCAGGTTTAGTGACAATTAAAAGCTCAATATTCTTTGTCCAAGAGCGTTTATCCAGTTTCATCTCCAGTGATGTCTCTTCAAAAAAGGAAGCGTAGTATTTCACTGGAGAAGAAGATCACATGTTGAAACACACTTAAGGTTATTGCGATGAGTAAGTTCATGAGGAGCTACACATCTGAACGGTTGATGTAACCCAGTTTTATCAGATGATTATGGACGATTGTTCGGGGAATTCCTAACAGTATACCGGGGGTTTCTTCCACTATGGCTATGATACATCTCAATATGTTTGTGCGCTTCTGCGAAAGAAACTTACAGGACAATCTACAAGAACGTGATGGAATCTATCCGGACCCACTAATATAAAATATAATGAATTTCATAATTTTCGGGATACATCGTGAACACAAAAATTTTTCTTTGAAAAATATATGTATGCAATTATTCATATATTTAGTAAATGCTGGCCTGGATGATGCGCTGGCTCCATTGCCATTGAATTTAGCTCTCGAATATGTCATAAGAAAATACCTGTCGATACAAAAGGTACGTTACCATACAAGTCGAGCCAAGTGGTAGTCTACGCGTAGTCCAAAGGCACTACCTTCCAAGTCTGAAATGTATTGAAGCAGAAATAATAAGCTCCATGCTGGGAGGGTGCACCTTTGCGTTCGTGGGGATCAAGGTTCGGCATGGATACTCGGTGAGGGAACTCATTGACGACTTGGAAACAATGCTTACTCTGTGCAAAAAATTCGATTTCTATGCCATGGGAGGTGATTTTAACGCGAAGCATCTCTCGTGGGGAAATATTGCATCCAATGGCTATGGAACAGCTATCTCTAACTGGGTGCAATCAAATATGGATCTCATATTGATCGCCCCGAAAGAGCCTACCTTCCGCCGAAGCTCGTCTTTTATTGACTTCTTCATTGTGTCTGCCAATTTGGTAAATCTCTCCCACAGTTGGAGGAATTTCGAGTGTGGAGTTCTTGACGCCGAGTCTGACCATCTTTTGGTTGAGCTGACCTTAAGAGTGAAAAAGGGTATAAAACTTGAGGTTGCAGATCCTCAACTTTTCATTCCATATCAGCGAATCGATTGGGCAGCAGTTAGTGCTGACCTTGACGAAAAATTGAAGGGGATTTCGATCAATAGATCGAAAAATCTTTCTATTCCTGAAATCGATGAACGAGTTGCTTGTACAAATTCAACTCTGGATACTATTAAGAAATCCTCGACAAATTACTTTTATCGAGATTTACCGGAAGATATCTTGGAGCTTTATCGTAGACGTAGTCGGATTAGAAAGCTACTCGCAAGAATCTACCCCCGCAATTTAAATATGGTCAACTGGGAGTATGAACGTATTCACCTATTGATTACGTCTCTAAACCGAATGATCTCAAGGAGTACCACGGCTTTTGCTAACGAGTGATTTGAGCAGGCCCTAGAAAGTATCAAACCAGGCCCCTGTATGTTTCCTCACATCAATAGAAGAACGGGCAGAAAAAGGCTTCCTGGGGTCCTCACTTATGATGGATCCATGCTCATGGATGACAAAGCCATCGCTGACTCTATCGCAAAATATTTTGCGAAAAATCTTCAAGGAGAGAAAGCAAGTGAGGAATCTTCCATTTCGTTAGTGAGCAGCACCACAACGATTTTCGACTGGGACAACGATCAATTGTGCTTGACTCGATTCTCTGATTCAAATCCTTCTGACGCACCTACTGGCCATGGTCTGCTTGTCAGTCCCGAAAGTCTCACTTTGTTGGCACTAGAGCAAAATTCCAAAAAATCAGCAGGGACTGATGGAATCTCCAATTATATGCTTAAAAGGCTTCCCCATGTTTTCTTTGTTCTCCTCGCGATCATTCTAAATAACTGCATTAACATTTGCTACTTCCCTCAGGAATGGAAATGTGCAAAAATATTCGCAATACCCAAGAAGTCGGACAGTACTGACGTAGTCGATACTCGTTCGATTTCGTTGCTTTCAAACATTGGTAAGCTTCTTGAACGGGTAATACTTGAAGGCATCCTACCATTCTCTGTCGGGGGCAAGAATTGTGCCGGACAGACAATTTGGCTTCAAAAGTTGGCGCAACAATAAGCGTTTTGTTGCTTGCCTGATTGATGTGGAGAAAGCCTTTGACTTTTTATGGATCAATGGACTTGAAATGATAAATCTTGGCTTTCCGGCCCATATTGTGAAAATTATAGGCAGCTTGATGAGGGGACGAACTGCCTTTGCGGTGACTAGTGGAGTTAGTTCAGACCCATTTAGTATTGACTCAGGGGTCCAACAGAGGTCTATATTAGGCCCATTTCTTTTCAACATATTCACCCCTGACGTCTCGGGCGTAAGAGGTGAATATAAGCCCGGAATCCAGGTGAACCTCTTCGCTGATGACTTGTTAGTGTGGTCATCTGAGCGCGCTTTGCGTTTTGTTAGAATGCGGCTCCAAAGATATTTGGAATCTCTTACTGCATATTACCGGAAATGGGGAATCAAGGTAAATGAAAAGAAAAGTGAATTAATTGTGTTCAAGGACCCCTACAAAAACTTCGGTCGTCGTGCAAGAAGCATCTGCGACTCCAGGGTTAAATTGAATGGGTAGATGGTGCACTGGTCTAGGCAAACGAAGTACTTGGGGGTAGTTTTCGACAGGAAAGCTACCTTTAGTGCTCACGTTGATAATATTTTGAAAAAAGTGACTTATGCATACCATCTTCTTTAACCTTTTTTCAGGAAACATTCGACAGCGAGTCAAGGTTTTGGCCTATAAAACCTTGATTCGTCCGATCATCGCATATGTGGTGATGATATGGATAGGAACGCCGAAAACAAAATGGGGTAAGGTAGGATTAGTGAAGCGAAAAATCCTTCGAGCTTGCACAGGACTATACAGACGGGAGGACGGACGGTCTTACCCTTAAGAGGTGCTGTACCAGGAGACAGAAATGGAGCCGATAAAATCATATGCAGAAAAGCTTGCGGAAGCGGGAATCATACGAGCCAAGGAGCAAAAGGCGGGACTCGTCAGGAGAGCGCTCTATGGACGCAGCGAATGAATTATTTTTTCAGGTAGTCTTACGGAAATAATGTAAGTAATTTTAAGGATATGGATTTTAAAATTTTAAAACTAGTTGTTAGAGCAGATGATGTTTACAAACTTATTTTCTAATCTATTAATGTATGATAATGTTGTGGGTGTCAACATTTTAAAGTTTTCTTTTAACAAAAAAATTAATATTATAATGTAATTAAAGTAAATTATTATTGAACTCCGGGAAAAGCCCAAAGGCACACCCCGCATGTATATTGTTAGGTTAAGCTATTGATAAATTGTATATTTGTAAAAAACGAAACATCACCAAATAAAGATCTTGAATCTACGCGAGCGAATCAACATTTTGCCACGGTCGTTGACAACAGCCAAAGAAATTTTCCTGAGCCTTGACAGCAAAGTAAAACTAGTAGGGCTAAAAATCAATCAGAATAAAACAAAGCTCATGATGCAGTCGAGGAAAAATATCTCAAATGCCCCAAATATAACGCTTAGCAAATACAATATCGAAAACTTGAAAAAATTTGTATATTTGGGCGGAAAAGTAACGAAAACTGGTAATGAAAGAGACAAAATACGCCGAAGAATACAGCTTTCACATAAAAATTTTTATTTAGTTCCGACGGTCTTGAAGATCAGCTGCATACACAGGAAAACAACGCTCCAAATATACAAATCTGTGATAAGACCTGTGTGATCCTATGTGTGTGCGAAACATGGACCCTCACCTAAACATCCGTAAAAATATTGAACGCCTTCGAAAGGCGAGTCCTGAGGCGAATAATTGGAGCGAAGCTAGACAAGGATTAATGACGAATTGAATACAACCATGAGCTATATGAAATTTTTGACGAGCCGGAGGTCTCAACGATTGTAAAACTGCGGAAGATGCAATGGGCTGGCCACGTGAATCGTATGGATGAACAACGGATACCCAAAAAGGTATTCGTTGGGTGAACTGAAGGGTGGAGACCAGCGTCGAAACCGAGGAAACGCTGGTCTAACCTGGTCGACGAAAACAGTTCATGACTGCTCGGATCTCGAAATTGAAGGACGCGATTAATGGAGCGAGACAGTTGGAGGCGCTGTTTGCAGGAAGCGAAGACCCGAGAGGGGCTGTAGCGCTACGAAGAAGAAGAAGGAATGCTAGCCTGACTCACAAATTCACATTATTGATTTAAATTTAAAATTGGATATCGTATTCCGCTGGCCGAGGAAAAATGTTCAAAAAGGGATGAAATACATCATGGGAAATAAGTTTAGCAAGTGAATTCGGGAATTTGCAGAGAAACTGTTTTAAACGGAGAAATTTGGTCAACTAGTACGTAATCACCTTATCCGATAAAAAGGAAGCAACCACAGAATACATATACATATAAAGTATGCTTCGCAATTCGCGCAAATAAACCACGCATTTATTTTTACGCATTTACTTTGCTTCTTAAGTTGTAATAAACATAAGCAATCGAGCAGCCCCATGGTGATCAGGAGTAGTTGTTCCTGAATAGAGAAGCTGGTCACTCCGTCAAAACTGCTTAGTTTGTTGTTTTACTAGATTTAAGTTAACTACATTCGTTAAGTTTCCATACTTTACGCAGAGATTAGTGGTCCACTTCAGCCACTTTAGTATCTTTCGGTTTGAAATTCGCCTTGTAATGCAACGTAACGTAACGTAACGGTTGCTTTTTTTAAAATGTTTGCGTTTGTCTCAAGCCTCCGCGTCCGTTAACTTTAACGAGACAAACAAATTTTGAATTACTGTAGAGTAGCTTAATTGACACATAATAGAACATTTCTAATGATTATAAAAATTGATCGATACGTCTCGTAGAGTACGCGTGATAAATATTTTGTAGTGCAGCTTCGTGGCTCGACAAGAACTCGTCTCATATGATCTCGCAAATAGCTAGTTGACATGCATGCGCACGCGGTCGTTAAACGAAGCTAATTAGCTGAGCTTGGTCTTGTTGATAGCTCGCTGACACTTGCGCCAGACAATCGCCACCCGTGTCCTACACGAATTTTTAGAAAAAAAAAATGCATTACAAAGTCTTCGTTCAAATCAAGCTTTTGTACGGAATCGCGACATCTCAGCGATTTCAAGACACTAGGCCGATTGGTCGAATTCATCTAAAAAATCGCGCATTCGATAATAAAATTAACAGAGAAAATACGATTAGAGATAACTACTTCTAGAGGTTAAGCTTTGTTTTGAGCTAGTGAGACAACGAAGCTTGAATGACACATTATTTTCCGCAGGAGAAGTCAGTATTCTTTAGAGGATGCGGTCCTCTCAAATCCGAGGAAGTGGAGGCTTCCATAAAGTTCCTCCGCGGGCTAAGGCCCTACATGATTTTTGACCACGACTTGACTAACGAATCTGGATCTACGCTTTGGGTGGCGGGATGATATGTTGGACCATTCTGCTTAGCAGGGTATTGGCCAAGGTAGATCTCGGCGTAAATGGCTCCAGCTTTAGTATCATATCGTCACCGTCCTGATAAAAGCTTGAAAGTATATTCGAAGATAACACCATTGAGTTAGTGAGGTAAATTAGATTGAGACAAGCACCTGGTTAGTGACAGTCTCTGGGACGGAATATCTGTCCCCAAGGGCTGGTGCCAACCCTTGCATCACCTTCCTATTCAGTAAAGATAACCATGGGGCCATTAAAGCGACTACATAACGAATTCAATGCCTCTAGGTTATGATTTCCAATAAATCGAACATAACAAAGGAGAAGAAAACAACGGAGCTGACACTACTGAAAACAAAATGGAGGAAATTAGATAATTTGCTACAATCAGATATTCTTGCCGTATTTGGGCACAGCAAAAACCACGGAGACAACCTACACAAGAAGAGCAAATACCACTGCAGCCAGTGATATACGAGCATACGGTAGAAGAAAATGAAATGGGTCGAGAAACATATAATTACTGCCATTACACTAAAGCGCCTGAGGTACGGGAATTAAAATAGCAAAACACTACCTTCAGGAAAGTGACTTGCTAACCCTGAATCATTTAAAAGAAACGCATCATTGTCGTATGCGATGTACAAGGAAACCTTAGCAATGACGTTAAAAATAGAGTTATGGAGCTAGAAGACCTCCTGACCCAGATAGGTCACTACAGACGCAGGTGCCTAAAGTTATAGGATGAGCCAAAGATCAAGCGTTCTGACACTGCGATAGTCTTCTTAACGCCAACTACCAGCAAAAGTTTGGCTTAGAGACCAATCGAAGCGATCGCGAAAACGGAGAATGAGGCATCGAACGATCAGGCTGCGTTAGAGGAGGGGTAGGAAACGGCACGGCCTAGGGCGGCCAAATAAGTGGCCTCAAAGGTAAAAAACACTAAACCTCCCCAAGAATCGAAATACAAACGACCATCGGATGCGACTCAGCCATGATTAAGAAGCAAATTAAACCTTTTGGGGGAGCACTGTTGGTCAAACCTACTGACGGTAGATATTACGCGGATGTCCTGCAAGAAATCAAGGGAACGAGGAAACGGAAGCTGTACAGCTTACTCGGTCAGCTGACTTACTGGCGGAATTTGGACCAGAGGCCAAAACAAAGTAGTTCGTGAGGTGAAAAAAATCTCCACGCCAAGGCCCGGATTCGGACTTTTGTGCGATGAATTATTATTATTATTTGTTGACGTTGTCAAAAAGGTCACTGTTGAAATCAGAGAAAATCAGGTAAAAGACGCCTTAAAAGTTGCTTTCCCTGGTTTAAGTGGGTCAAAGGTTAAGTAGAACAAATCAAATTACAGGGGCTACCGTACGGCCATTGTTGACCTCACAGAGAAGGAAAGGAAGTCGGACAGCTGGTAAGAAAGTGGAAAACAGGCTAGGTTATTTTTAGGATATGGTAAAGAGTAAATCCTCTTCAGTACATCATGTGATTCGGATACGGGCATAGTGCACAGAGCGGTAAGGGATTCGATGAGATCTTTGCGCTACAATTGCGACATACCAAGGCATAAAAGGAAAGAGTGCATAGATGAGGTACAATGCATTCTCTGCCAAGATGGTGACCATGACCAGACAATTTGATATATACGCCCCAGGAATAAGAAGTGCCGGGTTTGCCAAGAAGCCCTAGCTAAAGCCAAAGCACAGGATATGAGTCATATCCTGCAACTTAATCTACAAGATCAACTCGAACAGTTTGCGAGAGACAGACGAATAGTATGACGAAAATAGGTGAGCTCGCAACAAAAGTTTACAAACATGGTATCCTGACTCTATTGGGTTCAGAACAACGCACATTTTAGAGTGCAGGGCCATAGGCAAAAGAATATTTTAGTATGGGTTCGTTTCCAGAAATGAAAAGCTTTTATGTATACCTAACGCCGTACGAATCACTATTATCCTTTAAAGCTATATTCAATACTTTGGAGGAGGCTGTCTCACATATGGAGGGATAGGTTCTCATCGTGGGAGACACTAGACCCTTTGGATTGCCAAGAACGCCAGCCATACGTACAGAGATGCAGAGTATCTGAATCGACGGGGCTGGTCATTGCAGGAGCGATACCTTTCGCATTCCTTGCTAGAGCGCAGCAAACTATAGCTGCATAGCAACAAACAATGCTCACTCAACGATTGACAACATTTCTGGGTGAATGACGCGATGGGAAGATGGACTGCAAGCCTCATCCCTGATTTGAGATCATTCCTCAATTGAAGGTATAGTGAGACTGACTACTACTTGATACATCACTTCAGTGGGCATAGAATTTTTCAGTCTTACATACACAAGATTGGTAAGTCAAGATTTTCTGACTGTATATTTTGCGCAGCAGAGATAAATAACATCTACCCCACAGTTTTAGTTTACAAGGATATAACAGGTAGCGCAGAACCTCGATGAAAATCACGAGAGCTCTTCCTAGATAGTCTCATCGGAGATGCTTACATCAGTTGACAAATGGAATCGTGTAAAAAAAAGGGCTTACCTGAGCAGCCGCAGGTCGCGAGGTCGCACTCTCAAGGCATAAATAGTCATCCCCTGTCTAGGCAAAAAAATATTGAGGTTTTATTGGTTCTATGGAACATAGGCTTCTAGGGTAATGAAATATCCCTCTCACAGGCAACGAACTACGAATCTGCGATGGATGACGTCTGGGTTGGCAGCATTTTTACAAGGATTAGATGGATGCAGGGATTGATTACAAAATGCTTTTGAAAGAGCCAATAATCTAGAAGACCGACTTACTGAGTTTAAAGTAATCAGATTTAAGGTGAGGTATAGGGGTGGAATGGACTATACTCTAAGCACTCTTAAGTCGGGTAAGTGGCGCCTTTGTCTGATTATACCTTATAATATGATAACAGTAATAACCCTCTAAATCGTTTTAATTTGAGTTATTAATAACATATGTATATGAACGTACTCGTATAGTTGGAAAAGTATGAAAGTTAGAAGAATAGAGGTTTAAATGGAAGGAAGAGACAATTTGTTTGACCGGAAATGTATCCAGCATTTTTAATTTGGGAGCAATTCAGCATGAATGAATAATTGAATTCCTTCGAAAAAGTATATGACCTACTTTTCACTCTGTGTGTGGGGTTTTTGGTCTACGAGTATATCAGATGCGCCCTTAAGTAATAGATAGGTGAATGCTTACACAAAGGAAACTGGCAGATAAGTGGAAAATAAAATACTATGCGCTGACCAAAACAGTGACTGACCAAAATTTTAGTGGATGACTAATTCGGTAAAAATTGTCGAAATGCGGTCAAAAAATAAAAAATCTGACATTCAAACAAAACGTCCATGGGCAAAAAAGGAGCAGTACGTCACTCTCACCACAGCAAGTAAAGATACTGTACCGAATGAAGCCATTAACCGAAAGATCGGACAAATCACTGAACATTTGACGCCAAACGAAGCTAGATCAATGTATACTTCAATCAAACAGCTTCAAGAGCGATGCATACTACACATGAGTTTCTGCAAAGACATACAATGTGAACAATTTAGGTAACCTACTTGATATTAAAGCAAGAGAAGGCAATATTTCCAAAAATTCCCTCGGAAGCCACAACAACTTCCGAAGCTGTGTTTATTCCAGATCCTGACTAAGATGTCTTAGCCATACCATCAAAAGTAGACGAGGTAGCGGCAATTATTTGCGACCTCAGGAATTAAACAAGCTTCTTGAATAGAAGTTATATCGACAGAGCTGCGGCAAACCGGGGGAACGTATATACGTAACCACCTTAACCGGTTGATATGTAGAATATGGGCAAGCAGTTCTCAGGCGATTAGTGAAAAAGAATCATATGTCCCATTCGTAAAAAGTAACAGTCTACGCAGTGAAAATTATGGAAGAGTCGCTCCATTGTCCACATCTTACAAAGTGCTGTGCAAAATAACCGAGTGAAAACTTAAGCCTTATTATGAAAAAATAATCAGTGAGTTTGAAAATGGTTTCCAAAAGCGGGTGGTTTACGATTGATAAAAAATTGTTGGTGAAACAGGTACTCAAAGAGTCACTATTAGATTTCAAATAAGCAGATGACAGTGCCAGCAAAAATGATTTGTACACAAAAATGCTTAACTTTGGCGTCCTGATGAAAAACTCTCTGTATGATTAGGGTTACAACGTTAAACACCGGGTCTCAGACAAGAATCTACGGGTATCTAACTGTAAACTTCCCAAATAAGTTTAGGCAAAAACAAGGAGATACCGTTCTGGAGCACGTTCTCAGGAAAATTCCAGTTAATATCACGGATACGCTACTGTACAAGGCCACATAACTAGTAGCATATGACGATGGCATCAACACTATGTCCAGCTTAAATTCGGATGCCAAGGTAGGCTTCATATGCCTAAAGTTAGCAGCGTACAAAAATCAGCTTTTCAGTCGATGAAACTAATACTAAATTCAGACAAGGAAAGACCTTGCAGTCCTATAAATCTTGGCCTTAGAAAGTATGAATAACCTTCTATGCATAAGAATTTAACTTGATAGAAAGGGCAACGAAAAAAACATGGCAAAGAATAAACGGAGTAAACCATTTATTACTTCTCTGGACCGAAGAGGCCCAGGGAAATGCATGAGGAAAAAAGCTCCCCTTGTATTATAGTCCGCATGGCTTAGTGTATAGAGTACTCCCTATGAAGGGTGAAAGTCCCTGGTTTGAATCCTGTTGGTGACAACGAGATTTGTTTCGGGTGATTCCTCGGACGGACTATAAGCCCGTTCAGTTATGATATGTAACGGTTTGAAATCGGAACGCATCGCAACTGGGTGGGCGTACACATAGCCAAAGCATGGTACTGACCATATAACTTCCTCGAGTGCCGACACATTGGACCAAGATAATGATATCCTAACTATCTCTAAGCGAAGGCACGAAAAGGGCTATAGTGCTAAAGCAAGCTTATATTGGAATTTTACAAACTTTGCCAAAGTTCATGCGAACTTAAAGTGTTTTGGGAGAATATATCGCCCAGTGAACCATGTAGTAGTGTGGAGACACGGACGAGTTGTATAACTCGTATGGCAACCCACTTGTATTCATATGCGCAGGATTACGCAAACTACAATAGACTGGAAATGTTCAAAATATGGAAGAGCACTGACTACGCATGCAAACGTCCAAGGATAGAGCCCAAGGAAAGCTCAGGAAAGGATGAGATGAGTCAGTGGATGTTAAATCAGATTCTGCTTGGAGTTGTGACTTAGTGGACAGGGTCGTAGAACCGCAACGATTAGAATCGAACCATATTGGAGGCAAAGGTCCTACTAGGAGCTAGCCCATAGATGATGGTTATGCTTTTCACTTGGAAATTAATGTTGCACACCGCACTTTTTGATAATTATAAAATGCATGACTTCATAGTCCAGATTGAACGTTGATGTAGAGATATGTTGGAGTGATCTCATACCGTAAGCGTGATAGTAGGTTAAGGTGATATGTCGGTTTTGCCCAGGTGAGGAAGACAATGCCTGCCATACATTTTTCCGCGCAAAAAATGGGACAGGCTGCAAAGGAGCTCTACAGGGAGACGGGAGAGCTCACCCTAGATAATATAGTCGCGGTGATGCTCGAATCGGTTGACAAATGGAACCAGGTGGAGCATTATGTTCGGGTAGTCCTAAAAGATAAAAGCGACTTACAGCAGCCGGGGGCGTTGGGGCTGGGGGATCCTTTGCCGGCACTTCCTCTTCCCCTGTACCCTCCCGCTAGTAGAGGGATCCCCCAGCATGAAGGCGCCTCAGGGCGTAACAAAATGAGACCTGGCCGGAAGTAATGTGTCAAACGGTCCCAGGCTAGGTTCTCAGGTTGACAGGGAAGGTGTTTAGTGGGTAGTCCAGTTGCCTTCTTGCGAGCATGGGAGTTCACACTCTATGCGTAAATGGGTACTCACCTCCCTACCACAAAAAAGGTGATATGATCAGTGCCCCGTCTGACGATTTGTCCACACAGCTGGGAAGAAGACTTATTTTTAAATCAGTACCAAATTGGACTTATAGTTGGTCTGAAGAATAAATTAGATTGAATCTTGGGACTCAAAACAGAGGCTTTCGGCACTCAACCATACGAACTTTATGCTGCATTTTAATCTGTATGCGAATAAATAATATTCTTCATCTAGGCAACATAATGCTTGGTTATGCTTCAGAGTATTAGATCCCTACTAGATACTGAGGTTTTACTACTGGCAAAGTTTCCAATACCCGGATGAAAAATTCATTGTTTGATGTGCTGTATTCTGACTGGTGCAATGGTTACAGCGCTTAATGCATAAGCCGAAGTTCGAGGCCCGTTAGCAACAAGATTAGTCCCGAGTTTTTTTCGAGAATTTATGAGTGATGAGTCACCATCATCCATGGCGCAGCAGCCCAAGCCGGGCTTTGGCCTCCAAGTTTAATCCCCTCCTCGTTCGACAGTTGATCACTCTCAGCAAGGATCTGCTGTTAGGTTCTATCGTGTTTTCCCAACGAGTTCTCGATTTTCCCGGTGGACGTCAACCTTGCGCTCGATGCTTTCATATTCTTTTTGGTAGCTAGTTTTCTTCCATTCTTTCTATATGGACTGCCCATTGCACTTTGCGCAAGTAGATACAAGTGGTTCATTAAATAGTTCATACATCTCTCTGTGTTTAGTATCGCAACTCTTACCATGCGGATTAGTTATGTTGGGATGCCGAAGTCAAGTATTATTTTGCACAACGCATTCTTGCCGACACTATCGTATGCTTGGTTGAAGTCTACAAAGAGTTGGCGAACGTCGATGTTAAATGAGTGATGAGTAGTGGTTTCAAAAATTTATTTATAATCTCAGGGTAAAAAGTGGTTTTGAACAAATAACCTTTTCGAAGGTCACGAAATCATATACTCTAAATTTTTTTAGCCCCGAAGTTATATTCTATACATATTTCTAAGCAACAACAAGGTCACTTAGCCTTCTATTTATTATAGAGAAGTCGTCAGAATTAAATATTTGATGAAGTCAGTGTCATTTGTTTCACTTTAGGCTATTAGTATATTGACATTTATGTAGTATATTGACATTTATTTTGGATTTATTTATGAAAAGTACACCTCTTAACAAAAATTCTAAAGATAATATACGTTTTTTTGTCATCATTTTGTACTATGTGCACTATTTTGTCAAACTTTTGTCTTAAAAATCTACAAAAAAGTAGAAGTAAACCACCTTATATCCATTACCGTCTGTTGTAAAAACATTCATGAATTATTTGTGAGGAAAATACCCTACATAATTTCCGATGCTAAACTAGTCGGCACATGCCTCTTAACTGAATAATTGTAGGGGGTGGAAGTAATAAATTTTGTGCATGTACTTTACTTACGCTTCTTACGTGTGTTGATTTTATTCATACCCAAAGAAAATGTTCAGTTTAATTTGCCTATGTCGTGACTGGCTACTTGCTAACAAGGTTCTCAACCGCTATGAAAATAAGGATAAGGATTGCGTTCTCTTTTTATAGAGTCATTTTATACTATCAGCCATTGACCGTACGTCCAAATCGACTACGTGAGTAAATAATAAAGTCTAGAGGGTGATTTCATTATAAAGGTAAGTATGTGCTTTTGTTGAACCCAATTTGTCTGGGTCATGTGGTATCCTTATATAGAATTTTTGAAGACTAGTCAATATTGATTGCTTATTTGCCATACTTTTGCATGATTCTAAATCTGACAGTTCTTTTTCGACAGTGATATGAAGTTTTCATTCAAATTCTATCTATTGAAATATTCGTGAATAATGCGTGTAAATACGTACTTTTGTGTTGAAGCGCTGGTGAATTCAAAATAATAGGGAAATGAATAAATAAAAATTGATGATATGATGGAAATTTTCATTTTCATGATGTGTGAATTTTTGAAAACTTAATCTTAAATTAGTCCTGGAATCAATTTATTTTGTTAGAGATGTTTTTAATTTTTTTTTGTCATTAAAGTACTTCTTAAACTTTGGGTTAAACATTTCTAGGGAGTTACACTAGCTCGATTATGATCGCAACGTTTTTCTTTTAAACTCAGGATATTCGTGATCAAATTTCAATTGTTTTACCAAGCAACTAAAACCAATGAACTTGAAATAAGAAAAACACTAACCGCATTATGATGCTTTATTTAAAAGATGATGTGGTTAATTAGACAATTACAGTTTCGATTCTATAAATTTCCCTTATCGTAGACAAGTGTAACTGCCACAATTTTTTTAAAATTTTGAAACAGCAAAATATCAGATCAAATCAAGAATTTTTGTTAAATTTTGAAATAATATTGAGAAAATTGACATTCGATTTTGAGTAAAATTTTCAAATCTAGATACACTATTTCACTATTTGACTATAATTCAACAATAATTTACAATACGCACATTAATCATGGAAAATTCCCATCAAAACATTTGGGAAAGGCTTTTCAACTGCAATACTACATGTAACAAGCGAAGCACTATCATCAGCCAAATTTAAGCATTAAATCTTAAGTTAGAATATAATTGAAGAAACATGCATGTAACATTAAACTTAAATGGGAAAGAGAATTGTATTTATTCATACTTACCGGCATCTCATGCCCATGCATTGAATCTCCTTTTCTCTGAAAATGGGAAAATATATATTTTTCTTGTATGAATGGAAATTCAATACTAGGTTAGTTTGGTTGGAAAAAATTTATAATAGGTGTATATAGGAGCAGCATATCGAAATTGTAGTTAGGATAACTCTTCCTTTTTAGGATTGTGTAAATAAAACGTTTAGTCGATACCTTATTGCGAAAGCTAGAAAAGCTGGTATCATCAATCGTTGATGGAGATTTTCACTAGACATTCCAAAAAATATATACTGGTAAAATATGTTTCATTTTAAGGATTGCCTGGGAAGTTACACCAAAATCATTCAAAAAAAATATTTAGAAATTCGCCTTTCAAGAATTATATTTTACGAAAAAAATTTGAAGGCAGAGTTTGAATGTGAAAAGAAATTTTTACACACACCAACCCATGTTGAATATGTTTTCTTTTTTTTGTGGTAGGGAGGTGAATGCCCATTTACGCACAGAGTGTGGGACTCCCATGTTCGCATAAAGGCGACCGGACTACCCACTAAACACCTCCACTGTCAACCTGACAACCTAGCCTGGAACCGTTGGACACATTACTTCGGGCCAGGTCTCGTTTTGTTACGCCGTGAGGCGCCTTCAAGCTGGGGGATCACTCTTCTAGCGGGAGGGGAAGAGGAAGTGCCAGACAAGTGATCCCTCAGCCCAACACCCCCGGCTGCTGTGAGTCCCTTTTATCTTTTAGGACTATCCGAACATAATGTACCACCTGGTTCCATTTGTCAACCGATTGGAGCATCACCGCCACTATATTATCCGGGCTGAGCTCTCCCGTCTCCCTGTAGAGGGCTCTTCGCCGCCTGTCCCATTTTATGCACGCAAATAATTTGTGTGGCAGGCATTGTCTTCCTCTCCTGAGTAATACCGACAATCTTGTGCAGGTAAGACTTAAAACACGCCTGCTCGCTCAAAAACTGGGTCAGATAGAAGTCAGTCACACCATGCCTTCGATTTACCACGGTCTCACATCCGGGATGAGGCGCGCAGTCCACCTTCCCTTCGTTCAATTCACCCAAGACTGCCAATCCTTGAGTGAGCACTGTCTCTCTTCACGGACAACCATCTCCTTCGCATCCTCGTTTCAACGCAGATCAAAAGAGCGGCGCTCTCTAGCAAGGAGACCGACAGGTATCACGCCTGCAATAACTTTTACCGTCGAATCAGAGACTGTCGGATACGAAGATGCTATGCTCAGCGCTCCTTTTCTGTGTACCTGTGCCAGGCGTTTTCGGTAAACCTTCTTACTGAGAGCGTCTCCCCATACCTCTGCTCCGTACAGTAGCACTGACCCTACAGCACTCATCAAGAGGCGTCTTCTTGATGGGCTGGGTCCCCCTACGTTGGCCATAAGTCGACTTAGAGCTGATACTCCCGAAGCTGCCTTCTCAGCCGTTGCCCTGATTTGCTCAGAGAAACTCATCTTCGAGTCGATCAGTAGCCCCAGGTACTTCACCGATGGCTTTGACTCGATTCGCATATCTCCAATACTGATCATCCATCCTTACTTTCTTTTTGGCAAGATGACCACTTTGGTTTTCTCCAGTACTAAACTGAACCCGAGAGCAATAATCCAGTCCCTCACTCGGTGCATTAGTATATCTAGCCTAAGTTGCGCGTGTTCAACGGTGCGTTTAGCGACCAGAGCCGCAATATCATCCGCAAAGCCGACCAAGCGCATCTCGAGTGTCAGTAGCCCGACGTAAGACATGTTCCACAGGTCCGGACCAAGGATAGATCCCTGGGCAATGCCCCATGTAATTTCCATCCTTCGTTGGCCCTGTGTCGTATCGAAGAGCACGCTTCGGTCCTTTAAGTAGTTCCTCAAAAGCCGCATTAGATATTCTGGAGCTTGAAAAGGGTTTTCAAGCGTATCCAGAATATCCACCCATCTAGTGGAGTTGAAGGCATTCCAGGCGTCAAGTGTCACCAACCAACATATGTTGAGTGAAAATATATCTATGATTTACAGAGATAAAATGAGTGCGCGCTAACTTGTCGATTGATATAAAGAAAACACTGATAATGGTATATGAAGAATTTGGAACTCTCATTACAAGGTTTATCACATGCGACTTCCATGGCAAGGCACACCAGCGTACTATAGCTACGGAAGAATTATCTTCACGAAAACCAAAGCAATCTATTTCACAGCTTATCCGAGGAAAAGTTTTAATTCATTAACTCCACAGTTCCACATTCATAAAGATCAATCGACACAAGATTGGAAAGCTGAAAATTATATCCCAGATAGAAATGACGGAGCTTTAATATACTAGTATATATGGCGATTATATTGAATTTTTTAAAAAATCTAAATATATCTGTTATACTCGTAGATATAACAGACTTGCAAAATATATAAAACAAAATCAGGGAACAAGAAACCCCATTTCAGAATGCCCTTAAAAGGATGAATTGAAATTTTTCGAATCTATGCCAAATCTCTTTTAGCCCGTTTTAGTTACGACTGAAGGTGGTCGTAATCCACTTTTTTTCAAAACAGAGAAACTGATTTGCCACCGATTCTAAAAATTTTATTTCATCCTTTTTAGGGTGTTTTAATGTTGGTTTCCTTTCTATATTTTTCATGATTATTAGTGGCAATATTAACCTCTAACAAAATATCGATCTGGACTCGTATTGAATAAAAAATTTTATTTATACAAGAATGGCTGTCATTCATAAAAAATTCCTAGTTTTGTCCAGACAACTGTCCCACACTAATGAGGTGCTGTTTCAGTGGACATTTCAGTTAAAAAAAAAAATAACTTAATGGAACTCGTGCTCGTGCCCAAAAGCAAGATTATAAGTTGTCATAAAGTGGGCGTAGGCCTAAGCAAGTTGCCTAGGAGGAGAGGTTGACGACTGCATAACAATAAAAACGATTTAATGATTTTGTTTTTAATTATAGACTTCATTTTCCAAGTGGCGCCAAATGAACAGCAAATTTTATCTTCAGACTAGAATAAGGATTGCTTTTTGTAAGAATAGCGCAAACGCGAACTGCTGCTTCAACTTTGTGGAAAATGTTTATTTTAGAACTGTTTGAATTATCCTCAAATGTTTAAAATTCTTACTAATCCTTGATTGAAAGTAAATTATTGCTGATGAAGCTCATTATCATCAATTTATTCTGCACATCTTGTTGCAAGTATATCATTTTTCCGAAACCATGTATACAAGAAGCATTCAACGTGGGGAAATGAAGCATAGTTGTAGTTCAGAAACTTTTTTCTAACAGTTTAATCTGTTAGATATGAACACTTTGAGGTAGTTTTAGATTAATGAAATAAAGTTATAATTCCCTTATGAACCACAAATATCGATTTAGAATAAAAATCAAGATTTTGATGGTAAAAACGATTTTTTATTCTACAACACACACGGATGCATTTCGGTCGGTATTGCCGACCATCTTCAGCGCTATGCGCAAAACTACTAATGAAACTACTGAAAAAGTTGAACTACATTAGCAATTAACGACTTATTGTCATAATTTAGTCGGATTAAATAAAAATGAATAATGAAATATAATTGAATTTAGAGAAAAATATTATTCTAGTGACTTTGGATGTAGTATGGGGAACAGTTTGTTACCATTTATAGCTGAAGCCTTCATGTCCAGATTAGAAAAAGAAATGAAATCTGAAGGCATCTTACCAAGGATTTGGTGGCGCTATGTAGATGACGTTTTGGCCGTTGTTAAGGAAGGAGTAAATTATCTCTTAGATTTGCTCAATAGTCATTACCCAATCATAAAGTTTACCATCGAACCCGAAAATGAAGGACAAACGCTGCCCTTTCTAGATCTTAATAATTACGCGTGACGGCCGAAAAATTAAATTTTCGATACATATAAAATCAACAACAACAGATAGATAAACCACCAAAGATTAATTTTGTTCACATCAGAACAAGATCGCAGCGTTTAGATCGATGATATATCATATGTGTCAATTGCCCTTATCACTGGAAGATTACAGGAACGAATATGAGCATATCGAACATTTAGCTAAAACGAATGGATACGATAAAGCGCTAATGGACAAATTGATTGCCAAACACAGGCAAAAAATGAAAAGAGAAAGACCTTCAACCCTTTTCAACCAAAACCGTACAGCAAACCATAACGAATCGCGTGTAACCTTGGCATATGTCCCTATGATTTCCAACCCTCTAAAAAAGGAATTCCGCAAAGCGAATCTGAAGATTATATATAACAACACCCGCAAGCTTTGCTCATAACTTGGTTCTACGAAAGATCCTTTTTCGCCAAAACAAAAAAGCGGAATCTACCAAGTCAATTGCACAGAATGCGATAAAAAATATATTGGACAAACCAAACGTGCTGTTGAAGTTCGCCTGAAGGAACATGAACGATACATCAAAAATAAAGACATTAACAAAGAGATTGCTGCACATGCATTGGATTTAAACAACACAGGAAGACACTACATGGGATCGCTTATAAATAATTTTAAATTGCTAAAAACAGTAACTAATCCGCGTAAACTCGACGCGTATGAATCGTTATCCATGCATATAACGGATAATCTAATTAATATCGACGATAGTTTATTACAATTGGCTAAATAATGTGTTAACGGTCACTTTTATTTTGCATCGATTATTTTATATTATATGTGGTTCACACATAACAGGACAGTAATTTTATATTGACGATAGTCAGATAACAGAATTTTTCATTTTTATTTAATCCGACTAAATTATGTAGAACCAATAAGCCGTTAATTGTTAATGTACTTCAATTTTTCCAGTAGTTTCATTAGTAGTTTCGCGCATAGCGCTGAAGATGGTCGGCAATACCGACCGAAGTGCATCCGTGTGTCGTAGAATAAAAAATCGTTTTTACCATCAAACTATTGATTTTTATTCTAAATCAATATTTGTGGTCCATAAGGGAATTATAACTTTATTTCATTAATAGTTGTAGTAATTGAGCAGCCCGTTTAGACAAACTGCTTGACGGACTTTCACGAAAAGAAGCAATTTCATAATAATAAGAACGCAATAAGTCCGGAACAATTTGATACGCAACTTATTAATATTATTATTAATAACCCGAAATAAACCCTGCCACTATCACCGCTACCATTATCGATAAAAAGTTTTCCGAAGAAAAAATAAAAAAACTAACAACTAAAATCGACAATAGCAACACCATTGCTACACAATCAGCGAAGCTTTTGCGAGATTGTTGAAAGGAGAATCTGCCGTTTCTGCCATGAAGAGGCTCGTCGAGGGAGGCGATAAATGGAATTTATACAAAGCGGGACTCGCATTTGGAACAACGAGCGGGATAGATGTCGCGTTATTAAGCGCGGCGGATTTAATTTAATTTGAGGAATTGAATTGTGATTTAGGAGTGAACTTGTAGTTATTGAGTTCTTGGTTTGTGCCGATAAAATCAAAGCCCCCGGGGTTGAAAAAAAATGAATCTTTTGAGATCGTACGGGGGAAGCAAGAAAGTTATCGTCGCTTGAAATTCGTCACATGGGTCATGTTTTGATAAGTGCCCAGAATTTCGCATGTGGAAAATTCACCTTAATTCTCGAGAAGGTATATGAATTATATGTTAATTTGATTGACGAAAATATCATTAAAGACCCAAAGATTGATGATTTTTTAAACGTCAAGCGCAAGACTCAACGTCACCCGTGGTGTATGTTATTTAAGGATTCTGTTTCTGACCCCCAAGAGAAAATCTGTGAGTTTTTTGCAAGTTATTTTCAAGAGATTTATTGTAGCCCTGAGAAACCAAGAAATCCCGTTTCTGAAATGCCGTGTTCAACAACTTTGGTTACAGAAGTTTCAATTTTTGAGGAAGTAATTGCTCATGCAATCGCGGGTTTGGATTCAAATAAGGGACCTTGTCCTGATCTTATCCCTCCCAGCTTTCTAATCCAGTGCAAAGAAAAATTAATCATGCCTTTCTCCATCGTTTTCAATAAATCTTTCTCTAGTGGCATCTTTCCTTCTGACTGGAAATCTTCGTACCTTATAGCAATCCATAAGAAGAATGATAGATGGTGTTTTCAAAATTATGGAGGCATTGCTATAATATCAGCCATTCTAATGCTTTTTGAACAGATACTTTGTAACAAGATCTCTCCTATTATAGAACCGCGGCTCAATGAAGAGCAGCACGGGTTCCCAAAAAAATAGATCTACTACCACCAATCTCCTCATTATGACATCAAGTATTCTATGTGAGATGGAGAAGGGTCACCAGATTGATGCAATATATACAGATTTTAGCAAAGCATTTGATCGTGTAAATCATGAAGTTCTGATAAATAACATCCGTAATTTTGGTATTATAGGCCGTTTACTCAGCTAGATAGATTCATTCCTTAAAGACCGCACTCAAGTTGTCAAATTTTAAGGACGATTATCCAAACAAAGTCATGTTCTTTCCGGGGTTCCTCAAGAAAGTCATCTTGGACCTCTTTATTTAATATTATCATATCGTACCTCTCATCAGTATTACATGATGTACCTTGTAACGTCTAATTCGTGAATGTGAATTTTTTTGCAGTGGGCCTTTGTGCTGGGGAAAAGAACCCGCCGCACGACACCGCAACGCTAGCCTGTAAGCGCATTCACGCGTCCTCAGACAAGGCCAATTCCGGCGAGCACTAATCTCTTCGCTCGCTGAGGCAGCAGTCCATCGCTGCTGTCCTTTAAGGACACTATTAATCACTTTTCGATCACTACATAGTTTATAATAGTATATAAAGTTAAACTTCATTTGAAAAGTTTGTATACTATATATTTCAGATACTTTAACTGTCTTCTTCTTCTTCATAGCACTACAGCCCCTCTTGGGCCTTCGCTTCTTGCAAATAGCGCCTCCAACTGTCTCGGTCCATTGACCGCGTCTTCCAATTCCGAAATCCAAGCTGAGATGAACTGTCTTCGTTGACCGAGTCAGACCAGCGCTTCCTCGATTTCCCACTGGTCTACGGCCTCCAGTTCTCCCAACAAATACCTTTTTGGGTATCCGTTGTTAATCTATCCAATTCATGTGTCCAGCCCATTGCAGCTTCCGCAGTCTTACAATCGTTGAGACCTCCGGTTCGTCAAAAATTTCATATAGCTCATGATTGTATCAAATTCGCCATTATTCGCCTCAGGATTCGTCGCTCAAAGGCGTTTAATGTATTTGCGGATGCTTGGGTTAGGATCCATGTTTCACACCCATAGCATAGCACAGGTCTTATCACAGATTTGTATACTTGGAGTTTTGTTTTCCTATGTATGCAGCTGGTCTTCAAGATCGTCACAACTGAATAAAATATTTTATTTGCAAGCGGTATTCTTCGGCGTATTTCGTCTCTTTCATTACCCGTCTTCGTTATTTTGGCACCTCAATATACAACTTTACTCACATTCTCGATACTGTATTCGCCAAGTGTGATATTTTGTGAATTTGAGGTATTTTCCCTCGACTGCGTCATGAGCTTTGTTTTATTTTCATTGATTTGTAGCTCTACTAGTTTTGCTGAAGAGTTCTTTGCCGGTTGTTAATGATCGTGACAAAATGTTGATGTCCGCATAGGCTACTACTTGGCTCGACTTGTATAGTAATGTACCTCGTGTATCGACAGTATATCCTTATGACGTACTCTAGAGCCAAATTGAATAGCAATGGGGCCAGCCCATCTCCCTGCTTTAGTCCGATATTTGTGTCAAAGGCATCGGTGAGTTGGTTATTGATGCGGACTTTGGAGGTCGTCACCGTCATTGTCATTTTGGTTAAACGGACTAATTTGGCTGGTATGCCAAATCAAAGCATTATTTGGTATAGTACGTTACGAAAAATGCTGTCGTGTGCTTGCTTAAAGTCAACGAAAATTTGGTGTCTATAATGAACTCCTAGCATTTTCCAAGTACCTGCTTGACAGTGAACAATTAGCGTATTATCGATCTACATGCTTCTAAAACCACCTTGATACTCCCCAATAATAATGTTAGCGTATGATTCGATTTTATTTTCTAAGATCTTTGAAAATATTTTGTACGCCGTACAAGGTAGTGATGTGCCGCTATAATTTTTGCACTGTAGCTTGTCACCTTTTCTGTGGATAGGGAATATAATTGATTGGCTCCACTCTTTCGGCATATGTTCTTGTTGCCAAATGTGCTGGATGAATAACTTTATGAACACTGCTGCGGATGAGCTCCGCTGGAATCTCATCCACGGCGCTTGATTATTCTTTTGGGTTTTGATGGTGCAACAAACTTCATCCAGAGTTGGTGGGGCCAGTGAAGCTCTCCGGAAACATTTATAGGCTCTGATGTTCTGGAGCTATGCGGAGGATTGAGAAGGTCGAAAGCGTCGAAATTCATGTTGCGGAGGACCTATTCTAAACATAGTACAGCTTCATATCATTGATGCGAAAATTACAGAATATCTTATGTAAAATCTGAGGACCTACCTGAAGGAATGGAGGTTGCTTAACACGACGGAAAATCGGCGGAGGATGAAAGTCACATCAGATATCGCTCAAGACTCCATCATTGGCCCAGACCTTTGAAACATATCGTAGTACGTGCTATTAAGAAGCTACCGGATGATTCAACCTGATCGGTAAAGCGGATGATGTTGCAGCCGAACATGCGCAGCTTTGTCTTGGTATGCTCATACGTTGAGTGGTGGCTGGTTCAGCCTGGCACTGGAGAAAATCTTAGTGGTAATTCAAGAGCGCATAAGTGGGCATAGATATCTTTAGTCTTACTTACACAACATTGACAACTCAAGATTTCCAGACTACCATACTTTTTGTAGATGAAACTAATAACGCTCGACACACATTTCTTGCATACAAGATAAAACAGGCAGCATGGTGACCCCTCTTAAGAAAAAAGAGAATTCTTTGCGGGTAATCAAGCAGATGCTAATATCGGTTAATCAATGGAACCTTTTGGCACATTAGGCTCAGGCAGTCCTTTCAATCGGAAACGATGTGTTTGAGCGCCTGGAGGCATTGAGGGTCGAGTAGCCACTTTTCTTTTCTCCTGTTAGAAAATGAAACTTGTGACTCGATGGCACCTTCAAGGATAGGAATACTAAGCCTAGTCCGAAGTAACATTTTATTCATACAGATGAAGACTAGGTTCTCAGGCTGATAGGTGAGCTGCTTAGTGTGTCGTCCAGAAACCTTGCGCATCTGCGTGCTCCATGCTCAAGGCGTAAATAGTATTCCACTAAAATAAACATTCAATTTAAAAAAATATTTACCCTGGTGCTTAATCCTACAGTCCACTTAGTAAGTTGCTGATATAGTTTCCAGTGCACTATAGAGTAGTTCGTTAAGAGCTATTTGCAGTTTGAGGTTCACTAAAGAAACTTTTGGTCAAACTTTTGGCGTCTAAAGAATGATTAAGATCTAGATTGCATTAATTGACGCTCTTTTTAACCTCCTGCTAAGTTTTGAGCTTGCATGAAGCTGGTAGCATTTGTTCATTTTAATCTTGCGAGTTTGAGTTACATCTGAATACTTCAAGCACTTCTAACAACATGCTAATAACTACACGCGCAATCCAAAAGGCAGAGGCATATAACCGCACCAAGCGAAGAAGCGTCCTGTTGGTGACAGTCGACGTTAGGAACCCTTTTAACTCCGCTAGATGGGTGAATATTCTGGATACGCTCGAAAACTTTTCACAAGTTCCAGAATATCTAATGCGGCTTTTGAGGGACTACCTGAATGAGCGAAGCCTGCTTTACGACACGACACATGGGCAACGAAGGATGGCAATTACATCGGGTATGGTCCAGAGATCTATCCTTGGTCCTGACCTGTGAAACGTATCTTACGACGGGCTATTGACACTGGAGATGCCAGATGAGTCGCACTTGATCGGCTATGCGGATAATGTTGCAGCTCTGGTCGCTAGACGCACAGTTGGATAAGCGCAAAGGGGCTTATGTGCCGAGTGGGAGACTAGATGACTGCTCGTGGGTTCAGTTTAGCACTGGAGAAAACCAAAGTGGTCATCTTGACAAAAAGAGAATCCCTAGAGCAAGGATGATCAGTATTGGAGATATGCGAATCGAATCAAAGCCATCGGTGAAGTACCTGGGGCTACTGATCGACTCGAAGATGAGTTTCTCTGAGCAAATCAGGGCAATGGTTGAGAAGGCAGCTTCGGGAGTATCAGCTCTAAGTCGACTTGTAGCCAACGTAGGGGGACCCAGCCCATCAAGAAGGCATCGCTTGATGAGTGCTGTAGGGTCAGTGCTACTATACGGAGCTGAAATATGGGGCAACGCTCTCAGTAAGGAGGTATACCGAAAACGCTTGGCATAGGTATAGAGAAGAGAAGCACTGAGAATTGCATAGCCGTATCTGACTGTCTCTGATTCGGCGGTGAGAGTTATTGCAGACGTGATACCTGTTGCCCTCCTTGCTAGAGAGTGCCGCGAAACGAGGATGCGAGGGAGATGGTTGCCCGCGAGGAAAGACAGCGCTCACGCAAAGATTGGCGTCTTGGATGAATTACTCGAAGGAAAGGTGGACTTCGCACCTCATCCCGGGCGTGAGACTGTGGCTAAATCGAAAGACTGATTTCTATCTGACCCAGCTTTTGAGCGGGCATGGGTGTTTACTTTTACCTGCACAAGATTGATAAGTCACGGTCCCTCGATTGTCAGTTTTTGCGTGGATGAAACGGGACAGGCTGCAAGGTACCTCTACAAGGAGACGGGGAAGCTCACTCCGGATAGTATAGTCACGGCGATGCTCGAATCGGTTGACAAATGGAACCAGGCGCCACATTATCTTCGGACAGTACTAAAAGATAAAAGCGACTCACAGCAGCCGGGGGCTTTGGGGCTGGGGGATCGCTTTCCGGGCAATTTTTCATCCCCTCTCCCCTCCCATTAGAAGAGGGATCCCCCCGCTTGAGGCGCCTCGCGGCATAACAAAACGAGACCCGGCCCGAAGTAATGTGTCAAACGGTTCCAGGCTGGGTTCTCGGGTTGATAGTGGAGATGTTCAGTGGGCAGTCCAATCGCTTGCGAGCAAATTAACTACATTGAACGCTTAATTACCCATAAGAAAAACTTTGTTCAGGATCATTTCTTCTATCTTCACCAAACTACTGAAGTAATTCGAATTTTTTGGCAGCGAGTTGATACTATAGCTCTGAGGGCGTATGGCGTATTATGTGAGCAAAAATTAACTTGTAAATTATGCAGCTGGAACTGCTACTGACGGTGAAAGATTTTAGATAACAGGAATAACTAATGGATTGTTAGGCTTAAGTGCATAATATTCGTTGAAAAGAGCACTGATAAACAGCAAAAAATCTCAGCTGAAATCAGAAAGTGAAAGGCAAGGAGAATAGCAGACAAAAAAAAAACATTGGAGCGGAGGTTTTCTAGAGAGTAATTAAAAATACTCTTCACTTATGTAAAATATTCAAATACAGCAAAGGGCCTGGTATGGGATTTGAAAGATGAAGTAATCGAGATATAGCAACAATCGACTCCGCAGAGCTATAAATATAAAGATAGTAACTTTATCTGGATATCAGACTCAACATCTCTAAATGTTACTGCAGCCTTACTACTTTTAGCCGACGAATAGAATCGAACATTTTTGATTAGGATGAAGGAATACGTCCTTAGGAAAATTCGGTCGGTCCTAGGTGATCAACTGAAAAATTTCCATTATTCATTACTAATGGATCCTTGACTTCCTAATTTATATATAAATGCTTTCTTTCACCCAATTAACTTTCATGAATACATGACTACATGCCCATAAATTGAAGCCCTTCACGCTTACTAGAGAATGTTTTATTAGTAGAAATTAAAGTACTGCTGCGTTCTTAGCATTTGTGTGGTCGATATTTTTGCTACACTCATAGTTTTGTGTTATGCTCTGCGTGAAACCTGGTGTTGAAATTTGAGACTTATATACTCATAGAATATACGTAATTTCTACGCTTCGGACACAGAAAAACTATACAATATAGCATGAACAATTTAATTAATGTACAAGAGTACGCCGCCACAGTGCCGTGCTCATTAATTCAATATTCCATTTTCAAACAACAATACCTTTAGCTCATTGTTTTATACAACTGGGTAATACCTACGATAATTTATATGAATTTCGTCAGTTCAGTTAACTTATGATGCAGTAGTTTTCATTCGACGGCATATATTGTTGATTGCCAGGGAAAAATATGGTCGCGAAAAGTTCAATTTATGGAATTATAGATAAAATGGTCCTTGTCTAATATATTCACATGTGATAAAATTTGAGTTTTAAAATCAAGTATACTCACTCTGTGTCGTTCAATTGAATATGCATCTCTATCTCTTCTATACACTAATTCATCATATCTTTGTCGATCCTCTGGATAAACTAATTCACGAATTTCAGTCACAAGTGTATGCTGAAAGTAAAACAATTTTCATTAATGAAATTTCAAATGTTTGTTTGGGAACATACTTTTTCGGGTGTATCTAACATTTCTAATAAGACGGCAACAAAGGCATCTATGGTCATTGCTTTCGCTCCATATTCACTTATATAATACGAAAGGCTGGCAAATTGGTGTCTAGGCAGTAAGGAACGAGCTTTCTCTTCAACCATTGCTGATATCGGACATTTTCTTCTTGATCTACTATGAAATTGGCATAATGAGCATTAAAGTAAACATTTGAACTACATGTATATTCTTACCTCGTTCCCGTTGGACTATACGCATCCCACGGTTCAGGTTCAATAGATGTACACGAATGTGGAACTTTCCCAACATCACGAACAACTAACGACATACGTTTATGATATTTTAATTGGCTTACGGCTTCATCGTGTGTTACGTCAAGAAACGATTGACCATTCACTTCGAGTATTTCATCGCCAATCATAAGACCAGCACGATCCGCTACACTATCTTTATCTACGCCTGTTATAAAGATACCTAGGCCATATTCAACTCCACCACGAATCATTAGTCCGAGCGATTGACCTGGTTCTATGAGGAGTTCTACACGTCTTATCCTAAAATAAATGAAAATGTTAGTTCCGTTAAAAAATTTATTTTGCAATTAATTTTAAATACTTGAGCGATTACATGCATTTAATTTTTTTTTTTTTTACCACAAACACAACTATTGTTTCAAGTATAATATTTTTTGCTTTTAGCACTGCAGCCCTATTTGGGTCTGCACTTAGAGATAGCTAGAATGTCTCATTATCTTGATCAAATATATCGGCACTCGAGAAGGTAATATGGTCAGCACCACGCTTTGGCCGGGTGTCCGTCCGCTCAACTGCGATACGTTCTGATTTTAAACCAGTATGCTTCATAACTGAACGGGCTTAAAGTCCGTCCGAAGGGTTGCTCGGAACAAATCTCGCTACCGATAACGGGGCTGGCACCATGGATCTTTGGCTTACGCAGCGATCATTCTAACCACTATACCACGGACTAAAAATATAATATTAATCAGGGCTTTTTGAGAGAATAATTTTTTGACTTCTTAGCCAGAAACCGTATTTGGCGGCGGCGGACTGAGATAATTTTGGGCCTTGTGGGTGTTTACACAGGAAGACCACCTCAAATCGCTTTGCGTACGCGCCACTCATTTTGGAAAACGTCCGCGTTTCTCGAATTTTCGAACGAGACTAAAATAAACTTCTGATGGCGTCGTAGTCCATTCATTGGAGAATGCGAAGAAGAAAATTGAGACGCATATCTTTTATTATTAGCTATGCATGACTGGTTCCTTTTAAGTTGAACAGACTGTAAACTGAGATGTAGGACTGCGGCATTGTTTACATAGATAAGAAATGACTAGCTTCAAAGAACATCTACGTTCATACACTCGAAACAAGATAGATTCCAACAACGCAACTCAACTCCAAAAACACGGACAGTATGGCTAGCTCAGTGAAGTTACTACACAAACAAAATAAAGGAAGTTTACTTGACTTTCTGGGAAAACTAGAAACATAATCAACGAGCAACATGTGATCAACTGCGACCCAGCTTTTACGAACTTGACCGCACACTTCAAGGAAGACGAGATGACTCAGACGTTAGTGATAATCAGCCATCTAAAGGACAGAAAACTTAAAAAACTGCCTTATCCTTTACTTGACCGAGCCCTACTCTACTTACCTGCCTACCTCGCCGATCACATATAAAAAAATGGATCCTTAAGATTAATCCTAAGAGTCAAAGTCAAAAGCTCTTTATTCAATATTAATCGTTATAAAAGTTCAAAGCACGTAAAAAAAGTTCCTAACATAATAAATACTAAAACTTAATGGCCGAAATGGCCTTTTAAATTTATGCATTTTTAATCAAAAATAATAATTTTTTTTTTTAAATTATTCTACATATATTTTATGATTCAATTGGAAAAATGAGGAAAACCAACCAACACTATTCAAAAATTAAATACGTTGTAACATAATAGAACAGCAAACTTTTATCCTACATCTAATATGTTATAACCTAATTCTAATGAAATTCAATCAAAAACTTCATCTTATCCTAATATAATACTATCACAATAATCCTAACTTCACTGTTAAACCTTATCTCTCAAATTTTTTTCAAATTCAAATGTGCTTTATTGATTCAACCGCTATAAATTTTATAAAAATATAAGCAAGTTTTAAAACGTTCAAATATTCAAAAACTTCCTGGCCTACATGACACTCTAAATTAAACAATATTCAATCAAAAATAAATCATAAAAACAATATTATATACTATCAAATGAAAATTACTAAATATTATTAATTAATTGGAAAAAAAGGGGAAAAAACCAACCAGCTCTATTAAAACTTGCATACAAGTAAAAAAAAACACAACAAAAGAGTTTACTTAGAGCTTACAACTAATATGTAACGACTTAACTCTAAACAATCTTATTGAAAATAAATTTAACCAATCCTAACAGAAATGTTAAAATATTCCTAGTCTACGTATTAAACTTATCAATTATAATTTAAACTAACGTAGCAGTAATGAGCTGCAATAAAACCAAAAACTTAAAACGACCACGAATAATTTAGTAATGATATTTACCCACCAAAACCTGAACTGCTCTCTGCATCAGCCCGACCAGCCTCAATATACCTTTCAAATGAGTATCTCCATTGACACCGTTGATCCTGCGAGGTTAAATTCGGAGGATTTTTGATCTTCTTATTGGTGGCCCACCTATATATATATAATACAATATATAATCGGGGCACCATCGGAATCAAAAATATACCGATCTATATCCAAATACACGAATACTTCGGGAGGAATGAAGCCAGTGGTGAGCCAAGTCTTAATGTACCCGTCGGTAGGGTGGAACGGCTGCGAAATCCAAGGATTTTCATTCACAGTTACAGGCTAGGCGATATAATTTCGAACAGGCTTTAAAATGAATGTATTGACTCTTACTTTGGCAGTTTGATAAATTTTTCTATTCGATACAAAGTGTTTCCGATTCGTTTCAGGCTTTCTGTACAGACCAGTACATGCGCGAACTCAACGTTTCTATTGTACTCTGATTACATCAGATCGGACATCTTTATGTCAAAACTGGTCGAACCAGGGCCTTGTCACAGATAATTTTGACCTTTTGATCAATGTACGTGGAATGAAAGAGTCACCCAAGGGACATGTAACTTTACGCGCTTTACTGAGCATCATTTTAATATGCCCATTATAGGACAGATACTGATCGAGATAGGCACCAAAATATCGGGCATAGCATTTGCAAGGAACCCGTTTTGAGCTACCTTCACCAGCCATAATGTGGAAATCTTTCCAATTACGTTTTAGGTCTTGAGTGCCAAATGCAGTGTTGGTTTCTTTGAACGACTGATGTATTTCAATCTGCCGTATAAACTATCAGGTCATCAGCAAACGCTACTAATGATTGCGTTGGTGACACGTAATAATTAAAGCCATCCAATACGTTACGAATAAATATGGAGAAGAGCAGGGGCTCAGTAACTGTTCCCTACTGTAAACGATTCAAGACCTTCAAATCTTCTGTCGTCGTCAGATTTCCATTAGTTACAAAAAACAATTTTTCATACAACATATTACATATGTTACAATGTCGACAAGGTGTGTAGGGAGCTGTCTTAAGGGAACTTAAAAATTAGTCCATCTAACCAAACCGTATCGATGGGCTTCTCCATATGAAAAGACATGCTTCAACACATTCTCTATTGTTTAGTTCCAACCAATATCAACAGTACAGAGCCGAATTGAGTGTTTGGCCAGGTTCCAGTACCTCATGATAAACATTTTCCTTCCAATCCCACCATACACACAGCATAACCTTATAATCCAGGCTTTGAAGTCGTTTGTGATGATTCACCGTTTTTGACCATGATCTTTTTCGAACATTCTCGTACCTTACCCATTTTTCACTGCCCGTAATGATTTGCTTCAAAAATGGCTCAATTTTGTTGCGTTTTATTAGCATTTCGCAAATGGGAATTCGATCGATCAAATTTTTTTGTGTTAATTCATGCGGCGGCCAAACGTCGAGCTTCTTTGTGTATCCAGCCTTAGGCAAATGGTTCAAAACTGTTTGGTGATGGATATTCAGTTCCTTAGCAATATCATGGCTGCTTATGCATCGGTCTTCTTCAATTTTTTGTAAGATTTCATCGACTTTTTCAGTGATTGGTCGACCTGAGCGAGGTGCATCTCTGACAACAAAATATCCAGAATAAAAGCGAGCGAACCATCTCTTGGCTGTGGCTTTTGATAAAGTATTTTGACCGTGGACACCACAAATTTTTTCACGGGCTTGCGACGCATTCCCAGGTTGATCGTAGTGATATTGTAATATATAACGAATTTTTTTCAGAAATTTCACCTATTTTGAAATGAATACAACTTTTGACACGAATGAAACACAAAACTGTCTATATGAAAATTATAGACTGGAATGTCACCTTTCAAACGCATGCCAGTTTGACACAATCTGATTAGTATTGCCCGATATATGATAATGAACAACATCTAGAGACTAAAAAGGCTCAGTACTTTTTAGAATATATATATATATATATATATATATATATATATATATATATATATATATATATCCGTGGTTTTCTTTGCATTCACCGAGAGCTCGTAGAACAGGTAAAAGGTAAGTTACATAGTTATTTTCTTTTATTACAAGTATTATTGTTGTATTACTTATTCCCATTGTGTCATCATTTGAAATTATTGAAAAATTAGATTTCAGACCGGTTTTAATTATTTGGGTTTATTTAGCTTTCTAAGAAGTAGAAACTCATTCTTTGCAACTCAATAAAAAACGGCCAGTTCCTCCTTTTGAATGTGTTTCTATCTCTATGCAAGGTGGCCCAGCACGGGCAGCGTGTCCTCCTGAAAAAAAAACCACATGAATGCCATTCAGCTTCTTTGACCTCTGACACGTTTCAAATGTCTGCGACAGCAGTTAATACAGTAGCGGGACAGCAGGCAAGACTGTCGAACAATTGCTAGACAACGCTATCAAAGACCGACCCACCAATGATATTCTTGCAGCTGAGGATACTCATACCTCTCCGTAAAGTAGAATGATTTACCTCATCATGAAGGATATTTCAATGTCACAGTCCACAAGCTTGAGTCGCACAGTAATTTCCTCCGAAGAATGAATGGCATTTTATTTTGCGGCATGGAACTTTAGGGAATTATTTCAAAGCTCTCGAGATATGCAAAAAGTAATTTTGGAGGATTATTTGATGAAGCGTAGACTTACCTGTGACAACCAGGAGAGCCAAAAAAGGATGGAGGTTATATCAAGTACATCCCAAGACTCCATTCTTCGGTCTTGTTGGCATTGTCTTACTAGAATTCGGCTAACTAAAAAAAAAAGTTGATAGTAAACCCTTTCAAGGTGATATATGTTTAAAGGAGAGAATGCCAAGTATTGACGAACGAACAACATTGTAACAGCGGGAACTACAAAATTTTGACAGGATAATTCTGGTAAACGTATGTTGAATAGATTCTGTAGTGGGTTAATTGAGGTAAGGTGACCAGACTGGGGTGTAATATTCAAGAAAAAAATTAGCTAAGCTTATAAATAGCATCAGAAAAATTTAAGAGTGACGAAAAATTGTCAGAAACCCGCTGAATCTTGAAGCAATATCATTGATGAGAACATCAAATGTTAACTTAGAGTCAATGTAACCCCCAAACTTTTGAAATGAGTCGCGATACTAAGACATGTATCGTTTATAAAAATTAAAAACAGAAATTAAATCGTTTCCAGGAGATTGATCCATGAAAACATTTGGAAATATTATGAAGAAGGTGATAAGAACTACCAACTAACTGCGTAAGGAAGACAGGAAAAGTTAAATTCGGAGGTAGGTTATTGATATAAGTAACAACTAAGAGAGGACTATGAATAGAAATTTGATAAACACCGCTGGCGGGGACTATGGGGAGGTGGGATATATTTATCTATTGGATGAGACCCGACATAACCAAGTGAAAAGGTAAGAAGAAAGCCACTTAGATAGACAACCAGTTATCTTCAAAGCTTGCGATAAGTTGAGTTGAGATATCATGATTAACTAAATCAAATATGGAGAAGCCAAGTTAAAAAATCCCGCGAGAAATCGGTCCTCCAAGAATCCTGAAAAAACATTAGAAACTTTCAAGACGCCTTCAATGAATGTTTGTTGCCTGAAATCAACTAATGCTGTTCCATAGAAAAATGTTTGGGGTAAACAATGCGCTCTAACTATTGAGAGAATTTTTCTAAGGGTTGTGGTGCAACGATAGATAAAGCCGCTGGGGGGCACCAGCATTGAATCAAAAACTATGTCGCAAGTGGCTAGCGTGAGTGCAGATATAAGTTGTATCGGCATACCACATCGTTTCCGAATTTGTGTTGGTTATCGTAGGATTAGGAAGCAGTAGATCATTCTGTTCAAGTATTATTGCTGGAGCTGTAGACATACGATGAAGAAACAATTCATCAATACTACACATACTTTCCCATTGATGTTCAGGATTGTTTAGTGTTAGTTTAGAAAATCGGGAAAATATTGCCATACAAAAGTTCATCTGTTACGCATGACTCGTAACAGATTTGAAGCTTAAGTGAGTCAGTCACCAAAGCGTACCTGGCGGAAGTTGCTATTGTACCTGGCTCAATTAAACTATTTTATACTCATCTCACCAGATCACTTATTGGTTGAAGAGAGTAATCATATTCATGAGTTAGAATATTCACTCCGAAAACGAATCCTTAAAAAATAGTATGCCTAAAATTCTGAATGCACTCAAGTATTTTCAATAATTACGAGACACAAAGAACGACTTACCTATCCCTACGATCACTACGCCGTCCACCATACTCCATGGGAGGTGAAGCCGGCCGACCCTGTCTATCCATCCAGGAACATGTTTGACGAAAAGGTGGCGACAGTGGTCCGCCTCCACCCAATATTTGTTGTGATGATGATTGTGGCGGTGGAATTAATGGTACAGTTGATGCATATGTTGAATCACGTGAAGGTGGCCCAAAACCATGCAGCGGTGCCGTTGAATTTAGTATGGGTGGTGCACGTACCGTCATACTGATTTGACGTGACGATTTCAATATCTGCACACATCTCTGCGTAAGAAAAAAATGTGGCAATAGAAGAAACAAGAGAGAGAAATAGAAGGAGAAACGAAAATAAAGTAACAAAGAAAAGCAAATTGAATTAAACAGAGAGGATAGTAGAAAGCAAGAGAATAAGTACAGAAATGGAACAAAAGTATTATTGAAAATAAAATAAAAGATTAACAAAAAATTAAATTGAAACAGAAAATTGATTAATTCAAAAGTATCTATGCAATTTTATTTCTGTTTGTTAATTTCAATGGTGAGTTAACACGTATTGTAAATTGGAACTTGTGTGTGAACTACAGACACATCATGGTCTCTTTGTTATTTCTTATCTGGGTGCAACATAAAATGCAACAATCCGGTGCAGATTTTAAAAAACACTTTAAATATTATTAGAAACTTGGAAAATCTCGTACAAAAAAACATGGACAAATTGTCAATAGGTGAATAAGTTGTTTTATATTTTAAATGTTAAATCGAATCAAACCAGTAGAAAGTAAAATAGAAACGGTGTGGTGGCCAATAAATTGCCCAACAAAATAAAATTTAAGCGTTCATCATATCTAATAGGTCAATGTGTCAAAGAAATACTTTTTCACAAATTATTTTTGTCAATAAGGCAAACTGGATTCAAAGAAAGTTTAAGACATTGCTTTTCATCTTAAATAAGTACATACTTAAAAAAATTGGCCTTATGAAAAAAAGTTATGGTAAGTTAATTTCAATTATTGCAGATAATTTCAAAATAATTTAACGGGGGTTTCTTAATCTTAACGGTATTTAAGTATTTCCATGTTGTGGTCATACTTTTTAGGTGAAATATTTATGGAAGCAATTAATACTGTTGGGTTTCAAAGAGAATTCCAGCAGAACAGTTTTTACACAATCAAATTTGGTTTATTTTGACCACGTTACTATAGGCTTCGAAGTTCAGCAACTCCATTGCAGGATCGACAGTATTGAGAATATTTTTTGATAAGGATATGTTGGTAGAAGATCAAAGTTTCGTAGAATTTCATGTCTCAGCAAACACAAAATCATAAAAAAGAACAAAATAAAACTCAAATAAAAAATAGCATACTAAATGAATAAAATAAATTAGAAGGAAAGAAGTGAGTAAAGAAAAAATAACTTTTTTTCTATTGCCAATTTTTTCTTATCTTTTATGCTTAATATTACGGTGTGTAGAAATTATTACACATATTTTTTTCATATTTAGACATTTATGCAAAATTGATTAATAAATAGATTTTCTTTAATATTTACAAAAACACATTCACGCCATTATACATTAAGCAAATATGAAAGTGTGAAAATGTCGGACAAATATGAATACAAAACGGAAAAATACGAAAAATTTAATGTAATTTAAAAGACCTGATTTTTTTCAAATACTTGCTTTAGTTTGCTTTTCTATGAGTCTATTTGAAAAATGCTGATATGGATGTGGTAACGGCTAGAAAATATTTTTACTAATGAATTTGAGAATTTGATTAATTTTAACATGGAATTTCTAGTTTAGATCCTATTTAAGTCAAAAAATCTAACTTTAATGTCCCTAAAATTTGTAATTTAACTCCATGTCTATAAGTTCTACCAATTAACCAGTCTAAGAACGTTTTCTATTTAATAAAATTGTAGACAGTTCGTACCTTACTCCGTCTACGAGGAAACCACCAATTTTGAATAGTGTATGATTCAGTGAAAACTGCCACAGTTTCAGTTAAAGGTTTTGACTGGAAAATATCAGTATTTATAACTAAGAACAAGTTTTTAATTTTTTGTTTGCAAGCATTTATTTGAAGTTAATTTTTATTATTTTTTGGAAAATTAGTTTCATTTTTGAAGTCTTTATTTTTAAATTCAAAGACACCATCCTTGTTTGCCAAGTTGAAATGATTAACCAATGTCTTTAAAATAGCTTTTGCGGGTAAGCTATGAATGGGGTGAGATTATTTTGACTAAATGTGAATACACCATTCTGTGGTGGCATTTACAGGGCTTTTATGTTTCCAAAATCCAACCGATAAAAATTTAAGCTTCCCCTTGTTTAAATTTAAGTAGTGTCCAACGAAAAACAAGATTGTTTTTTGTTAATTATGTAGCTGACAAAACCGGTTTGTCAAATAAACCTGGGTATATGGCCTTATATGTTACTTGTAACTGCTAGAATACAACGGCCCTTTTCTATCCAAAGACCATCTAATTTACCACTACGTTTGAGCTTTTCTGAAACAGTAGTGCGTGAAAACTAATGTTTTACTTTCGTTTTTACGTACTGTAGATATTGGAATCCAAACAGAAAGGTAGTTAGAGCTGCCTCTGATTTGTTTTTGATGAAGGTCATCAGGGTTTTGTTATTCTGTCGCCTTGTTTATATTCCAATCATTTTAATGTTACTTAAGAGGGCAGTCCCAAAAGCACCCGGTAGGTTAATTAAAAACAATTACTACGATTGACAATACCACCTTCCAACAACTTAATGTGAAAAATTCATAACGGTATGTTTATTATTATTTTTTTACAGACATCCAAAGTGAACGCTTTCAGTGAATTTGTAAATATGGAAAAAATCGGGCATCGTTATGTGATACAATACTTTTATTTGAAAGGTCTAAGTCCAACCGATATCAAAGCCGAGTTGGATTCTACTGGGGGGAAGTCTGTTCGTTCGTTTACAACGGTCAAATATTGGATGGCTGAGTTTAAGCAAGGTCGTATGAGCTGCCGAGATGAACACTGCAGTAGTCGATCAAGTGAGGTCACTATGTCAGAAGATGTGAAGAAAATCCGCAAAATGGTATTGGATAACCGTCGGCTAAAAGTGCGCGAGATAGCAGACATGACAGGTATTTCAAAAAGTGCTGTGCATCGTATTTTGACCGAAAATTTGGACATGAGAAAGCTGTACGCAAGATGGATGCCGTGTTTGCTCACAATGGAGCACAAACAGCAACGTGAGGATTTTTCCATCGAGTGTTTGACAATGTTTCGCAGCAATAAAGCCGAGTTTTAGCGTCCATTCATAACCATGGACGAAACATGGGTCCATCATTTTACACCTGAGACCAAGGAGCAGTCAGAGCAGTGGACCGGAAAGGGAGAACCGGCTCTAAAGAAAGCAAAGACAGTTTAGTCAGCAGCCTTATTGCAGCGTTTGAGAGATGAAATCAAGAAAAAAACGGCCCTATCTGACGAAAAAGAAAGTGCTGTTTCATTATGATAACGCACCAGTCCACACGTGCGTGATTGCGATGGCTAAAATCAATGAGTTGAAGTTCGAATTGCTTCCTCGCGCATCTTCTTCGCCAGACCTGGCTCCATCGGATTATTTTCTTTTTCCGAATTTGAAAAAATGGCTGGCAAAAGATTTGCCAACAGTGAAGAGGTAGAGTCTGCGGTTAATTGCTATTTTGAGGAGTTTGACGGTTCCTACTATAAAGCGGGTATCGAAGCTATTGAACATCGTTGGCAAAAGTGTATCGAGCTGAAAAGAGAATATGTTGAAAAATAAAAAAAATTTTCACAATGTTTTTACTGTTCGGGTCGGGTACTTTTGGGACCACCCTCGTATTTGAAGGCGATTAGGCCACAGTCAATAGAAGAGGCAAGTAAAACGGAAACAGTTCACGACTGTATTTAGCAGCACATCCTTATACTACAATACAGATCCAACAGTTTTAATTTGACGCAATTATATTTCCCCTTTTTTCTATAAAATCTAGCACAATGCCCTGAAGATCACTTTTTTAAAACTACCTGAAAGCTTCAAAATAGTATCAAATGTATGCTATGGAACTGTTTAATTAGATGCAATCGTTATGTAGTTATACAACCTTTTGAAAAAAAATTATAAGAGTCACTTCTATAGAGCCTTATAAATTTTTTATGCAATCCTTGGATAATTCGTCACATTCCAATACGCATAGACAGATGTACAGTCAAGGTAGTAAGGCTTTTTGAAATCATTTTACAAAACCCTAAATAGAATGTAACCAGGTCGCAACTGTAGAGAGGTAGCAACTTTTTATTATTTGATTGTATAATAACCGCATAGAAAAGTGGATTTCAAAAATAAAATAGGAGTTATCATGATAAGGGAACCTTTCTAAGCAAAAAAAATTCCTGGATAGCGGTTTGACTAACGGGATAGGCTGCCATATGAATTGAGGATGGCCAAAACATTCCATTGCAAAGGAATGTACCTGAAGATGGCTTTATTTGAGCTCATGCCGATATGTGAATTTTGGAAGCTAGTGGCTCTCACAAGCAGTTCCATGAAATAGTCTAACTGGAAATTGGATTTCTTGGAAGACATTTTACGAGGACTGTTAGTATAGATGATGAATGGTCGAAACTAAATACGAGGGCACCAGAGTAAGAAATGTTGACACGAAACCGTAGAGGAAAGAAAACTGATATTGGAAATGATATCAAAACTGAAAATTGATATTTTCAGTGAAGATATTATGGACTTAGCTTTTCACAGTCAGCTCTAAATAAAACAATTTCAAACAAATTTTAACGTGCAGTTCCCTTCCCTGTGCACCCCCAGAAGCATAAACTGTCAAATTAAGACCTGTTTTGAAAAATTCTCATCAAGACCTTTCATTTGATACCATCTCCCCTGTAAGGGGAGACCCCCCTTAAATACCTTATAACATTTTTTTATAGTTTAACTTTGAAGAGAGCACCAATTTACATCTGCATACAAAATTTGATGTTTCTAGGTTAAGTAGTTTGCAAGAAAAAGTGCTGTTACACACGGACGGACGGACAGACAGGTCGCGATTCTAGTAGGGGCTTTTAAAATTATTTTACAAAACCCTAAAAAAAAACATTCTACAGCCCAGAGGCCTAACACCAGCAGATCAAAACATTGGATAAATAGAAGCCAATGGATCAGCAAGCGGTAAAAAGGCAATCGTACTATTGTGATTAGTCAATGCCTCCCAGCAAATTAAATAGAGCTGAAAAATAAGCCTCCTGGAAGGGTAAAGACATTTCCATGTCAAATTGACTAGTTGGAACAATACTTATGGCAACTAATAAAGACTTAGCCAGAGCTATTAAATTGAACAATGCTTTGCATTGGGGGTGATGCAATTTGTCATTATTAAACGTAGCAGCAGTAAGTTTACAAAAACAAAAAAAAACCCCAAAAAACAAATAATAAAAGAAATAAAGACACTACCATGAAGAGGGCTAACTTTTTTCATTCGTCTAGCAAGAAAGGAAGGAGAACCCATCCCAAGCCCTAAAGGCGTTCTTCTGTTTATCTTTCTAATTAAAATTTTATTTATTGGTCGTAATAACAGTGATTATGTATTTCACTCATTTAATAACGAATCGAGTCTTCTATTTTATTTTTCTTTCTTTTATTGTTTTACGACATTTAAAATCTTTATTGTATGATAGGGAAAGAAGTATGAATAGCTGACATCCTTCTTTTTTTTTTTTTTGAATACATTCAATCAACATTAACTACTCTGCTGTTGCTGACAATTTGGGTCATGCAACTTGCAGAAATTTGGCTACTTCTAGAAGGCAATGGCTGGATGAGGACCCGTGCATTCGCCAACCGTCACGCGATACATCGCCATTTCTGTGATACCGTGATAATGTACGAAGGCAGCTGCAATCACCAACACATGAAATATTTGATGGGATTGAAACCAAATATCGAATTTGCCGGGGAACCATCTTTCAAACTCTCGCACACTGGCTTTTTGAGCCATACCTACTCGATTACTACAGGGCAGCTAATTTTCTCGCGATCCCAAGGCGATGCGGATTGCGAAAAAGGAGCTGAAGGATCTTTCTGTGTACCATGGGTTGTCTTCGGCGTCGGGACTAGAAATGACGAACAATAAAAGAAAAACACAATTGACAGACGGACGGACTGACTTATGTTTATGTTTGGCCGGAAGTATACGAGTACAACCCTTCCGCGTTTTTGAAAATATATGCGGACGGACCAAACAGACGTGACTAATTATCTATCGGCGCAGGTCTTTCGCGTGGTATATCCCCACTTCTTTTCCCGATGGGTCCGTTAACAGGTAACGGTTGGGTTCCATTACCTACTTTATGCGGCTTTTCAAGAATCGCCTGTCCAATTTGGCGTTGTAATGCCCCGCGGCGTCACTTTGCCGGAAATTTCGCCGGAAAACTTCATCTCCTTCTTTGAAATTAGCAGATCGTGACCTGAGATTGTACTGCGCCTCATCTGCACTTCCTGCGGCCTTAATCTTCCGTCCGATTTGTTGGCGGAGGTCTCTTAGACGTTCGTGGGGCTCCAGCGCAACGACGGGGTCTCCCAAACACTTTAGTTGCCGTAACAGCCGGTATGATTTACCGTGGCAAATCATGTGCTGTCAAAAGGCGGCAAAGTAAGGGGCGACACCAGTGACGGAATGATACGAGGATTGCAGGGCGCATGTGATGGCAGACAATCGCCGGTCCCAATCCTTTTGAGATGGGTGGACGTAGGAAGGGATCGCGGCCAATAGGGTGCGGTTCAACCGTTCTGATGCGTTGGACTGAGGAGAGTATATGGGCGTCAGTTGGTGTTCAACGCCATACTGCTCAAGTAGGCCCTTAAACTGCCGAGACCGGAACTATACTCCGTTGTCTGAGTACACACTCTCTGGAACCCCGAACACATGGAATACCCGGTTCTCTGAGAATTTCACGATAGATGGAGTTGTGAATTTACGGATAGGTTCCACCAGTGGGAATTTTGAAAGCTGGTCTAGAACGACTATAGCTCCGATGTGTCCCATGAAAGACCGAGGATATGGACCGAGTAGATCGATGTATAGACGTTGGAATACGCGTTCTGGGACGTTGAGTTGACCCATAGGAGGTCAAAGAGGCTGGTTGGGCGCTTTGATGCCTTTACAGGTCTCACAGGCGCTCACGTAGTCTTTGACCTGCGATGCCATTTTAGGCCAAAAGAAGTATTTCATGAGTCACCGTAACCTCCGTGGGCACTTAAAGGATGGTCATGTGCGCGGAGGATCAGATGTTGTGTCATTTCCTCCAGTACCCAGAGTTTCCAGGACTCCTCTTCCTGCCATGGATCACCAGTGGCGTTTTCATTTCGTCTATACACGTAGCCGTCTATTACCTTCAAATCAGGCAGCTGCGATTGTTGGGTCGCGATGGTTTGCCTCAACTCTTTGTAGCTGTCTGATTCGAAATGTGGACTGTCCAAATCTATCTCGATGGGGTCCTCGTCATTTATTGTCAATTCGGCTCCTTCTGGGGAAAACATTCGTGAGAGGGTGTCGGGTACGATGTTCTGGGTCCCTTTCCGATGTTTGATGGAAAACTTGAACCCTTACAGTTTAAGAGCCCATCTTGCTAGGCGTCCATGTAAATCTGCCTGGTTCATCAACCATTGTAGTGAAGCGTGGTCCGTGATGATCTCGAATTGGTGGCCCTCGATATAAGCTCGGAATTTCTTCACAGCCATTACCGCTGCCAAACATTCCTGCTCGGACACAGTATAGTTTCTTTGGGCCGAATTCAGCTTATTGGACATGAAGGCGATGGGAGCTTCCTCTCCTTCATCGGTCAATTGCACCAGCACAGCTCCTACTCCATGTTGACTTGCGTCACAATGAATGGAGAAGGGCTTCGTGAAGTCGGGGCTGGGCAAGACCGGGGCTGATGTGAGGGCTTGTTTAAGCTCTTCAAATGCCTTTCGGCTGAGTTCGGTCCAAATAAACTTCCCTTTCCGCAGTATGTCTGACAGGGGCGCTGAAACTGTTGCGTAATTCCGAACAAATCTTCGGTACCAACCGCACACACCAAGGAAACGTCGTAGCTGCTTCACTGTTTTTGGTAAGGGGAACTCATCAATCGCACGAGTTTTGTCTGGATCCGTTTTAATAGTGCCATGTCCTATGACATGTCCTAGGTATCGGACTTCTTTCATGACAAACTTACTTTTCTGTACGTTGATGGTGAGTCCCGCCTTACTGATGTGCAGGGCTACTTCTTGTAGGAGTAGAAGGTGTTGATCGAACGTTTCCGTTATGAGTAACAGATCATCCAGGTACACGAACACTTGGTGTTTCAGGTGAGGTGGGATAACCTGGTCCATCAGCCGAGTCATCGTTTGCGGCGCGTTACACAGGCCAAAGGGCATTGTGACGAACTGATATAATGGTCGTCCAGGCACTGTGAAGGCGGTCTTGTCCCTCGACCCCTCATCGAGTGGAATTTGCCAGAAGGCGTCTTTTAGGTCGAGACTGGTGGTATAATTGGCTTTCGGCAGTCTCCCTAGTATTCCATCGATGAGTGGAAGAGGGTACGCGTCCTTGATGGTAACCGCGTTTACCTTACGGGCATCAAGACAGAGGCGGACTTTACCTGGCTTCACCACCAAGGTTACCAGTGATGACCAGGAACTTTGGGACTCCTCTATTACCCCCAACTCGAGCATCCTATCCAGCTCCGCATACACCAATTTCTCCATGGCCGGTGAGATGGCGTAGTGTCTCTGTTTAATCGGTTTACTATCGCCAACGTCGATGGCGTGTGAGACTAGGGTGGTGCGGCCAAGACCTTGGGTAGCGTAAGATGGGAAAATAGCGATGGATGCTTCCAGGCGTTGCCGTTGGTTAGGCGTCAGGTCATGCCTATCGGGAATAGAAGTGATTTCGTTGACATATCTGGTGTTTAAAGTCAAATCTGTGAATAAATCGGAGGCCAGTCCAAAGCGAAGGACGAAATCGACGCCAAGGTACACATTCTGAGTCAAAGACGGAATAATGTAGAAAGTAATATCCTTCGTCTGACCCCTGAACGTCACGGGTGTGGTTAGTTTACCTCGTATAGGGTGTTTGGTGCCATCAGCTGTACTGATTTCAGTTCGCCAGGATTTAATCAAGTTCGGTTAGTCTTGGAGCACCTCCGAGCCAAAGCTCGAGGCAAGACAACTGATACTGGCACCCGTGTCGATCAATGCAAACACGGTCTCGCCCAACACTTTAATTGGATGATAAGGTCTGATCTCATTCTCAGCAACCTCCGAGATGTTACAAGAGTTTAAGGTTTGACGGCAGGTGCGCACTCTCTTGCGGAAATTCCGCCAACGACGGGTTGACCATTTTGTCGTGCGCGGGCGGGAAGTGACTATTTCGGAAGCAAATATTCGCTCTCGAGCCACCCGATATTCCTGCAGTCGAACATGATAAGGTTTTAGAGTGCGTATTTGAGGCTGACGGGGTTCTTCTGGCAGTAACTGCGGTGGTCGCTTCAATATGGTCGTTAGCGAGGTCTCCGGAAGAGAGTGAACATCCGCAGTCATTGTGGTCATGGCTGGTGGGTTAACGTCAGGGTTATTGGGGTGAGCAGCTGGCTGAGGAGCTACTGCGGGGGCTTCGAGTACCGCTGAGGTGGTCGGGTACTCCTTCGCCCGTTTTTTTTGCGCGGCACATTCAGGGCAGTCCGGGAAGTATGTGTCCGGCTTGCCGCGACCGTAGCAGAAAACCTTACGCTCTGCTCGGCATGAAATGAACCGGTGTCCGGTTTGATGGCAATTCCAGCAGGTCGTAAGACTTCCCACTGCTGCTACAGCAAGCTGGTCCTGGTCCAAATCTTCCTCCAGATCCATGGTGGTGTAATCTGGGCCAATTCCGCGATTCCTCGTCGAGGACCCGTCCTAGCTAGTAAGTAGGGCCGGTCCCGGAGGTCTTCCTCAAGCCTTTCTAGGCGACGCACAGTTCTCAGCAGTGCCTCCATACTCTGTGGATCGGAGTTCACGATATGGCGACGAAGCTCCGGTCTTAGATTGCGCTTTAGCAACCGCAGCAATTGGGTGGAAGACATCGGCTCTGACAACTGGTCATTCAGCCGAAGGATATCGGCTCGATATTGATGGTAAGACTCGTCCGGACGCTGCCATCTAGCATGAATCTTGTCCAGTACTAATTCGTCCATGTCTACCGTAGGGTATTCCATGCGGAGTAACTCCTTCAACCGTGACCAGCGTATTGATGGTGGGGCCGAATGTATTTGCCAATATGACTCAAGTGCTGCTCCCCTAAGCAGCATTGGCAAGTATCCTGCGAGCTCCGTGTGGTCTCCTGCTAGCATTTGCTCAATCAGCGACTCCACCCGACTAATGAAAACTTCCACAGTTATAGTGCTGGGTTCCCCGCTGAAATGCAGATTCCAGCCCTGGATGATGCTGGGGATCTGCGTCGGCTGCAGCCGATACGTAGCGTGTGGATGGATGCGTTGGTCCGGCGGAATCACTGGAGCCTGAGTTGGTGGCGGTGCTTGGCTCAGTCGGGGCCGGTACACTGGAGCAAACGGATTCATTGCCGCGCCGGGCCGGATTCGTTCGTGATCGCGCCGCGAGTCTATCGGAAAATCCCACGGATTTGGGTCCGAGTCCCACATCGGAGGCGTTCTTGGCCGAGGTGGTACTGGATTCTCCTTCTGGCTTTCCAGCGAGGCTACCCGGGTGGTCAGGTCCTGCATGAGCGCCATTAAGTCTTGTAAAACTGTCGCCTCCACAGCCACAGTGGGTCTCGGCTCTTCCGCAGGCGGCACTGCTTCGGCTCGGTAGTCTTCCTCTCGTGCACTCATTGTCGTGGATGGAAGGGGTCCGCTTTTGGGCACAGTTCCACTTGCGCTGGAGGACTGAGGTCGTTCTGTTGCTGGCTGGGCGGTTTCTAGAGGCTGACGACAGAGCGGGCACGTGAATGAGGTTTGCCGCAGTTGGACCAAACAAAGTTGGTGTAGCCTGTGTCCGCAATGCAACCTTTGACTGGTGAGTTCATCCATGTCCTCATGGCATATGGAGCACAAGAGCGCTGGTCCGGCATCTGACCTCAACTTCCTCCTCTCTGGAGTTCTTTTGGTGGGCATGCTAAATGAAATTTAATTTGCTAACTAAATACCTAAATGAATATATATAAATAATGAAAGAAATAATTAAGTATTAATAAGACAAAACCCCAAAAAGTGGCCGTCAGTGGCGAGCTATTCAAAATCCTCAAAAAAAAACGGTATGAAAAAAAGATTTAGGATAAAAGTTTTCCAAAAAAGTTTTAAGTATCAAAAAAAATTTTACTTTATCAAAAAAAAAATAATCGGTCTTTCCTATCTGTCCTTCCTCCCAAGCAAGGACACCAATGGCACCTTCCTTCTGTAGTGTTTCAGGGACAACTCTCTTGCGGCACCATGAGAATCAGGGTTCAGAAGTGATCCCTCATCCGCAAGTTTTTCAAGTTACCACTTGTCAGCCCAGTGTTGAATTCTGATCCACAAGCAGCGCGTGTCTTGTCATGGATAGTCATGGATTAGCTAATCAGCCAATCACATGAAATCAAAATCCATGTAATTTAAGACACCTAGGCACCGCTGGTTTGGGGAGCGTATCAGAATCCTCCGCAAAATAGCTGTTGGGATAATAACTTCCGAACACAAATAGGGACTCTAATATCATTTGGCCTTACTAGTTATACAATGGTGATAAACCACCAAAGTATAAATCAAAAGCAGGACCAAACGATATTGGTGTCCAAAGACAGCACACGTCCTGAAGTTACTAAGTTGCTGGGGCACGATTAGTGCAAATATCCTCGGGAGTTACCTACCCGCCAATAATCCTAACACCTTGTGGGGACACCTAGAGACGATGGACTGTCTCGTGCTCACGACTGATGATACAGCCGGGCATTTCGGGGCCCCACGTTGGGCGCCATTTGTAGTGAATATATGATAATGTTCTTTTCTAATTAAAATTTTATTTATTTGTCGTAATAACAGTGATTATGTATTTCACTCATTTAATAACGAATCGAGTCTTCTATTTTGTTTTTCTTTCTTTTATTGTTTTACGACATTTAAAATTTTCTTTATTGTATGATAGGGAAAGAAGTATGAATAGCTGACATCCTTCTTTTTTTTTTTTTTTTTTTGAATACATTCAATCAACATTAACTTTTAAACAACAATCGGGGAGGTTGATACAATAGCCCATAATTTTCAATACGCCAGAGTTTTTTTTGCAAGTCTGCGTAGAACGTTCACAAAAAGAAACTAAGAACTAGTACTGATCTAGGAGTCTTAGACGCAGAGCATTTTCATCAAAGCTTTGAACATACAGAACTTCACACCGATTTCAAGTATTGGACAGGAACCAATCATGATGTAAGAAACAGCATCAGTTTCCTGTTAGAAATGCTCACATCAATAGAGGGTAGTATCTGTGAGTTACTGCGTCGGCATACTTCTCTCGAGAGTAACCTGCCAAGAATGGTGGAGTGCTGCAAGGGGGAGAAATCAGCTTTTTTAGTCAGATGTGACCCATAATCACACGTGGGGTAGCATATACGAGTATACCAATTTGTTTGAGTTCATAAAAAAGTCACATATATTTAACTTCAATGTAGGTAATGTGGTTGTAGGGGTAGGCGAACTGCCGCTAAGAGTTTTTATAATCACTAAGATAGTGTAGAACGTTTTTCGGTATCAAACAAAAGGTGTTCATAAGATATTTTCATATCAAGTCTCAAAAATGCATCATCGACGGTAATCTCCGCAGGAAAAGAGAAAGAATACTAAAAGATTGTGTCTTCCTCCCTAAGGTAACCAAGTGATAGTTAATAGTCTCGGGATAGAATTGGGCTCACTCTTTTTTCAATGAAGTACTAAAAGTCAAAAAGTTTGACTGTAGTTAACACAACAGTTGTACAACTAAGTGTTTTCTTAAAATTCTTCGTAGAGGCTACCAGATATTTTTTTGTCAAAGCTAAAGTAAAGGGATGGAAAGAGTTTTCTACTCTTAATAAGCGGCCATAGACGGGAGGGGGATGGACTGGTTGGCTTCATAGATAGCGAAAATCAACTCATACTTTCTACTTGCCTACTACACTGAATTTTCTATTAAATGATTTTAATGCAACCCAACGAAATCGACCCACACTATCAAGAATATCCTTGCAATAAGCAATTAAGGGATACCGTCTCCTCCTTTGCTACGGGAAATTAGTACCGTGTCCGGGGTAAAGAGAAAGACCGAAAACATCCCAAACGCAGACTTGGTAAATAAAGACAGAGCTTACCAAAATTACTACTTGCAGGAGAGCCAGGAGGTTGGGATGGCCAGCTGAAGAAAGGAACCAGCGAGGATAACACAAAGTTATATCTGAGCTACCTAGTTCGGGGAATCCCTAGTGAAGAGACTAGAAAAAAGCGTGCAGTACGGGATCAAATCAAAAAGAACGCATTCTTCTTCTTCTTTGTAGCACTACAGCCCCTCGCGGGCCTTCGCTTGGAGATAGTTAGAGTATCTCAGTTTCATGACCGTATTGATTTTTTTCGGAAGTTGGTTTGGTCAGTACCATGCTCCCGTGTGCCTGTTCAGTTATGCTATGATCTGATTAAATCAGTACATATCACCACTGAGTGAACACTCATAGTCTGTCCAAAAAATCCCCTGAACTAAATCACGCTGCTCCCAACCAGATTTGAGCCTGGGACCTTCGGCTTATAAGTTCATGTTCTAGCCACTAGACCACACAGACTCGAAGAAGAACGAATTACGAGTATTATAATCTCTGTACCACAGAGAGTATGAAGAAGTCTAGGCCACAAACATCTGATTCGATGAACTCGACAGACCAAACGATGAAATGAAACAGAGACATTAGTACTTCTCAAGCTCAGCAGATAAAATGACAGCGGATGCGGTGAGCCACCCAGTTATCGGCGCATTAAAAAATCAATGCATGATTGAAGAGAACTTCAGCAGTGCCTTCTTTCAGCGAAGTTATCACAGAGTTTTCGAGGTCTATACGGAGAAGAAATGATCCGAAGATAACTTCCACTTGGATGGTAAATGCTCCAAGCTGGAGGTGCTGGTCGTGAGCTATGGCAACGATAATATAATGATGTAGCTAGCAGATATTGTCCCAAAAGAGCTTCGAACTGTCTGTCAGAGTGGGAAATATCATCTCTACATGGCTAAAAATATGTTTCTCATCCATAAACTGAAGAATGGTAGCCAGCCGTATTACGCTACATGCAAGCAAAGACCATCACGCAAGAAAATGAAAAGTTATAAGTAAAAAGTTAGTTGATTCAAGCCAGATCCTGCTTGTAGACATTGAAGAAAAGTCACCAGACTTCATCATCAGAAGAGGCCATAGCCTGCAAGACGGGTTTCGGAAGTCCTTGTGCGAGGACTGAAAAGTGCAGAAAAACCATCGGTTGCTCCCATCCGAGCAAAGGTATCAACACCAGCACTCAACACAAAGCAATATCATGGAGTAGGTAAGGTCTCTGAATAGCAAGCGAAAACCACACTGCTTGAAGAGCTGGATCCGAACAAAGAACGCCAGGCCACACTGCCGAAGGAGTTTGGCTTTTCTATCCTATCGATCAGTGGCGAGAGATGTACGGCGGCTCGAACTTGTTGCTCAAATTTCCAATAATAATTAGAGAATTTACCTATGTAGCCCAAGTGAATCTTCACTTAGCCATAGCCCCTTCAGAATATCTGACTGCAATGTTTACAAAAGACAGGGTTAGAACTGATCAAAGGAAGTCAAATTAAAAATTACAGCCTTTGAAATTCTATACTGATTTCAAGTAAATAACAAAAATCACGCAGGGCGAGCATTGTGATAGGAAAAAATAAAAATTTCATGTGCTTTCCTGAGTTAATGATGCGAAATGAGGTTTCTATGAATACATCTTATTTCAATAAAGGGCGATACCGGCGACCAAGTTATTGCAAAGGCAAACGTCTCTAAAGACAAGGATAAAACTCATTTAATGGGGGCTCAAAGTCTGATGGAGCAATCCACCTATTCTGATTGAATATGAAGCCAACGCACCCAATCAATCGCGGTGCAGCACTAATACCAATAATATAAGTAGGGATCTGTTTGAACTCATTATCTTTAATGTGAAAAGTACGCCCATTCCAGCACGAGAGTAACAGGGAAAATATTGGATATCACTTTTAGTAGTATAAACGTAGGAAGCCAGGGGACGGTGTCGGCAGTCTCCAATGTCCGACAACAAAACTTTGAGACACCATGTTGAAGGGCATGAAAATTAGGAAATTTCATTTCTAAAGTATAGAAACAGAATATTATATACTTCTGGAATGTACCAAACTATTTGCGAAGATGACCAACAGCACCGTTCAACAAAGAGAAATGCAAAAAGCTCTCTGGAACTGGGGCATGTGGGAGCAGCACTCATGAAGAAGGAGAAGGCACTCGGTTGGGAGGGGACTTTGATAGTAAGTACAGAAATTCTACAATGCAGCCATACCATAAGTCTATAGCAATTAGTGGCAAAGAAATCCACAAAGCGAAATGCTGTAGTATTAAGGTCTCTTATAAAAATGCTATGGATACCCTTTGGCAAAACATAAAAAAAAAATCAGAAGGTCCTGCTAAAGAGAGCTAGCGGCAATTGTATGGAAACTGGAGGAAAAACAGCTGATGGGCGTCAAATCCTTTCTATTTTTTTTCTTGAAAGGCCGTTGGACCTTCCTTTTTTGAGTGGGCAGATCTAGACTCCAGACAAAAATTAGTGAATATATTGTCTACTTGTACATACTCCTGATATTGTTTATCTCCTTCTAGAAGGTGGTACCACGAACCATTCAAGTGGCGTCACAGGGATTGTAGAATACTTCACGCTACCCAGTGATAAAGGGTTCAATGCTTTTCTAACGTAAACGAAGTGATATTATTCATTGCAAACTAATTTTAATTGAAAAGTATCGATGTAAGTCTAGTCAGCAACAACGCAAGACAAGCATACAAAGTAGGGAAAAGCCTGTAACGAGTTTATCAGCCCAAACATCCGCAATATGATCGCGAATAAAACCTGGATTAAGGAAAGATGAGCAACATATTTTAAGAACCTCCTTAATCCTCCGCGCAGCTCCAGAACATCCGAGCCTATATATGTTTCCAGAGAACTTCTATTGGCCCCACCAAATCTCGTCAAAGCCCAAAAGAATAATAAAGCGCTGGGCATCGATGAGATTCCAGCGGAGCTCATCAAATCTGGTTGCAGCGGTGGTCAAAAAGCCATCCATAAAGTCATCTAGCACATATGACAACAAGAATATATTCCCAACGAGTGAAGCCAATCAATTATATCCCCTATCCACAAAAAAGGTGTCAAGCTATAGTGCGAAAACTATAGAGGCATATCACTGCTTTGTACGGCATACAAAATATTTTCAATGATCTTAGAAAATAAAATCGGATCATACGCCTACAGTATTATTGCGGAGTATGAAGGTAGCTTTAGCGCAGGTACATTGACAATAGAGTTCAACATAGACGTACACCAAATTTTCGTTGACTTTAAACAAGCATACGACAATATTGATCGTAGCGTACTGTACCAAATAATGCTTTGCTTTGGCATCGTAGCCAAATCAGTCGATCTTACCAAAATGACAATGACGTCGACAACCTCCCCAGTCCGCATCAATAACCAACTCATCGATGCCTTTGACACAAATATTGGACTAAAGCAGGGAGATGGGCTGGCCCCATTGCTATTCAATTTGGCTCTGAAATACGTCATAAGAAAGCTACCTGTCGATACACGAGGCACATTACTAAACAGGTCGAGCCAAGTCATTAGCAACTGCCAAAGAACTCTTCCTGACACTCGACAGCGCAGCGAAACTAGTAGGGCTACAAATCAACGAAAATAAAAAAAACTCATGAAGCAGTCGAGGAAAAATACCTCAAATACACAAAATATCACACTTGGTGACTACGGTCTCAAAAATGTTGGCGAATTTGTGTATTTAGGCGCAAAAATAACGAGAACCAGCAATGAAAGAGACAAAATACGCCCAAGAACATAGCATTTTGTTGAGTTTTGAAGGTCTTCAAGACCAGCTGTAAACCTGTGTTATGCTATGGGTGCAAAACATGGAAGCATCCGCACACATATTGAACGCCTTCGAAAGACGGATCCTGAGGCGAATGATTGGAGCGACGTTAGACGGAGAGAGAAGTAATCTCTGTCTATTGTGAGTCCTTTTTATCATTTAGGACCGCCCGAAAATAATGTGCCAAATGGTTTCGTTTGTCAAGCGATCGGAGTATCTCTCCGATTCTGAAAAGCTCTCCTGTTTTCTTGTAGAGGTCTCAGCGTTGATTGTCCCATCTTTTGCATGCGAAAAATGTAAGGCAGATATCGTCTTCCTCTCTTGCAAAAAAACCTACACCCATACCCACTCAAGAGCGGGGTCAGGTAGAAGTTGATCTCACCGTGAATTCGATTGAGCAACGTTTTCAAGTTAGGGATGAGGCGTGTAGCCCGTCCCTTAGTGCTGTTCACTTAGGAATGCTGCCAATCATTGATTGAGCAGCGTCTCTCCTCGCAAGTAGATATCTCCCTCGTGTCTTCGTTTGCATCTGGAAAAACCCACCATTTGAGGGGTGAAAAATTATGGTTTCATTTTCTGCCTATAACCAGCTTTGCGATCAAATCTACTCATAGAATTCTTGTTAATAAGGGCTATAACGATTTAAGATTTTACCAAACTATAAAGTTTTCCATTGAGGACATAACAATAAATCGATTGTGATGCGTGCTGTGTGGCTAGTGAGACCGTCTTGTTGAAACCACATATCACTGATATCAAGTTCATCCAATTCTGGGCACAAATAATTTTCCAACATAACACGATAGCGTTCTCCATTGACAGTTACATGATGGACGTTTTTATCCACGAAAAAATACGGCCCAATACCACCGTCAGCATGAAAACCGCACAAAGCAGTAATTTTTTGCTGATGCAACGGTGTCGCAAGAAGCGCGTGTGGGTTTGTTGCCGACCAATAACGCATATTTTACTTATGAACAAAGTCATTGAGCCAGAAATGAGTTCCATTGCTGAATATTTCAATAATAGTCATTTTTAATAATTTTCAAAAGTTGCTGGTTCGTGAACATGATGAAAATATTGACATAACTAACGTTTTGACATTGACAGCTCATTAAAAAAGTTTAAGGGTGCGTTCATATAAGGATATAAGATTGTTATGTTCCTAATGCAAAACCCCATAAATGTGTTGATTCGAATGTGTGTAGTCTCTGCAATGAAGTTGACAACCAAAATCACAAATGCAATGCTTATAATGACAAGAGGGAGGAGTTTGGGTTTTTCAATGAATTCAATGGTCTCGACACAATAGGAGATATCCTTGTCAAAAATAAAATGAATCCTTATCATAGAGTATTGTGCCTACATGGATGTTGCGAAATTAGGATTTAAGTCTTTAGTGAGCTCAGATTTCAAGCCTCTGGTGAATTCAGGTCCTACAATCAACCCCTTCAAATCTTGGACCTCCTCTACACCGAGGATGGAAAGCTCATACAGTTTCTTGCTGTTTTCCCGCTTGGAAGATAACAGTTTAGTCCTTGTTTAAGCACTTTTTATAGAACATTCATTGCATACCACACTACACACTTTGATTTACCTCACCACGTACACCCTGCACAATTATTGGTCGCTGAAGTTAAGTTTATCTGACAAGTTACACCACAGAGTTGAGAATCAAAGGATGTTCACCCACGTATATCGTAAGATTTATAGATTGGAGCCTGGTCTCAGCTTCATAATTCTATTATGTTGTTCGAGACCCGTAGGCTGATGCCGCTTGAGCCTTAATTTTCACACCGGTTTTTGCCAAATGGAATATTTTTGTTCTCTAAATTTTTTTTTTCTTAATAATAAGTATAATATTGTGCTCTCTGCGGGCCCGTAAGCGATTCAGTCCGGGCATGACGGGGCGAACATATCGAACCCGCTGCCCAGTGCTTCAATTTCTGCCCAGGCCATTTCAGACTGAATTTTTCTCCGATCGTCACGAAATTTAAAAAAAACCGTATGCAGCCATATTTCTGTTTCAGCTGAGGTGACTTTGCTGAACATCAACATATTCAAATTATACACTATCTCTTCAAATTTTTCTGAAAACCTGACGAAGGTTGTATAATCTTTGCTGATTGGGAACATACACACAATAAACAATTATGTTCTAGTTTAAAAGAACGATTTTTGAGCGCAATGGTTATTTGCCTTTCTACATAATTATAAAAAATGAAATAAGCAATCTGAGCATTATTTTCCGAAACTTAAAGATACCGCAAAGCATAAGAAATCAACAAATTATACGATAAAAAAAATTTAGTAATCTTAACTTTTTAAGGAATTTATGCACATTACCCAGTATGACCTACATTCTTGATTTTTTCAGAATCTTCTTTTAAGGGTAGCTCCCGTTTTTTGAAAATTTTGATAACTTTTATTAGATCACTACTCCTGACATTTCCATAAAATTTGACGTCTTCAGCCTCTATCGTTTCTGAGAGAGATATTTAAAACGCACTGATGGATCGATACATATAGCCCGCAGATAAAATAAAGCAAAGCTTCAAATATACAAATCCTATGCTATGCTATGTGTGTGAAACATGGACCCTAACCTGAGTATCTGCAAACATATTGAACGACTTCGAATGATAAGTCCTTAGGCGAGTAATCGAAGTCAGGCTAGAAGAGAACCAATGGCGAATTCGATACAATCAGGAGTTGTATGACATTTTTGACGAGCTGAAGGACTCAACGATTGTAAGACTGCGGAAGTTGCGATGGTTTGGCCAAGTGAATTGTATAGATGAATAACGGATACCCGAAAAGGGATTCGCTAGGAGAACTGAAGAGCAGAGACCAGTGGGGAAACCAAAGAAACGCTGTTCTGATTTGGTCGACGAAGACAGTTCATCACTGCTAGGGTTTCGAAATTTGAGGACGCGGTCGATGCACCGAGATAGATGGAGGCACTTTTTGCATGGAGCAAAGGCCTAAGAGGAGCTATAATGCTACAAAGAGAATAAAAAAGATGGATTGATATGATGCCAAACTTGCGTGTTCGTAATATTTCTTCTACAAAGTCCCAAAAATAATATTCATAAGAAGAGATGGAAAAAGATTTCCGCTGCTCGAATTTTGGAGTTTGAGGATGCCATCGATGGATGCTGACAGTGAAGAAGGCGCTGTATGTAGAAATCAAAGTTTGAAATTTGTGAAAGGGTAACCGCTGATACGGAAAAATCGAAAATTTTTGGCGTAAATCATTGTTGGAAATTTCTGACTTCATGAAAATTATATTATTTCATAGTAACTTTTGGACTAGTTAACATAATTTTTTATTGTGCGTGTTTAAAAAAATCATTTTAAGTTTAATCAGATCTTTTAAAATTGTCCAGTATCAGGTCTTTTAGAATTTTACTCAACTATAAATTAATTTACCAATTCAAATGAAACTCAAATGCAAAATTAACGAACATTTAGTAATTTTTTTCCATTAAATATGTACATTTACAATAATTGATTGTGAAAAGCAAATTGAAAAAACACACTCATAAAAGAATATTTTAATTAAGATGATATTGAAATGGAAATTATTGTTAATGACAATAATAATAAATATTTAGCACATGAAGAAACACGTAAAAAATATATGAAAAAATTCCGTACCTTAAGCGCTTCATCGTGACTAATTGAAGTAAATGGTGTACCATTGACTTCTAGGATTGTATCACCCGGCCTTAATCCAGCCCGTTCAGCTACTGAACCTTCTTCTATACGTGAAATATATACACCTACACCTGAAAAGAGGAGGAATTTGAAAAGATAATCAAGGTAGGTATTAAGGGATAATCGATTTCTGAAAACATTCAAGATAAATATATTTCATATAAGTAACGAGTAAAGGTAAGACAGTGTGAATTTTCACATTATTTTAGAGAAAAAAATGAACCTGTTTGTCACCCAAAAAACCAAAAGGTCCCTAAAGCCACTTGACTAGGACTAGTCGACTGGCATGCTTGTGGCTATTTCCAATACACACTATTTGAGTAACGCGAGTTAGTTGACAGGTTCATCATGAGTAGCGAACAGGTGAATTTGGCTATAGCCGTAGTGACAGAAATGCTACCAACAGAACTGAAAAATGCGATTAAGGGCAAAAAGCGTAAGTGTCGAAAAGTTTGGGTTCGCGGATGCATACAGAGAAGAAATCAACTAGGTTTGAGCAGTATCTTCTTACGAGAAATTTGAGAAGAGGATCCTGGAACATATCGAAATCATTTGCGTTGAACGGTTGTTAAGTTTGGTAAACCATTAACACCAAAAAGAAACCTTGTCACCTAAAATACAATTAAAAATTAATTAAAGGTTCTTTGCAACCGGTGATTCGTTTGGCAGCCTAGAACATGCCCATAGAGTGCCAAAGTCAACAATTTCGAAATTTCTTGTAGAAGTCTTAAAATCGATTTACAACGTTTTGAATCATTTCGTAGAGGTAAATATTGTGATCCCTCTCGAGAATAGTTAAACATCTAAAAAATTCGATATTACCTATATTTTTCTTTTGTGGTTGGGAGGCGAATGCTATTTACTCACAGAATGTGGGACTCCCATGTCGCATGCGACTTGGCTACCCATTTAACACCTCCCCTGTCAACCTGAAAACCCAGCCTGGAACCGTTTGACAAATTAGTTTGGGCCAGGTTTCGTTTTGTTTCGCCGTGAGGGGCCTTCAAGTTGGGAGTTCCTCCTCTAGCGGGAGGAGAGAGGGGAAGAGCGATTGTCAGACAAGCAATCCTCCAGCCCCAATACCCCTGACTGCTATGAGTCCCTTTTATCTTTTAGGACTGCCCGAACATAATGTGCCATCTGGTTCCATTTGCTAACCGATTCGAGCATCACCGCGACTGTAATATCCAGGGTGAGCTCTCTCGTCTCCCCGTGGAGGTCTCTCCGCAGCCTGTCCCCTTATGTGCACGCAAAAAACGTGTGGCAGGCATTGTCCTCCTCTTCTGGGCAAAACCAAAAATCGGGGGACCATGACTTACCAATCTTGTGCAGGTTAGACTGTAAACACCCGTGCCTGCTCAAAAGCTGAGTCAGATAGAATTCAGTCTCACCATGTTTTCGATTTGGCCACGGTTTCATATCCAGGATAAGGCACGCAAGTCCACCTTTCCTTCGTGCAATTCACCCAAAACTGCTGTGTTGATTGAGCGCTGCCTCTACTCGCGGGCAACTATCTCCTTTGCGTCCGTGTTTCGACGCAGGTAAATATCGTCGCGTTACCTGGCAAGGAAGGTAACAGGTATTACGCCTGTAATAACTCTCACCGCTGAATCAGACACTGTCGGATACGAAGATGTAATCCTCAGTGCTCTTCTTATCTATACCTGTGCTAAGCGTTTGCGGTACACCTCCACCTGCTCTGTACAGTAGCACTGACCCTACAGCCCTCATCAAGAGACGTCTTCTTAATGGGCTGGATCCCTCTACGTTGGCCATAAGACGACTCAGAGCCAAAAATCCCGAAGCAGCCATCTCAACCGTTGCCCCGATTTGCTCAGAGAAACTCATTTTTGAGTCGATCAGTAGCCCCAGGTACTTCACCACTGGTTTTGGTTCGATTAGTATGTCTCCAATACTGATCATCCTTACTCTAGGGATTCTCTTTTTTGTCAAGATGACCGCTTTGGTTTTCTCCAACGCTAGACTGAACCCGCGGGCAGCCATCCAGTCTCTCACTCGGCGCATTGGCATATCTAGCCTAAGTTGCGCTTGTTCAACGGTGCGTCAAGCGACCAAACCCGCAACATCATCTGCATAGCCGACCAAGCGTGACTCATCGGGCATCGCCAGTCTCAGTAGCCCGTCGTAAGACACGTTACACAAGCCTGGAACCAGGACGAATCCCTAAACAACACCCGATGTAACTTCCATCCTTTTTTGGCCCTGTGTCGTATCGTCAAGCAGACTTAGATCCTTTAGGTAGTTCCTCAAAAGCCGCATTAGATATTCTGGAACTTGAGGAGGGTTTTTCAGCGTATCCAGAATATTCACCCATCTAGTGGAGTTGAAGGTTTTCCTAATGTTCGAGTGTCACCAACAGTACAATCCGTCGTTTGGTGCGGCTATATGCCTCTGCCTTTCGGACCACACTCACTACCTCTGCAATCGATCAATAGTGGAGCGTCCTTCTCTAAAGCCGTACTACTGAGAAGATCGGTCCCCAGCAGCATGAATCGCGTCAGTGAGTGTCCCCTTGTTGAATTTCTCTAGCACTTTCCCAGCAGTGTCTAGCATGCATAACGGGCGATATGCCGACTGCGATTCAGAATTTCTCTTCTCCTTGCTGATCAGCACGAGCTTTGTTAACTTCCATCGTAGCGGGAACACCCTATCCCGTAGGTAAGCATTGAATGAGCAGCAAATCAGGGCAATGGTGATAAGCAAGTTGCAACATCTCCGCTGGAATACCATCTAGACCTGGAACTTTCCTCACTTTCAGTGAAACGATTGCGAGCGCGAAAGAGTGCCCGCAGTTTCTGGTCCATCTTTCCCGCATCATGTATGCAAGGTTTCCGTAAAACACCAAGCTTCCGCATAACTAACTTGTAGCCAAGGTCCCACGAATCCTTGTTCACATTGTCCACTAGATCTTGCCAGCAGTAAGCCTCGCTAGTGTTAATTAATTTGCGAAGGCATTTCCTGGCCGACTTATATGTTGCTACCCTATTGCATGACTCGTCACGGTTCTGTGCCCGTGAAGCCTCACGCCTCATCCTTCCGATGTTCCACCCAATTGTGAAAGGTCGAGAGAACGGACGTCAGGAGACAACTTCACGGATCTCAAGCAGGATGCACTGATGGTCACTGGCTGAGTAGCCCTCTAATACTCAAAAATTGTGCAGCCGGTATGGTTCCTTCACAGGAAATACGGTGGGAATTCGGCGTATTTTCGGTGTTTAGTATGACAAGCACCGTCCAGCCCACCATTTCTAAGATTCGTTTTCCCTGTGGATTTATTTGAGGCATGCCCCATTCAATTGCTTCAACATTGAATTCCTCCCCCCCAACGAGCATGTTGCCGTCTGCGTTCGAAATCGCGCCGTCTAGAGCATTAAGCTTGGTTTGCAAGGATGATATAGGTTCGTTCGGCGTTAGATACGCACTAAAGAAGGTGGTCGCTGAGCACCGTACCCACACTAAACTATCCCAATGTCGACGACTCTCTGCCTAGAAATCACTGTTCCGATCCCGGATAACGGCAGTAGCAGTTTTATCAGGATACCATGATGCAGAACTTTTATCATGCTGTTCCTCAGTCAGAAGCAAAAAGTCGGCTTTCATGTCCCTCGCAAACTGCTCAAGTCGATTTTGGGCGATTAAACTCTGGTGCAGATTTAGCTACAGGAGACGGGTTATCGAAGTTCTGACTATGCCTTTGCTAGGGCCTGCTGGAAAACACAACATTTCCCTGATTCCAAGATGTGGTCTTAGATCAGCATCCTTGCAAAGAATAAAGTGTGCCTCTTTTGTTCACTCTTTTATTTTATGTCCCATTTCACCGCATTTGTAACATAGGGAACTCCGATCAGGTTTTTCTCATGCTTGTGCGATGTGACCGACCAAGGCATTCGAAACATTGAAGAGGCGCTACTTTTCTCCGTATCCTGCAGACAACCTACCCTATTCTTACTTTGCCCTTATTTAGAAATTGTTTGGCGTCCTTTTCGGTTGAGTCCATAATGGCCATGCTTTGTCCCCTTTGGGTTTCTTGTGTCAGCCTCGCTTTGATCCTGCCCACGCTAGGGAACTCCCTTTTAATGGCCTCTTCTACTTCGGCCAGACCCGTGACGCAGTCAATGTCTCTTATTTCGATTGTTGTCATCAGCTCGAGCGAGGCTATAGTTGCACTTATGCCGAGGGTTTTCTTTACTGCGTCACAAAATATTTCTTTATGGTCAGCCTCTGTTGGATTCTGCCAGTATGTGGCGTTGATCATACTACTTTAATGGCAGTGTTTTTGTCTTTGGGCCTTACATTTCCCCTTATATCCCGCAGCACTTCTGGGTAGGATGGGCCATCTTGGGGTTTTAAGAGCACTAACTGCTACCGAGATCTTCGTCAGTTCTTCTTTCTCTCCTGTTTCGCAACAGGTCTTTTTTCTTGTTGGGCGTCCATGCGAACTTTATTTTCTGGCACAATTTGAAGGGGTTTTTTACGACTTTCTTCGCTCCTTATGTCAGCATTATCTGGAACCCCTGATCTGGCATTTTGTGCCCATCAAGTGTATCTTTCTGCCTCTCTTTTGATTTGGCTAGACGGCATTCTTTAATTGATGTTTGATGGTGGAGCTATCTGCGCGTGCCCTTTAGACTTGGCCCTCAGCGCTTCTTTAACCTTCTGCTCGTCTTCGGCCTTCTGGTCATCTTTGGTCTTCTGGTCATCTTTGGCCTTTAACCAGCTCCTCCGATAATGCGCTATGCGGTCTAGGAGCTTCTTTAGTTCAAGGAGCCCAACCTTTACTCCTTTGTTAATTTTTGGCGAGTCACGCTCAGATTGTATTATTTTTAGAACATATCTCGCTTTTTGGACTAGACTTTCTTCTTCATGTCGCTGGGCGGCAATCGTACTTTGCGACCACCTTTCTTATGAGATGTTATCGGCTTCCATTTCCGAGTACAGAACTTCCACCACATTTTTGACGGTGGCAATGAAATCACACAATGGCGCATTTTTTGTTTGTTCATTCCTTTCTTTTCCTACCGTCATCTCTTTGTGGATTTCAGGATGGTTATTATTTTGGGATTTACAACCCTTGCTTCGATCGCTTCGGTAGCGATCGCAGCAGTGACCATCAAATTCTCGATATTCGTTCGTGTTCGCATAATTTTTTGCTGCGCCCAAACGCGGCAGGAGTCTCAATCTGGACAAGAACGTCTGTTAATCGTCGTTTTTTTCCGACTTGACTGTCATTGTATTCAACGTCGTTTTTATCATCGTTAGTATCGCTTCCAATGTGCTGTTAGCATCGTGGCAGCAGGTTGGTTGATTCATCTTTGTTGTTATTTTTGCTATCTTTTTCTGGGTTTTTTGGGTGAAGTCGCCTTTTTGGTCCCATGGTTACCTTTGCAGGGCAGGGAGGCCATGCGAGGGTTCGCACAAGCCCTAATGGCGACAAGTGCTCAGAGCCAGACCAGCGCTAATCAGGAGTCCATCTCAGTTGAAACTACACAACCAACCCAATGGTATGAGCTTAAAATGTACTTCGAGGCCTGCAAAGTTTTACCGGGACGGAGACGGTATGACAATTGAATTGGAGCCGTTCACACACAAGTGTCACCTCGGCGCTACCGTGCAAAGCAACTAGGTCGAAACCATCATAGCCGCCAGCTCAAAGCATAAATTTCAGTTCGTTGTCCAAAGCGTAGTCCAGAGTCAGTCGGCGTCTTTACCTGTGGTCCCAGGAGAGAACCTCACGGCGCCCCCTATATCCTCGGGTCGTGGGGGCGGTGCGGAGCTCCCCAAAGAATGCTAGCCTCCAAGAGCACTCCTGTCGACCGGCATTCTCCCTGCGGGAATTTCCTCGGGTACGTGGCGGTGGAACTCCCCAAAGAATGCTAGCTTCCAAGAGGATTCCTGTCGGCCAGCATTCCCCCTGCGGGGATATTATAAATTATCATTATGTACTAGGTTCCGAATTCGGAAATGGAATGGCAAAATGTTGCGAACGGGGTTTATACACGATGGAGCTTTCGTGGGTGTTGCAAAGCGATGGACGGGAAGCATAACCGAATTAACTGTCCTCGTAATAGTGGATGTGACTTTTACAATTATAAGCATTATTTTAGTACGACTATGTTTGCTTTAGTTGACAGCAATTTTCTTCTTCTTCGTAGCACAACAGCCCTTCTAGGGCCTTCGCTTCCTGCAAACAGCACCTACAACTGTCCCGGTCCACCGCGTGCTCCAATTTCGAAATCCGAGCATCGATGAACTGTGTTCGTCAGCAGAGTCAGGCCAGCGTTTTCTCGGTTTCCCCACTGGTCTACGGCCTTTAGTTCTCCCAACGAATACCTTGGCAGCAATAATAGGTTCTCCTATATTGAAAATGAACGATGCTAACATTCACAGAGAATCAAAGTTAAAGGTCTCTGTACAAAACGGATTTTTAAATTTACCAGAATGGCGAGTATTTGTAGGAGATAATGCTTTTTCATTAAGTAAATGATATTCACGTTGTGTCAGATTGATAAAAAAACAAAAAATTTTCAATTATCGCCTTTTGAGAGCCAGTAGAATTGTTGATAGTGCTTTTGGCATATTTTCTGCAAGATTTCGAATCTTCTTCAAAGTCAAAGTCAAAAGCGCTTTATTTAATACTAATCGTTATAAATTTTAAAGCAAAATCCAAACAATAACAATAAAAAACTTAATGGCCCAAATGGCTCTCTAAATTTGTACGTTATCATTAAACACATTAAAAAAAAAAAAAAAAACTATGGCAAATTCAAATCAATGAAGATTGTTACATATTTATTTTTAAAATTCAATTGGAAAAAGGACAAAAAACCAATCAACACTATTCTAAAATTATTTATCATCTTAACACTACAGTGAACTTTGATCCTACACCTAATATGTTTTAACTTAATTCTAATAAATGCCATAAAAAACTTTATCTTATACTAAAAAAATCTATAACAATGTTCCTAACCTAAGCGTTTACCCTTATCTCTAACCTAATATAATAAACATAATATAAACCTAACCCATACCTAATTTTTAACAAAATTAAACAACAACACTAAATGTAGCAATAATGAGCTGAAACTCAAAAACTAAATAACGAAAAACACCAAAACTGAAAATAAACACGAATAATTTAGACATTGTCATTCAGCCACCAATACCAAGATTGCGCCATCTCAACTCGATCAGCTTCAACAAATCTAGCAAATGAGTATCTCCATTGGAACCGTTGGTCTCGTGAACTCAAATTCGGAGGATATTTTATCTTCTTATCGGTGGCCCGTCGATATATGTGATATATGACTGGGACACCGTCAGAATCAAAAACATATCGATTCATGTCCAAATACACGAATGCTTCTGGAGGAATGAAGCCAGTAGCGAGGCAAGTCGCTATATACCCGTCTGTAGGGTGGAACGGCTGTGAAATCCAAGAGTTTTCACTCACAGTCACAGATCTGGCGATATGATTCCGAAGAAGCTTCAATATGAAGATATCGACCCTGGTCACTTCAGCAGTTTGATAAATTCTTCTGTTCGATATATAATGTTTCCAATCCGTCTCAGGCTTTCTGTACAAACCAGTACATGCACGAAGACATTTCCTTTCGAAAACTCTTAATTTTTCCATAGTACTAGCGCTCTGGTTGTACCAGATCTGACATCCATATGTCAAAACTGGTCTAACCAGTGTCTTGTAACAGATCATTTTGACCTTTTAGTCAATGTATCTGGAATGAAAGAGCCTTCGAAGGGCCATGACTACTTTAAGTGCCTTACTGAGCATGATTTTCACATGTTCAGTATAGTACAGATACTGATCGAGATAAACACCGAGGTATCGAACACAGGATTTATGTGGAACCCGTTCTGAACTACCCTCACCAGCCATGATGTGGAAATCTTTCCAATTACGTTTCAGGTCTTGCCTGACCCCCTGCAGAGTTGTTCGAAACAAGATTGTTTCACACTTTTGCGCATTGATTTTCATTCGCCAATTGTCGGTGTACAGCTGTACATCATTGAACATTTTTTGGAGATTGTTCTGAACTATTGTCGCTTTTCGGTCTGCCGTATAGATTATCAGATCATCAGTAAACGCTACCAATGATGGCGTTGGAGAGACGTTAAAAACAAAGCCGTTCAATAGCTTGCCAATGAAGATTGAAAAGAGCAGAGGCGCAGTAACTGTTCCCTGCTGAAGACCATTCAAGACCTCGAACTCGCGCATTCTTGTCAGATTTCCATCAGTTACGACAAACGACTTCCCGTATAACATATTACACATCATGGCGACAAGGTGTCTGGGGAACTTGTCCTGAAGGAGTTTAAAAACTAGTCCATCTAACCGCACCGTATCGAAGGCTTTCTCCATATCAATGAGACATGCTCCAACACATTGTCTATCATTTAGTTTCCAACAGATTTCTGAGGTTACTTACGTTATTGCATGTGTGGTCAAATGCCTGGCTCGGAAACCAAATTGGCAATTCGGCATCAACTCATTTTCCTCAATGTGGGCGTTTAATGCTCTGTTGAGTATCACTTCAAACACCTTGCTGATGTTAGGCAGCAAGCTGATTGGGCGATAGCTTTTCGGGCATGAAGATTCTTTTCCTTTCTTCAAGATCGGAAATACCTTAGCCTTTTTCCACTCATTTGGGAAATATGAATTGCTCAACATGTTGTTGAACAATATGCAATAATTCCTATTAGCAACCTCCGGCAAATGTCAGAGAACTACATTTGGAATACCATCAGTACCACATGATTTCTTGTTGTTTATCCTGCGAAATATGAAACACAAGTCTTCATAGCTGACAAAATAATCAATAAGATTCAAGCTCAGTATGAGGTCAGATGTTAATGTTTCATTGAAATGAAGAATAGATTGGCCGTTCAGGCTTGATTTGAAGTCGGAAAATTTTGCTTCAACGATCTCTGAAACTATTTCATTCTCTCTCTCAGGGTTTGGCAGATGAACCAATTCAAAATGTGTTCCAATCAGGGCAAGTTTATCCAATCCTTCACAAATGATCCTGTTTCCATTTCTATCCGGAGTCGTACTATCAATTTCGATACCAGCCCTATCGAGAAGATTTATCTCATCACCAGTGACTTCAAGATTCGATACCTTCACTCGAGACTTCTTGCGGAATATGCTATTCACTTTCGCGAACACGCCGTCTGGGTCCTGTGGGCTAATACCCCTCAATTTTTCCACCCATTGATTGCTGACTACACTCCTGAAGTATGACCGGATTAAGTTCCGGACATTCCTCAGATGTAATTTCGACAAAGACAACGAGGGATGGTTATAGTCCAAAAATCGTCGATAAATATTGTTGACACGTGTGAGAAGAAGGCTTTTCAATCTTTTCAACCTTGCGATGGTTGGTGTTTCATATCCTTCCATATTGTTTCGAAGTTTAATCTTGGGAACGACTTTCTCCATCGTTTCCAATGTCAGCTTCTCTTACTTCGACAAATAGGCATCCATTTCATCGTTAGTTAGATTCCTGTCATTAGGAACCATTGAGCAAGAGTTGCCACCATCAGAAGGGGGACATTGCTTCTGGTACTCCCGATTAAACTTCTTTTGAAACTTTCCCCAGTCTGTTTTTTGAAGTTCAACCGATGATTTTCGTGTTGGACTGGAATGAGGAAGAAATCATCCCTTTGATGATTGATTTCCATTACGATTGCGTTATGGTCGCTATCATAAGGCAGCACCTGCAGTTTCCGTTGAGGACTATTAAAGTTGAATTCGAGTCTTGCGTCGGCAATGGTCCAAATATGAATTTGTCCTAGGGTATGTTGGGAACTCCGACCCATATAGATTGCACTTGTATTCAATTTGGTTCTCTGTTATCCACGATTTCAGGAATACACCTCTTGGATTATTGGTGGCGTTCAGCCATGATGTATGCTTGGCATTCAGATCACCAGCAAGAATATAATAGTTATGCAGCCTGTTCAATTCGAGTATTTCAAACAAGGAATTGAGTTCCACCAGTTGCATAGGCAGATATAACGAAGAGGTTATCCCCACCTGGCAGTGAGATTTTGACAACGGACACTTCAAGAGATTCAAAGCTTTTGAATTCGACTTTTTCAATATTTTGGAAACGATAGGGTCTTCTAACCAATATCCCGGTGCCATCTCCCCCATCACCTATTACCCTATCGTTTCTTACGAATTCAAAATCCTTTAATGTCATGGAGTGCCATGAACTGAGGTGGGTTTCGGTGAGAAGCATGATGTCAGGCTTTTGCTTAACAATGAATTCAAGGAGATAATCACGCCGATGTATAGTAACAATGGAGTTGACGTTGGTCGAGATGAGACGAATCCTATCCATGGGAATGTGACTGGTTGACAAACTATTTTGGAGCATGTTGGCCTAAACGTTGAAAAACGAAATTGATTTTTTGGTCTTGCTTATTAATTCTGTCTGAAAGCGATTCAAGTTGCTGGTAGATTTTAAGAAGCAGCTCATTATTGCCACTTACATTATTTATTTTATTTATATTGTTGTCTGCTGGTCCTCTGGCAGCAAGTGCAAATGATACCCCGGGTTTGATGAAGTTGGGAGGTAACAGATTGTGATTTACTTTGGTTTGCTTTGGGGAAAATTTAGCTCTTGCATCTTGATACCGAGGGCATCCTCGGTATGATGCTGGATGACCAAATATACCGCGATTAACACAATACAATTTTTCTTTTGGCTCCATCTGAGCTAATTTGCATTCACCGGGGGCGTGGATATCTTTGCACTTAACACAGCGATAGTGCATTGCACAATTGGCAGCCGAATGACCGAATCTTTGACACCTGTAACACTGGTTGACCTCAGTTTTTGGGAGGCGTTCCCACCTCACAACTCTAAAGTTTAAGTACCTTACCTGTTGGAGGGCACTCGGACTGCTGTCGTTGGAAATTTGGACTAAATAAAATGGTAATATTTTACCTTCTACAGTTGATCTCCTTGTAACAAAATTTTTCACACACATGAACTTAACAGCTGGTGCTGCTTCCTGCAACATTTCAAGGAGATCAACTGTATTCTCCCCACAGTCCAAGCCCTTCAACAGGAAGGTCTGATTTTTTTCCGCCTTTGGCGTATATGTGAAGTGGGGAGCTTGGACACTATTAAGAGCATCTTTCGCCAGTTTGAAGTCAGCCAGTGTCTTTGTCTTGATCGAGAGCTTATCAGCGGTCACTCTCTTAACTTCGAAGTTCTCGATTTTATGTTCGGCTGCCAATAACCGAACCATATCTCCTCCACGCTGCCCAAAAACGTTTATTGGAGGAACTTTTTCATTTACCTTATTAATTTTATTAGGAGGACCAGCAGACACACCGGTTGGCTTCTTCTCTTTTTGCTTATTTTTTAATTTTAAATATTTAATGAAATTATTATCGCTGTCAATATTACCTATGTTATCGTTGCTCTCTATCTCGACGTCCATTTTTTCGTTCATTGCAGACAGCACCGCATAATAATTGGCGCTGTCGTTCGCTCCTCCTGCGCTCAGGATATTTTCCGCATCATGGATTGTCTTGCTCATATCTTGCGATTTCGTTTTATATGTTGGTACTCCTTTCCCGTTTGTCTTGCTTGTTGTTGTTGTTTCCTGTTTTTCATTCTTCTTAGTTAGTATCGGCTCTTCTTTGCCGAACTCATTCTGTGGCTTCGCTATTGGTTTGCTCCCATTTGACAACGTCCGGACCATATCTTCCAAACTCTGTATCCGGAGTTTTAATTCGTCATTTTGTTTCGTAACCCTTGCATTCTCTCTGGTTACTTTTTCATAATCTTCGCTGGAAAGCGTAATACGCTTTCCATGCTCACAATTGTCTTGTTCATTTTTCCGCTTGTTTATTTTATCATTTGTAATTTTCGAAATGCCTGGCTCTGGGTCCCCCAACGGTGGGAAGCCGTCGGGCTCCTGCATCCCCCCAGTGAAAAAAAGTTTTCTTCTTTCTTGAAACTTTCTCGCAGGTTAAGTCCAGATAATCGATAAATTGTTCGACGATGTAATAAGTTTCTTTATAAAAATTACTTTCTAATTGACGTTTTTTTAAAAATTATGTTAATTTATAAAAATTCTTGACAGGAGCGAATTAAAAACACGTCTACACGGAACGAGTGCTAGACGTAGAATTTTCGAATCTTCTTAACATGTATAGAATTACATCCAGAAAAACTTGATTAAATTGTTAGAGCATTCTGTGCTTTACATAATTGTCTGCGAAAAACTGATTGCTCGACTTATATGCCACCGGGGAGTGTAGATTAAGAGGATCCAGAAACTGGAATCGTAACACTCGGAACTTTGAGGCAAAAAGTAAATAATTGTGGATTTAGGTCACTTTCGAGTAATTGAAGCAGCACTACGAAGAGACAACTATAATAAGTACTTCATAGCTAATGGGGCTGTAGACTGGCAGTGGCGGTTGATTAAATAAAATGCTCAGAAACAAATGTGAAATGTTTATAAAAATTAAGTAGGGTTTCCTTCATCTATTCTCATTAGAAATACATCAGTCAAGGCCAATGTTATAATTTTTCACTTTGATAAGGAGAGAATCTGTTGAGTTGAATAGTGATTCCCTCCTGGGTAGTGATTTTACTGCTAGGTAGCAATGAACCTGAGTCGTTAGGAGAAAATTGTGCCGATAAACATACTGTATTAACAGAAGATGAATGTATAGAAGAACGGTTTTCACTATCTTTTTCACGCTCAAACGAGAACCGCTTCTCCCGATAGCGACATTTTAAAGCCATTCTAACCAGAAGCTTCCACAGCTGTTCCGCTATATTCATAGCAAAATAGTGGAACTCATCGACTTGAAACAAATCCTTAATATCTTCTAATTTTCCCATGGCGATTGATATATGATTCGGAATGGCTTCCTGAGTGCTTTTTTTTTGCCCGCTATGGTTCAGGTGGTGCGAATATTTTTCCTCCTTCTTCGTCATGAAGGTAATCTTTATCAGTTGGTTTTCATATTGCTGTTTTTCTGATTATTTTTGTCAGTCTGAAATTCGGAAGGGATACTTTTAAGTATCTTCGACTCTCATAGGCCAAAAATTAATCACAATATAAATACTTACCTTTTCAATTCTGGTAAATGTTTTTCGTGATTCACATACAGAAAGGGACGAATCCGCGATCCGGTTTACTTGATTGTTTGACTTTCTTTTTTTTCGAGAAAATATGTGTCTCGAATTGAATTAATTTTCTTTTTGACGGTTTCTATCGCGTAAATGCTCCCTTCTTTTGTGATTCCAAAATCACTCCACGTTTTTATACATTTCTGCAAAATTTATAGTTTCATCTTCACTCATTTTGTTAGTCGCTGCCATTTTTTAATTATCACTGGTACATGTCAACTAGCGAACAGTAGAACGTCTGTCAATTTTTCGTGCTATGCTAGTACGCAATACCAGCCAACTAGCGCTAGTCAACTTGCATAATGTCAACGCGGCTTGAGGATGAATATGGGAAGCTAATAAAGATGCTAGATCTTCGAGAAAGCGTGAAATTTTGTATTATGTTTTTCTTTGTCATGAATAAGAATTCTTTTTATTCGTAAGAGAACAATATCAAAGCCAACAATGCAAACAACTCCATTTTCAAATTGATGCCGTGTAATTTTGACTCATTGTTCACTCGTAAATCATCCAAATGTGCCATTATGCCGGAATTTCCATTAAAAATCGATACTATAAAATCCAAAACAAATGAAAGTCTCCCGCATGCAATTTATTAGATTCAGACATTTATGAACACAATAATAACCGGGCTTTGTGGTTGCCTTTAACAACAATTCTGCTACGTCTTGCAACTTTTCTCAAAAAAGGAAAATCGAAAAACCAAAAGCAAGAAGAAACCAAAAACAATCTAAGACTTTCCACTTGTACGAGGAGTATATCGTTTTCCTCAATATGCTTGCACAAGCCATTTGCCTCATTAAATGGTACGTTAACTCGCATAAGCATACTGTATCTAAAATAGACGGATTTATTGGCTTCATAAAGACTTAATCGCGTTTTTATGATTATATACCATCGGAATAATGGTGAGGTTTGTAAATGTGGCGGTGGCGGTGGGTCTCCCAGATGAATAAAGTACAAATAATTGCTGCCATTATCCTTTACGAAATACTCCTCCGACCACGTCCTGTGAAAGGTCGCAATGATGTCTATCACATAGCTCGCCTGATCGCTCAAAGCAAACAGTTCTAATAACTATCCCATTACCACACATTTCGATCAAAATATTGTCGATTTCATTAAATTGAGCACAGTTGCATTATGTTCAGTTATGGAAGGACGACTCGGCAGAAGCGCCTATCAAATCATTCTTACTGTCTCATTATCGGCGACTAATTCGGAATGGCTGTTGTGACGCCATAGGGGAAACATGGCCTTGTAATCATCAATATGTTGCGGGTGGTAAAACAAATAAACTTTGACTGTTCGTATAAAGTTACCGGTGAGATTGGTAAATTTGCGATTGGTAGTGGTAGGGTGTGGGCGGTAGTTTTATTTAGCCAATAAAGAATATTGAGGAATGCCCTTGGGCATAGTTAAACTTTTGCTTTAGTTGGAGTTCAGTCTTTATTTATTTTTAAAAGGCGAACTAATTGAAAAGCACAATCATTGAGTGCGTCTAATGATTCGGCAATTATAATCTTCGAACGATAAAATTAGATTTTTAAATAATTAAATGTATATTTTTATGTCCATTGATTAACTTTAGACATAAATGGTTCTGGGATTTTTTACTCCCAAAGTTATTTAAATTAAAATGAACTGAAGGATATATCATCTTTGATACGAGATTAACGTATTGAAATCCAAACTGACAGCTTACTATTAAGCTTAGTCATTAATTTACAGCATTTATTGTGTATTGGGTGCTAGATCCACTTCGTACTTCATGTGAAGTTCTCCGCATTGAAACGAAACATATAAAGTACAACTAATAACAAGAATCAATCAAACATAGAAATTCGCTTTGCTCTGGTAATTGTGGTCATTAATGCTACCTAGGGTGGCGAAAAAACTGTTTTTCGGGTTTTTATATTCGGTATTTTTCTGTGCCTTTGTATTTGGTTTTCATCCGGCTCTTGAATTTGAAAGAAAACGCCGCTCTTTGAGGGGCAGTGGCATATATTTTATACCACATTTTCTAAAAATTTTCTTGGGCAGTAGTTTACTTTTGATACTATTGTATTCCATGCGACACTCATTTGTATCAAATGAATTTTTGTTTGTTTACTCAGAACTTGACTTCTGAGTTTTGTAGAACCGTTATGCCGGTGACTTGATCACTAGTTGAGAACGCTCACTTGGTTCATATGTTTTCATGAGTACACAATAAGCAAAATTTTTAAAAGTGAAATTCTATATTTCTTGCTACAAGATGAGGAGGAATATATCGATATATCCTCTAAAGGAAAATCCGTAGACCTCGAAAATTATGCAAGTAATTTTTAGGAATGTTTCTTAACATACCTCATTCCACCTACGTTGAAGATGGAAGGCCGTTGTACTTGAGTGATTTTCTGTGATAGGTAACAAAAATAGATACATTTTTTTATTTGCATGTAGACAAGCTTCCAAAGATAATTTTGATGATAGCGAAGATGTTCATTTGTCCCATATGCGAGTGGAGTGCGGTCCGGTATCAGTTCAGGCAATTCCAACCTGGAGTAAAGATTGTAATGTCGATCCTCCAAATAAGTTCACTGGCACCCATCACGGACCATCAGATCTCAATTGGGAGAGACCAAGGATCAAAAAGGATTTTCAACAAATTTTTGACCGATCATATTATTGACCATGTAGTTTTTCAAACGAATGTGTATGCCCAATAATCTGGAAATCCATACACTCCAACAAATTCCCAAAAAATACGGGTATTCATTGGTATTAACTTTTTGATGGGAGTAAAACGTCAGGCAAGATATCGGGATTATTGGTCAACTCGTCCAGAACTGCACGATGCGTTTATTGCGATTTTGATGCCAGTGAAGAAATTTAGCTGGTTACTAAATAAAATTCACTTCAATGATGCGTCTGTTATGCTTCAGATAGGAGCCCCCAATTATAGTAAGCTTTACAAGGTGCAACCTTTTTAGACATGCTGTTAGAGAGATACCAGAAATACTTTAAACTTGGTGAATATATTGCCATAGACGAGTCTATGATAAAATTCAAAGACAGAAGTATCTTGAAACCATATATACCAAAGAAGACAATAAAAAGAGGCCTCAAAGTTTGGATGCTATACTTATAATTTTGAAGTATACATCGGCAAAAAACACAACTCAGAACCAAAAATTTTGGCGAAAGAATTGTTTTGGATTCGTCTTCAATTATAAGCTATCGAAATCTTAAAATATATTTCGATAATTTTAACTCACATGATCTTCTTGTCGAACAGAAACAAAGCGGGATTTATGCATGTAGATAGCCGATAAGCATTTACGCAGAGGTGATTTTGATCGGAAAATCAGTAAATCAGTAATAATGAAATGGATGGATAAAAAAGCGGTTACAGTTTTATCAAACGTTCACAATGCTTCTAATGTAACTGTAGTGCAAAGACTTGGATTCGATGGAAACCTCCAAACCCTTCAATGGCCCCATATAATGCGCGACTACAACTGGCACATGAATAACGTTGATAAGGTCGATAAACTTAAGAAGTATTATGAATTGGACCGCAGAAGTCGAAAGTGGCGGCCAAGAATTTTCTATCACTTCCTTGAAGTGACTTTGATAAACGCATACACCGTTGGTAAATCTGAAAGCTACGAAGGGAACCTATAAAGACTTCAAGTTAGAAATAATATCCTACTTGACAAGCATTTCTTTGCCAACACGAAAAAGAGGACCAAAACCCGCAACAACGCCGATTCAGAAACGTAAAAATCAGCCATTTCTTGACCTATTGCAGGACAGAATTTGCCGGAAAGGACATCGTTGCACCACTTCGCTGATTACAGTGTCACAAAATATCAGCGAAGAACAAAGTGGATGTACTCCTCTTGCAATGTACCCCTTTGTATAAGTAGTAAAAAACATGCTTTCAAATCCACCACTCTCTGTAATATGGGCAGTGGTATAATAAATATACGATGTCCCTGTGAAGTATCCTTTAATGAAAAAAAACTTTTTCTTGAATTTTATAATATAATTTGAAATAATATCTATATATAATAAACAAACAAACTTTCTAAATTATCGAGCCTTTCATATATTGCCCCGCAAAGGGGTAAACCGGGAGAAAAAAAAACCTCTGAAAAACCGGATTTTCGAACCAAAAAACTGGATTTCGGTTAATCTGGTGCGGTTTTCCCCGTCCCTAAAAGGCACGCGAACTCACACAAGTACAAAATCATTCAGGACATTCTAGAAATCTTAATGTATATTTCAATAGCTCCCGCTAGGAAAGGGACTCCCCAGCTTGAAGGCGCCCCACGGCGTAACAAAACGAGACCTGGCCCGAAGTAATGTGTCAAACGGTTCCAGGCTAGGTTCTCAGATTGACAGGGGAGGTGTTTAGTGGGTAGTCCAAGGGTATCCTCCATGGGAGTCCCACACTGCCAAACTCGGCGGGCGTAAATGCCTTCACCTCCCTACCACAAAAAAAAAAAAAAAAATAGCTCAACGGAACCCTACCTAAGTTTTAGCCTATTGTAAGAGGAAAAAATTCCGTTGGCAACACCTGACGGAAAGGCAAATTTCTAATAGGTACTCTTATTTTTATAAGTAAATAATAATTTTATTGGCCCCCACTTTGGAAGTCAAACACTGTTTCAGAAAATGTTCTTTTATACAAATACTTTCAATTTAAGCCATTTCAAATGATTCCAAGAAAAATATTGCGTTTACTTTCTAAAGATTGAGGGCCGCAATTTTGAACTTATGCATTTGATTTTGGATTATTTAAAACTGTATCTGTCTTTGAGTCTCATCAATCACTAAGCCAATCTTGTTAAGACTGAAGTTTCCTCCAGACAGAGCAAAAATGTTCAATTTTTATTGAAAATGACAGCTAAAAAATTAAGTTTTAAAAATTCGATATTGTTTACTTATTATCCGATTTTGATAATTTTTTGCAGAATGCAAAAACTTCATTCAATTATCCATAATCTCAAGGTTTATCGAAATCCGTTGAAAAACATGAGCACTAGAGGGTCACAAAAATCTGAAAAACCGCATATTTGAAGGGCTTCTATTTTGAAGTTTGTACTTCAACAAACAACTCCGGCATAGACGGACCAAATCCGTTTGAGAAAGGAGGAGGGAACCCTTGTTTCCCCAACCCACAGCTTCCATGATTCCTCATCCCGAGTTTACTGGTTCCCCAATGATGGGACATAAAATGCCGACAAATGCTAAATACTGTAAATACTTTTCATGGAATTGTTTGCAGCTACATACTCGTATAAATGAGTTGCATATTTTGAATAATAATTTTTCTGAAAAATTATTAAAGAAAAATGTTAGAAGAAGGTGGTTTCAACGTGTGCACTAATTCTCCTCAGGCCATCACTCTTAGATACACACCGGTGATGGCGACCACCATGCTCAGAGGTGAGGGAGTTAATTTTTTAATTTTTCTACTTATGCAAACTTAATATAGTTAAAAACGAGCCAAAATGTATTTGAAACTGGCTAGACTCTGCATGGGTGAAAGCTATTTCACCTTCAGGGGAGAATTTTTTAAGCAAACACGGGGTGCTCCAATGGGAAATCCTCTTTCCCCGTTTCTAAGCGAAGTTTTTATGGCATTTTTGGAGGAGAAGTTAGCACAAGAAGGTAAACTGCCACATCGATGGGTGCGTTATGTAGACGATATCTTCACGATCATCAAAGAGGATCAGGTCCAGCAAATTCTCACGGCGATCAACTCAATACACAACAACATCAGTTTCACCCACGAGCTGGAGTCGGAGGGGCGGCAACCATTCCTTGACGTAATGGTATGTAGAGGAGCTAATGGATTGGAATTCGAAATATACCGCAAACCAACGGACACCATGCGGATAATTCCTTTCACTTCGAACCATTGCCAACAGCAAAAATGGGCGACATTTAGCTGGCTTGTGAATCGAATGCTCACGCTTCCATTGAATAAGGAAGGCCTGAAAAAAGAAACGTCCCACATTTATAAGCTAGCCGAGTGGAATGGATACCCTACGGATGAAGTTACCAAATTGATAACCAAACGAACGAAGGAGATCTTCAATAAAAAGTTCACAACGCTAACTGCGGAAGTCGAGCAACGGAAGAGGTTGGTTGTAACGTTTGACTCAAGGACGGAAACAATGAAGAGGGCTATGAAGAACGTAGACATCGACCTAGTTTATACGAGCCGGGCCACAAAAATACAGAACTTGCTTGGATCAACCAAGGACCCCATTCCCAAAATGGAGCGCAGTGGAGTCTACAAGGTATCGTGTACGAAATGTAATGGATGTTACATTGGACAAACGAGGAGATCACTAGGTGTCAGATGGAATGAACACTTAAGGGAAGCAGTCAACAAAAACAAAAAGCAGGATGCAAAAAACTTCAAATCAATAGTAGCAGAGCATATAGTCCTTGAAAAACATGACATCACTGCGGACAACGTAAGCATGCTGAAAACGGTTACAAACGGATGGAAGCTTGATGTAGCAGAAAGCTTGGAGATATTCAATCGGAAGACGCAGGACATTTGGAACGGCGACCCAGGTAACGGATACACCTGGCTTTTCAAGCTTACAAAATAATGAAGGTAGTTAAGTAGTAATTAAGGAAAAACAAATTTTTGAATGGTAAAGGATCAGGTAATTAGAGATTAAGTAAAAGTACTTTGAGGGATTAGGTGTAATTAGAGATTCATATTAATACGTTAATGAGTTTAGTATAAATATTAGGATACTTATAGTTTAGGGAATAGTAGTACTGAGGAAGTTCTCAAGTAGAGAACGAAACAATTGTATACGAAATTTAAAATAAATAGTAGAATTAAAGGGTATATACTTTCTTTCATTTTTTTATAAACTTAATATGTTTTTGTATCTGCAAGTTATATTCAAGGTAAATTTCTCTTGTAAGTACTTGTACTAGCTAAACCTTTTTTTAATTGGATCATTTCACCCTTTTCACATCAACTTAATGTACTTGTATTAGCTAAACTGTTTTTAATTGGATCATTTCACCCTTTTCACATCAACTTAATGTAAATCTTTACGACAAATTTGCTCTACATTTGAAGCTTATCTAACGTCGCGCGGATATCGATCACTCTTTCGGATGGCTCCGATAGCTTTTTAAATTACTTTTGTTGGAATTGTTTGCAGCTACATATAAATGAGTTGCTTATTTTGAATAATAATTTTTCTGAAAAATTATTAGAGAAGAAAAATGTTAGAAGAAGGTGGTTTCGACGTGTGCACTAATTCTCCTCAGGCCATAATAAAAAAAGTTTAGCTAATACAGTTACTTACAAGAGAAATTTACCTTGAATATAACTTGCAGATACAAAAACATATTGAGTTTGCACAAGTAGAAAAATTAAAAATTAACTCCCTCACCTCTGAGCATGGTGGTCGCCATCACCGGTGTGTATCTAAGAGTGATGGCCTGAGTAGAATTAGTGCACACGTCGAAACCACCTTCTTCTAACATTTTTCTTCTCTAATAATTTTTCAGAAAAATTATTATTCAAAATATGCAACTCATTTATATGTAGCTGCAAACAATTCCATGAAAAGTAATTTAAAAAGCTATCGGAGCCATCCGAAAGAGTGATCGATATCCGCGCGACGTTAGATAAGCTCCAAATGTAGAGCAAATTTGTCGTATAGATTTACATTAAGTTGATGTGAAAAGGGTGAAATGATCCAATTAAAAAAAGTTTAGCTAATACTGTAAATACACCTACAGCTCTGCTAATAAATCATACTTAACATACATCTTTTTTGTGGGGGCGTAAAAGAGTGAAGATGAATCTTCCACGCCTGATAACGGAATCGAAGTAGTAACCATGCCGCCTGAATAGAGGTTGGGCGACGGGCTTACTCCCCGTCCCTGGAGAACACTAAAATGTTTCGGAACCTGCAGAAGGGCCTCGGAATGGATTGGACTCACGGAAACGGCCTCGCAAACGGAAAAAGGACAATGGCATTGGATCCTGGAATGTCAGATCACTCAATTACCCTGGCGCTGTTATGGACCTTTTACAACCGGCAACTCGATATAAATTAAAAATACTGGCAATTCAGGAAACTAACTAGACTGGATGTGATATTCAAAAGATGAGATTGCATACAATATTCAAAAGTGGAAAGCCTACCGTAAAACGAGATTCGAAGTGGCCTTTATTGTGGATAGGCAGTTCAAATCGTACGTTATTGATTTTAAGGCAGTCAACGAACGGTTGTGTGCGATCTGTATAAAATTCTTCAAAATTTAGCTGATAAACATACACACCCCGAAAGAAGAAAAGGACGAAGAAACGAAGGAAGCGTTCTGTAATCAGCCGGAAAGACTAGTCGACTCATCGCCTACCAACGACACGAAAATAATTCTGGGTGATTTCAACGCTAAGTTTGGCAATAAGCTATCTCATCAGGGAACGGCTGAAAGATATAGCCTCCACGATGAAACAAATGATAACAGCCAGTGACTGATTGACTTTGCAAGTAGCGGAAATCTAGCCATACGTTCAACTTGCTTCTTACATCGACGGATTCACAAAATTACCTGGGTATCACCAGATGGCAACACACAAAACCAGATCCACCATGTTCTGATCCAACAATGTTGGGCCTCGAGCTTACTAAACATACCGAGGAGCCAATTGTAACTCAGATCTTTACTTGAATAAATTAACTTATCGATGATGTATGCTAAAGGCATATTCGACGAGGACCAGCCCGGTACAAAAATTTGACATCGAAAGGCGTTTGTGGCCAAAAATTTTATGGAGACTCTCGACAACCAGCTTGCTCCCATCTTATCAGACGCGTCGCTTAAAACAAGCAACGAGGTCAAGATGGAAGTGTAAGCGGCTATTAAGACCGTGGCAGAACAGACGATCGGACATCAAGCCTGGCGCAAAAGAAATGATTGGTTCGATGATGAGTGCCAGAATGCGTTTGACAAAAATAATCAGGCGTCCAAAGAATACGTTGGCAGAAAAACCAGGAGAAAGAGAGAGCGCTATGAAAATCTCAAAAAGTAGCGAATGAGATAATTTGAATTAAGAAAAGAAAATACTATGACGATCAATTGAGAAGTATGATACAAGTCTAGCGAGCAACAACATAAGACAAGCATACAAAGTAGTGAAAAGCCTGAAACGCCATTATCAGCCCAAAACTACGCTCTGTCGTGATGACATCGACAATATCATCGCTGATGTAAGCAAGATTGAGGAAAGATGGGCATCATATTTCAAAAACCTTCTTAATCCTCCGCACAGCTCCAGAGCATCGGAGCCTATTGATGTCTGTGGAGTGCTTCCATTGGCCCCACCAATTCTGGATGAAGTTTATTCCAAAAACATAATAAAGCGCCAGCCATCGATGAGATTCCAGTGGAATTCATCAAACATGGTGGCAATAGTGTTCATCAAGCTATTCACAAAGTCTTCCAGCACATTTGCCAACCAGAATATGTGCCGAAAGAGTGGAGCCGATCAATTATATTCCCTATCCACAAAAAAGGTGGCAAGCTACAGTGCGAGAATTATAGAAGCATATCAATACTTTGTACGGCGTACAAAATATATCCAAAAATCTTAGAAAATAAAATCGGATCATACGCCAACAGTAAAATTGGGGAGTATCAAGGTGGTTTTAAAGCAGGTAGATCGACAAAAGACCAATTGCTCACAGTCAAGCAGGTACTTGAAAAATGTTGCGAGTTCGACATAGACGTACACAAACTTTCGTTCACTTTAAACAATCATTTAAGTGTATTGATCGTAAGGTATGGTACCAGATAATGCTTTGCTTTGGCATCCCAGCCAAATTATTCCGTCTTACTAAAATGACAATAACATCGACGACCTCCCAAGCACCAATATTGAACTAAAGCAGGGAGATGGGCTGGCCCTATTGCTATTCAATTTGGCTGTGGAGTACGTCATAAGAAAGCTACCTGTCGCTTTTTTTTGTTTTCTTTTCGTAGCACTACAGCCGTTTAAGGGCCTTCGCTTAGAGATAGTTAGAGTATCTCATTATCATGACCGAATGTATCGCCACTCCACAAGGTGATATGATCATCATCACGCTTTGGCCGTGTGTCCGTCCATCCAGCTGCGCTACGTTCTGATTTTGAGCCAGCACGTATCATAACTGAAGAGGCTTTTAGTCCCTCCGATGAATCACTCGAACCCAACCTCGTTGACGCCTACGAAACCAGAACCAGAGACCTTCGGCTTACGGGCTTAGTGCTCTAAACACTACAGCACGCAGACTACTACCTGTCGATAGACGAGGTATATTACTATACAAGTTGAGCCAAGTAGTAGCCTATGCGGACGGCATCAACATTTTGTCTCATTCATTAACAACTGCCAAAGAACTCTTGCTGAAACTCGACAGTGAAGCGAAACTAGTAGGGCTACAAATCAATGAAAATAAAACAAAGCTCATGACGCAGTCAAGGAAAAACACCTCAAGTGCACAAAATATCACACTTGACGAATGCAGTATCGATTTGTATACTTGAGGATTTATTTTTCAGGGTATCAAAACTAAATAAAAATGTTTATTTGTGACCTGTATTCTTCGGAAAATTTGGTCTCTTTCATTACCGGTTCTCGTTATTTTGGCAACTAAATATACAAATTCACTCATATTTTCGATACTGTATTCGCCAAGTGTGATATTTTGGATATTTGAGGTATTTTTCCTCGACTGCGTCATAAGCTTTGTTTTATTCCCATTGATTTGAAGCCTTACTAGTATTGCTTCGCTGTCGACTTTCAGGAAGAGTTCTTGGATGTTTCTTAACGACCGTGGCAGAATGTTGATGTCATCTTGATAGCCTACGGCTTGGCTTGACTTTTATAATAACGTAACTCATATATCAACAGGTGGCTTTCTTATGACGTTTACCAAGGCCAAATTGAAAATCAATGGGCCAGCCTATCGCCTTGCTTTAGTCCAATATTTATGTCAAAGGAATCGGTGAGTTGGTTATTAATCCGGGCCTGCGAAGTTGTCGACGTCAGTGTCATTTTGGTAAGACGGACTGATATGGCTGGGATACCAAAGCAAACCATTACCGCAAGTTACTATCAATACTTTCGTATGCTTGCTTAAAGCCAACGAAAATTTCGTGTACGGCGATGTTGAGCTGCAAGTATTTTTTGAGTACTTGCTTGACTTCAAACAATTGGCCTATCGTCCATCTACCTGCTCTAAGCCATCTTGACACACCCCAATAATACTTTCCCACTGTTGCTTGTCACCTGTTTTATGGATAGGGAAAATAACTCTTCATATTTAATGAGCTCCACTGGAATCTTATTGATACTCGGCGCTTTCCAATTCTTTTGGACTTTGGTGGTGGAGCAAACTTCAACTAGTGTTAAAGGCACCAATGGAAGCTCTCCAGGAATATCTAAAGGCTCCAATTTTCCCTATTCAACCCTATTGAAATCGTGACCTGTCTATCTGCTCGTCCATCCGTCCGTCTGTCAGAGCAGTTTTACTCCGAAACTATAGTACGAGTATTGTAGTTACAGACATCACACGTGCTTGATATATCAAAAATCGGAAAAATTTTCAGAGGTTCTTAAGAGGGGTTTGCTCATAAAACAACTAAACTTAACACGGTCTTCTTACTTCAGAAGCTTAGAATCCTGGATTAAAATATTTAAACATGTGTTTACAGATGATTCAATTAATCTTAATTTGTGTTTTTTTTTTTTTTTAAATTTTACACCTAAATTTTGGTAAATTTACGATGAGAATTAGTGTCAAATTTTTGTTCGTTTCCTCCAGCATGTAGTCGCGTCCCTCAGAATAGCGAAAAGTCTTACAATTCGAAGTCTATCCGGGGTTCGTTGCCTACTTGTGAAATAAGAATATCGTCAACGAGGATCTAGAAAAATATCGAATACTACAAAGACAAGATACATTATTTTTAAACATAAGAATAAAGAAGACATAGAAGTTGACCTAAAAATTAGCGGCAAATAATTGCAAAGAGTACTAGAGATTAAATATCTCGGTCTTACCATAGATTATCATTTGACATGGTTGCCACACATAAATAATTTGAGGAGACAAATAGCACCATTGATAGGAATGTTGAGAAGTTATGGAGGTTTTCCAATACATATAAAGAAACTTGTTTTAAATGCATTTGAATTGACAAAGCTACATAATGCGGTGGTCATTTGGAGACAATCGTCAAAGCAAAACCTCAATATTATATCCAGAATGCTAGCTAAAGCCTATAAAAATATTCTAAATCTTCCAATTCTCACTCCAACAAGACTAGTGTATCAATGGACCAATTCATTCACCTTCATTTAAATCATTATTATGGAGAAAGCTAAGTTCATCTTCAAATGTCTAAAATCCATTGAATCGGAACAAAACCCCTATATAAGAGTATCACAAATAAATCCATATAATTCAAGGAATGGGAACAATTTTGTAATCACGCCAGAACTGATCGACTAAGGTTCGATACAACGAGTGATGCTCTGCGTATATACAACAATCTTCCAGAAACAGTGAAAAAAATAAACTCATTATAAGTCTTTAAGAAGAGACTTAAGGAACATCTAAGGAATTCAAATTAATGATAAATCCTGAGGATTGACAATACAGTATCTTAGGGCATTTAGACTCTATCGTTGAGATACTTAAAGGCAGCTAGTTTTTATAAACTCAGAGTTTTTCTTGCTGCAGCGTATTATAATATTTTTTTACCTCTGAAAACTATTCACGAACTGAACTAGACTAGCAAGAAAACGCACTTCATAGCATCTTGTGTACCCAATCATAAGTGTTCAAACGCAAGGATGTGGTACACATTTTTCGAGCATATCCCCTCTTCCTGCACATACTGGTTTACTGTTTATACTATTAAGACCTATTTTGAAAATGTCTCATCAATGGCCAATGGCCACCTCCATATATTTTTTATTTCACTCTCATTTGACGGATGAAAAGCCCAGTAATACGTATAATGGAAATATGATACCATAAGCTACGCTAGAAAAAAACTATTAAAGATCAGACAGTAACAACGTTAGGTGTTTACTTTTTTTAAAGAAGAACCGGGATCAGGAAACACACAGGGGTGACGTAGAGTAAAGGCAGTAATCTGTGAAGTTCTTGAATCAGTATCAAATATAAACATTGAGTCAAAAATATTATCTAAATCTTTAAAATAAGTTACAGTGATTGGGCTCTTTCACACGGAAATGGTAAAAACCCATATCCAAACAGGTTTCGCGCTTACGCCCTTATGTTTACACGTTGCATAGTTCAGCCAACCTATTTTTGTATACGATACACGTCTTGCGAGTGTATGTGTCAAAAGGATCATTTGATTTTTAAACGTCGTGCGGACAACATTAAAGCGAAGACAGAGAGATAAGCGATTGAGAATTGATGTTTTAGCCTTGAATTGTGTACGAGGTAACAAAAACTGGAATGAAAAATGTATTTTTTGATTGTTAAAGTTTGTCGATTCAAACTTCTATTGGATTTATTAGAACCTCCGTGTTTTTCCGCTTTCTGAAAAATATATTCCAAATTTGAATATCCTTTTAAGTCGCATATTTTTCTTGTGTTGTCAACTGGCATATTATAATGCGATTCTATGAAGATTATGCGTACTGTTAATTGTCTATGGATTTACAATACGCAATTTAACTTTATTGAAATCGAGATATTCGTCGTGTTGTTTCCTGAAATTGAGCATGGCCTCCGCTTTTATAAATTTATTAAATAACGCGTAGCTTCTCGCGTCCACGCATCCATTTCTGCACGAAAATTAAAGAAAGGCAATCGTTTCATGATGACTACCTTCTTCACCGAATGTTCAATTCGGAATGATTACCGGCGTTTGTATAAAATTTCCCCCACCAAATGATCAACAAAATGCGTTTGTGTATGTGCGTTACGCTCGTTCACCCTAAAAAATGTTAGCTTGTTTTTACCATCAGGTCCCCTCAATGCCTCTCACCCTTCTTGCCCATATAACCTGTTTAACGCTCACTTTTAACGCTGCGTCTGAAAAAGCCCATTTGTATCATTTATCAAGAATTGAAAGCAAAAAGGGTTGAATTTAGAGAAAAAGAGAGTAAAATATAATTTGAAATAGTCACAGGAAGCTATTTATTGTAGTATCACACTCAAAAGAGACGAAGTTTGTAGATTAGCCTGCAGCAGATCACATTCCCCGTCAGATGTACAAAGGGAGAAGGCACTTATATATTGAGTGACACTTGGCGAGTAAAATCGAACCCGGCTTGCCCGGTGGATATCCAACCAGCGATTGTAGTAGTGAACCTCACCTGGCAGTACCTAGTTGCTATGAAACCCGAAAAGAGGCATCGTACTGGATTGGAATAACAAAAACGAAACAAGGACTGCCCGATCGGATCCTGGAATGCAAGATCACTCGACCAACGTGGCGTTCTTAACGCACTGTTGCAACAGGCCAGTCAATACAAATAAATGTGCTGGCAATCCAGGACTGGAAGTGGTATTACGGGTATGAGACTGCACACATTATTTAAAAGTAGGAAGCCTGGTGAAAGCCAATAATTTGCAGTAGTATTTATTGTGGATAGGGAATTTAAATCACACATTATCGACTTCAAACCAATAAATGAGAGAATGTGTGGGAGTCGCATCAAAATAAAATTTTTAAGATGTGGCTGATAAATGTTTATGCCCCAACTGAAATTAGGAAAAATGAAAGACACTTTTTACTACACTTTGGAATTATTCTTCAACTCATTGCCCATACATGACATTAACATAATACTTGGAGGATTTCAACGCCAAGGTTGCCAATGAACACACTCATCGGGGAACAACTGGGGACTACAGCCTTGATGATGCTAATAACGGTAACGGCTAACGTCTGATAGACTTTGCATATACATGCTGCTGTAGCATATCTTCCTTCTTTCAATTTTTTAAAAATGTATGTGCATACCGAAAGTTTTATTTTACCTAGTTTTGAAGATAAAATCAGGTAGGTGACGTTCTCCATACACCGAGTAACCGATTTCTGGCGTTTGTCTATTGAATTTCTTCCTGGATGTTGGTCTTCAAAGCTCGTAGAGGCGCTAGTCGGTTCACATAACGCAGGATTTTCAAAACACCCATAGAAAAAAATCACAAGGGACCAATCGGGAGAGCCCAAGAGCAGACGCATGTTTGCGCGTAGAACGCAACATTGAAGCTCTCACTGCCTCGATGTTTTCCGGTGATCTTATGGCCCGAGGGACTTCAGTTTTTCGTCTTGTCGCACTTGGAGAGTGTCTGAGAGTAGTGACCCACGTAACAATTGATTGTCGGTTCAAGGCAGGGGCTAAATTAAGGCGATTCCGAAAGGCGTGCTGGGTGGAAAAGTTCCAGACGGCATCAGTTGCTAAAGATTTTCATAACCTTCTCGAAACCAAATCATTTCCTATCCTAGAGAACATGTCGGAAACGACAAGCAACGAGTCATGGATGAAGGTGAAGGGAGCAATTGGATGTGTAGCCCGAAGCAGAGGGAATGACTGGTTTGCTGATGAACGCCAAAATGCTTTAGATAAGAAAAATAAAGCCTATATAGAATATGTAACACATAATACATGGAATTCAAGGACGAAGAGAGGAACCTACGAGTAGCAAATAGAATAATTAGAAGTGGTAATATAGAGTATTAAGTTGACCAATCAAGGTCTGTAAACGAAAAGCTAGCGAGGGACCGATCGAGACACACCTGCAAAATAGTGAAAAGTATAAGGCAAGGACGTCAGCTGAACGCCACACTCCATAAAGATGTAAGCGGTAACATCATTGCTGACGACGATAGAATTAAGGAATGATGAGCTTCATATTTCAAAGAGCCCCGTTAATCCGTCTCAGAGCTCAAGAACTTCGGGATAAGTCGAAATATTTGATAAGGGTACATTCGGCCCTTCAACCCTTGAAGAAATCAATTTTGCTATCAAAACCCAAAAAAACGAATAACGCTCCGAGCGTTGATGAGATTCTAGTGGAATTGATAAAACATGATGGTATAGCTGGATCAAAGGCCATATGCAAGCTGATCCAGCACATCTGGGATCAAAAGCAAATGCCGCACGAGTGGTGCCAAACAATTATCATCCCTGTCTACAATAAAAGTGACAAATTGCTATGTAAAAGTTACAGAAGCTTGAGCAAAACAAATAATTGGAGAATATCAAGGGAATCAGACCAACTGTTTACAGTTTTAGCAAATTCTTGAAAAGTGCTGGTAGTAGAACACCGGTATATACAGCAAATCTTTATAGATTTTAAATAATCATGCGACAGTATTTACCGAGAACTACTGTACACAATAATGTTTCAGTTCGGAGTTCTAGCAGAACTAGTATGTCTGACGAGAATGACTATGACATCAAATCAATAATCAACTGACAAACATCTTTGGCACAAATATAGAATTGAAGCAGGGTAAAGGTCTAGCCCCATTGCAATTTAATGCGGTACAACTACAAATTGTATGAATCCGATGAGCCAGAGGTCTCCACAGTGATAAAACTGCGAAAGTTGCAATAGGCTGGCCATGCACAACATGTGGGTAAAGGGCGAGTCCTCAAAAGGTATTCGTCGACATATCTGAGGGACGAAGACCAGTTAGAGGACCCAAGAAGCGATCTAATTAGGTGGATGACGAAAGTTAGAGGACGTGGTCAATAGACCGAGACAGCTCGAGGTGGCTTTTATGGGAAACTAAGGCCCAAGGTGAGCTGTAGTACAGGTGTGATGACAACGGGGACACTTGATATGATCGAAGGGCAACGTAGGTAGGGAAATAGTGGAGCAAAGAACTCGCGAAGTGTTAGTTAATTAAAAACTAGCAGTTAAAGGCCCGAGCGTTCTGATAGACTCGAAGATGAGTTTCTCTGAAAAAATCAAGGTAACGGCTGACAAGGCTGCTGTCGTTGTTTTGACTGGTGGCCCATTTCGTGCATTGGAAGTATGGAGCGACCCTCTTAGCAGGTAGTTGTATGACAAAAACCTGACACACGTTCAGCAACGAGAAGAGCTGAGTATTGCATCTGCATATTGGGCAGTCTTCGATTCGGCGGTGCTGGGCATCTCAGGCGTAATACCCATCGATCTTCTTGTTAGAGAGTGCCGCAAAATATATGCAATAACGTGTCAGTGATAGAGAACACATAGATCTCGAACGAAGGCAACGCTTACTTAGCGATTGGTAACAAACCAGGTTTAACAGCACGAAAGTAGATGGACCACATAGCTCATTTATGATCTGAGATAGTAGCATGGTGCGAATGATTTCTACTTTACCTAGCTCTTGAGCGGCCTTTGATGTTTTCTGTCCTACCTGCATAAGATCAGTAAGTCATGGTCTCCCGATTGTTTGTTTTGTGCAGGAGAGATGGATAACATATGCCCCATTCATTTTTTACATGCAAGAGGGACAGACGGGAAAATAGAAGAGGTATATCTGAATGTCCACCAGGTAGATGCTTCGGTCGGTTGACAAATACGTTACATTTCGGAAGTCTGTGCTGTTGAAAAGGCATAGTGTCTGGACCCTTCGAGGGCAGTGGAGTCTATTTTCTAGCACTCTTTCTTAAATTCTACTCTCCCGCTGAAAAATGGATTTCTGAAGCTTGATGGCACCTTAAGGCATAGAAAAACTAGGTCCAGCCCAATATTATGTGTCAAATACTTTCGGGCTAGATTTGTAGAGAATTGAGGTATTTATTAAAACAAAAAACGAGAAGTGATAACATAAATGCCTTCACTTCCCTAATAATATTCGAAAAGATGGGTTGCACATTATTGAGCATAAAATTACTCACAACTTTTGATAAATTAGGTGAATAATTACTACGCATACCAGAAATCTCTCATTTAGCCCAGGAAAGAAGAAGTTAAGTAGGCAGCAGAGTGCTCCAACCAGAAAGGATTAAAACATACAAGTTTTCTAATGACATCAATTGACGACTTGAGATATGCCTTCATTGCACATATATGCAATTGTTCATACATAATAAGAACGCATAACAGCCACCATTTTGTTTCAGCTTTTAAATAATTTAGTTGAATAATTGGTTTTCCATCAAAATCAATTCCATATAATTAAATTGAATTCACTCGATTCATCAGAGACCCCATCCGTCAATTGAAGGCATGGTGCAACTAATTTCTACTTTACCCAGCTTTTCAGCGGGCAATACCGTTTTCAGTTTTTTCAGTAGAAAATTGGTCAGTTACGGTCTTTGAATTTACATTTTGCGTAGAAGGGGAAAACGATCCTCGTCAAATATTTTTGCGGGCAAAAGATGAGACAAATGGCACGATGACCTCTGAAATAAAACAGGATAGCTTTCTCGAGATAGGCTAGTAAGAATTTCTCCAATAAGAGATGATTAGCTCGGTTGACAAACGGAGCCATGTGGCACATTTTTTTTAGCAATACTGATAATTAAAGGGGGCTTAACTTATCGGTTTCTTTTTTAGCAATCCCTCTCTCTCTTTTGCTTCCCGCTGGGAAAGAAGTTTCTGTAAAACGAGGCCTGAAGTAATGTGCCAAACAGTTTCCGACTAACATGGAAGGTATTTACTGTTAATTTGGAAGCCTTGCGAATCTAGGAGTACCATACGCAGGGCATACACAGCCTTCACCTTTCTACCACAAAGAAATATTTCTAATAAATACCATACATACACTACATGGCAGTACCCTCCTTAAATGCCTCTCGAAAGTTCAATAAGGGCTAAACTTTTGAGAGACTACCATATTTGACAATTCCACAAAGTTTGAGGATTGTAGCTTTTATAGTTTCTGGGAAATCTTGCTGCGACGCACGGACGGACAGGCTGCAAGATAATTGGGTCTTTTTAAAAGTCGTTTTACAAAGCCCTTTAAAAATATTTTATGTTTAACAATAAAATACTTAACCTGCCTTAAGGGTCACATTTGAAATCTCATTCCTGCCTTTGTTAGTTGACGAGATAATCTCAGCCAAATCGCCATCAGAATCTACTTTCGTTCTGATGGTACCTCTATCAGGATCTTTTATTTGAAGCAATCGAGATGTTTTTCACAATCTGATGTCTTAATTTCTAGAAAACTGCTGGTAACACTCATCTATGCTATGTTTGACAACTTCCACGTTTGAGGATCAAGTCTTTTTCATTTTTATTTATCTTTCTATTATCTAGTCCCACAAAACCATGTTTATTCGATGATTATCGGAACTTCTTCCTCTTCATCTTTCTTCTTTAGCACAACTAATGCTATTGTCCTTCAGAATCTCTTTTAAATACATTCATCACCTGCATCTATTCTCGCTATAAATATTGGCGTTGGTGTCACTGTGTAACGTCTTATCTTATCTTAATCGATTTTTTCTTTGCTATCCTTAATGCCGGTATCCTAGGTCACTCTATCCGTTGAAAATAAAAGAGGAAAAGCAAACACTGACAACAAAAACAAAAGTTTAACAAGAAATGAAAGTTCATTAAGCAAAAAAAACTTATATTTGATTCACTGGAAAATTGAGATAGACTTTGTCGGTACTTTAAGGAGACATTAGCACGATAAAATATTTTCGTCCTTTCACCTTGCGTGTATTTCTTTTGGTATGTGCGTCTCCATGATACTAGGAATATATTTTTCTGGCTTGCATGCAACTCTGTTTGAGCAGAGGTGTAACAGTGTAATTAATGTCAGGGAATTAATTTTTGGTTTACTGTTGTCGTTGTCGTAGGTTTCCCGTCACTCTTGAGGTTCGTAGAAAGCGCGAAAGGATATGAGAAGTTAAGAAGAATTCAGCTTTATATTGATAGTAAAATTTGGTTCGTCTATGGTTGTTTATCACGCTTAAATGAAAAATGCAGAAAAGGATTGGGTGGAGGGTGCTACAATGGGTTTTTTTAAAAATAGGATCAATGTCGTTAATGACACTAAAGGTGAACGATTAGTTCTCCTGGTGAAACGATAAGGTTGAGGATTTATTTTGGTGTGTATTGTAAGAATTGCTGGAAGAAGAGGCTCGTAAAATTTTTTGGAATATCCACTGATATATAAGAGTGGTGGTCAGGTAATTAAGCTGCAACAAAAAGTGGATACTATAAAGTAAAGCATCAATTCTAGAATATTCAGAAAATCTGATCCACATACTTACTCATATAAGCATATCATGGTTTTTACCTAAACAAAAACGCCTGCTTGACTAAATTGCTACCATGTAAAGTTACGGGGAACCGCATCTTATATACTATACTTGTTCTTCGTCAATTTCTATTTTATACTCGTATCTACACGTAGATACTCTTTTTAGTCAGTCTGGTATGTCCTTTAACTATTTCTCCTCATCCTTTTCGAACAGTGTAAATTACTTTTATCGTCTTCATTTTCCTCCTAGAGTTCGGGAAGCGATTCAGGAGTGGGAAATTACGGAGTGTAGCGTCAAGATAATAAATTGTTGTAAAGCTGCTTGAACATTATGATATAGAGAGAATATTGGTAGACACGTGTAATACCAACTCATCTTTGACAAATTGATATTGTATCGATTTAATGGAAGAAATTGAGAAAGCTATCACGAGTTCTATTTTCAGAATAAGAAGAGTGAATGTGAACGGTATATATTAGTTAATACATGTTGTGTGTTGAGAGTAATTTGTTTTGATTTAGTAAGACAAAGTGCTTACTGAAGAGGGGAATAATAATTTAAGAAGAATTTTATATATTTAATTAAAAACCGATTAGACACACTAGCTTATTAAATTGCAGGTAATCTAAGGTTTAATGAAATAATTACCTGAGTCTTTTCCGCCTTTTACACAAATTCCAAACCCATGGCTACCATCCGGTTGCTGATCTCTAGACATCGTTACCGTCCTTGTTGACAGCTCATGAATATTTGGTATACTACGATCCCGGTCACGATCACGATATATCTGTAAGGAAAATATATAAATTGAATCTGTTTTTTGTTGTTTGTGGTGTTTTCGATTGATTTCAATATTATGTTCCCGAAAAAAGCAATGCGAGAGAGAAAAAAGGACGATTTTACTACCCATCTTAGATTTCTCTCACCGCAAAAACACGTCGAAATGTTTTTCTTTAATTGCGCAACAAATTGAGAAGGGTTACTTTCTCACTGTTCTTTGACTGAAATATCCTTTGTCAGTTGTTAGAGAGAGTAGAAAACCGAACACTAACGCGTAATCAAGCGTTCTTAGACTCAATCATCACCGAGCCGAACTATGGTAATTGTAATTAATTAATCACCTTAACATTTACTTTAAATTAGAAAATTTCACCTAAATATTGTAAACAAGGCAGGAAGTAGTGTAGGGAGAGCTAGGGAATCCACGACTACCTCTCAGTTAAACGAATCGACTCAAAACATCGCGCTTACGTAGACAAAGGAAACACTGTTGGATCGAGTCCTCAACACCGTATCAAGTCGGCTTCTCAACTACTAGCGCGATACTCGAAGTTATGACCCAACAAACAATATATCGTGCGTTTGCAATGGACCCTCCATACTTAATTTCGGTGACTTTCCTCGGTATCATGCTTCCAAGGATTTATTTCGTAAAAGCGGCTCTTGAGCCTGTGTTTTGTGTTCCGTCTAACGCAGCAAATTAATTAAGTAAAATAAAAATGGCACCACCGTATATTCAGATTTGGGAAATAAGCCAGATATATATTCGGCATGGGTTATCATTTTGGTATAAGGAAATTGGAGTGTAAAACATAGACTGCGTCGGGAATCGAATTTACCACAAGCGGTCACTCAAACCAAGATACTGGTAAAGTGGTTGGTTCATTGAAACCATATATAAACGGACGGAATATAGACTGACCTGTGGAACACAGATAACGCACTCACCACTGAAATTTCTACACAAGATAAGTTGGTGGAAGGATTGAAGATTGCACTCGAGGCTATTGTTGCAAACAAGAATGGTAAATTGAAATTAAGCGTTGGAAGTGAATTCGTCCAGGTCGACGCCGACGTTTCCGGCGACTTGGCTTTGGCCTTCGGCCCATTCATCAATGCATCAGCTGTGTTGAGCTACAAAGGCTTTTTGGCTCGTTATCACACTGTATTTGATGGTCAAAAATTAAAACTTCCCACAAATAACTCCGCCATTGGTTTCTTAGACTATGAACTTGTTTTCCACACCAGTGTTAACGATAGCCAAGAATTCGTTGGATCCATCTACCAAAAATATTCCGACAAATTAGACTGCGGTGTCCAATTGTCGTTCTCTTCAGGCTCGAATGCTACTAAATTAAAACTGTCAACATTCAATAAGTTTGAATGAAAACAAATACTGACAACTGCCAGCAAACGTCAGTTGGAAGTGGAAAACATAAGAAGATAGTACAGATTCCGAAACGTCAGGCCGGCTGCGTTCGATGCGGTATAAATTATAGCAAATCTACGAAATAATCGGCATGGAACTGAAACCGGGGAAGGTGGATTCTTGGAGATTGACCGGGGGGAAATAGCGGCGATCCGTTGGATCGAGGGGATATAAACTTCGACGAAAAACAGAACCGAGCCATTTTTGAACGAGCTGGTGAGCTGGCAGCAGTTTGGCGGACGAACGTTACGTGTTAATTTGAGGAGTGGAGATAGCAAGAGGTGTTGATTTGGAAGCACAAGTGAACTGCAACGGAAATTTACAAGACGGCGTCGGAAGTATTCCAATAATGATTAGTCGGCGGCGAATAGGAGAAGACAGCGCAGCCTTCAAAGAGGGTATCCAAGGAGGACATTGTCGATGGTGAACTTTGTCTACGAGATCTCAGCCAGAATCGGAGACTGGATTAGTAATCACCTAAGGGGCCCCTTTCGAATAAAATATAATTTTAACCTAAATTGATACAATTACGAGATTGTGTTTTGAACTTGTTGAATTTGATTGTTATTTCATAATTTTAATTATACCGTTGAAAGAATTAAATAGTTTTTTAACTTATTTAGTACAAATCTTGTACAGGTCGGTTCGGATGGTGAATCCCCGTGTGGAATACAGGTAAGGTAGTGTTCGGAAGAGTGAACCAGCTACATAAGGTGATTAATAGTGAGCGTTAGGTCATGATTAGTGGTAAAACCGAAGAAGAGTAAGGAAAGAATTGCAGAATTTTCATTAGGGTGTAAAAAAAGTGGTGTTCGTCCTTTTAAATTTGTACCGGCAAGCCAAGTTCTCGCTTGACGGCTTGTCGGGGCTCACTGGACAAGTGAGTGGCGCTCCAACGCTCGCCTCCGGACGAGCTTACTCGGGTCTACAAGCCCCGTCAGAGCACCCAGCTTTTTTGGGGTGTAACACAGTTATTCAGCATCTGTAAATTCACTTGACTGAAGAGGCCCTCTCCTAGTCTATTGAGCAACTATATGGGCTAAACTTAAAGTGTAGATAAATTTGAAATTTAAATGGTTGGATTTAAAGTTTCTTACCACTAGACTTGACGGAAACTGTTCTTATAACATTATTTTTGGAGAATTAAAATCTACGACCACTCTCCAATGAAATAAAAACACTACTTGGAGACTTCAACTCTGAAATTCAAAAGAAGTTGATCACAGATAAATGGTTTATCTTGCCCGACATCACCAATAAGAATGGCCAACAACTCATCGGCCTCTCTACCAATAAAAATTGACGTATTGCAAGCTCAACTTGCTGTTCACATACTTGTGCTCATAAAATGACGTGGGTATCACCATAGACCACTTCTGCCGCATCAAATATCATGTATGCACGGGTGCTTCGCGGCACCAACTGTGAAAATGACCACTTTCTTTGACGGGGCAAGAATAGACCTTAGAATGTTACCATAGCTAACTCGAATCAGAGACAGACTCTTAAAGTTCGAATGTGAAAGGTTAAAAGAGAACTCTATATATTGGATAGTCTAAAAAGTATTGAGCCATTTTTGTGATGGTGTTCGTTGTCATATAATGGGGTAATGAAAAAGACGAAATACGCCGAAGAATACAGCTCGAAAATAAAATATTTTATTCAGTTTTGACGATCTTGAAGACCAGCTACATACACAGGAAAAGCTCCAGGTATACAAGTCTGTGATAAGACCTGTGTTATGCGGTTGGTGTGAAACATGGACCCTAACTCAAGCATCTGCAAATATATTGAACGCCTTTGAGCGACGGGTCCTGAGGCAAATAACTGAAGCGAAGCTAGACGGGGACCAATGGCGAATTCGATACAACCATGGGTTGTATGAAATGTTTGACGAACCGGAAGTCTCAACGATTGTAAGGCTGCGGAAGCTTCAATGGGCTGGACACATGAACCGTATTAACTGAAGGCCGGAGATTAGTGGGGAAACCGAGAAAATGCTGGTCTGACTCGGTCGACGAAGACACCTCATCGCTGCTCGGATTTCGGAAATGGAAGACGCGGTCAATGGATCGGGACAGTTGGAGGTGCTATTTGCAGGAAGAGAAGGCCCGAGAGGGGATGTAGTGTTAAGAAGAAGAAGAAGAAGAAGAAGACATGCGTTTGGAAGGTGACATTCCAGTCTACAATTTTCATATGGGCCGTTTTGTATTTCCTCATTTGAAAGTTGTATTCATTTAAAAATGAGTGAAATCTCTGAAAAAATTGTTATGTTTGACAAACTCACTACGATCAAGGTGAGAATGCATCGCAGGCTCGTGAAAAAATGCGTGGTGTCTACAGTCAAGATACTTTATCAAAAGCAACAGCCAAGAGATTTTGATGTCAAAGATACACCTCGCTCAGGTCGACCAATTACTTAAAAAGTCGATGAAATATTACAAAAAATTGAAGAAGCAGCAATGACATTGCTAAGGAACTGAATATCCATCACCAAATAGTTTTGAACCATTTGCGTAAGGCTGAATACACAAAGAAGCTCGACGTTTGGGTGCCGCATGAATCAACACAAAAAAATTTGATCGACCGAATTGACATTTGCGAAATGCTAATAAAACACGACAAAATCGAGCCATTTTAGAAGCAAATCATTACGGGCCATGAAAAATGGGTAAGATACGAGAATGTCGTTCGAAAAAGATCATGAGGTGAATCAAAGCCAGGATTGATACCAAATAAGGTTATGCTGTGTGTATGGTGGGATTGGAAAGGAATTGTTTATCATGAGATGCTAGAACCTATGCACTGTCAGCACTTAACCAGACTGCAACAAGCGATTCAAAAAAAAAAAATTAATAGAAAGGGAATTGTCTTCCATCATGATAATGCCGGACCACACACATCATTGATGACCCGGCAAAAATTGAAGCTAATTAATTTTACTCTCAAGTTGTGTTCAAATACCGTACGCAACCTTTATATTAAAAAAAAACTTCTTAAGACATATGTTATATTTTATTTATAAGGAAATGCACCTGTATTTTTTCGTGAATACCTTGTTTGGTTAATAAATAAATATTTAATGTTTACTTGTACTCTTTGGCTCAGTCATTTACATCCAAGACCAGATAGTTTAATTAAAACTGTGATTGAAACAATAATCGTTATTATTCTTGATGACCAATGCTAAGCACTGTTCGAAAAAATCAAGAAGACCCGGCTAGCCTCGACCATTGATGCCAGATTGATGAATTCAAGATAGCTTGGTTGGTACTTGGATTGAGGTATATATCTTTACTAATGAATTGTGCGTTTATATAATAAATTAAGAGGTAGTAGACACAATTACTCATCTCAGATCAAATTAGTAGAATATAAATAAGACTACTTACTTGATGCGTTGTTGATGGCGGGCTACTGGCTGGACTACGTCGTCCACGATCACGCGTCCCATTACTATAATGGTAGCTGGTAGGAACTGATCCGGACGTTGTCGAACCGAACATCCTGAGCACTTGTTCCGGTGAAATAGGACGTTTTTTGCCATTGTGGCGAGAAGAATTCGAACCACTTGCACCAACACCCGTTCCCGACATTGTACCGCCACCCGACCCGACACCTAATGCACCCGGTATATGACTTGACGATGACGAACTTAAATACGTTCCGCGACTCGGCAGCGACCCACCTTTCGACGCAACTCCGGCCGTATTGTAATAGTAATGAGGCGAATGAGGACGTTCGACTATTGTGTATGAAGTTCCTGGCGGCGAGTAGTATAGTCCGGAACGACCACGTAACGAACTTGTGCTGTTTCCTATCCGCGAACTTATTCCGTATGGATTGCCACCACCAGGACCACTCACACCCGACCCGGATCCACCACCCATCATCACGCCTGATGCCGATCCGAGCCCCACTCCCCTGTCGACACCTGGCACGACAATGTCTTCGGCCTCGAAGCTGTTGGAGCGCAAGTGGCTGCCACCACTTCCACCAACTCCAGGTGGTATAACGCCAGCACCACTCGCCCCGGCCAAGGAACTGTGCGGTGGATGATAGCCACGTGAACTCCATCGAGATGGACCTAGATCGCACAATTCCGCATAATCGTTGCCAGCTGCGCTCATTGTTAGGGGGTCTCCGCCGCCACTTTGGGCGCCCCCTAAGCGCATTACCAAACACCTGAAAATAAACAAAGACAGAACGTTAATTAGTATGGAAACATATTAAATTAAACAGTACATAGCAAGTTAATCTTATGTTCTAAAGATAAATTATACGGGTATTTACTCAAAATTTCAATAATTATTTACGTATCCATATAAAATTCGTCTTGAACAACTTTAAAGCGTGTAATATGTTATTGACATTGTACTATAACACATTGCACTTTTAAGACTTTTGATACACGAACAAGTGTATTTTGATACCACTTGTGCACGATCTAGTTTACCTATCTTGTGACTTGTACTAATTCGATTATTGTCTTTCCTACTTTTCTTTCACTTTTGCTTGTTGAGTGTGTGCTTAGGATCAATTTCACTTGCTGTTTCATACCGTCAAGGTTTTCTCTCAATGCAGGTCAAGATATTCTCGAAGCTTAAGTGTAGAAAAGGAATTACAGAAATAATGTGTTGTAGGTGAATATTGAAGGACTAATTGTGCAATTAAGTACGTTTTGAGTTGCAAGCAGAATTACAATTCCAGGTCGCTATGGTGTGATGATATGAATAATTAAGTATGAAAATGGCAGCAAAAGGATATTGGATATTTCGCTGAAACGTCATACAAAGTAAAATTTTTGATGGTATTTGAAACCGCGTTGAGTGAGGCTTTAGCAAGTCTCAAATTTTGATTCGCTTCTATTATTACTACGTAAACATTTACCGTGAAAGAGTTGAAGTAAGGTCAAACTCCTCATTCTGGACTTGCAATTCTATCACGGAAAAAAATTCAAAACAAGTTAATCGCATCAAAAACACTAATGTTAAATAAGCCAAAAATTATGTAGAATGTAGTTAGGTTGAAATAAGGGACATGGTATGTACGAAATTTATATATGCTAGATGCACTGTCATCACTATTGAACGAGATGAAAAAATGTTAAGGACAATATATAGAGTGATTCACTATGAGGTTGGGTTTTTAATCTCAAATAAAAGGCATAAAGTTGAATTCTATAGTAAAATTTTGATTGTTAGTCAAAAGAACAATCTATGACATTTACCACGTTTAAATGTTGACCGCGGCTACGCCTAAATGGTCCATCCTGAGGGTCAAATTTTCGACGACGCGTTCCAGCATAGCGACCGGTATCTCGCGAATTACACGAGTAATGTTGACTTCCAACGCGTCGATTGAAGCTGGCTTATTCCTGAAGACCAGAGACTTCGTGTAACCCCAAAGAAAGTAATCTAAAGGTGTGATGTCACACGATCTATGTGGCCAATTTACTGGTCCAAAACGTGAAATAAGCTTCTCACTAAAATGATTTCTCAAAAAGTCCATTGCTTTGTAGTAATCGAGCAGGTACGGTTGTGGCGGCCTTCGTTCGCCCCGAGAGAAAAAAAAAGAATTTTTCATGTAGTTTTTCTTTCCGTTCTCGGTGTAAAAGAAACTTCTCATTTGCAAATACCATCGTATTGGATGCCAATGGAAGAGACCAGTTCATGAAGCTCCAGTACATGAACAAAATTGCTTACATCCTAAGAAATCGGGTTATGAAGTAATGGCCGCTTTACAATCAAATGATGCTAAATATGAGGAAGAACGTAAACTGTTCTCCCCGTTGATTGAGTTATTAAGTTACGAAAAAACTATTTTTAATGATCTCCAAATGAAAACCCTCGTAGAAGCTGGAACATCATTGGATTTTTTTTAAATACACAGGTCCACTTAAACCGCGTTTTGTAATTGCAGTTATGTAGAAGATAGTTATGAAAATAAGATGCATTTTAAAACAAGAGTCGCTATGCGTACGATTTCTCCAAGAACTTGTCTCGAACTGATTATGCACCATGAAAGTGGTCGTGAACTAGTTTCAGTTACGTCAGGTAACAATTAATTTTTACGTGATTCACAGCAAATTAATGTGGACTTTAATTGAAATATCCTCAAATTTCAATACATACAGCAGCTGTGATTGTTCTGATTCCCATGAAATCCGCTTTGCAAATCAAACTAAAAACCAGCTGCAATGTACAAATTGTATGGGATATCAATTTCCCTCCAATTTCATCACAATGAACGCAGCCCATTAACATTATTCTGGTACAATTCCATAATCTGACAGGCGCGGACGGAAGGATGGCTGTCATTTCATATTCATTGTGCATCGCGGATTTAACACATTTTACAAGGCATCGTTTTGGTGATGTAAAAAGAGAGAGTGATCAAGTATTAACGCCGTTAAAGTGAAAACAGACGCGTCGCAAGCAGATATGCAAACTATAAGCAATAATATGGACGGTGAGTGGCGAGAAACAGTGGACAGATATAGTGGTCAGAGGCTGAGAAGTTAAAATTTCGTTTGCAGATCATGGGATCAACTAGACCTTGTGGATGCAAAGGATGTAGGACTTGCCTTGTTTGCGAGAGTCTATATGGAATTGAAGAAAAGAACCTTTGTGTACGAAATAATTAAAATCGAAATTAGAAGATAACGAACAATTACGGAATCGCCATCAACGAACACATTTGCGTGATCAGAATTTAATTCAATTCCGAACTTGGCCGCCATAACGGGTCGTAGGAAATTTTACGGGACGCGTTTAGGTCGAACGCAGTGAGAGAAAGTAATGAGAAATTCTCAAAGCAAAGCGTACATTTCCAAATAAACTGTTTTTTTGTGAAGAACTAACCAGACTAGATTTCCTGCGGTAAACACGAGAGAGGGTGGAGGTGTGTGTTGGAAGAAGGGGAGTGTTTCTGGTGAGAGAAGACGACTTGTCTTGCGGTTTCTGTTTGTGGCTTTTCGAGTTGTTGCGTAAGAACATGAACTTTCGTCAAGAAGAATAAAACGATTGCAGAGTGGAATCTTAAAGCGTTCCCACATCAGCTGGAATGTGTGGTGTGTGGGGGAGAGTGAAGATTTACAGCACCTAAAGTTTAGCGCAATCGTGGGAATGTTCCGTACTGTGAGACAATGTCCCTAGGTCAAAATGCACGTTTACGGCATTGTTCGCGAAAAAGTGTAGGAAAGTAACGAATTGAACTGTAAAGAGCTCGGGAAGGGGAGTCTGCCGCGAGACATTGAGGGCTGATGCCGGAGTAGTGTACTTGAACGTTTGCGCGCAATTCTTCAAATAATTGTACTTAATTCACTCACTTATATGTACTTGTCGTCGATCGTGTTGATCAACCTGCAGTTTTGTTTAGAGTACATTTGATCCGTGTTGTCAAGAAAAATCATTCATACTGAGGAAAAGCGCTAAGATATATTGTCATTCATTAGTATTGATTCTAACTGAAAATTCATATCGCGGACAACGTGTTATTCCTGGTTAATGTGAGGTGCAGCGACGACAATGATAAATAGAAACGGTCGCGTTTTTCGCGGACATATTTTCAATGGTGCGATATCTGGCTTCGTTGCAATAATATAAATGCAGAATAATTGAATAGCATTATAGAAGTGAAGTGTCGCGCGCTAAATCCAGTTCCCGTGCAACAAACGATAATTGTCGCTTTTATTTGGATCGGACTTTGGTGGATCGAATTAACTGAATTAACTATCAGCATAACCTTGTCCGCGTAAAACTAAAATATTAGTGTTTGTTTGTACGCTTAATGCTAATTTCTAATACGGTTCGTTTAACAGCTTTTGTTATTTGGATTGAATTTGTTGTGTATCTTTCATACAATACTACCGCGATCTGAATCTGCACACCCATCAAATATGGTCACGAAACTATTACTTTATGCTTTTGTTCCGTTGTCTGAATAGGGAGAACAACATCAAAGCTAGTAACAAAACAGCATATCTAGTTTACTGGATTAGGAGTTCACTTTCATGTAAATTTGAACCATTGCATTATCTTGCAACTCCGACTACGATAAAACGGGCGCAACAAACCTCGATTTTAGCGTTACATATTCACCACCAACAAGATTTGAAATACTATCGATGGTAAAATGCCGATGAAAGAGTGAATTTATCAATTGCAACCAGTAAAACTATACGTTATACTCACGTTATCAATATGTTACTTTACAATCCAATTATTTCTAAGTCATATAACACATGCACTTACATTGCTGATTGATTCGTATCATATGCTATGCAACATCATTACATTGGCAGGACGCATAATTACAATAAGGGCCCCTGCGTCGTCAACGAGCGCTCGTCGTCGGACAAGGGTGTAAGTACCTTTTTATTTGTTGTTATTTTTCTAAATTTGTTTTTTTAAATTAATATTTTTTTCTATTTTTATAAAAAAAGGGATAATCTATTAGAAATATTATTATCCTAATACAAAAATATTAATTGTTGTCGATTTAACTTTAAATATTATTATCATAATACAAAAATATTAATTTTTTTTGTCGATTTAATTTTAAATATTATTATCATAATACAAAAATATTAATTTTTTGTCGATTTTATTTTAAAGATTGTTTCAATTATAAATTTTATACAGGAAAAAGGAAAGGGATATTTGTCATAAATATGGGGGGAAATAAAATGAATTAATACCCCGTAACTTTCGGTCTTTCCTTTCCTTTGGTTCTGACCGGGTATAGGACCCGGTACGTTGGCAGGCTTTCCCCATAAAACATGCGCCAGCCGCCGGGTACATAATAATCTTCTTTGTTTCAGGTGACTTCGCGGGTTGAGTGGCCCGAGCAAGGTGCCTCTTTATGACATATGAATGTGTAATCGAATTGCATGATTCTATGGCATAAATTGGTCACCGGGGTACTTCTCTTTTGATGGGAAGGCTTATGCAAGTTAAGTTGTATAAGTTTTCCACTCAGAAGAGGAGTAACTGGCAACTGCAACAATTATGGATTTTAATCCGGTTGGGTGGGTGCGCAGGGGCTCCATCACCACCCGGTTACCCCTCTTTCATTTGTGGGCCATGAGCCTCTCTGAGTAAGGACGAGGTTATCCTGCTTCCGCTTCTTTTTACTTGTTTCTCTTGTTCCATGAACAAGTCAGTTGTCCCTGGTGCACAGGCCCGCCGCTAGCTGTTTGTGCGCCCGTGTGCAATACCCATCATGCCGCCCCATGGTAGAAGGAACAACAAGGTACTCTCGCTTATATAAAAAGCATTTCAAGCGATATGAAACGGAGTGTATTCGGAAAATACCCAGGCTAATGATATGTTCATATACAAAAACGTTTGTTCCTTATGATATTGAACCCACGACGTAAATACATAAATTAAACGCGATTTAAACGGCCAAAATTTATTTTTTATTTAAATACATAGTAATATTTTACTCAACACAAAGCTATATGAATATGTATTATTTACAAAAATTGAGCTCTTCTTGCCTTTATGTTTGCAAAATCTGCTATTAATTTTTTCGTATCCAAGCTATCTAAAATTTCATGTTCAATCGAAACTAAAGCCAAATTACTTAATCTTTGCTGGTGCATTGTTGACCTTAAATAGTTTTTTATAATTTTAAGCTTTGAAAAGGACCTTTCACCAGATGCAACTGAAACTGGCAATGTAAGTAATATTCTTAGCGCAATTGTTATGTTTGGAAATGTTGAAATCAAGTCATTAGTAAAAAGATATTGTAACAAGGCCTGCGGATAATTCGACTGGTTTTCTGGAAAATGCAAATTTAAAGCTCTGATTTCATTAAATAAATCGATACCGTCAATGTCTGTTTCCCCATTGGAATTATCTTTAAGCTTTAAATGTAAATCTTTGCAATGTTTAATTAAGTCATCATTGCTGTAATTAAATAATTTATTGCTTAAAAAGCCAAATACATCGGTAAATGTTTTTAACTCTTCAAATCTATCCTTTAGAGAGAGGAGCGACTGATCTAGGATTCTGAAAAAAAACTCTACTTTATATTTGATCTTAGTGTCTAGTAAAACTTCATCGTTATGCTCATATTGAAACTGTGCTGGTCTTCGTCTTGGGCGAATGGTGTTTATTGGTGGAAAATCTGTTTGTGCGTTTAGAGCTTGGGCCACATTGGTAGCTTCTTCTAATATTTTCTCAAACTGTTTGTCCGTGCGATATTCGGTGAACATAATAATCAATTTATCTAACAAATTTACACAGATTTGAGTATTCATTGTGGGGTTTTGCATAATTTTGCTCAAAGCATTAACTTCGTTTAAAATATCAAACCAAATTATTACTGAGCATATGAATTTATAATTTTGAATGCTCAACGCAAGGGAATGAGCTTTGTGAGATGTCGTACAATCCCATCCCGCCGATGCATTATCAGATATTTCCAGCAAGGCATCAACTATTTTTTCGAGATGATACCGTAATGGTTTCACTGCATCGATTCTGCTAGACCATCTTGTGGAACTTAAAGCTTTTAATTTGAAGCCCGGCAAATATTTGCAAATTATCGACCACCTTTTTGTAGATGATGAAAAGAAAACATAAATTTCTTGAATTATATTAAAGAAATTTACAGTTTCGTGTGTGATATTGGCTGCGTCATTGACTACCAAATTAAGACTATGAGCCGAGCAGGGAACGTAAAATGCACGATTATTAATTTCTAAAATTTTCTTTTGCAACCCGTTGTGTTTTCCCCGCATGTTGGAGCCATTATCATAACCTTGGCCGCGTAAGTTTTGAAGGTTAAGATTTAAATCTGAAAATAAATCTAAAACAAAATTTAACAGACCTTCACCTGTGGAATTAGTGATTGGACAGAAGCCAATGAAATTTTCACAAATTGAAACAATTTTAGTTTCATTATTTAAGAAAACATGCCTGATCACCACAGTTATTTGCTCTGTGTGACTTACATCTGGTGTACAATCTAATATAATGGAGAAATATTTTGAATCTCTGATTTTATTTAGTATGTTATTTTTTATTGTGGTGCCAAGTAAATCAATGATTTCGTTCTGAATTTGATCGCCTAAATAGTGGGCCATACGGCTTGAATCAAATTTCGAGGCCTGGATTCTGTGAATATGTTCACGCATGACTGAATCAAATAATGCTATCATTTCTATTGCTTTTAGAAAATTACCGTTATCATGCTCATATAAAGTTTTAGACGTGCCTCGAAAAGCTAGACATTGTTGAGATAAAAACTTTATGACGGCTATAATTCTTTCCAACACATCACACCAGTGTTTTTTTCTGACTCTAATAGTTTCAGTTGCATTTGGTTTACAGTGATTTTATTTTTTAACATTTTATTCAATTGTACCCATGATTTCACATTTTCATTATGAGACACGCTTGTTTCATGTCTTTTCAGCGCTGATAATAAATGTTGCCAATCAGAAAATCCATTCAAATTAGAGAAACTCCTTAAAGATTTCCCATATAATGAATCTTTTGAAATAGAATAAACAAGCCATTCTCTCTTAAATTTTTCTCGATTAGGGAGATTTCGGAAATAATAATTGTCATTGAACTTTCTCCCATCGTCATTAGGGGGAAAATCATAGTTAACCACTTGTATGGGACCACGACTAACCAAAATATTAACAAGATCACTAGTCAATCTAGTGGGCCACAAACCGGGGTCATCATTTAAATATAAACTGTCGCATACCACTGATGACGATAAAATGCTTACCACATCTTCAGGACAGGTTTGTCTTATTTGGCTAGTGTCTCTTTCTGACAAAGGATTACAATCTACATAATTTTCTTGAGATACTTCCATCGTTCCTGGATTTAAAGCTGCGTTTGTTGAGGCTTCATCAAAATTTGCTTGAGGTGTTGATTTCTTACTTTCTGGCTTTCTTAAAAATTTTCGTAAGGAACCCATCAATTTCTCGTTCCGTGCATCTTTTTCTCGCTTTTGCTGCCGAAATCGTGCTCCAGAAAGCTTTCTCCTTCTTTGCGGTTCCTGAAATTTTCAGTAAATATTTCATGTTCGGCCAAAAATAAAAAATGGATATTGACTCCACTCAAACTCAAAAGAACTTTATTTTCTAGGTCATTACACGTCAATTGAAGCCGTACAAAGTCAGACATTAAGTACCTACTATCCTTCCAATCAAATTAAAACAAGTCGGGTAGACAGACCTACGCTCGTGTCAGAAGGGTTTTGTACTCATACTATGATATGCAAGCACTAATAATGATAATACCTGTGCTATGCTATGGGTGTGAAACTTGGACCCTCACCCAAGCATCCGCAAGCATGTTGAACGCCTTCAAGAGGCGGGTCTTGAGGTGAATCTTTGGAGCGAAGCGAGAAGGGGACCAATGGCGAATTCGATACAGCCATGAGCTGTATGAAATATTTGACGAGCTGGGGTTTCAAAGCTTATAAAACTGTGGAAGCTGCAATGCAGTATTTATTATATTATGAAGTAATATTTAATGAGATCTCAAAGAAAATCATGTTACTCATACTATCTGAAATTTTTATTGTTAAAAACAATTTTTTACAAAACCCTAAAAATCATACTATTATTAACAAAGTTGATCGAATTTTGGCTTCTGTTGCCTTTTTACTCATTAAGGTCTACCTGCATGATTTCAGACTTTTAGCGAAGAGGGGGACGCAAACTTCTCATACAGTGAGTGTAAAAAGTGTACGTGCGATTATATGTCCGATGGTGACTTTTTCTCTATGTCGCTAGCTTCGCTGGCTAATCATTAATCAAGCCATTTGACAGTAGCACTCAAAATAGCTAAATCGGGTCGAATGGTCCTTCTAACTAACCAATTGCTCATTTTCCCCCCAAATTTGAAAAAATTAACGGTTTTTCTTCCATGCACTTATAAGAAAGTGCAACCGTACGAAGACTTTTTGCGCATCTAAAAGGGAGTATTAATATTTTGTCAAACGTTTCGCTACTACTAAGTTTTTCAAATTGATTTTTTTGAACACTTTGTCACTCTCTAGTCTTAAAAGAATTATATGGTGCAAAAAGATACTGAAAATGTTGTAACGGTTCGGATAAATAATGATTTTTCTTGAACGTTTATAGTCGTACGTACACTTTTTACACTCACTGTATATAGGATACTTTTGGCATAAAGAAAATGTATAACGACCCCCTCGATATATGGGGAGACTCCCTTTAAAACCCTTATAAAAATTTATTCAAACCGACTTTATTTACCTTCTTGCTTAATTTCATGTCTCTAGCTTCTACAGTTTCCGAGAAACATGCTGTGATGGACAGACAGACAGTACCGATTTTAGAAAGGTTTTGTAAAATAGTTTTACAAAACCCAAAAAAAGTATTTATTTTTGCTTGTTTACGCGTTACCCGATATATTTGCTAATTATAAACTGATTTTAATGATTTTTCCAGATGAATCAAATGTCTCAAGGTTTTCCTGATTTAAATGTAAAGGAAATTTGAACAAGATTCCAACTTCCAATTTAAACAAGATTCCAACGCAAAGTCGTAACTTCTTTTACTTTCGTTCTACAAATGCTAACTAACAGACAATTACTGGGAATCAATTAGACAAGTCGATAAATAAACTTAGACACTTACCATAATTCCAATTTGTTCACTTACATATGTATTTAACACTGATATAAAACATTGAAACGTAAATCCACTCACTAATGAAATTACAATGTTAGTATTTGTTCTTAAATTAGCAGATTGAAATGAAAGAACCTTTTCCATTAGAACTAATAGTTCGACTGAGAGAAAAACCTAGTTTAAGCGACTTGAATTAACCACACCGAGATAAAAGAACCTTTTCCTAAATAACTTCATATAGGTAGTACGATAGTTCTGAGAAGAAAACAAATTCGAGCGACTAAGTTGATTCTCTGCATGCGTGTCCGTGCACAAGAGCCTTAGTGTCGGTGCACATGAGCAAATTTCAACGTTTCGTCGACAACAGCATCACAAATGTTGTTGGAATACTATTTAGGATGCCGCAGGGGGCGGCACTGCAGCGTTCCGCCGTGTATGTTGTCCAATATCATCACATAGTATTTAAATGGCATTTGCGGTGCCGCTGAATTGACGCAACATTAAAAAACGCTCGTGCCCATCGGCACTTAGAACTACTGGGCCAGATAGTTTGTTGCCCTGTGCTTAATTTTCAAGCGCCCTACCGCCTCGTGCATTTTGTTTCGCATTTTCATTCCGAAGGGTCGAAATGTTTACGTTATGCGAAATATTAACTGTGCGGTGCCGGTGCTGTGAGAGGTTCATCGTCCATATGATGAATTTTTTTATATTTCAGCTCGGGCAGTTCGAGCTCCAACACACATTTCGCCTTTTGATTTTGGTGGATAGCAATGTTTACGTTATACGAAATATTAACTGCACGGCGCCGGTGCTGCTAGAGTTTCAGTGTCCATATGATGAAATTTTTTATATTTCAGCTTGATTTTGTTACGTTGAATATTTTTCCATAAATCAATTCAATATATTTTTATTAAATATGTATTTGCCGCCCCCAAGACGTGACGCCCGCGTGCGGTGCACACCTTGCACACCCGCTTACGGCGGGCCTGCTGGTGCAGTTGCCTACACTTTTTGCGACTTCGGTCGCCTTGCTTTGTCCGACCCCAGCAATTCGTGAATGCGAAATTCTTTGTAGTGGGTCCTTGTGCTGGGGGAATGAACCCGCTCCAGGACACCGCAATGCTACCCTGCCAGCACATTCACGCGTCCCGAGACAAGGGCATTCTCGGCAGATATTGACACCTTCTTCTGCCGAGGCAGAAGAACATCGCTGCAGTCCTTTACGGACATTTGAACTTACACCTTTACACTACAGCTTCTCGTTGTCTCGCCGTCTGAACGCTGGTTTTCGTAATACAGCTGAACAATCTGGATACATTGCTGCGGCGTAAGTCTTTCCATGATGATTTGTCAAATAATAATGAATAAAAAATATATTACAGTTTGACAGGAGTCAGGCGTAATGTGTCAAAAAAAAGCCTATTGAAAATCAAACCTTATAATGATTCACCCTTGACTATACTGACAGCGATAGAAAACAATCTGCTTGGTAACGATGTTAATGACATGCAAATACACACTTAAGTGGCAAGCTGTCGAACATCCATGAATATGGAGTGGCATTTATCGTGGACAATAACTGTAAACAAATTGCCACCCATTTCAGGGTAGTTAATGAACGGATATATGTTATGCGCATCAGAACGAGATTCTTCAATATCTGGTTGGTCAACTGCTATGCTTCCACTAAAAATAACGAAGAAGCAGCCAAAGATGATATTTACAGCACTTTAAAACATACCGTAGTCAAACTACACCCACATGATATCAGATCATCCTAGGGAACTTTAAAGTAAATCGGCTAGGAGTTACCACACAGAGGAACACTAGGAGGGCAAAGCCTACATGCAGAGACCAGCCCAAACGGACAGCGCCTAATCGACTTCACATCAGATAGAAACCTCATCATAAACTTCGCCTATTTCCTGCACCGTAGCATTCACAAAATAAAGTGGATATCCCCCGATGGCTGCATGCATAACTAAATAGACCGTGTCCTCATAGAAAAACGAGCTGCCACAGAATTCTTGACAAACGGTCAAACCTTGACGTACACTGTGGACCAGACCATTTGTAGTAATCGAGCTGTCGCCTAGGCAAACTGCTCGAAAAACATCCTTAAAAATCATCTAATTTTAATTGTAAATTTTATAAACCAAAAAAAAATTCAAAATTCGATGATGGCAGCCCCCTTTGCAACGCAATTTAGAAATGTATTGCGTTATCTCGACGGACGGCAAGCAGAGGGCTCGCCAATGAAATAACCGTTGACGTCGCGTAAGGTTAGAACAAATGTGAAGAAAAGTCAAGTGGTTTGCAATGAAGTGCTAAAGAAAAATTTATATTGAAGAGAAAACTCTTGTGACAAAGCAATTTTTTGATGATTGAGTTGCCATTGTGCCCGTGGTTGCGGTCCTCGAGTTATTCCTACTCGTCGTGTATAATTGCAGCTTCGCACCAGTCACTTTTAGTTTCCGCCTGAAGTTTCAAATAAATCAATTTGTGAATGTGTATTCGATAAATCAATTATCTCCATCAATTCTAACTGGGAAATTAATTTTCAACTGTGGTCGCATTGAAGTCTGTTATTTTGGAGCTGGTTTATAGTGAATAAGTGGAATCGTTGCGAGTGTATCATACTAAATGCATTCACAACTAGACCTAGCCGTTCGCTTAAACATCGACATTCTCAACTCAATGCCATCACGTCGACGTCATCATCCCCACCGGCGCTATTTCTCGACATTTCGTTTAAAGTCTTCACACTTTGCGAGCTGCTTATGAGAAACAGATTGAAATGAGTGATTCTGGTGGATTGCGTCGGTCGGTGTTGCAATATATGTGCAGCAGTATTTCCTTTGGTAGGCAGAAACAAGAAAGGATTACCAAAAAGTGTCAAAATAAGAGAAACTAATTCCAGGCATGGCATTAATTTTCACAATAATAAGTTTATGAATAGTGTTGCTTATTATGTTTCGATTCGTGCGATTTTGAGTGCTTGCCGTCGGATCCACGACGTCAAGACGGGGGTCGCCATTTGGTCTGCCCGGTTTATCTTTCGACAGAAAATTTGTCAAAAAATTTGCACAGAAAATTATCGATTATAGAAAATGTTGTGCATTTCGAAACGGAGAAGGAATTTATGGTCAGTTGCATCCGCAAGCGTTGCAACGAGTGTTGGAAAGTGCAATCGGGAACCACAAAGTCGCGACGATACAGTGAGGCAAACTCCCCGAAAATTCGTTTAAATCAGACGACAGAAAGAAGAAAATTTGCAGCTTGCCAAAGCGGATTTACAAACTATCCTGTCAGATTGGATTAAGGGCAAACAGAATATTCGTATTTTGATATTTTGTCAGTAGAACCGTTGTTGTAAACTTTGTGCAAAATACTAAAGTGCTGCATTAAGTCGCTCCAAAGACGTGTGCAATTGAAGACATTTTGATTTGGCCATGTTGTAATACATCGTCTACAGATAAAAACGACGGCGAAAAGGACGGTACGGTGACAGCCGGCTATGAAACGTCCCAATCAAGTGCCATACTAGCATGCATTGAAGAGTTGTGGAGTCTTTAAATGAAATTGAACTTGTTTCAAGTCGTTTTTTTTTGTTGATAAAACAAACTGAGCCGCGATAATAACAATGGAGATAAGTGTCAATGACTACAACATCAGCAGCAACAGATACTTTACCAGTTTGGGATCGAAACTTTGCCATCATCGAATGCATTGGGCGGCAGCGTTGAAAGTCCGAACTCGAGCAAATTTTCCGGACAATTGACTTCAGACTCATCATCTGCCTCGGTATCCACCGGATCTACAGGCTCTCGTTCAAGTGTAACAATTAATGTGCCATGACTGTTTACTGAATCATAGTCGCAGTCCACTTTTGGCAAATCACACGTTGCTTCCATTATCGAATGTTTTTCAACTCTCCAAAGAAGCCAGTGTGACTCGCATAAGGAAATTTATGGATTTTGAAAAGTGCTCGTTTCGTTGTTATTGGGATTTGAAAATTTCAATCGAATCGTTCTAATGGATTTTATCTCAGCTCAGTTTAAAAAATTTACAGATACTTATCGATTCATGATCACAGATTACACTTAGCATTCCTCAACTCTATGAAAAGAGAATTTTAATGTCCACAGGTCTTACCCACCCCACCTACGAGCTCTCGTCGGAGGAGGATTGGGTAGATACCCTTTTTTATTACCTAGATTTTACTTTTTTTATTTATTTTATATTTATTGAAATTCTTTAATCACAAGAAATATTTATAATTTATTTTTGGCAACAGCGTAATCACACCTTGGTGAGAGAAACTACCTCTTATTCGATTGTTTGGATTTTTAAGTTCGTTGCCATTTTTTTTTTCACTTGAAATCAACTTTATTTCTTGCTTTCTGCGTCTTTTTCCTCGGCTTAAATACCCGATATTTTTTTTTAAACAATTAGCCCATAATAAAAGTTAACAAAACGAAAGATTGTAGCGAATGTAAAACGATAAGGATATCGAATTTTGTTTGTAAATATATTTGTGTATATTATTTGAATGTTGAAAGAAAAATGAAGAGATAAAATTGAATTCCAAACTCGGTCTCTCTATTTACTTGAAACCTTGACCGGGTATAAAACCTGCCACGTTGGCTGGCCCCTCCACTCATGAGCTAACCATTGGGTGAGTTCACCACTTCTCTATGCGTTGCAGGTGCTCTCGAAAGGTAGAGTGGCCTTCCACTTGAGTTTCTTATTTATGTTATAGTATTATGTGATTCTATCATATAAGATAATCACATAAATCTGAAACGTTGATGTTTTCCATTTGAAGGAAGAATTCATGCGAATTATGTTTGTATGAGGTTTTCATTCAAATGGAAAATATCTGGTCACGTCTAAAATGGATCTTGATTTGAATATGGGGATTGAGGGCACCGGTTCCACCTGGATGCACCACTCTTATTTGGGGGCCATAAGTTTACATGATAAATCTTATCGAATCTCGCTCGCTTTCGCCAAGCCCAGCCTGTCGTTTTGCTTTGGCAATCTATCCCTTTAGTAGATTACCTCGGCCTCAATACTGTCGAACCGAGAGTTTTATCCCCTAATTCGTGAATGCAAATATTTTTTTGCAGTGGGCCCTTGTGCTAGGGAAAAGAACCCGTCCCACGACACCGCAAACCGTGCCTACCAGCACATTCACGCATCCTCAGACAAGGCCAACTTCGGCGAGCACAACATCTTCGCTCGCCGAGGCAGCAAACCATCGCTGCAGTCCTTTACGGAAATTTACATTCATGCAATTCACTACACATTCCTTGTCCAAAGTTAAATTTTGATCTCGCATCTCCAAATATAAAGAACAATCAAAGCCACTGATAACAAAATATAATCTATTTAAGTTAAATAATAATAATTAGAGGAAGTCCACATATATGTCATCGCTAGAAAACACACTGAAAACCGTTCTGCAGGTAAGAGAAAATGGCAGCGAAATCCAAACGGTGCGAAAAATGGCCAAAGATACGATTACAGACATAACAGGTCTTAGAACACCGTCCAAAAAATGATCGAATCACTAGTTCGACGAATAATGTCAAGATGCGATTAAGAAAAGAAATGAGGTACACAAACAGCACGTCCGAAGACCAACACGGACGAAAAATGACCAATACATCACCCTCCATCAACAAGCAAAAATCATGTGCCGACAGAAGAAACTACGGGCCCTCAATGGAAAGACAGAGCAAACTAACGAACATATGACACTAAATGAAGCCAAATCAGCGTACGTCTCAATTAAACAGCTTTGGAGGGGATATACACCGCATACAAGCCTCTGCAAAGACACGCAAGGTGCAATATTAGGCAGCCTTACCAATATTAAAAGCAGGTGGAAACAACATTTCACAACATCTACCGAAACTGTGAGCATTCCAGGGAATGGAGAAGATGTCCTGGCAACGCAATCAACAGTAGAAGGGGTAGCCATTTTAGCCGACAGAACTGGTGCAAGCTGGAAAAACACACCTACACAACCTTCTTTATCGGTTAATATGTAGGATACGGATAGAGGAGCAGCTACCAGATGACTGGCGTAAATACATAATTTGCCCCATAGATAAAAAGCGAACGCTCTACGCTGTGAAATTTACAGAGAGATTGCTGTGGTAATTCCTAAACAGAATATCCTTGGGAACCGATGGATATTCTTTTTAGGATGGGGCTTTCTGCATTAGGGCTTGATCGGGTTTTTTCTAAACAATTCCTAAACAGAAAAATTGCTGTGGTGAAAAATCGAAAGAACACTAAAGTTTCTTGTTCTGAGTGTGCCGTTTTACAAGCATTTGTTATAAACGGTAGTTTTGAAATTGATTGTTTTATGATAGTTTTACGATAGTTTTATGATAGTTATACGGTAATCACTGCCTTAATAGTTTCTCCAAACATCTCTAGACGGTGAGAAGAATTTTGCCTTTGCCTTCGGGTTTGAAACTCAATTATTTCTACTCTCGGGTGCGGAGGGCTTTATTTGAGATTCTATTCAAGTTTGCTGGCTAGTAAACTTAAATAGAATCTTTACTAGACGTCACTTGCTTATAGTAAGCATGCATTGTTTGGGATTTTGGAATGACTGCTCCCATTGTTTATACACAATTTGTAATAACTTGCGGCTTGGTCTCGGTGAGGGATCTGGCATTCAGCACTATAGTAGCTTCAATCGGAAATTGACAAGTGTCGGATTGACAGATATCTGTCCGGAAACCGCCGTAAGACTTTGTAACGAGACCTTACTTGTGAAATTCTGCAAGGCCACACCAATATTTTGTATTGACTGACGAATAAAGTGTTGTGTACGGATAAAAAACACGATTTTCTGGTGGAAACTCTATCGATATCGAATGTTTCATAGAGTGACTTTGAAATTACATTACGTTTTTGCGTGCATCTGAGAGCTGTAACAGAACGACTTCCTGCAGATAATGTTTGCGAAAAGCTTTTGCGCCAGCATTTCGTTTATTATTACTTCATCCTTTGTGAGTCCACTGCCGATACAATGTATATTAGTTTTCCAATGTCTGGCTGAACATCGAGAGATTTCTGTTCTTTAAAGGAAGTTTGGATGAAAGAAGGAAATTTTGGCGGTGTGCATGCGCCGGGGTTTCAGACGGGCTGTGAAATACATTATTCACGGTTGGATGAGTACTCACTTTAAGACTGCATTTCTTATTAATCCCTGATAACAGGGGTCGACGTAAAATATTCTGCACACGAGGTACATCACTATACAAGGCTAGCCAAGAAGTAGCCTATGCGATATCTACATTTTGCCACTGTCATTAACAACTGGGAAAAAATCTTCCTGAAATTTGAGAGTGAGGTAAAATTAGTAGGGCTACAAATCAACGAGAATAGAAAAAAGCTCATAACGCAGTTTAGCAAAAATACCTCAAGTACCCAAAATATTACACTTAGCGAATACAGTATCGAAAATGTTAGCGAAGAGCCGCTTATGAAAGATGCGAAACACGCCGAAGAATACAGCTCACAAATACAAGGCGAGGTGTGACAATTAAGTAATGAGAATGATTCCATGAAAACCGTATATTTAAAAATTATTCTACAACTCTGCCATCCCCTTCAAAGTAGTCCCCTTGGGCAGCTATACAACGATTCCAGTGCGTTTTCCATGCTTTGTAACATTTCTGGAATGCCCGCGAGTACCCTCGTCACGGCCGCCTGGACGTCCGTAATCGACTCAATATGGATTCCTTTGACCACCGATTTCGTTTTAGGGAATAAAAAAAGTCACAAGTTGACATACTCGTATTGGGCGAATAAGGCGGCTGTTTCAACAGGGCGATCCCTTTAGAGGCCAAATACTGCGACACGCTGAGGGCGGTGTGGCACGGCGCGTTGTCGTTCTTTGAGAACCATCTTCGCACACAAGTTTTTCATCCCAAAATCGACGGTTAAAATTTGTCCGACTGTTTCACGGTTCATACCCAGTTCTGAGGCCAACATTCGAACTATTAAACGCCGATCGAAACACCTGGGCACGACTAAGAGCAATATCACCATGCACTTTTACAATTTTAGCGTACATTCCCGAAGCTGTTTGGCTCAATCTGGCGCAAAATTTTATCGCAACGCATTGCTCTTGATGTCGATTCTCCATTTTCGTAACGAGCACCACCAACACACGTCTACTCAACACGACACAGCAGGCGAACTAAACAAGTTAAAGCGATGGTAATCAATGGAGAGAGGAAGGATGCCGGGGAAGGGGAAGGGAATTTCAAGGTCGCTGGTTTACCACAAGCACGGCAATAAAATCAGTCTCAATGCTTAATTGTAACACCTCTTATTTTATTCAGTTTTGGCGATCTTGAAGACCAGCCGCATACACAGGAAAACAAAGCTCCAAGTATAAAAATTTGTGATAAGACCTATGTTATGCTTTGGGTGTGAAACAGGGACCTTAACCCAAGCATCCGCAAAAAAATTGAACTCCTTTGAGCGACGGGTTCTGAGGCGAATAATCGGGGCGAATCTGGACGATTCCAACGGTGATTTCAATACAACCATGAGTTATATGAAATTTTTGACGAGTCGGAGTTCTGAACGATTGTAAGAATGCGGAAGCTACAATGTGCTGGCCACATGAATTGTATGCACGAACATCGATTACCCAAAAAAGCTATTCGTTGGGAGAACTGAAGGCCAGAGACAAGTAGGGAATCTGAGGAAACGCTGGTCTGACTCGGTCGACGAAGACAGTTCATGGCTGCTCGGACTTTCGAATTTCAGGACGCGGTCAATGGACTGAGACAGCTGGAGGCGCTTTTTGCAGGAAGCGAAGGCCCGAGAGTGAATACAGTATCAAAACTGGCGAATACAGTATCAAAACTGTGAGCGAATTTGTGTATTTAGGGCCAAAATAACGAGAACCAGTAATGAAAGAGACGAAATACGCCGAAGAATACAGCAGTCAAATAAAATATTTTTTTCAGTTTTGATGATCTTGAAGGCCAGCTGTATACACAGGAAAACAAAGCTCCAAGTGTACAAATCTGTGATAAGACCTGTGTTATGCTATGGGTATGAAACATGGACCCTAACCTAAGCATCTGAAAAAAATGGAACTCCTATGAGCGACGGGTCCTAAGCCGAATAACCGGAGTGAAGCAAGACGCGAACCAATGGCGAGTTCGATGCAACCATGAGCTGTATGGAATTTTTGACGAGGCGGAGGTCTCAACTATTTTAAGACTGCGGAGGCTGCAATGGGCTAGAAACATGAATCGTATGGACGAACAACGGATACCCAACAAGGTATTCGTTGGGAAAACTGAAGGGCGAAGGCCTGTAAGGTAACCGAGGAAACGCTGATCTGAATCGGTCGACAAAGACAGTTCATCGATGCTCGCATTCAAAATTGGAGAACGCGGTCAATGGACCGAGACAGTTGGAGGCGCTATTTGCAGTAAACGAAGGCCCGAGAGGGGCTGTAGTGCTACGAAGAAGAGGAATATTTAATGCTGCTGTATTGGTTGATATTTTCTATTTGAATGGCAAACATAAAAAAAAATCTTGCTTCTCCAGTAGATAGCTTTTTTTTTGTTGGGAGGTGACGAAGATGGGAGGTAAGTATGCCGCCGAGGGAGTAGAGTTTTAACAATCGGCGGCTGATCGATTCGGTTACGCGGTGCCTTAGTTTGGATTCAGTGTTTTTGTTAGCATTGGCTGTTTCAATCTAGATTTAGAGTAGCTTACGTCTGGCACCGCGTCGGTATTGAGATCGGGAACGCGCGAATCTATTGTTGATTGATTGGCAGCCTCGCAAAGCCAAATTCATCGTAATAGTGAAAAATTTTCTTCGGGAAATCCTGGGAACGTGTTTTAATCGGAAATTTGAATCGGTGGCTTGAAAATTGTATTCTGACTTGTTCTGCTCGTGGAAGACCTGTGACCAAAATTCCCCTCCGAACTGGCGAGCCTGTCAGCAGTAATGTTGGAGTACACTAAGGGTACCCCGACTAGTTAACTTGCTGGGTACAGTCCGCTTGCACATAACAAGACTTCATGTCTATAACTGACGCGAATGAACGACAAAAAATCATTACAACGTCATTGGTCACTCCTATCACTAAAAAGCATCATGTTTGACGTGAAGTGCACTACTTCAAATCGCATCTTACCGTACAAAACAATGTTGTCTTCTAACTATGTAGCTGAAGTAGATTGAATTCAATATTCGCTTGCTTACAACCAGCTGTGCGCAATGTTTTTAGGGTAGTACTATAGCTGGTTTTCACTTCAACAGGTGCCTCAACCCTGTTATCCTATCCCGCCACTTTAGCTACTTAATTCACATAATAGATAGATATCGATTCCTCCGTTTTCTCATGTGGTCAGCAGAGTTAAGTTACTGTTGCTTTGACCCTATTTTCTTTGCAGGATGCTACAGTGCCAGTTTCCTTTTCCTTTTACGTTGCAGAGGTGTTGGGTCTTCTTTTTTCCATCTTCTATCTTCCGACCCTCTCCCTACTTAGTGATGTGGAATCTCTTGCACTAGGAACCTCAGGTACCACTTTATTTTGGCCTTCGGATTGCTGTGGTGGACTTTTTCTTAGTGATCGACAGGTGTATTGGAGTGCAATTTCATGTTCAATCAGAGTTATTGTCTATAGGGCCTGAGAACATGCCGACCCCTTTCATCTATTCGTGCCATGGTGCTTTCCCACAACTTTAACGATCACTCGCTTATTACTGTCTTTCTCCTATGTCTTGCGGGAGTTTACTCTCACGCAGTGATATTACCTCAGCTTTGATTAGCTTCCCGTTTTGATACCACCCCCTCCCTGTACTACCATATTGGGTATCTAAATGGGTTAGTGCCCTTTTTAAAAGGATACTCAGCCTCATCTTCACGATAAACTCACTCCAGTAATCTGCTTCTCTGAAACTGCAAACCAGACCTAAGGCCTCAGGTGCTTTTCTACCACGGTAAAGCGCTAGTACAGGAGCACAGACTTCTTCTTTGCTTTTCCTCTATTGGCCCTTAAAATGATGTCATGACTAATGGAAGCTGATCATTCCGCCTTCTGATTAAGCCAATTCATTGAGAAAAAAGCTACGCCACTGGGCCATAAGACTGGTATTTGACAAATATGCCGTAATAATCTAGATCAAAGAGATTAGACAGTATAAAACTGGGATGATTTTCTCTACTTAAATGTAACTAAGTCTTGAATCAGACATGTTCATTAAGGGACCATGAGTCCAAAGCAATAATATTGTGAAATATCAATGATATTTTAATTTTTAATCAAAAGCAATTTTGTGAAATGACTTAGGAAAACATGCTATACTTTTTCATGAAATTCGAATATCTTTTCTGCACTTTCGTCCTGGAAAAGTAACTAGACCAGTCAGCATAAGCAATAGGCTTTATCAAAGCGAAACTGCTCGTAGAATACTTCAGTTATACGTGGATTTTAAAAATCTAAAATTTTAGCACTACACCCCTTTTCGGGCCTTTGCTTAGAGATAGTTAGAAAATCTCATTATCTTGATCGAATGTCTTGGCACTCCACAAGGTGATATGGTCCGTATCATGCTTTCGCCGTGCGTTCGTCCACCTAGCTGCGATACGTTCTGATTTTTAAGCCAGCACACATCATAACTGAACAGGCTTATAGTCCGTCCGAAGAATCAAACGAACTAAATCTCGTTGCCGCCAACGAGAGTCGAACCAGGGATCTTCAGCTTATGGGATGTGTGGTCTAACCACTACACCACTCGAAGTACATCCGTGGATTTTATTGAAACAAATTTCCCAAAAAAGCCCTTGCAATTTTCATGCAACCTTTGAAATAAGCTCATAATTTTATACAAACGTTAACTGACTTTAAAAAACTTTATCATAACGTATAAAGAATGTGTGAATTATTTAATCTTCCTACCAACCCCACAATCAGATTAAATCCATTTCTCAACTCATCCTTAATTGGCCAAAACACAAACATTTCTCACTCAACCCAATAATCTCGGGTCTATTTGTCTGAAACACATGAAAAATTTTCGCAAAATCAATCAATCCAAGCGACCATTGTCCTTTCCGTTATAAAAGAAAGCAAACAACAAAACCAACTGAAAGAGGGTTTGATTACAGAAGAAGGAGAAACGGACGTAATAGAGCAACGCTTCACAAAAGCATTCTGATTCTGAATGTTTCTAATGATAAATATTGTGTTTGAAACGAACAACACAACGAGTCCTAGACATGCGGGCGTCACTTTGAATCTATTCATACATATATATTTGTAGCAAACTTTATCCTTGTATGGATGTAGATATTATATTAATCACAAAACAACAAACATAACGAAAACGATAACATCGTTTCAACATCTTCAACTTGAGATTGTGGCGTATTGCGATAGTCTGTGATGTCAGGATGAAAATTAATATCCTCTCTGCGACATGTTTTAATGGAGAACCAAGTCCTTGTTTTTCGCACACACTTGTCTACGATTGCATCTATGTTATTGGGCATATCCTTTCGCCCACCCACCTACTCACAGAGTGCTAGGATTATTTTATATTTCCAATTGTTCATCGGAGCGTCTTGGGTCAGGGCTTTTAAAACGGATGCTTGTGATGTGTTCCAAGGATTTGAGTTTGAAGTGGGAATGCATTCAGAAATTGCGTCATGTAATTCCTATCATTTTATTTGATTTGTCTTTATTGGCGAGAGAGGACTTGTGTGGGTGGGTATCCTTCGTTTGGCGTAAGAGGATTTCGTATCCAATTTTAAATTGAAAATAAAGCTCGAAAGTATAGGAAAAGTGGTCGTTCAACGTGTCAGAAACTACTGATCGCAAATTTAGTATTGAGCTCTTGAAACAAAAAGTTTGAATAACAAAGTTTTGAAATTAGATTGTTCGTAGTCATCAGCTGTTCATTTCTCAAAAGCTACTTTTTAACAAAGTTTGAAAATGAAAATTGATGTGGAATAAAATTTGTCTGCACGAACATTTATACAAATGTTTTAAACATGGGCTAGTGTTTTGAACTGGTGTTCACGTGCGTGATACATTTCTTGAATTCGAAAATTTGCATTCTCGGAATGTGATGGGTGTGGAGTTAGTGCGATTTAGAAGCTTAACTCTCTCATATCTGTGAGTACTTCAGTACCCATCTACCTTCCTAAGCCAGTTGCAGTTATAGGATTTAAAAAATATTTTTTATGTTATTTGGCGAATAATTAGGAACCTGAATTCATCCCTGAATAGGTTCGAAGGAATGCCAGGGTACTATAAGTATGCTTCCCAATCATGTCAAAGAGATCCAGTGCCTTATTACGTACTTCTTTTTTCAACTGTCTCAGTTCTTAGGTCTTTGTAGATGTCAGCGTTTCTAATATACCATGGAATTCTTAAGATCTTTCTAATTTTCTTATTTTGGAAGAATCGGAGGGCTTTTTTGTTAGCCTTTATCATCTAGTAGAAAAAACTACCGTATAGTGGCGTCGGTCCTATAATCTGTTTGTATATGAGCATTCGACTTTGAAGGCTAAGTCTTTGCTTCTTTGCCTATATTATTGGTTATTTTTTATATTTGAGTGACCAAAAAATAAGGTGACATTTGAATTTAAACTGCGCGCGTCGAAGGATTTGGAGTATTATTCTTTTTTTTGGGTTGGTAGTACTGTCAGTGACATCTATGTCCAATTTACATGTCAAAATATTCATTAGTGTTTGAGATACGCGTCGTTTCCGGGATGGCCTTCAGTTCCGTTTTCGCTGCGGCTTGAATCTCCTCTATCGTATCAAAACGGTGTCCCCTGAGCGGTCTTTTGAGCTTGCTGAACAACCAGAAGTTGCATGGCGCCAGATCATGTGAATACGGTGGTTACGGAACGATATTGGTTGAGTTTTTGACGAAATGATCACGAATTACGAGTGCAGTATGGGATGGTGCATTATCGTGGTGAAAAAACCAAGAATTGTCTTTCCACAATTCCCGCCTTTCAAGGTGGATAGCGTTACGCAAACGACGCATAACGTTCAAATAATATTCCTTGTTGACTGTTTGGCCCGGCGGGAGGAATTCATAATGCACAACACCACGATAATCGAAGAAGAAAAGAGGTTGATGGTCGCTCACTATACCACTTGTTAACATTTTTTTAGATATAGCCTCATCACCAAAAGCTTTCTGCATCATCCTCAACGTATCCGCAGCAGAAAATTGATTCCGCAAACCAAATTAAATGCAAATTCAACAAATTTCGACATCGCAAAAACGAAAAATTCACTTTTAGCAGCTCACAAAACGACGCGTATCTCAAAGACTAATGAATATTTTGACATGTAAATTTGACATAGATGTCACTGACAGTACTACCAATCTAAGAAAAATCCTCCAAATCATTTGACGCGCACAGTTTACATTCCAATGTTACCTTAATTTTTGGTCACAGTAGTATGTTGTTTCCATGTGAATTTCTTGTCGAATATAGGTCCAAGGTATTTAGCGGGTGGTGTCGAGACTATTGTTTCGCTATCAACGGTAAGTCTCTGTGGAGTTTGCCATCTTTTCCTTGAGATGAATAGTGCCTGTGTTTTGCCCGGAATAATCTTGATTTTCCATTTATGAAAGTATACAAATAAAATATTTATTGATCATTGTGACTTTAAAGTAATGACTCTTGCTTATCGTGCTGTATTCAATATACAGGTATCAGCTGCGTAGTGGGATAGTACTATTTTTGGAAGCAGATTAGGAAGGTCTGCAGTAAATATAAGTATAGGACCGGTGTAATGAGCGAGCCCTGAGGAACTCCAGCATCAATTAGTCTCAGGCTTGAGAGTTGTTAATCAATTGTGACACGGTAAGTTCTGCCTTCCAAGAAGGAGCCAATAATTTGAGTGAGCTGCAGTAGCATATTGTATCGATGCATTTTGAAGATTAGTCCTTCATGCCAGACTTTATCAAAGGCATTAGCTATGTCAAACATAACTAGGCCTGTTAAATTTTTGCGACTTAAGCCTGTTCTGATGTGTTGGACCACTCTAACTGAAGTTCAGTGGAGTGTTTAGCTTTGAAGCCATATTGTTCTTCCATTACAATATCTTTGCCGAATACAACTTCATTGAGTCAATGTAGAGTCACCCATTCCGCAATTTCCGACAGCGATGAGAAGAGAGTGATGGGTCTCCAGTTTTGTGAAAATTGTGGGTCCTTTTGAGGTTTCAGAAAAGCTGTAATAACCACTTATTTCCATATTTTAGGATACTACTGAGAATGGACTGATGCATTAATAATGTCTGTAAGTATTTGTAAAAAAGCCAAAAGATCATTCTGATGCCGTGCCCAGGTGCTTTATGTTTTTTTTTGTGGTAGGGAGGTGAATGCCATTTATGCACAGAGTATGGGAATCCCATGCTCGCAAGAAGGCGACTGGACTACCCACTAAACACCTCCCCTGTCAACCTGACAACCCAGCCTGGAACAGTTTGATACATTACTTCGGGCCAAGTCTTGTTTTGTTACGCCGTGAGGCGCCTTCAAGCTGCGGGATCCCTTTCCTAGCGGGAGGGGGGAGGGGAAGATGAAGTGCCAGAAAAGCGATCCCCCAGCCCCAATGCCCCCGGCTGCTGTGAGTTCCTTTTATATTTTAGGACTGACCGAGCATAATGTGCCACCTGGTTCCATTTGTCAACCGATTCGAGCATCACCGCAACTATATTATCCGGAGTGAGCTCTCCCGTCTCCCTGTAGAGTTTCCTTCGCAGCCTGTCCCATTTCATGCACGAAAAAAATGTGTGGCAGGCATTGTCTTTCTCTTCTGGGCGATACCGACAATTGGAGGACCGTGACTTACCAAATCTTGTTCAGGTAAGACTGAACACACCCACGCCCGCTCAAAAGCTGGGTCAGATAGAAGTCAGTCTCACCATGGCTTCAATTTAGTCACGGTCTCACATCCAGGATGAGGCACGCAGTCCACCTTCCCTGCGTACAATTCACCCAAGACTGCAGCTAATCGGTGAGAGAGCGCTGTCTCCCTTCACGGACAACTATCTCCCTCGCATCCTCGTTTCGATGCAGATAAATAGAGTGGCGCTCTCTAGCAAGGAAGCTGACAGGTCTCACGCCTGCAATGACTTTCACCGCGGAATCAGAGACTGTCGGATACGAAGATGCAATCCTCAGTGCTCCTCTTCTCTGTACCTGTGCCAAACGTTTTCAGTAAGCCTCCTTGCTGAAAGCACCGCCCCATATCTCTTCTTCGTACAGTAGCACTGACCTTACAGCACTCATCAAGAGGCGTCTTCTTGATGGGCTGAGTCCCCCTATGTTGGCCATAAGTCGACTCAGAGCCGATACTCCCGAAGCAGCCTCTTCAGAGAAACTCATCTTTGAGTCGATTAATAGCCCTAGGTGCTTCATCGCCGGTTTCGATTCGATTTGTATGTCTCCAATACTGATCATCCTTACTCTAGGGATTCTCTTTTTTGTCAAGATGACCACTTCGGTTTTCTCCAGTGCTAAACTGAGCCCGCTAGCTGTCATCCAGTCCCTCATTCAGCGCATTAGCATACCTAGCCTAAGCTGCGCTTGTTCAATGGTGCGGCCAGTGATCAGAGCAGCAACATCATCCAAATAGCCGATCAAGCGTGACTCATCTGGCATCTCCAGTCTCAGTAGCCCGCCGTAAGACACGTTCCACAGGTCCGGACCAAGGATAGATCCCTGGGCAACATCCGACTTTACAGCTATCCTTCGTTGGACCTGTGTCGTGTCGCAGAGCAGGCTTCGGTCCTTTAGGTATTCCGTCAAAAGCCGCATTAGATATTCTGGAGCTTGAAAAGGGTTTTCCAGCGTATCCAGAATATCGACCCATCTAGCGGAGTTCAAGGCGTTCCTGACGTCGAGTGTCACCAACAGGACGATCCGTCGCTTGGTGCGACTATATGCCTCTGGCTTTTGGACCGCGCTCACCACCTCTGCAATCGCATCAATGGTAGAACGTCCTGCTCTAAAGCCGTACTGCCGAGGAGATAGGTCCCCAGCAGCACGAATCGCGTCAGTGAGTCTTCCCTTGATGAGTTTCTCTAGCACTTTCCCAGCTGTGTGTAGCATGAACAACAAATACAAGAAGAGGAAGAAGTGGAACAGTGAGGAAATGTCTGCTGCAAATATTGCTATTCGTGAGAAAAGAATTGGGTACTTAAAGGCAGCTAAACTTTTCAATATACCCCAGTCAACGCTCTTTTGAATGGTCAATGAAAAGAACCCATCGATTGGGTCGATAATAAGGACACCTATTGGCCGAAGATCAGTTTTGAGCGAAAACATGGAAAAACTGTTAATTGAATACATTTTAAGTGATGAAAAGCAAATTTTACGGACTCACTAGAATAAATCTACGACGTTTGGCCTATCAATTAGCCCTAAAAAACAATATTAAAAATTCTTTCAAAGAAGGTTATACCAGGAGATACTGGTTAAAGGGATTTTCGAAATGTAACTAGCAAGTTTTATTCATAAGACAACCGACTGGTACTTCTCAAGCAGGAGCCAACGAATTCACCGAAGAAAGGATGAATGAGTTAGACGACATTCTGGAAAGTATTCAGAATAATAGGTCTTTTTCTGCGGCACGCATCTTTAATGTTGATGAGAGTGGTCTCTCTATAGTCCAGAGCAAAATACCAAAAATTACTGGATCGAAAGTCCATGGGTCCCTTCAAAGCGTATTATAGCGAAGAAGTTTGTAGTTTCTTGAGACAAAATAATAGATCTGTAGCACCATATGACGTTGTTGAGCTGAAGCCTACGTCAAATGCCAACTGGAGGGATTGCTGCAAATGATTTTAAAGTTGGTGACATCTATCCGTTCAATCAAAACATGTTTACTGCAGCTGATTACATAACTGCTGCTGGGGATTTTGAAGAACTAGATAAAAAATCTCCAATCATTCCGACAACGCCTCCCACAATAATTGAATATAGTCCTCAGGGACTGAACAGTTTCGATGAAACTGAAACAGTTTCGATGAAACTGAAACAGTTTCGATGAAACTGAATCAGGGCCGTCTGCTACTGCGACTGAAACATCACCCTCTGGTTACTCCCTTTCAAATTTCTTTCGCGCCATCAGCCGCAAAAAGATCTAGCAATAGAGGGCGTAAGTCAGGAAGATCTAATGATTTCAAGTTCCCCATACAAGAAGGACCTTGAAAGAACGCAATTGAAGAAGTCTGGTAAAGAAAATAAACCACGTGAAAAACGAGCTAAGAAGAAGGGTGAAAAATATCAAAGCAGAGACTCAAGAGAAACAGAAAAGTAAGTGAATCGTCAGATTCGAGTCTTGGTGCCATCTATGGAAATAAGACTGATTTCTCTGACTTTCAATCCACAAAAATAACTTATATGATTTATGTGACCAATTAAAAGCAAATGAAGGCTATTTTGTTAAATTTTTTGTTCGAGGTTTATATTTAGGTTACTATAAATTTGGTTTAAATGTGGTAAAGACAAGTCATTTTCCAGTTTTTAAGTTGAAGTGTATATTTTATTTCAGCATAACAGGTGAAGGTAATTTGGAATACTGTATTCCAAATTACTCGCACCATAAGTATAGTTACGTTTTCTGTGATTTTTAGTTTAGTTTTCTACGATTTTTAAGTTTAGTTTCAATTTTGAATTATTTCCTAACCCTTGTTTTGTTTGACTATTAAGGTTAAATAAATAAACTATTTATTTCATTCTTATAATGCTTGTTTCAATTGACAGACCCGTTTCCATTTCTACTTGCGAGGTGTGACAATTAAGTAAACCTGCGACTTTGAAATTTTCTTCCCCTTCCCCGGCATCCTTCGCCTCTCTATTGATATATTTACCATCGCTCTAGCTTGTTTAGTTCGCCTGCTGTGTCGTGTTGAGTAGACGTGTGTTGGTGGTGCTCGTCACGAAAATGAGAAACGAAATCAAGAGCAACGCGCCGCGATAAAATGTTGGGCCAGATTGGGCGAAACAGCTTCGGTAACGTACGCTTAAATTGTAAAAGCGCATGGTGATAATGCTCTTAGTCGTGCCCACACACAATATGGTTGTCCCCGCACGCCCCACCACCCGAAAAAAGCTCGCATGAACAAATCGAAATTGAAAACGATGCTTATAGCCTTTTTTGATAGCCGTGGAATCGTGCACAAAGAATTTTTTCCATCGGGGCAAACCGTAAATCAAGTCTACTATCGCCAAGTTCTCGAAAGGTTGCGAAAACGAGTCAACAGGGTGCACCCAGACATCGCTCGTAACTAGATCCTTCATCACAACACCGCACCGTGCCACACCATCCTCAGCGTGTCCCAGTATTTGGTCTCTAACGAATCGCCGTGTTGCAACGGCCGTCTTATTTGCCCGATATGTCACTCTTTGACTTTTTTGTTCCCTAGAACGAAATCGGTGGTCAAAAGAGCCCATTTTGAGTCGATTACGGACATCCAGGCGGCCGCGACGAGTTTACTCGCGGACATTCCAGTCGAAGCGTTCTAGAAATGTTAGAAAGTATGGAAAACACGCTGGAATCGTTGTACAGCTGCCCAAGGGGACTACTTTGAAGGGTATGGCAGAGTTGTAGAATAATTTTTAAATATACGGTTTTCATGGAATCATTCTCATTACTTAATTGTCACACCTCGTATTCCTGAAAAACAAGTTGCTATTTCAAATATGCTGCACTTCCTCTATAAGGGGGTTCTTCCTACTCGTATATAGGGGATGGGACTGTTCAAATTTCAACGTAAGTAAGTGTGGAATATCAAATGAAATGTCTTGGAATGGGCTTTCCAAGACATGGATTAAAATTTCAGTATTTCCTTGGAGGGATGCAGGGTAATGACTCTTTAAACCGAAAACTATTTCTTGAATTTATTCATTAGTAGGGTCTACATATCTTAATTGAGTACAAACTCTTCTCGCGCAAGCATACTCCTATCTATTCAACTTATTCTTTATTTATATCTTGTCAAAAGAATCATAAGAACTGTCATTACATTGAATATCCATTCAAGAACATCAAGTTAAAACATTTCCCGGAAACACGAGAAATTTGATTAGAGCAATGCAATCCACAAACTATGTCAAATCACTGGAACAAACTAACCATATCACATTAAATGGTCAGAAAAATTCGCTGCCCATACCAAAAAGCAGATATTATAGCATTAAAATTGCCAATATGTGCCGGAGAATTTCGATTAAAAATGTTTCTTTCAATTTGTGCAGACGCGTTTTGTTTCTACAAGTTAAAATGGTGTCAGTGATTTTTAATTCTATGGATACGACATAAATCGGAAGTTGTAACTGGCACAATGCCAAGTTCCTTTATTTCCTACGTCTTAAAATGTCGTATGAAGAAGTTTTCAGTCCAGTGTAGGCGAAGAATTGAGTGAAAAGAAAGAGTCCAGCAAAACATACAAAGAAAGTATTATCTTTCCTCTTTTCCATTGACATCATCTTCTTTTTATAGTGCAACTTTGGGTGCAACTCATTTTTTCCTGTAAATATTTAAAAAGGATACGAAGGGATAAGAGATAAGAAACGCTGCGGGTGTTCGATTTTTCCTCGCTTTTACAAGATTACGATTATGAAATTTGTTTGAAATTTCAGGATGAATTAAGGGTTTGTTTGCAGATTTTGAGAAGGTAAACTAAAAAGGACTTTTCTTAGATACAAAACAAACAAAATGTACCAAGTAATGCGATGAAGTTCAATTTGTACCCAATCCTTGCATCATAGCTACAAAGCAAATTGCTATACCCCTTACTCGCTCGTAAATCCAAATTGCTCAAAATATCCTTGGAATGTTTGCTAACTTACACCAACTAATTTCAATGTAATTTAGCTACACCTTTAACGACATAGTCATAAAAACTTGAACCTCGCCAACATGTGTTCAAGATATAAAAACAACACGGATAAGAAAGCTTTTAAAGTTTCATCAAAATATTAACTTTATCTTTACTTTGCTTAGCAGATGCTCCCATTTCCGTTTTAATCTACATTTTTCTTGAAATCCCTTCCACTTACGAATTTGATTTCGTGAAACAGTTGATTTTGTCGTAAAACTTCTTGCAAATATTTTCCTTACTTCAAGGGAGATGACGACAAGGATGACGAAACTTTCCGACCAATCAACAAACGATGTAGTGATACTGGAAACATTCGTTTTAAAAGAGGTTAGTAGGTATGGCTCGACTTAGTTTCGTGTTTAAGGACGATATCATTCTCCTGATTTCATTGTTTATTGATGTCGAGTGTTTGCGTGGCTAATTTTTGAATAACATGTCGAAGATTGAATTGAGTAAGGATATTTATTGATGTAGGATTTCAAGGAGTTTAGTTATGGGGACAAATTGAATTAAGGTGAGTTATTAAGAAGTTTTCAAAGCTTTTAATATTTGTTTTTATTAGTTTAGTATATTTCAAAGAATTATGGAGCAGTTTGAAGGGAGGTTTTATATCCATAAAAAAGTTAACTTAAATAATCAACGAAAACCTTTACAAGCGAATTTATTTATAGAATGGCTTGGACATATATTACAAAAGTATATTTCACACTTTAAACTCATTAGCGCCATAGAGAGTATAGAGCTATGCAATGATATCAAACAGTTTTTCTTGACGCCACGACTTGTTGTACTTTAAAAATTATTATTTCGTACGCTAGGTTTTATTCGTAACGTCATCAACAAAATCATTTCACTTAAGAGGCGAGGGTACGCTGGAACACCCTTTTCAAGTTCCAAGTTCTAATGCGACTTCTGGGGGGCTACCTGAAGGACCGACGCCTACTTCACGACACGACACATTTCCAGCGATGTATGGAAGTTACATCGGGTGCTGCTCAGGGAGCTATCCTTGGTCAAGACCTGTGGAACGTATCTTACGACGGGGGACAAAGAAGAAAATCCCTAGAGTAAGGATGATCAGTATTGGAGACATACAAATCGAATCGAAGCGAGCGGCGAATTAACTGGGGCTACTGATCGACTCGAAGATGAGTTTCTCTGAGCAAAGCAGGGCAACACATGAGAATGCTGCATCGGGCGTATCGGCTCTGAGTCGACTTATGGCTAACGTAGGGGGACCCAACCCATCAAGAAGACGCCTCTTGATGAGTGCTGTAGGGTCAGTGCGACTGTATGGAGCAGAAATATTGGGCGACGCTCTCAGAAAGGAGGTGTACCGAAAACGCTTGGCACAGGTACAGAGAAGAGGAGCATTGAGGATTGCATTTTCAAATCGGACAGTCTCCGATGCGGCCGTGAGAGTTATTGCAGGCGTGATACCTCTTGCCTTCCTTGTAAGAGAGCGCCACGCTATTAACCTGCGTCGAAGCGAGGACGTCGGGAGAAATTTTTCTGCGAGTGGGGCACTCAATGATTGGCAGCAGTCTTGGATGAAGAGCACGAAGGGAAGGTGGACTGCGTGCCTCATCCCAGTTCAGAGACCATGCCTAAATCGAAGGCATGGTGAGACTGACTTCTATTTGAACCAGATTTTGAGCGAGCATAGGTGTTTTTATTCTTACCTACACAAGGTTGGGAAGTCACGGTTCCCCCATTGTCAGTTTCGCACACATTTCCACACATGTTTGCGGGCAAAAGATGGGACAGGCTGTGACGGGACCTCTACGGGGAGACGATGATGCTTGGATCATTTGACGAATGGAACCAGGTAGCTCATGATGCATGGGCAGTCCTAAAAGACAAAAGGGCTCGGAGCCACTGGGGCCTCGGGACTGGATAATCGCATGTCTGGCAATTCCTCTTCTCCGCTCCGGCTAGAGGAGGGATTTTCCAGCTTGAAGGCACCTCATGTCGCAACAAAACGAGATCTGGCTCGATGTAATGTGTCAAACGGTTCCAGGCTGGGTTTTCGAGTTGGCACGACAGGTATTTAATAATGAGGTAGTCCAGTCGCTTGAAAGCATGGAAGTCCCATGCTTAGTGCGTAAATGGCATTCCCCCCGAACACAAAAAAAAAGAAAAAAAAGGGGGTGAGTGCGATTTTACTTAAGAGACGGATTGATAATGAAGTTTCAATGTACAAAATATGCTTGGAATGGCATTGCAAACAAAGGGCAATTAATAGGTAAATTCGCGGTGTTTTTGCAGGTTCGTAATGTAAGATTGTGTAACTTTATCTTCTAGAACATGTCAATTTATCAAAAAATATAACAAAGTCGAAGAACTCTGTTACCATATTACTAAACATTTATGCAGAAAAATTGATGTTAAAATTCTTTATATTTTTTAAATTTTTAAATTTTTTTACCTTGATATATTTCAACATATTTTTAACATTATTCATTGCCACCTAGTCTGTTTGGCTTTCATTATCTATGGCACGACAGCCTAAGCCGAGCCTTGGCCTCCAGGATTAATCTCCTGCAATGATTACGATTCTGCGACTTAGTCCGCAAATTCATCACTCCCAGCAAGGATCTGCTGTTAGCTTCTATCGTGTCTTCCCGTTGAGTCCTTGGCCTTCCCGCTTTGTGCTATACCTTTTAATTTTCTTTTGGGTAGCCAGTTTTCATCCATTCTTTTTACATGGCCCACCCATTGCAAGCGAATGAAGGTGGATTGTCGAATAATTTATACAAGTCATCGTTGTAACGTAGTCTTCACTCTGTCCCTTGTTTCACTGGGCCGTAGATTTTGCGGAGCATTTTGCGTTCAAATTTGCCCACTGCCTTTTCGGATTCACTCGTCAGGGTCCATGTTTCACGTCCATATAACAGCACAAGTTTGGTTACTGATTTGCAAATGTGGAGCTTATTAACAGCTGAGAATGGGATGTACGGAGTAATAGGTTTTATTTGCAGCATTTATGCAGCGTCCAATTGGTCCTTTAAGCTCGGGTAGTGATTATTGTAAGTCATAAGGGTAGATAAATTACTAGCAGCAAAGCCTGACGATTGGCATGACCAGGCTTCGTTAGTGGTCATATTAATGAACCAAGCTGCAATCGATAACGACAACAGCAAAGATTAATATTTCGAAGACGAATGACAAACGAATGAAGAAAAACGGAGAATTGTTGTCCACTGGAACTACTAGTTGGATCTGTATGCAGCAAAATAAGGCTCGCCTACTCGAGTGTTCTGCTTGGGAAACGTGAACTTTTGATCCACCTGCGCTGAAAAAAAAACACTTTTGCGGTATTTAGATTGGCTTTGGAGACCAACAGAAATCGGCCGGATCAGCCCAGGCTGAAAGAATACACAGTGAAAAGCGGAGGGAAAAATGAGCTTTTGATCACAAATGCCTTCATCGCCAAAAAGTGCCTGAGGCATTGGACCTCCAAACCGAAAACCTCACCTGGGGCTACAAAACTCAATCATTCTTGACCAATCTCGTGAGAACAGGCTTATTAGAAGAGCGGAGAAGATTTCAAAAAAATAAAAGCTTCCTGCGATGTTCAAAAGAACGTTGGAAGGGATGTCAGTGTTAGAACTATAACAACTTTTTGCTTATCAGATACTATACGCAGCTGGCTGTAAGCAAAAGAAGAACTAAAGACTAAACTGGCTAGTGAAATGTCAATGGCTATAATGCTGAACTCTAGCAAGGGGTTAGCCTGTAGGCTAATGAAACTGTACCAGCATACGAGAAAGAAGACGAAGCACTTAATGTAAATGTTATGTTAGATAGGGTTTTTCAAAAAATGCTAGGCAACTAAAAAGCAGCCAAAAGCCTCTTGTCCCCAAACCGCAGGATGACTAACCCCAACAAGAAGTCTAAGCCCAGACCAAAAAGGTAGGCACGAATCAATCGTGAAATCAGTGGAGCTGTTAACAGAATGACATTAAGACGTCAATTTGAACAGTAAGGTCGATTAGAGAGCCAACAAATTAAAAACCATTCTGTAATATGGTTAAAAGAGGCCCTTGCAGAAATCGCTTAAGCTCATAGCAACTCTCGATATCGGGGACATTGATTGTTTCATATACTTTCTTACCTTAGGTAAACTGAGACCGACCATGCAAAACAGCCCCACAATGCTGTTGTAAGCGTCTTTGTTATGGTCAAACCTTGTAAGAATTCAACCGGCCTAATAGAAGTTTACTGTATTATAATTATGCCAAAAAGATCACCAATCAGAAGAATATACGTGTAGAGTGATCCCTATTCTCTGTAATATCGATCAACCAAAATTTGATGCGTACGAAAACATCCTAGAGAAAATGCTGGACTTTTAATGAAGCCCTAACCGAGGCCATAAAATATTGCGACGAGTCGGATCCTGTAATTGAACCAAAGCATAAAAAGACAGGATATGCTTAAACCAGCAAGCTGACTACATCTTTTTTGTTAAGGGTTCTAGAAAATTCAACACGCAATCTCAGTTCAGAAGTTGTTAGTAGATGTCCTCCTTATCAATGGATGCAAGGTTGCGAAGCTTCCTTTCCGGCATCAGCGACGACGTCAGTTTGAGGTATCTATTCCCACAAGATACGCCTAGCTATTTAAGAACTTCAAGAAGAAAAATGGTACCTGTCCTTGGAATGGCTTGCTTTTCAAACAATGGAACGAATACACTACTAGCCCAGAATCCAAATATAGTGGTAATATAAGCAGCTTTAAGCATAATTGTAAAATCTTAGATAGTAACTACAACCCATCAATCAATAATCACATCAATCCCAGCTCTAAAACCAGTTCTCCCTCGCCTAAACAATCGAATGTTAATCGCACTTCTTCGGTCGACTCAACATTGCACTCCGTTTGTGTAAGTGCTGGCAAATCTAAAACAGCTTCAGATTCTGTGGCATCTTGTGCACAAGAGTTGGATGCTGGTCCCTGCTTGGTACCTAAATCCACTGAACAGGGTAGATACAGGAATTTTATCCATGGAGAGGACTTGATTTCTGTTTCTATTACCCAACCGATATCACCTGCCTCAAACAAATTAACCCAGCCATTTTTAGATCCTCTTCTGCCTCCTTCAGTTAAGGCCACTATGGTGTCAGGAGCTGACCTCGATAAAAGATACCTTATGTCTCGACTCAGAGATAACAAAATCTACGAATCCGTTCGTCCTTACCTTTTCTTATATGTACAAGTCTCCAGACACAACCTGCATAGACGGTAAAACAAGAACTAGCCTGAAAATTTTAATTCAAAGGGAAGGTCTTCCAATCGATCTTGAGGTTCTTCGGCTCGTATATTTCTTATTCCATGAGGAGTTGGGTGTAACTCTAAAGCAGGCTAAAAAAGATCTTGAAATATAAACATCTCATGTAAACCCCAACTATATTTCTTCACTACAAAGAACTAGAGAACATCACAATAAATTTTTTCGCCCCCTATAATCAACCTCAAATTATTTCACCACAACTGTGGAGGTATGCGCAGCAAATTAAATAAGTTTTTCCTTGACGCAAAATCGTGCAATTTTAATGCTACCACCCTTTCTGAAACATGGTTGACGGATTCTCACATTAATGAAGAAATTCTCGATAGTAACTGGAGGATTTACAGAGATACAGAGATCCGATTAGCACTGGCCAGTCGCGAGGAGGCGGTGTATTGATTGCCATACATAACTCCTTCATGAGCGAGCCAGTTAACTGCACGTCGCATAATTTATTCCAGCATAAAGTGGTCAAAATAAAAATGCAAAAATCTAATTTGTTTATTGGTGTGTTTTATGTCCCCCTAAATCGAACGATACTGTCTACGACAATGTCTGTAAAATTATAAGTGATATCACTGCAATGACAAATGAAGACGATAAAATTATCATTACTGGTGATTTTAATAGACCTAATATAAAATTTTTGATCGACAAAGATGACGGTCGACTCCTTCCGGTGAATTGTAACGATTTCAATTTAATGAGCACCTTCTATAGTAACGATTTGCAGCAGATAGCTCCTGCCCCAACAAGAACGGTATATGGCTAGACCATATTTTTTCTAATGCATACGACGAAGCAGTGGCCCATTTAACTGACGACAATGAGAATCTGTTTTCTGACACGAGTCATCACTCAGCTTTTTCTGTTGATTTGTCCACTCCTGATACTCTCAATTCTATATCGTACAATACATAGAACTATTGTATATGACTTGCGCAATGGCGATTATAGAAACATTAATAGCCTTCTACCAGTGTCGACTGGAATGGTACTCTGTCAACGTTAGATTTGGATACGGCTCTATCTACCTTTTATCGTATAATCTTTGACGCCGTTGAATCTTTCGTACCGAAAATCAAGAAAAAAGATAAGATTTCAGAACCATGGCTGGGGAGTGATCTAAGACATTTACGTAACCAGAGAAATAAACTATAAAGCTTCCTCAGAAAAGATAAATATGTAAGCAATGAGACTCAGAGTAGGTATAATGAACTTGCACTTGAATTCGAAATTAAATCGCAACAGGCCTATCAAACTTACGTTAACGTCATAGCAGAGGAAACTATTTCCAATCCCAAAAAATTCTTCGACTTTGTTAACGTTAAGCGCAAAACATCTGGTTATCCTTTTTTTATGTCATACAATGACTCTGTCTCATCCTGTACTGAGCACATCTGTGAATTCTTTGCTGATCATTTTCAGCATGTTTATTCTAATTCAGTCACTTTCCCTCATTTAGAGTCGTTGGAAATGGTTACAAAGACCTTAATTGGAAACATTACCATTTCTGAAGATGAAATCCTTCAGGCTATTGAAGATCTTAGTCACTTAAAGAACCCGGCTTTGACCTTATTCCTCCTTGCTTTCTGTCTCTCTAAAAGATGAATTGGGTAGACCTCTCTTCCTTATTTTAAATAAATCATTAACATCTGGTATATTCCCCAAATTCGGAAACCATCATTTATAACACCAATTCACAAAAAAGGCGATAAGCGGCACGTGGAGAACTATAGGGGTATTGCTATCCTTTCTACTAAACAAAAACTGTTTGAAAAAATTATCTGCAGTAAAATTTCCCCCATTATCGAACCGTATATGAATGAACAGCAACATGGCTTCCGTACAAATAGATCTACCACCACTAATATAATTACCTTGACGTCGGATATTCTTTGTAGTATGGACCAAGGCTACCAGATAGATGCTATATACAAAGATTTCACTTAAGCGTTCGATGAGTGAACCGTGAAATGTTTGTGAATAAACTTCGCATTTTTGGCATCCACGGTTCGTTGCTCAACTGGATTCAGTCATATTTGAAAGACCGCACACAATGCGTTAAGTTTCAAGGTCGGTTGTCTCGTGAGTTCAGTGTCACCTCTGGAGTACCTCAAGGCAGTCATCTTGGTCCACTCCTCTTTAATATTTTTATCGCTGATCTTTCTACAGTACTTTCTGATATTCCACACCTGTTTCACGTCGACGGCCTCAAACTTTATCACTGCATACAATCCTTATCCGATGTATCTTTTCTCCAATCCAAATTAGATGCTCTCCTTCAGTGGTGCGATAGAAACCAGCTAGCTCTCAATATAGAAAAATGCCAGATAATATGTTTTGCAAGAAAAAAGAACCTCATCTTACATGATTATGACATTAATAACACACAACTAAGAAGAGTCGAGTGACCGCTTTAATCCCCATTATGATGAGCGCTTTAACCTCCATTCTGATGAAATCCTGAGTAAAGCTTACAAAATGCTATGTTTCATTAAACGTAGAGCAAAAGAGTTCAGAAATATCTGGGCTACTAAATCTTTGTATACCTCACTTGTCCGTCCACTTCTCGAATACGGCTGCACAGTCTGGGACCCCATATTCAACATTCATAGCCGTAGTTTAGAGTCAGTGCAAAAACATTTTTTGCTCTTCGCCCTTAGATCCTTTTATGATCCTACCTGTTTCCAATATCTTCCTTCTTATGAAGTTCGACTTCAACTAATCAACCTCACTACACTGACTTCCAGGATAGTTACATTGTTCACTTGCGTACCTTTTGATGTTTTAAGACGTAAGATTCAAACTTCATCCTTGTCCGACAAGATTCACTTGAATGATCCTATAAGATCCACAAGACACACACTAATGCTAACCTTGCATATGCCATACTAACTATGCTAGCAACGAGCCGCTTAACAGATGCACCATTTTTGAACGCCAAATGGTCTAATGCGATTTTTCCAAGCCAAACTCAGTTTTATAGAGAACACTGTTTCAAGCTCAGAAGCCTATGTTTTCAGCATTGAATGGATCATGCCTCAATGAGGTTCAAGAAGAAAGCGAGTCTACGTATAGCGGCCAGGACAACACTTGGCGTACTAAACATTGGTAACATGCTTCCTTCCCACAGTTGGGAAAATCACTTTGAAGTCCCTTATACCAAGGGATAACAAATGGCGAGTTCTAGAATACTGTACCTGAGATACGTGCCGGTAACTCTTGGGATACTTATAGCCAGTCGTCCGCTTTTGGATGGAACAGTGGGAAAGGTTCGTGGACGTTCTCAGGGTAGGTAAATTGCAGTCGGCAGATTCACAAGATGTGATAAGCACAACTGCGAGTACAATCATACCTGCTTGCATGTCTTCTATGCCCCGTAAGAGAGCCAGATGTATCAAGCCTCCAGTGCATTGGTTGTCATTTGAAATCGCTGAGAAGTGAAGGGAGTGTTAAAAAATCTGACATGAAGCTCAATGGGTACGAAACAAGGATTTATGTCGAAAGATCTGGTGGATGATGCAAGCAAAGATCCGTGGCACCTTGGGTACAAGCTAGTGATGTAGAAGCTTGGTACTCTATTCACTCTCTGCTTATATGAAGCAGAAAAGATGGATGAGATAGCATCTTCCACCGCACGTAACATCTATGCTGACACTGGGTAAGGCAAAACACCAATCGAATATCCGTTCTTCATGCGCCTGAAACTGGAAGAAGTATTCCTATCAATACAATCTATTATGGCTTCAGAACCATACAGCGATCCAGCTGAGGTGTTGCAGCTAGACAATCAACCTTGTCCTGACTCACCGTTCAAAGCGTTCGAAGCTTTTATGCGCAAAGGAGTCTTCTTGCAGGGTTTGCGGAGTTGATTTCCGCGGTCAAATAGACGGAAATACAGAGCCTTACCACCCAATGGCAGTTCTCTTCATGGTACGAGTACTTGATGTTAGGAATGCCTTCAGTTTCGCTAGATGGGTGGATATATTAGATACGTTGAAAATCTGTTTGCAAGTTTCAGAATATCTGATACGGATTCTGAGGGACTATCTGAAGGATTGGAGTCCACTCTATGATACAAAGCATCATCAGATCGACGCACCGTTTGATGGGATAGTGTATCAGTTCAGCTTTAATAATTGTATTGAGCTGAGAGATTGAAGGTCTGAATTCAGTGCACACCTCATAGATCCACATGCACTTATGTGGTACGCAGACGGATCTTAGGCAACGGAAGGAACAGGAATTGGAGTGCTCAGGCCTAGCACTAAACACTATAAGCAGTTGCAAAGACAAGAGATACAAAGGGAAGACGATAGTAATTCTGTTTGATAGCCAAGCGGCTTTTAAGGCCTTAAAATCATTAACGATAACATCGAAGATGGTTGAAGAATATTGTACAAAGCTCAATCAACTGGATAAGAACAAGAAAGCTTTGCTGTACTGTGTGCCAGGGCATGAAGAAGTGGAACGAACAAGCAGACCTCTTAGCGAGGGAAGAATCAAGGTCAGCATTTAACAGTCCTGAACCATTCAGTGGGGTTGAAGTGGGCTTTATTCGCAGACAACTAAAGGATGCGATAAACTTCAGTTATTCAGGGCTCAAGACATCAAATATGTTACTTAAGTTCGATGATCAGAAACGATTTAAATCGTGCTTTAAATAGAAGAATTACTTAGGATCCTTAAAAAATCTTCATAGGGTACTGTAAGATCGGAGAACAGAAGGAGAATGGCGAGTGCAGGTTTTGCAGGTCTGCAGATGAAACACCAGAACATTTTTCTGGCGTACTGCCGGGCTGTGTCCGGGAGGAAAAAAAAGCCTAGGAACCTACTGCCCAGTTGAGGAGCATCTTTGATATCTGGAGCCAGTGAAATTCATTTGCTTTTTGCAGGAGATAGCTCTGATGGAGTTCTAGGTATTTTAATGAGAACGGGGGCACAATAAATCTTTAAAAGTTCAGAACATCGAATTATTACATTGAAAAATCATCGGAAAGTTGGAACTTGTGGGTATTGCTCAAGGATCCATCCTTAGCCCAGATCAGCGGGACATATCGCACGCTTAGCTACTAAAATTTGAGTCATCGGATGACTCGCAACTGATCGGCAATAAAGATAATATTTACAAGATGTGCAGTTCAACATACTCGAAGTAGGCTAGGTACGCTCATGCACTGAGTACAGGACTGGGTGGCTGCTCGTGGGTTCAACCTAGCACTAACTAAATAAAGAGTCCCCAGAGTAAGGCAATTCAGATTCATGAAACTGCTGGCCTAACACCTGACGGTACTGATAGATTTGAAGACGAGTTTCTCTGAAATCAGAGCAAGGACATAACACATAAAAAAGGGGGAGTACGGTAGAGTCCGTACTGTTACACGGAGTAGAATCATGGGGCAATCCTCTCAGCCAGCGGCTGTACCGAAAATACCTCGCGCAGGAAGAGAGACAAGAGACGTGAAGATTGCATCCGCATATCGGACAATCCTTTTGTCGTCTGTGCTGGTCATCTGGGGAGTGATACCTATCGCTCTAATTACAAGACAGTAACATATATTTGCCTCAATATAAAGGAGATAGAAAGATTATTAATCATGAGGAGGAATAATCAACGATTGCCAGCACTCCTGCGTGAATGACGTAAAAGATAGATGGACTGATCTCTTCCACTCTGATCTTAGACCGTGGCTCCATTGAAGGTATGGTGAGGCTGACGTATGCCTGACTCAGCTTTTGAGTGAACATGAATATATTGAGCATAAGATTGGTAAGTCGCGGTTTCTCGATTGTATATTTTTCCTAGGAGATAAAAACAATGTGCCTGGTCCACATTTTTCGCTCTCAAAAGATGAGACAAGCAGTGCAAGATAATCTAATGGAAGAGATGTTTCGTTCGGCTAACAAATTGAAAAATGTGGAACATTGCATAGGAGCAGTTCTAACTGTTAAAAAAGACTTGCTTAAGTGGCCTGAGGCATTTAAGTTTAGACGTCTATTTTCCAGCTACTTCTTCTCTTCCGTCATTTCCCCCTGAAAAGGAAATTTTGTTATTCGTAGACGCCTTTAAGCGCAGAAAAATAAGACCTAGCACGAAGTAATGTGTGATGTTGTCCTAGGCTAGGTTTTCCGGTTGATAGAGAAGCTTTTCACGTCCCTCACTTAGACCATAAACAGCCTTCAACTTGCTGCCACAAAAAAAACCCGCTGGGACAGATAAACGAACAGATACACAGCTACCAATTTGAATAGGGTGTCGTAATTTTTTTTTAAGCCAAAGCCTTTAAAAGTAGTGGCCATAAGTCAACTTTAGGGACTTTTGATTCCGTTGGATAGTTAGGTTGTTTCTTATGATTTGGGGTAGTAGTTTAAGTATGAAAGATCTTAGGCGCATTATTGCGCATAATAAGGTTAATTTTTCTGGAGTACCATGCCATGCAGATGATGAAAATAAATAAGGAAAGTGTAACATTGCATGTTTGGAGAGAATGCATATAAAATGCAAAATGAAATGTCAAAGAAATGTATAGGGTTTCCCATTAGGGATATAACAATTTCGAATCTTTATATGAACGTACCCTTAAACTTTTTTAAAAAACTGTCAATGTCAAAACGCTAGTTAAAGTCAACATTTTCATCATGGTAAAGTTCACGAACCAGCAACGTTTGGAAATTATTAAAAATTACTACCGAAGTTCTGAGTCGGTGGTCGCAATTTTAAGAGCGCTTTCTCCAATTTTCGTCCGTAACAATTGTGTAAACTTTCACTATTCGACGTCCTGATGCCAAAAAGATATCGTAGACGTCGTTCTCAAGAATTAGGCATCGCTCAAACTACACTGTGGTGTATTTTGCGAAAAGATCTTGGCCTACCAGGTTACAAGATTAAATTGACTTAAGGACTAAAACCACTTGATGATTTGAAACGCCGAAACTTCTCCAATTGGGCTCTGGGAAAGATTGGAGAAAATGAAGAATTTCATCGAAAAATCATCTTCAGCGATGAAGCTCATTTCCGGCTCAATGGCTTTGTTAATAAGCAAAATATGCATCATTGATCAGCAACAAACCCACATGTGCTTCTTAAGACACCGTTGCAATGGCAAAAATTACTGTTTGGTGCGGTTTTCATGCCGGAGGTGTGATTGGGCCGTATTTTTTGTGGATGAAAACGACCGTCATATTACCGTCAATGGAGAGCGCTACCCTGTTATGTTGGAAGATAATTTGTGGCCGAAATTAGATGAGCTTGACATCAGCAATAAGTGGTTTCAACGAGACGGCACCACTATCCACACAGCACGCCTCACAATCGGCTTACTCAAAGACAAATTTGGTGAACGTGTTATCTCGAGAAATGGTCCGGTGGTTCAATCGATCTAACACCATTGGATTTTTTTTATGGAGCTATATCAAATCACGGGTCTATGCCAACAGGCCCGCAACTTTAGACGAGATCATCAACATCCAACGCGAAATCGCCAACGTTCCGGTTGAAATGTGTGCCAGAGTGATGGAAAATTGGGTCCAAAGAATCGACCGCTGTTAACGAGCTCGCGGTGGTCATATGTTATGACTGAATTTGAACTCAATATATCAAATGTTTCTGTAATTGTTATGTCCTTAATGGAAAACCCTTTATAACGTCCATTTTTATCAGGAGAGATGGTCTCACAACTTTCCATGGAGACGATGAAAATCGTGAATGCTTAACCCTATATATATTATATCATTCTATTTCTGTGAAAAATGGCCTGCCAGACTCTAAGCGCTTTACTGAAAGAACAGATATACTACGAGTACCATGTCCAACATGCATAAATCTTACCATACACATATATTCAATACCCAATCGATTTTAAATGCATGTATTATCCAACAACACACATTTCAATCCGCTAAATACCAAATTAAACGTTATCAAAACGCAAAAACTACCACATTCGTACAAATCCTGCAAATGACGGCCAACATTCCATATTAACATTCAAAAGAGCTGTCGGTGACAAACCTGATAAATTATAGGATCCCTACAAAAATAACGTAAAAGAGGCATTTGGACTGCATGTCGTAAAAACTAGAAAATGTTACTATGAAAGCTTCGTGACTGGTCACTTCCGGTCTACATGTCCTACATGTTCCAAATACGGCAGCTATTGTTTTACACTGCACGTTCCTATACACTTCGAGTTTAAGGACAGACTGAGCGAGAAAATTTGGTAGCAACTTATTTCAAACGTAGTTGATCGGCAGCAATTACTGGCAAGCACATAAAAATATTTACTTAAAATTTATCGAATATGTTTTTTAATCAACATTATTTGGATGTGCTTCTAGTTTATTCTTTTACTTTGTTTCGACCAATTTTACCACCGACTATACCACTCTCGCTAAATTGCCTTCCACAAAAAGGATATAGAAACTATGAACCCTTTTAACCTCAGATGGTAAAAATTTGAGTAAAGTATAGCATTGTGTGGTTGTATCCTGTTGGCTGCTAGGCACGTAGGATTGGCAGTATAAATTTCTTCTAAGCCAACACAAGGCTGTGGAATATGTGTTTGCATTGCGAACGTAAAATATTTTATTTTTTATGTTTATGGTGGCCCGCAACAATTGTATCTATTGGTAAATGTTTTAACATATTTCGTTGTATGACGCAGACACCAACCATGTACGATAAGTTTAAGCGGTGGCACCTGTCGACATTGGGCAGTGTCAAGGAAATGCTTGTACACTGCAAAGAATTTAGATCAAATTGTCAAGGAGTATTTTCTACTAGGGAGCATTGTACAGGGAGTGATTGCTCTTTTCTTTCAGGAATGTCATTTCGCTGAAAAATTGCAGTACTCGTATATTTTGTTATACAAAAGTGGAATATATGTATTTACATTTTGAGCTAATGAAACAATGAAAACTGAAAAAATAAAAAAACATTACAGAGAACAATGGAAAATCGTTCCGGAATAATAGAAAAGTTGGGTAGACAGAACTACGCTCGTGTCAGAAGGGTTTTGTACTTAACATACAATATGCAGCCATACGAGCATAGAATAATTTAATTCAAGAAAAACTTGAATGGCATGCACAACAAATAAATTTTTGCTTAAAAAGAAAAACCAGTGTTACTTCATTTTATCTGACCAATATTTGGTTGGAATATTGCTTAAATTATTGACGAAGCCGACTCTCAAATGTCTTTTTGACATATTATATATTTGGAGAAAATGCAATCAAAAGTGTAGTGTCTGGTTTGATGGAAAGCTCATGTAGTAGAAAAACGGTGTTTGATTGTTGTAATCGGAGAAAATTTAAACGGCAATAACTTTTGTACATTCTATTTAAATTCATAGAGTATAAGGGCCTTTTAAAGGACACTTAAATATCTACTTCCATCCAATTTAATCATTCTAATACAGTTTTACTGGCGAAAATATTTAATTTGCAGATCCTACTATTATTAACAAAGTTAAAAAAAGTTCAACAATCAAGTTATTTGTTATTGGATCTACCTACATAATGTTTTCACCGATAATTTTTAGCTGCTCATCTTCAGCTATTCATTAATGGGTTCAATCAAGTGTTAATAGCAAATGAACAAATTCTCACAGATATACATCATGACTATAATTCCTGAAACGTTCATGCAAATCCTAGCAAACCCGTAGTGTCTTAGCTGATTGGAAGTGCATATTGTCCTTACCCATATATAGTTGCTGTTGTAATACAGAAAAATTTAAGCCTCCATAGCTCTGTTAAATACGATTCAATCTTTTTGAAATTTCCCGGAATGATTGAACTTATAAATTGACATTTACGCATTGAATTGAGGGGACCCTCACGATTTTATTAAAATTGATAAAATATACTATTAAAAATAAATTATACTGTTGCTAACAAAGTTGTGTGAATTTAGACTTCTGACCTATTTGTTTTTTTTTTGTGCTGATAAAGATCTACACTCGTGATTTTTTTCAGATTTTTCGGATAAAAGGTTTCCAATCGTGAGGGCGTACGCCTAAATCTCGTGCATTTCCCCTTCTACTGCCTCCTTCGATACCGATAAAGTAATTTTAAGACCTATTTTGAAAAGATCTCATTAAGACCTTTTATATGATATGCCACAACCTTTGACGAAAAAATATTTTTTGAGGATCACTCCTCTAAAAAAAAAAATTCAGAGTTTTAAGGGGGAACCGCTTCTTCTAGAAGTCATATTTTCTAACCTGTGTTCAAAGTTTCATGGCTGTAGCTTCTATGGTTTCGGAGAAAAACTGCTGTGACATACAGATGGACGGACGTACGAACAGACGAACACAGGTACCAATTTCAATAAGTTTTTGTATTTTAGTAAAAAACCCCTAAAAACTGAAAATCATCTTATTTGCGTAGCCTTCTCAATGTTTTATGATAATTGAAACTTCATAGATTAAGCAATGTAAAGATTAGCAAGGCAATGAAGAATTAAAATATCGTGCTAATATCGCGAACTCTTGCTTTCTTTTTGCTTCTCCATCTACAGGGCACAACAAATTCAATCAGAAATTACAGGGGCTAATACCACAAAAATCTGAAAATGCCTCTAATGGAGACTTAATTAAAGTTTTCGTGTCGAAAAATGATTTATTGACTTTTCAAGAGAAACCAACTATCTTACATAACTATTTAGGTAATTTCCAGAATAAAAAGCATCCCGACCCTATTAAGAAATTCGCTGACCCAGTAAGGACGATTGAAGGGCTTTAAATGTTTAGTTTAGTCACGCCCACAAAAAACGGATATCCGATTTTAAAATCAACTCAATCTATTGCTGAAAAATCTTTACATCGCAGAAACGGTAATCTACTAAACAATGGGCAAATCAGCGTCCAAATCCGAAAACATAAACAAGTTAGGTAGACAGAACTACGCTCATGTCAGAATTTATGATATGCAGAAATATATGATTTCATTCAAGAAACACATGTCAGTAAATACACTCTTGCCTTAAAAGAAAAACCAGTGTTACTTCGTTTTCACTGGCGAACATTTTGTAGCAATATTGCTAGAATCATTGGCCAGGCGAAATCTTAAATGTATTTTTTTTATTAAGAAGATAAAATATCCTCTGAATTTGAGTTCACGAGACCAACAATTCCAATGGAGATACTCATTTGCTAGATTCGGGTATCACTTCAAACACCTTGCTGATGTTAGGCAGCAAGTTGCTTGGGCGATCGATTTTAGGACTCGATGATGTTTTTGTACCTTAGCTTTTTTCCACTCAATTGGGAAATATGAATTGCTCAACATGTTGTTGAACAATATGCAATAATTTCTAAAAGCAACCTCAGGCAAATGGCGGAGAGTTTTATTTCGAATACTGTCAATACCACATGATTTCTTTTTGTTTATGTTGCTAAATATGAAACACACGTTTTCATAGTTGACAAAGTAATAAGTAAGATTCAAGGTCGGTACGAGGTCAGATGTTAATGTTTCATTAAAATCAAGAACTGAATCGCCGTTCAGGCTTGATTTGAAGTCGAAAGCTTTTGCATCAAAGACCTCTGAAAATATATGATTCCCTCTCTCAGGGTTTGGTAGAAGACCCAACTTAAAATGTGTTCCAACCAAGACAGCTTTCAGCAATCCATCTCCTATAATTCTATTTCCATCCTATCCGGAGTCGTACTATCAATTTCGATACCACCCCCATCGAGAAGACTTATCTCATCACTAGCGACTCCAAGCATCGATGCCTTCACTCGAGACTTCTTATGGATTCAGCTATTCACTTTCATGGAAACGCCATCTAGGTTCTGTGGGATAATACCCCTCAGTTTTTCCACCCATTGATTGCAAACCTCATTCCTGAAGTATGAACGGATTAAGTTCCGGATATTCTTCAGGTGTAATTTCAACAAAGCCAACAAGGGATGGTTGTACTCCAAAAATCGCAGAAAAATATTGTTGATGCATGTTCAATCTTTTTAACCTTGCAATGGTTGGCGTTTGATGTCCTTCCACATTGTTTCGATGTTTAATCTTGGAAACTACTTTCTCAATCGTTTCCAACGCCATCTTCTCTAACTTCGATCTATTTCATTGTTGGTTAGATTCCTGTCTTGTGTTTTTGCTCGCTAAACATACATCTATACTTCTCAATTGGTCGTCATAGTATTTTCTTTTCTTAATCCTAATTATCTTATTCGCTACTCTTCTGAGATTTTCATAGTTTTCTCTCTTCGTCCTGGTTTCCTACCTACATATTCTTTGTACGCCTGATTCTTTTTATCTAACGCATTCTGGCACTCATCATCGAACCAATTGTTCCTCTTGCGCCGGGCTTGATGTTCGATCGTCTGTTCTGCCACGGTCCTGATTTCTTTCACTTCCATCCAGAGCTCGTTGCTCGTCTTTAACGATATGTCTGATAAGATGAGAGCCAGCTGATTGTCGAGGATCTCCGTGAAATGTTTGGCCACAGACGCCGTTTGGAGCCTTTCGAAGTCAAATTTTTGCAGCGGACTGGACTTCGCCGAATATGCCTTTGACATACGACATCGATAGGTTAATTTGATCAAGTAATGATCTGAATTACAATTGGCTCCTCGGTATGTACGGACGTCAATTATGCTCGAGGCCCAACATTGTTGGATCAGAACAAGATCGATCTGGTTTTGTGTGTTGCCATCCGGTGATACCCAGATGTTATGCTATGGGTGTGAAATATGGGCCCTAATCCAAGCATCCGCAAGTATATTGAACGCCTTTGAGCGACGGGTCCTGCGGCGAATAATTGGAGCGTAGCTAGACGGGGACCAATGGTGAATTTCAAACAACCATGAGCTGTATGAAATTTTTGACGACCCGGAAGTCTCAACGATTGTTAGGCTGCGGAAGCTCAAATGGGCTAGCCACATGAATCGTATGGACGAACAATGGATACCCAGGAAGGTATTCGTTGGGAGAACTGAAGGCGGGAGGTGTAATGAATCATGCGACGCCGCTGGCGACCACTACCAACACACCTTGCTGCTAGGTGGCTTGTCATTTCATGTTGGTTGTGACGGGCGCACATCCCACTTCAATTTTGTCGTGGGATGTCAAGGTGAATTGATAGCCACACGGCAGTGTAGTGTGTAAGTGGTGGCCGTCACTCAAGAGCTGTCGACGATTTTTTCAATTTCGCGGGTGTGAGCAACTAGTTGTTTAACTCAGAAAATAGTACTTAATTGTTTGTACGGGCGTTCTGACAAAATTAAATATTCCTGACGAAACCGCTCGCTGCAAAACCAAAAGTGAACACTGGTTTTTGAAAGTGCTGAAAAGTAAGCATGTCAAAATTAATGGACGCCTGGCATTCATACGAGTCAGGAAAGAGCAAGAATTGAGTTGCTTATTCTCATATTTCTGGTGGTGATTCGCCGATTTTTCGTAATCCATTGATCTGTTGATCAGGATCGGTAATGAAAAAGTTACAGGCTTTCCCAAACGGTATTGATATTTCAAATGCTGGTGATATTTTAATTGGAGACTCGCATGGTAATCATTTCATTATGTTTATTGGTAACACACGCTTGGAGGTTAGACTTTAATTAAAGTTAGGAAAATGAAACAAAATGAAAAATTCCAAAAAAGTAACTGTACAACAATTTCAACTATAGAATTATTACCGACTAAAGTGGAGAAGAAATTAAATTTAAATTTAGAATGAAACACAGTTGTGGTTTTTACATTATAAATAAAAAAATAGTTTTTTGCATCTAGATTAAAAAATGGAATAACATAAATTTCAATGTAAAGCTACTCGTCTGATTAGATTTTAGTGCTACTGCTGATTTCACTTTTTTATTTTATTTTATTATTGATTGTTCTTAATTTTTAATACAAGATATTGAGTAAAACAGTACATGTCCATTCATCGATTACACTACCAACATACTTTACACACTCTCAACCTCTTTATTGTTCTTCTCTATCTTATTTTCGTTTAAATTTTGCGTAGCGAAACCTATGCAACTTTTTAACATTTTAATTGGAAGAAGAAAATAAAACGAAAACACCAACAAAATGAGTTGACGTGAGAAGTTTTAAGATTAAATTAAAAGAAAAGAAAATACGTAGCAATACATTATATTATTACGTGTGAACTTGTTTCTAAGTGAAGTTGAAATTATTATAAATTTTTTCTCTTTTAATTCATTTTTTTAAATGACAAATCAATTTAAATTTAATAACAATACTTTCAAATTTTTTGAAGAAATCTAAAATAAATAATATGGATTGCTAACTCTAACAACGACTTTCCTTTCCAGTGGTTCCCTTCTTTCAGCGGGAAATAGAGTGCATGGTAAGTATGCCGTCGCGAGGTTAGGGTTTGAGAAAATCTGCTGAGGTCGGTTTCGCGTCGCGCGCGGTACGCGGTACCTTTGTTGGTTTTGCCTTTTCATTAGCGTAGGAGTTTGAGTTAGCGTAGTATATTTTTCGGTACCGCGTCGGGAAATTCGGTAACGCGAAGTAAAGATTAGATTGTTGTTCTTTGACTGATTAAATGAAGAAATACAGAGTAACGTGAAGTAGGTTTCTTCTCCGTATGATTGTGTTTTGTGACGCGTTTGGAAACGGGCATTTATTGGTGGCTGAAAATTGTAGATGAGCGTAATCCATTTGGAGACCCGCGACCGAAATCCTCTCCGATCTAGCTGGCCGACAAGCAGCAACCGCGAAAATGGATTACGATGCACGGATTGGTTGAACGTTTGGTACCATCCGTTGGCATTACTCAGACTTAACGTCTAGAACCGATGATAGGTCGGCTCCTCGTTCGGACTTAGACTTAAAATTATTACAGAGGCCAGTGGGGGAACCGAGGAACGCTGACCTAACTCGGTCAACGAAGACAGTTCATCGCTGCTCGGATTTCGGAATCGGAGGACGCGGTCAATGGACCGAGACAGTTGGAGGCGCTGTTTCCAGGAAGCGAAGGCTCGAGAGGGGTTGTAGTGCTAAGAAGAGGATTCCTGTCATAAGAAACCATTGAGCAAGCGTTGTCATCATCAGAAGGAGGACATTGCTTCTGGTAATCCCGATTAAACTTCTTTTGAAACTTTCTCCAATCCGTTTTTCTGAAATTTCACCAATGGGGAAGACATCATCGCTTTGATGATTGGTTTCTATTACGATTGCGTTATGCTCACTACCGTAAGGAAGCACCTGCAGTTTCCGTTGAGGGACTATTAAAGCCGAATTCAAGTCTTGCGTCAACAATGCAAAGGTGCAAATATGGATTTGTCCTAGGGTATTCAATTTGGGCCTCTGTTATCCACGATTTCAGGTATACCTCTCTTGGATTATTGCTGGCATTCAGCCATGATGTATGCTTGGCATTTAATTCGCCAGCGAGAATATAATAGCTATGCAGCTTGTTCAATTCGAGTATTTCAAACAGGGAATTGAGCTTCTCTTTGAACTTGAGAGCATTTCAACTAGTTGCATAGGTAGAGATACTCGTAACGAAGGAGTTATATCCACCTGGCAGTGAAATTTTGATAAAGGACACTTCAAAAGAAGTGTCACGTCTCCCATCACTGTTTAACCTTTTGTTTCTTACGAATTCAAAATCCTTGATTGTCATAGAGTGCCATGAATTGAGGTAGGTTTCAGTGAGAAGCATGATGACAGGCTTTTGCGTAACAATGTATTCGACGAGAAAGTCACGTCGATGTGTAGTAACAATGGAGTTGACGTTGCTCGAGATGAGACGAAGCTTATTCATGGAAATGTGATTGGATGACAAACTATTTTGATGCATGTTGGCCCAAACGTTGAAAAACGAAATTGATTTTTTTTATCTTGCTTATTTAGTCTTTCTGAAAGACTTTCAAGTTTTTGGTAAATTTTCAGAAGCAGCTCATTATTATGAATGACATTATTTGTTTTATTTACATAGTTGTCCGCTAGTCCTCTAGCAGCAAGTGCAAATGATACTCCGGATTTGAAGAAGTTGGAAGACAACATACTGCGATGTACTTGAGTTTGTTTTGGGGAAAATTTAACTTTTGCATCTTGGTTCGAGGGCATCCTCGATATGATGCTGGATAACCAAATATATTCCAATTAACACAATATAATTTTCCTTTTGGCTCCATCTCAGCCAACTGGCATTCACCGGGGGCATGAATATCTCTACATTTAACGCAGCAATAGTGCATGGCCCAATTGACAGCCGAATGGCCGAATCTTTGGCACCTGTAACACTGGTTGACCTCAGCTTTTTGTAGACACTCCGACCTCACAACTCTAAAGTTCAAGTACCTTACCCTTTGAAGGGCGTTTGGACTGCTATCGTGAGAAACATGTACCCAATAAAATGGTAATAATTTGCCTTCAACAATTGATCTCCTTGTAGCAAATTTTTTCACACTAATGAATTTGACAGCTGGTGCTGCTTCCTGTAACATTTCAAGGAGATCAACTGTATTCTCGCCATAGTCTACGCTCTTCAACCTTAGGCTAGGTATGCTAATGTGCCGAGTGGGGGACTGGATGACTGCTTGCGGGTTCAGTTTAGCACTGGAGAAAACCGAAGTGGTCATCTTGACAAAAAAGAGTATCCCTAGAGTATGGATGATCAGAATTGGAGACTTACGAATCGAATCGAAGCCATCGGTGAAGTACCTGGGGCTACTGATCGACTCGAAAATGAGTTTCTCTGAGCAAATCAGGGCAACGGCTGAGAAGGATGCTTCGAGAGTAGCGGCTCTGAGTCGACTTATGGCCAACGTAGGGGGACCCAGCCCATTAAGAAGATGCCATTTGATGAGTGCTGTAGGGTCGGTGCTCGTATACGGAGCAGAGGTATGGGGCGACGCTCTCAGCAAGGAGGTATACCCGAAGGGAAGGTGGACAGCGTGCCTCATCCCGGATGTAAGACCGTGGCTAAATCGAAGGCATGGTGAGACTGACTTCTATCCGACCCAGCTTTTGAGCGGGCATGGGTGTTTTCAGTCTTACCTGCACCAGACTGGTACGTCACGGTGCCCCGATTGTCGGTTTTGCCCAGGAGAGGAGGACAATGGCTGCCACACATTTTTTGCGTGCACAAAATGGGACAGGCTAGGAAGGGAACTCTACAGGGGGAGAGCTCACCCCGGATAATATAGTCGCGGTGATGCTCGAATCGGTTGACAAATGGATCTACGTGGCACATTATGCTCGGGCAGTCCTAAAATATATAAGGGACTCACACCAGCCGGGGGCGTTGGGGCTGGGTGATCGCTTTTCTGGCACTTCCTCTTCCCCTCTCACCTGCCGCTGAGCAAAGGGATCCCCCAGCTTGAAGGCACTTCACGGCGTAACAAAACGAGACCTGGTCCGAAGTAATGTGTCAAACTGTTCCAGGCTGGGTTCTCAGGTTGACAGGGGAGGTGTTTAGATTTAATGGTTGTGTTGGTGTCTTCGGGCCTTACGTTTCCCCTGATGTCCCGCAGCACCTTCGCGTAGGACTGGCCATCTTGGGGTTTTACGAGCATTGCCTGCTTCCAGGGTCTTCCTCGGGGATTCTATTGCTCCAGTTTTGCATCAGGTCCTTTTTCTGGTTGGGCGTCCGTGCGAACTTTACTTTCTGGCACTTTTCGAAGGAGTTTCTTTGCGGCTCCCCAAAGAATGCTAGCCTCCAAGAGTATTTCTGTCGACCAGCATTCCCCCAGCAGGGTGCGTTTTGTTTGGTTACTCTTTCCAATTCTTCGCTTGAAATATGCTCAAAGCTTTCTGGGTCGTTTTTTCGTTTGATGATTTCCCCCAGCGGTGGAAAGCCGTCGGGCTCCTCCATGCCCCCGATGGAAAAAACGTTTTATTTCTTTTTTGGAGTTTTTGAGACTTCCTTGCATGTAAAATATCGACACTCGATAAATAGTTCGGATAATTCGACGACTTAATAAGTCTTTAAAAATATTTAAAAATTATTTTATTTTTTGAAAATTATTGACAGGAGCAATTAAAAACACGTCTATATGCAACGACTGCTAGATTCATGTTCCCACGCTGCATGTAAACGCTGTATAAAGGAAAGTTTGAGTTTTGCTGGTTTTGTTTTGCTAAAATTATCGGAACGAACTCTAAAATCATGGGTTTGTAAAAATACTCTTCCGTATGAGACTAAAAGGATTTTGAAAAAATTTCTTTGCTAGAACAAATAAAACTTTTTAACTTGCATTTAATAATTGTACCGAATCAAAAGTGGGAAGCCTACTGGAAAAAGAGAATTCGGAGTGGTTTTTATTGTGGATAGGGAGTTCAAATCGTACGTTATTGATTTTAAGGCAGTCAACAAACCGTTGTGTGCGATCCGTATAAGAGCGAAATTCCTCGAAATCTGGCTTATTAATGTTCACGCCCCGACAAAAGAAAAGGACGAAGAAACGAAGGAAACGTTTTACAATCACCTGGAAAGACTAGTCAATTCATTGCCTACAAACGTCACAAAAATAATTATGGGTGATCTCAACGCTAAGGTTGGCAATGAGCTATCTCATGGGGAATGACTGGAGGACATAGCCTCCACGATGAAACAAATGACAACGGCCAGCACCTGATTTACTTTGCATGTAGCAGAAATCTAGTTACACGCTCGACTTGCTCCCACATCGACGCATTCTTAAAACGACCTGGGTATCACCGGATGGCAACACATACAACCAGATCAATCATGTTCTGATCCAACAATGTTGGGCCTCGAGCATAACAGACGGCCGTACATGCCGAGGAGCCAATTGTAATTCAGATCATTACTTGATCAAATTAACATATCGATGTCTTATGTCAAACGTATATTCGGCGAAGACCAGCCCGCTGCAAAAATTTCACATCGAAAGACTCAAAACGGCGTCTGTGGCCAAACATTTCATGGAGACCCTCAACAACCAACTGGCTCCCATCTTATCAAACGCATCGTTAAAGACGAGCAACGAGCTCTGGATGGAAGTGAAGGCGGCTATCAGCACCGTGGCAGAACAGACGATCGGACATCAAGCCTGGCGCAAGAGGAACAATTGGTTCGATGATGAGTACCAGAATCCGTTCGACAAAAAGAATCAGGCGTACAAAGAATATGTAGGTAGGAAAACCGGAACGAAGAGAGAGCACTATGAAAATCTCAGAAGAGTAGTGATTAAGATAATTAGGATTAAGAAAAGAAAATACTATGACGACCAATTGAGAAGTATAGATGTAACTTTAGCGAGCAACAACACAAGACAAGCATACAAAGTAGTGAAAAGCCTGAAACTTGGATATCAGCAATATCATCGCTGATGAAACCAAGATTAAGGAAAGATGGGCATCATATTTCAAGAACCTCCTTAATCCTCTACACAGCTCCAGAACATCGGAGCCTATGAATGTATGCGGAGAGCTCCCATTGGCCCCACCAACTCTGGATGAAGTTTGTTCGATCATCAAAGCCCAAAAGAATAATAAAGCGCCGGGCATCGAGCAGATTCCAGTGGAGCTCATCAAATATGGTGGCAGTAGTGTTCACCAAGCTATTCACAAAGTCATCCAGTACGTTTGGCAACAGGAACATATGCCAAAAGAGTGGAGCCAATCAATTATATTCCGTATACACAAAAAAGGTGACAAGCTACAGTGCGAAAACTAGCGAGGCATATCAGTACTTTGTACGTTTGGTGGTTTTTATGGCAAGTAGATGTGCAACAGACCAATTGTTCACAGTCAAGTAGGTACTTAGGTACTTGAAAAGTACTGCGAGTTCAACACAGACGTACACCAAATTGTCGTTGACTTTAAGCAAGCATACAGCAGTATTGATCGATAATGCTTTGCTTTGGCATCCCAGCCAAATAAGTCCGTCTTACCAAAATGACAATGACGTCGACGACCTCCCAAGTCCGCATCAATAACCAACTCACCGACTAAAGCAGGGAGATTGACTGGCCCCATTGCTATTCAATTTGGCTCTGGAGTACGTCATAAAGAAGCTACCTGTCGATACGCGAGGTACATTACTATACAAGTCGAGCCAAATAGTAGCCTATGCGGAGGACATCAACATTCTGTCACGGTCATTAACAACTGCCAAGGAACTCTTCCTGCAACTCGACAGCGAAGCAAAACTGGTAGGGCTACAAATTAATGAAAATAAAACTAAGCTCATGACGCAGTCGAGGAAAGATACCTCAAATACACAAAATATCACAGTTTGCGAATACAGTCTCGAGAATGTTGCTGAAGTTGTGTATTTAGGCGCCCAAATAACGAAAACGGGCAATGAAAGAGACGGAATACGCCCAAGAATACAGCTCGCAAACAAAATATTTTAATTAGCATTGACGATCTTGAAGACCAGCTGCATACACAGGGAAAGAAAACTCCAAGTATACAAATCTGTTATAAGACCTGTGTTATGCTATGGATGTGAAACATGGACCCTAACCCAAGCATCCGCAAATATATTGAACGCCTTTGAGCGACGGGACCTGAGGCGAATAATCGGAGCGAAGCTAGACGGGGACCAATGGCGAATTCGATACAACCATGAGCTGTACGATATTTTTGACGAAGCGGACTGCGAAAGCTGCAATGGGCGTATGGATGAACAACGGATACCAAAGAAGGTGTTCGTTGGGAGAACTGAAGGCCGGAGACCAGTGGGGAAACCGAGGAAACGCTGGTCTGACTCAGTCAACGAAAACAGTTCATCGCTGCCCGGATTTCGGAATTGGAGGACGCGGTCAAAGGGCCGAGACAGTTGGAAGCACTACTTGCAGGAAGCGAAGGCCCGAGAGGGGCTGTGGTGCTAAGAAGAAGAAGAAGAATTGTAGACAATAAGCTTTCTTTTTGGATAGGATAGTGATTTGATTTTACTCCCGATATTCACCTCGTCTTTTTCCATTCCTTTTTCCTTCTGCTATTTCATTTTGACCTTGATAAAGGCATAAGCCTTGTTATTGTACATTAGAAGACAAATGTTATAAATTTTTTTCTACACTTTCACGTACGCTAAGTTGCTCCTTGGCCGAACCTTTTTGTGATGGCCTGCCCATTCGAAACATTATAAAAGTCAATTATAAGGTAGTCGATACGCATTTATACTGCATTTGTTTTTATTTATATTTTCCCATTTCTTATCTCATTGGAATTCCTCTACGTTGGTGGCTATCGAGCATGGGTAGCCTCACACACTTAACTCACTTTTGAAGGCGTTTCCTCATGGAACTCCTTTAACACGGGCCCAAATGTCCAAGGTTGATATTGCGCACCTTTTTGCGCGGTTTTCATGGCAATTTTTACTCGTGTATCTTTCACTATACCGTCAATTCGCAACACCCAACTCAGATAGCGACGATCACGACGACTGACTTCCGCAATGTCTCGTGACGGTTCCCAGACAGAGATCTGCCATTCTAACACTTGCTGGAACGATTGGGGTTGCCAGGTCCCTCTCTCGGACCAAGCCTCAAATTATTGTATGACATAATCTATCAAATAGTTCAGGTGGCAGGACAGCCAGCAAGAAATTTGATATTGAATTGAGTAGATTCCCTGTACCGGTACCAAGAGCAGCTGCTCCTCAGATATACTCCGCTAATAACTTCACATTAGAATGCTCAAAGGACCTCTGCAGGGCATGAGTGTAACCAGTAATTCCTAACGAATCCCTTGGTTTCCGTAGTTACCGATAGGAATGTTTTGGTTCACGTGTTTATAAAGGGTGATCCACCGATAATGCACGATGTTAATTGTGAGTCACACCTTAACGTCAAATTTTTCGCCCAACTTAATTTGTTATTTCTTTGTCTCAGTGTTTGATATATTCAACCATGGAGAGGTACACAATTGAACAGCGCATCAAGGTTGTAATTGTGAGTCACACCTTAACGTGAAATTTTTCGCCCAACTTAATTTTTTGTTTCAGTGTTTGATGTATTCAACCATGGAGAGGTACACAATTGAACAGCGCGTTAGGGTTGTTGAAGCCTTTTGCGAAAATGGGCGTTCAAATCGTGCACTGCGTGATGTTTTTGGTCAGCATAATCGACCAAATGTGTCCACAGTCTGGAGAATTGTGTGCAAATTTCAGCAAACCGATGCGCAACTGATGCGAATTTTGAATAAAGATTTAAATTTACACACTTTCAAGGTTCAATTGACTCAGGAGCTGAAGCCTACTGACCATTTCAAGCGTCGGTAATACGCCGAATGGTTAGTTGAACAGGCAAGGGGTGGTGACTTTACAAAGAAAATCATCTTCAGCGACGAAGCACACTTTCATCTCAGTAGGTTCGTTAGCAAGCAGAATTGCCGCATTTGGGCAAATGAGATTCCACGAGTGATTGTTGAGAAGCCGATGTATCTACAAAGAGTGACTGTTTGGTGCGGTTTATGGGCTGGCGGCGTCATCGGGTCGTACTCCTTCGAAAATGAAGACGGCCAAGCAGTTACCATGAATGGTATTCGCTATTGCAAGATGATAACGGACTTCTTGTGGCCAAAAATTGAGGTTTTGGACCTGGACGATATGTGGTTCCAGCAGGATGGCGCCACTTGCCACACAACCAACGAAACAATGGCTCTTTTGTGCGAGAAATTCAATGGCCGTGTTATCTCATGTGATTTGACACCGTTGGATATTTTTCTCTGGGGATATTTAAAAGAAAAAGTGTACGTCAATAATCCAAGAACAATTCAAGAGCTAAAGGATGAGATAATTCAGCACATTAACACCATTGAACCTTAATTATGTCTCAGAGTCTGAAAATATGGACCATCAGATAGAAGTATGCCGCCGTCGCCATGGCGAGCATTTGGGCGATATTTTTTTTCACACATAACTGTCATAGATCCTTCTATTAGGATAAAAATTTTAACATAATTCTCTGAAACCTTTTTGTTTTATTTACAATCGTGCGTTTTGGTTGGGCCACGCTTCATTTGCAAAGTTTTATTTTCCTCCGTTACATTTACTCACGCTAGAGCAAAATGGAATGTTTTGGCAGTTTCTAAGATTGGGAATGCCGTTCAAGAGACACTTGTGCGCTTAAGGCCTTAAGGGATGCATCAGACTACGACTATATAGTCGCACTTCTGTCGCAAGTTACACATGGTTAAATGAAAGCCTGAACACTGCGATTTTCGACAATTTTGTCCAGGTCGGCAGTTGGAGGAATTTGCGATTTTCCCTAAAACCAGTTTAGTAGGTAGTTTTTGTGGTACTCGCGCAGGCACACATCATTTGGACATTTGACGCTGACGTGCAAGGAAGTTTCTTGCATAGCGCACAAATGAGTTAGCGCATGTGTTCCTGGCAAAGACATACCTTCAAATGAGCTCTGCGCATGCCTGAAATTCCTTTGCAAATCTTGTCGCAGTGTGTTCGTATTTGAGTCTAAAAATCGCTGATTACGACAGGAAAATCGCAATGTAACCGAACCCTAACGAAATTGTAGTTCGAGGACCCCTTCAGAATGTAGTAACACTAATTTGAGCATGTTGTTCAATCAAAACGAGACTGCTTTGAAGGATGCCACAAGCCGGATGACGAAATATAATACCAGCATGGAATATGAACGGAGATCGGTAAATTTTCACATAGACTTTGTAGTCACCAACACGTAATGTAGTCAATATCTTCTCGTTGTCAACAAGTAAGAGCTGAAGAAGCGAATAATGGGAGTCGGAAGCTTTTATCACAGGTTGTTGCCCTATGGTTATATATATGTATATGCGAAAAATCAACTGCTAGTACCAAATATTTTGTGAAAAAGATGTGAGATGGTCCAATTTTTAATGCCGAGGAAGGTGTGTAGGTAGTGTTATGTCATGTGGATGAACAAGTGTCTATTTAGGTAAACAAACGTCCCAGGCGTAAGTGATGTACAAACTGGCATCTTCCCGCTGAATAAGTATCTACTGACTATGCTGCTTGCCCTCGGTGATTCTTTTTGAACTTAAATATGAATCAACTCTTGGAAATCATAGTTACCAAACTGTCAAAAGTAAGCTTATTCCAAGGGTTCTTTTTATTCCAGTTATTTTTCACCGTAAGTTGGTTAACATCAACACATATTTATTTATTTTTTTCGTTCAACTAACCAACAGAATTTCTAAGCCATATTCTCTATTTGACAATTCTGTCTCTGAAGGCTTATCGTTAACACTTTCATGATTGATGATACTATCAATTATTGTTCGTTTCTATATTTTCGATAAATTAAGTTCATGTCCTTACGACAGTCATTTATTTCAATCTATACATAGCCCGGATTGTTTCGTTTCTATTTCAACATAATACACCATGAACAAGTGTACGCTCGTTATTGATTATCCGTTTCTTTTCGACTATATGGACTTCCATTTCCTTGAATTCTTAAATTTCTTGTCCGATATTGATACGCGAAATGGTAAATATTTGATGGATCGATTGAATAATTGAGATATTTCTTCACATCTGATTCAATTTAATCTTTCATTTTAAGCTGCTGCGTTTATATAAATCCAATATTTACAAGGTTTAGATAATTTTATGTTACAATTGGATTTTATTTTGGATTAAGTTTCTTCTTTTCCTAAAGAATGAAGTCCTCGTTGGAGTTATAACGAGGATTTTAGGCGATTTTTCAAGTGGATTTACACTTTGATTCTGTTAGACATAGATACTTAGGTAATTTTTCAAGTACATACTATATGAATACCTACCAGGATCTTCAAATAAAATTTATATGCAGAGTTCGACATATTTGCTAAGTGCTCCCAGTAACATATCCTTGGAAAATATATTTCGGTGTAAAATTTATCACCGCCAACAAAAGCTCACATTTACCGAAAACACCATGTGCACTCTACTTATTGATTCTAATATATCTTTTTTACTACCCCATTCACATAACGAATATTTTCCAAATGCAAATACCGCCAACCCAGACTTTCTGTCATGCACAGTTGCAAGGACTCGTTAGTACTAAGTGTAATAAGTAATAACTGAATTTTTATCATTTTCACTCACCCTATGCATTTGACGATGAGTTTGTTTTCCTTTCACATTTTTATTTTACATGCAAATAAGTAAAATTTCCATATGGTTTTCAGTTATTACCTCCAAGAGTCTACCTTCTGTTAGATATACGAGTGTAAATGTGACAGTTACGGATGGGATTCAAACGTATATTTTATACAAATTGCTAGAGCAGGCGTTTGTGTGATTTGCGTAAAAGGATTTATCATGATGCGGGCGCCCACTCTGTTAAGTTTGAACTGGAAAATACCTCATTAGTGATACCTTGCTAAATTTACTGAAACGTTTGTAAGGTGTTCAGGAAAATTTAATGGGTAAATGAGAATGAGAATACATTTATTTGAATGTTATTGATTCTGTTTTATTTTTAAAGTTTAGTTTTAAATGCATGTAAATATTTTGGAACAACGAAAACATTCAGATGCAAATTGTCACGTGTCCTTGCATTACGAAGTGCTGATGTTATAGCTGCATCATTTCCCAAAACAGGGTAATGCATTTTCCCACAATGCATGGGAACTAGTAATTTCGCCGATGCTGCAATTTTAGGCTAAGTGAAATCATAATTGTTTATTTAACTTCAAATCAGTTGTAATTGTTTTTGCTAATAATAAACATCAGACCAAGCCGTGAAATTATTCTTTTAAGGTTGAATCTGTGTTTGTTTATTAACTGCCGCCCAACGGTGTGGGCTGTTTTCGCATGTGTAAAAATGATAAGTTTATGCAAATAAATTAAAGTATTAATAAAACTTTTACTGAAAATTGGTTGGCAATTGGTAGTAGTTATTCGATACGCAAGTTTACGCGAAATCCGCTGCAATAACCAAACACTGTTCCGTAAATGCTATCGGAATAGCCGGATTAACCTGACTCCGAGGATACACGTGTGCCGTCGATTTGGTTTCTTAATAGCGGCGACTGTTGAACAAAAAGGAATATCTTGAAACTGAACTATGTCTGGAGAACGGCCAATCTGAATAATCAACCCCAGGATCAGATTGAATCCAAGAACAATAAAGATTCGTTAATTTTATAAAGGATCAACCAGGGATGATGTTGCAACTTATCTTTATTATATACATAAGTTCATTTATTGTTAAATTACGCTGAAGTGAAAATCAAACAAAGCTGTAAATAAAAATTTTAAGAGAAAATAACGCGAAAATTTGTAAAATTTTAAAAAATAAAGTAATTAAAGATAATAACATTTAATCATTAAGCAAAAGTTAATATTTTGGCACTTACTAATGTATAATATATTGGATACGCATGTGTTATCTGTCGCATTGGGGATGTGCGGTCAGCGTTGGGTCCTGTGAATACGTTGGTCTCTCTGCTAACTTGAGTGCTTGCGTCGACCAGAGGTACCAGTATTTGACGACTATTTTACCAGCAACTCAAGCAAATATTTTGAATTTCAAAAAGTACTTTTTGGATCGGATGTCGGGCTTGAGGCACCCTTAGGGGGAGACTGTGGGCCTGTAGGAACGGATAAAGTTGACCTCTATAGAGGAAACCAGCAAGTTGAGGCAAGTAGATATGCAGTCGCATACTGATCCCAGCATCACCAAGATTTTCCGGCAATATAAGGTGATGGCGGATTCCTTGCTTCGATTGGTTTCTCGTCTGGATCATCCAGAGGTCTCACGACAGTGGTATGAATCCAAAATTCTGTCAGTGCAACGATAGGTTACGATCGCAACCAACACATCAAACTGGAGGAAGTTTCTCAGCATTGGCTGATCCAGTTGAAAAAAAAAGCTAGAAAAATTCGACACCACATTCACGCCACAAACTCCGACTGTGACCACCCCCTCGATTTGCGCCTATTGAAGAAAACGCTCCAAACCTTTAATGGGAGCTTCCTAAGCTGGCGACAGTTCTACGAACTTTTCGCCCAAACGGTACATAGCCAGTCAAGGTCGAATTGCCAAAGGCTGTGGTAACTCAAGGCTAACCTCACAAGAGAAGATGAGGCACTTTTCCAAAATTTTGCGCTTTCGGATGACAACTAAGACGCCGCCTGAAGGACTTTGAAGAAACGCAATCGACAGCTACTGGTCTCTGTACTCATAAACAAATTTCTAAGTCAACCATCCAATGCGGGCGAGATGCCGTCAGTGGCAGCAATAAAGGCTCTACACGATACCACTGTGGAGTGTCTCAGAGACCTGGAAAATATGCAGGTGCCCACAAGCGATTGGGATCCGCTGCTTCTATATATGTTGATCAGGAGTTGGACCTGGGCACGCACACGACCTATGAGCAATCCTTGTCCAGCCTACGGGAAATACCGCCCTTAAAGGTGGCAACTCGCAGGAACCGTAAACCGTAAAGGAAGAGGATTAACGCGACCTTGGTCATCACTACAGCTTCTCGGTGTCCGATGTGTGAGCAGGTTCACCCATTCTACTACTGCCCGGAATTCTTCAAGATAACTGCCTCGAAAAGATTGAGTTCAGTCGAAGAAACTATGCATCAACTGCTTTTTATAGGGATATAAAGCCTCCAGCTGCGCTGCTAGAAGTTGCAAAGAATGTGCCAAAAATCACAACACGCTGTTACACTAGAAGGAAGATAATAAGCCCAGCCAGGCAATGGCAATGCCTTCGTGCACGGCATCGCATAAGCAAGATGCAAGGCCGCAAGCAGACACACCATTGCTAAACGATTCAAAGAATGCATAATTCTAAGCACAGCCGTCGTCAGGCTGATTGGCAGCAATGGTAAGATGACGGAATGCAGAGGTGTGCTCACAAATCAAGTTGATCATGGAACGAAAAATCATTAAACTGGGACTAATTTCAATACTGCATACCACATTCATCGAAAAGGCCTGCTGGTAGCACCGAAGAGGTAAACTGCAGGGTGAACCTTGAATTAAGTGAGTACGCCACGCAGAGGGGTAGGGGGAGGTTATGTCATAACCAATGAAATGATTCGTCATGACATAGCCTCCCCCACCCCCTCAACCTTATCAAAATTTAAACATTTCAAGATGGCAAATTCCCAATAATATCAAGTTGGCGGATCCTGACTTCCAACGGACGCAGCAGATTGACCTCTTACTTACTGACATTGGGCAGATAAAATTGGACACGGAGCTCTCAGTGTTCCAAAACATACTCCACGGGTGGAAAGCTGCACGGAACGTGGTCACACCTCAAGCCCCACCAGTGACATGCAGAGCTCTGGCTGAGGATACCAAGTTAGGCGAGACCATCAAGCAATTTTGGGAAGTCGAGGAAGTGCAGGAACCAAAACACAAGTTTATGCTGAATGAAAGGGCGTGTCAAACTCACTTTAGTCAGGTAATGCGAAGGAAATCCGACGGTCGTTTCTTGGTAAGACATCCCTTTTGCGATGACCACAAGGGTTTATGTGACTCAGAAACATTTGCCACCTGCAGATTTCTCGCCATCAAACGCTACGTGCTTCATTACGAGGAATTCATGGAGAAATAGGCTCGGCTTGGGCACATGGAAGAATTAACACCACAGCAGAGTACGGAATCGCAATATTTTCTGCCTCATCATTGTGTATTGAAGCCTGACAGCAGCACCACCAATGCATCTAGCAAGACAGCCACGAATGCTTATTTGAACAACGTCATTCATAAGGTCATCTGTTCACTATCCTACACGTTTCCGAGTACCCCACTTTTTCTTCACCGCCGTCATTGAAATAATGTATCAACAGATAACGCTTCACCCAGAAGATCACTAGTACCACGGTCTGATCTGGAGAAATAGTTCAACACAACCATTCATATCAGCTAAACCCGTAACCTACTGTACAACGAGCATCCCATACTTAACGACTAAATGTCTACAGGTTCTGGCACAAGAAAGCCAGCAGCGCATTGTAGAAGGTTTGGCTGAGGATATTCGGAAACAGATGACGACGATTTGAAGTGAAAACAATCTATAAATATTGATTTGGACATCTTTTCATATTTGATATTGATTTCTGGATTTTGATTGGTTTCGAGTTCTTTTTCAGGAATTACATTTTTGTTTTTTTAAAAGAATTGATTTGGAAGTTCTACGCAAGTGGTTAAATGAAATAAAATCTAATTGATTACCTATTTTGAATTGAATTGATTTTGTGTATCGCAATTCGTGAAAATTATACTCTGGATCTGTGCTTTTTGTTGCCGATTTGCCGATTTTTTTGGGCTGCCAATATCATCCCCCGTTGACCAATTTATTTCGCTTTCTGATTTACAAGTTCGTTTCTTTTTTACTTTTATTTTGGATTTTTGATTGATAAATTGGCATAGTTTGGTTACCACGTTTTGATTTTTTGCTTAAAAAGGGTTAATAATTATTTATTTTTGGATTTTTCTGAGAGTGAATAATTATCTGAACAATTAGCAAAAACTGCTTTATACATTGGCCAAATATTTTGACAGTTTTAAATATTGGGAATTTCGAAGCAGTGCACGTGAATCCTTTATATTTTATTGGCGGAATAGGAAAGTGACGTTATCGGGAAACAAAGTTTTGGTACTGAAAGTGATCTCTTAATTTTTCATATTCCTCGTTTACGAATCTCTCAGTACGTCAAATCCATAGAACTTGTTCTCCCTCCAAGATTAAATCTCGATTATCTTGCGGATGCAATATCTAACATAGACCTTTCGAGAACTAGTAATTGCACCAAACGCATCTAACCCATCAAATAATGTTTCTAAGTCCGAATCGCTCAAAATCATCTCGCAGGTGATTAGAGAAACTTTTGAATCGCAAGGAAGGCAAATCATCTCCTCCTTCATGAATCCAGCTTCCGACACAAATAGTGATGTCGATACCCCCATCAATATCGGGGGTAATAAGAACTTTTCAGACATATGCAAGATCCCCGATGTTGTCAAGGGCTTGACATCATTTTCTGTTCAGCCAGGTGAGCTTAGCTCTTGGCGCAAATGTTTCGATAGGATACTGCGTATCTATATCATCATCTGAAGGGGACTACAAGTCCTAAGGTGAATAATCGGAGAGAAGCTAGACGGAAACCAATGGCGAATTCAACACAATCATGAGCTGTATGAAATTGTTGACGAGTCGGAGGTCTCAACGATTGTAAGACTGTGGAAGCTGCAATAGTCTGGGGACGTAAATTGTATGGATGAAAAACAGATACCCAAAATGTTATTATTGAGAGAACGAAGGGCGGAGACCAGTAGGGAAACCGAGGAAGCGTTGGTCTGACTCAATTGATGGAGATAGTTTATAGCTGCTCGGACTACGAAATCCGAGGACGCGGTCTATGGACTGAGACAGTTCGGGGCACTCTTTTCAGGATGCGAAGGCCCGAGAGAGGCTGTAGTGCTCCGAAGAAGCAGAAGATGAAAGAGACACTCACCTGGGAAAGGAAGCGTGTCTTGATGAGTACCGTTTAATCTATGTTATTGTGTTGATCAGATTCACGGAGAGATATTTTCAGCAAGCTGACGAGAGGATTCTTTACAGTCTCTCGAAGATATGTGATAAAAGTAAGGTAGATACGCGCAACTTATCAAGAAATTTAGACTGTGGCTCAAACGAGGGTATAGTTTAATTGACTTTTACTCGGCTCAGTTCATGAGCAAGCATGGATGCTTTTAGTCCTACCTGCATAAGATTGGTAAATTGCTGTCTCCAGATCGCATATTTTGTGTAGGAGAAAAATATGCTACAAGTCAGACATTCTTGGAACAGGCAGCGTGATTCTTTTCTTGAAGTATTGATCTCAAAAGTTTTAAAAATAAAACCATGTTATAGATTAGACTTGAACAGTTCTAGCAACAACAATAGCATCTTCTATCACTCTATCAGATCTGCCCTTTTCACTGGAAAAGAAGCATGCAAGCTGACAACACCTGAAAGCCTAGAAAAACTAGTTCTAACCCAGAGTAATATGCAAAATATTCAAAACTAGACGATCCGATTAACGGGAAAGGCATTGATATAATAGTTCAGATGCAATGCAATGTTGGCTGATCCAGAATTCAAGTGTAAATTACTTTCGCCTTCTAATCAAAAAACAATAAAAACGTACGGAAATAGAGAGTGATGGTTCCAAGAATATATCCTGTCCGATTTTGTCAGCTGCATTTTTTTGTTGTTGTTGGGAAGTGAATGTCATTTACGCAGAGAGTGTTGGACTCCCACGCTCCCAAGCGATTGGACTACCCACTAAACACCTCTTTTGTCAACCAGAGAACCCAGCCTGAAACTGTTGGACACTTTACTTCAGGCCAGGTCTCGTTTTGTTACGCCGTGAGGTGCCTTCAAGTTGTGGGATTCCTCCTTTAGTGGGAGGGGAGCGGAATTTCTAGACGTATCCCCCAGCCCCAACTCCCCTGGCTGGTGTGAGATCCTTTTATCTTTTAAGCCTGTCCGAACATAAACTGTCACCTGGTTCCATTTGTCAACCGATTCGAGCATCATCGCAACTATATTATCCGGGGTGAGCTTTCCCGTCTCTCTGTAGATTCTCTCTACAGCCTGTCCCATTTTGTGCACGCAAAAATGGGTGGCAGGCATTGTCTTCCTCTCCTGGGCAAAACCGACAATCAGGGGATCATGAATTACCAATCTTGTGCAGGTAAGACTGAAAACACTCATGCTCGCTCAAAAGCAGTTTCAGATAGAAGTCAGTCTCACCATGCCTTCGATTAAACCATGGTCTCACATTCGGAGTGAGGCGCATTGTCCACCTTTCCTTCATACAATTTACCCAAGACTGCCGCCAATCATTGAGTGAGCGCTGTCTCTCCTCGAGGACAAACATCTCCTCTCGTCCTCGTTTCGACGCAGGTATGTAGCGCGCCGCTCTCTAGCAATGAGGGCAACAGGTATCACGCCTGCAATAACTCTCACCGCCGAATCAGAGACTGTCGGATACGAAGATGCAATCCTCAGTGGTCCTCTTCTCTGTACCTGTGCCAAGCGTTTTCGGTATACCTCCTTACTGAGAGCATTGCCTCATATTTCTGCTCCATATAGGAGCACTGATCAAGAGGCGTCTTCTTGATAGGCTGGGTTCCCCCCAAGGTGGCCATAATTGGACTCAACGCCGATACTCCCGAAGCAGCCTTCTCAGCCGTTGCCCTGATTTGCTCAGAGAAACTCATCTACCAGTCGATGAGTAGATCCAGCTACTTCACCGCTGGCTTCAATTCGATTGGTATGTTTCTAATATTAATCATCATTACTGTAGGGTGTTACCCACGAAATAAATTATGTTCACCACGAAATACTCATCACGGAATGGTTCCGCAAGACGGAGGGTTATGGCGGGGCTTCTCGGTGCCGAGTTGCTCGTCGGAGACAGGCGTAGGGCGCCACTCACTCTGTATGATGCCCCGATGGTCGTTGAGTAAGACTACGACTCGCCATAGCCGCAAAACTGCTTTTTCCGCTCGCTAATCTGCGAATTCGCAAATGATTCACAGCAAGCCGGAATGAGAAGTCGGAGAAATTAACGAAACCAAAGCGAACCACGATCTAACGCACCAACGATTCTCGAGTCAGCCAACCAACTTACCTCAGCCCCAAAAAATGAGGACTCCCTAACCACTCGTAAAATTCCACCAAACACTTGGGAATTCACTAACTAGCCGAATTTTTAATGTCTTCCATCCTATTTGTTGAAATTTTCAATGAAGATATGAGATGCATCCATTGACATGGCCAGGAGTTCTACTGCTTCAATTTGATAGCATAGTAGTAAGTAAGGCCAAGCTTTTGTTTAAATGGGCCTCTTTTCTTATGCTCCAGGTCTGGGTCAATGAAGACAGCTTCCTCTATATTTGGGTGCGCAAGGAAATTGACAGAGATGTCAACCAAACGATGGATGATGAGCTTACTCCTAATCCTACTCTTGATTCTACTTAAAAACTACCGTTTGAATCAAAACAAAAATTTAATATTACTCTAGTTTCAAAGATTAGACTGCCTTGGCTCGGGATAACTTCGATATCAAAAAACCAATTTCGGAGTAGTTACAAGTTTAATTTTGGTTCGCAAGAATAGTGCGAGGCTCAGGCTTTGCTCTAGTTACCTGTAACAAGGGATTCTCTTTTTTGTCAAGGTAACCACTTCGATTTGCTCCAGTGCTAAACTGAACCCGCGAGTAGTGATTCAGACCCTCACTTAGCGCATTATCATACCTAGCCTAAGTCAAGCTTGTTCAACGGTGCGTCTAGCATCCAGAGCCGCAACATCATCCGCATAGCCCATCAAGCGCGACACATCTGGGATTGCCAGTCTCAGTAGCCCGTCGTAAGATATGTTCCCCAGGTCTGGACCAAGGATAGATCCCTGGGCACCACCCGATGTAATAACTATCCTTCGTTGGCCCTGTGTAGTGTCATAAAGCAGGATGCGGTCCTTCAGGTAGTCCCTCCAAAGCCGCATTAGATATTCTGGAACTTGAAAAGGTGTTTCCAACGTATCAAGAATATCCACCCATCTAGCGGAGTTGAAGGCCTTTCTAATGTCGAGTGTCACCAACAGGACGACCCCCCGCTTGGTGCGGCCATGTGCCCCTGCCTTTTGGACCGCGCTCACCATCTGCGCATCAATGGTGGAGCATCCTGGTCTAAAGCCGTACTGCCGAGGAGATCGATCCCCAGCAGCACGAATCGCGTCAGTGAGTCTTTACAGATTTTCACAGATTCGTAAGCTCTGGTAGACTTCGCTTTTTCTTGCTTCCTAGGGACCTTCAGCTTACGGGGTGAGTTTTCTAACTACTAGACCACGTGGACTACGTTTTGTGGACATACCATTTCGGCTTTACTAATTAAAATCTACCTTCCATTTACTATTTCACAGGTTAATCAATGAACGTTTCGTACCACAAATGGAATTGTATTAAAAACGAAACAATTTGAAGACTAATATCCTGACTATATCTTTAAATACTTTTAAGTGTACTTATACTTCCCTCGGTTTGAATACCTCTTTCAAAACTCAATCACATTACTTCCATATTGTTACATGTACAAATAATTCTGCGAGCTACTGTCGCAATTGTTTTCACAACCATTAAGACCATCAAAAAAATGAATTTACTCGAAACCACGAGAGCCCACCAAGCATGATCAACATTTGGAAGTGAGTCAATGCTCCATTCATTAATCTGCTCGAATATACCAGATACCTCTCGGCAGAACATTCGCCAATGTACGAGAAATGCATTGAACTGCGATAGAGTGTGGAGTGTGAATTGAGAAGCGATCAAGTAATAGTGAAGTGATTTTAAAAGACAATTGCGATAGAAATTTATGGACAAGTGGAAGTTCGACTTTTAATAGTGAAAATTAAAATTGTGAAATAATTAATAAGAGATTGTGCATTTTTAAGCAAATTAATAAACTCTTTTAATTTAATTTAAAAGACATTGCGTTTTCACTTTCCCGGAACATTATAATTATTGGCCGCGAACCATAAAACGCGACAATATTATAGTTGTTCCGCATGCATGATTATACGATACATTTGCTAGTTCCTATTATTTACAGTATTAATTGAAATTAGCCGCATGTTCTCAATCGTGTCCGACAGTAACATCCACAATTTTATCATCAATTTCACTAATACTTTTACTAGCGAAAGAGTTATTGCGTAAGCCACAATGTAGCGCTTTCTACGAAAAAAATGCCCATAGATTATCCTCTTAGGTAATTGAACAGAAATAGAAGTGGGTGAACATCACCTGTGGGTCTACCTACAACATTTGCTAGGAGCTTTAACTATTATAACAGGCAGGAACCCTCCTTCTTTTTTCTCGACACATACTCGTATATCTTGTCTCCGCTGTTTCGCGACCGCATCTCCATTTTCAATTTTATTTTATTATGTTACACGTTAAGTGTCCACTCATCTAAAGGATTTTATTATCCCTTTGGGTGCTTGAATCCTCGCGTCACAGTCACTGATCTACGTGACCTGGAATAAAATTGATAACGTATTCAATTAAACTTTACATACGAGTACCTATAGAGGCCGTATTTAATTTCTAGTTGAATTCGCAAAGGGATTCAGGACTCCACAAGTTGCCAAGGAATAATTTTAGTTAATTTGAATTTATTATGAACATCGCTTAGGGATTCGAGAGCCATGATGTGATCAAGAAGTGGAGCATGTTCTACCGTTGGCCAAGGAGAGATAAATGTCGGGTTGTAATGATTAATTGTCCAAAATTTAACAATAGGTCTTGTATGCTTAAGGACATGGGTAGTGTATATTTAAATCCTGTCAGAAGGTTGTAATTTATATACGAGTATATATATAGGTGACAACCCTTTCGCATCTTACATTTTAACATTTTCTTGTTTAATTATCTACGAGGTACTGCCAACTCAGGCATGGTATTTTAATTTTACTCAGAAATGTAAATTAAAACCAATTATTTCGCTGGAAAGCATGTAATAACGAGCAAATCAGCATTGAGGAGCCAATGTTCCCAACCGCCACAACGAAATGTAAATTTTCCATTTACAGTTTTTCCCTTACTCATCTCACTAAAAAATGTTTGTGCGAAAATCATTTCCGAAACATTCCTTTTAATTTGTGTTGTCTATGTAGCATTGAATCCTTGTCTACACCACTTTACTGATTCATTCACTCATGAGTCCCATGCTTTCTCCTACCTCGCAATCCAAACTGACATCCTTGCAGATCCAATTACTCTCCGCTGAAATATGACTACAAAGTAAAGTGCTAATGACAGTTTCGAGATTGCTCCTTCTAGTTTTGCAGAAAAAAATATATAAAAACAAAAATAAAAGAATCACAAAACAAAAAGACAACAGCAGACAAATGATATCAAGAGATAAAAACCCTTCTGGAGTATCTTTCCCTGAAACTGTCTCCCTCGCTCTCTGCCATCCGCCGTTATCTTTATTTGGGTATCCTTCGAGCCAGTACACTCCCTTGCACTTTTCCAAGCCTATCTCTCCAACGATTTTGCTGTTTTTATTGTCGCAGCTCTTCCTACTTTTGAAAATCGGAATGGAAAAAGTTGTGGATTGAGGGCATAATCCGGTAGTGAGTAAAATATACAGAGAAAGAGAAGGACAGTGAGCAAATGAGTGAACATGCAATAAAACAGAAGAAAACGGAGGGAAAATGGAATAGTGTTTGTTTGCTCTTCGGGTTTTGTTGCTGTTTTTATTATATTTTTTTCTCCACTTTACTGTTGCCACTGCTGTTATTTTTGTTGTTGCTCTTGTTGGTGGAGTTTTAATGGGTCTCTAAATAATAGAGAAATGTTTACAAGTTAGATGGGAGCAGTGGAATATACAGTGGGGGATGCCGGAGCAAAGTCGTAAAACAGTAGCTGCGTTAGACAGATACACAGTAGTGGTTAAAAACGATTGTGGTGAGATTAGATATCACTGCTTTCAGGATGAGTCGTTTATGACGTGATTAGAGTTTTGAAAAGAAATGTATGTAAATATTGAAATTATCGAATTGAATTGTTGAGAATGAAAGTAAACTGTTTGAAATAGCAAATTGATCAAATAAATTGAAACATACATTTGAAAATTATTTGCAAAAAACAACAAGAAAGCAATTTGCATAGATATGACACTTTGAACTTTCAAAATATGATAAGATGTTTAACAATAATAATTAACTAATATATCGAAGTAAATGAAACCAGAAGCAAGTGATAACGTATGCTATAAAAAGTTCAAGAAATGGTATTTAGAGTAAAAAGCTGAGGAAAAGTGGAAGAATTAAATAAAAGATAAGAACTAAATTGAGGACCTTGCAGCAACAGGGGGCAGATCCAAACTTTAATCGATTCTCGTTTTTTTATCTACAGCGTTTGATGCATGAACAAGGCAGATCCGATTAAAAACAAGCGCGCTGTAACAAAATAAGGATGTGCTACCCTATTCCGTTTGGTGCAAGAAGGCAGCAGATCCGGACCTGCCTCCTTTTTGCAGCGAACGATTTGATTTGTATCATCTGTGGCAATGCAAAGAATGTTTCGAGTTCGGCCCAAACGGATGTACGTTTTGTTTTGTATTTAATATATACTTTGTATGTGTCAGGTGTGCATAAAATGAGTGAGTCCGAACCGTTAAGAAGTGGATCATCTGATATTTACTAGCCTCCTGAATACGACTCAAGTTCAAATTTTGATGGAAGTGATCTTGATTTGGGAAAATTTCAAAACCATACTAGTGCTGACAACGGTAATTGTATGAATATTTCGGACGAATCTGATGTAAATCATCCATGCCCATCAACGAGTGGTGTAGTCTCAAAAAAAACAAAAGCTGCAAATACTTCACAATGGAAACGCAATGTTGGAAAGAAGGCTATTGCTACTGGAAAAAGCTATTTAAACTATAAAGGCCGTGAATAGGGAGAAAGAAAAACAGGACCGGATTGCTGTTGCAAAAAGTATAAGTGTCTTGTTCAAATTAATGAAGAAATGCGAAAAATAATATTGAAAAATTTTAATAAATTGGGAAAAACTTACGAGCAAAATGTATATTGAGGAGGTCCTATTAAAACTGGAAATGTTGAAAGGGAAAGACCAAAAATTGGTACGAGGAAGAAACGGAGCTCTTCACATAAGTATTGTTGCGAATTCTGGCGTACCGATTTTCTCCCATTCGCAACTTCAAATTGCCGCCGTAACATTTCCACCTTCCTTTGGGCACTCCTACGTTTTTCTCCGTGTATTTATTTATTTTTAACCGACTTCCAAAAGAAAGAAGGTTATCAATTCATCGCCTATATTTTTCTTTTTGCTTTTTTTTTGTATGTTCACGCATAACTTTTAAATGCAGATAGATAGAAGGCCCCTGTTTTAGGCAAATGATACGTCTTTCTTCCAGTTAGGCCTCGTTTAAAGGATAAGGAATTCAAGTAACGGTAAAGGGTTCTTACCATTAAAACTAAAAAATTTCCTTCTTTCACCCCAATTTTCAGCATAAGTGATCGATGGATGCAAGGATTTTGATTGTAGAGGTTTCAAATGAAGGACAACATTTTGACCTAAAATGTATCGGAAAAGAATTTTCATCCTTTCAAGGACTCTGTAGATATTAAAAGTTCAATATGATAACGTTGATGTCGAGAAATTGAATTTTAATAACCTTTCGCACGTAAAGTGCCAATTAGTTGGCACTCTTCAAGGATTTAATGGAGATACCGAGTCCTTCGGTGATGGATGATAAAAATGATGAGTATCCTTAATTTTCTGCATAAACGGTACATTTTTAACCGCCTTCCAGAGGAAAAAGGTTATCAATTCATCACATATATTTTTTTTTGTATGTTCACGCATAACTTTTAAACGAAGATAGATAGGAGAGCCCTGTTGTTAGCAAATGATACGTCTTTCTTTCTGTTAGGTTCTGTTAAGGACGCGTCGTTGGAGAGCTACCGTTTCTTGATATGAAAATTATAAGAAATAGCGGTTACCTAGAGTTTTATGTGTATCGAAAGATGACGCACACACAGAGGACAATACCCAGCAACTCCAATCATTCCTACAACTAAAAAATGGCGGCATACAACACGATGATTAATAGAATGTTATCAATTCCGTTGACAACTGAACGACGCATCCGAGAAGAGCAATTCATAATTGAAACAGCACAGAAGAATGGGTATACAGCGCGGTTAATCAAAACCAGAATAAGCAAGTTAGATGCGCATCGAAGAAGAAACTCTTTTACGCCATTCTTCAAAACACCGGTCCAAAATACGCGGAGAATGAAGCTGACTTATTCTACACATTCACGGAAGCTACAACAAATACTGAAGATAGCGGGTATGGAAACAGCACACTCGTCACGAATCTACAAATTGGAACAAAAACTAGGGACTACGAAGGACAGTAAGCAAAAGGATGAACGTAGCGGCATATACAGGATAACATGCCCAGAGTGTGGAAAAATGTACGTGGGCCAAACAAAACGATTGGTGAAAATTCGATGCCACGAGCATATAAGGGAAGCGGAAGTAGCAGCGGAAAAAGGACGAAATGAGGCAAGATCAACGGTTGCAAGACACATTATGGAGAGCACGCATCAAATCGAATGGGACAACGTGGAGATCCTCGAAGAAATCAACGATTGGAGAAGGTTGGATGCAGCGGAAAGTTTGTGGATTTTAAGGATACCGGAAGATTTAAGGCTTAATACGGATCTAGGGAACGCATACAGTAGTTTGATCGGATCAATATGTTAAAGGCTTGAATGACTCATCTAGTTTATGACACCGTGAAGGATAATTAGAGTGGGTTAATGTTTTAATTACCTTTCCAAGTAGTAATTTTGATGGTTTTATTATGAGTTCATTAAAATACCTTTTGTAAATTAGTTTGTAATTAAGTAACGATGTATAAATACAAAAATTTTTGGATTATGTTTCAGTAACACGGCACTGAAGAAGGAAATAACTTGTTTCCGAAACACGTGTATGCCCGGGTTTTAATAAATATTGGCGTTTTACGGAAAATATTAGGGTTCTTATTTATTCATTTGAATTTAACGCCAAAAAAGGAGCAACACAAAAATTCAAGTAAAAGATTTTTACCGTTAAAACTAAAAAAAAATCCGACTTTCACCCCAATTTTTCAGCATAACTGATCGACGCGTGAAAGGATTTTGATTGTAGAGGTTTCAAATGAAGGTCAACATGTTGATCTAAAATGTATCGAAACAGAATTGAAATCCTTCAAAGGACTCTGTAGATATCAACAGTTAAATATGATACATTGATGTCGAGAAATTGAATTTAAATGATATTTCGTACGGAAAGAGCCAATTAGATGGCACTCTTCAAGGATTTGTTGGGGATACCGAGTCCTTTGGAGACGGATGATAAAAATGACCAGCGTCCTTAATTTTCTGGATAAACGGTACATTTAACTCCATCATTTCTACCTGAAATAACCAATAAATTAATTCTAAATGTGGCATAAATACAATTCAACAATAGTTAGAGGGAACATTTCAGGATGCTTTTCTCTTCCGCATTCATTCTTTGCTTACCAATGAGCTTGATATAGAATCCTTCTTACATCCTTAGACGTAAACGTTACATATAGGATTATAAAATTCCCCGAAGAAATAATGAGGATTGGGTGATTGCCAATTATGGAGTTGACTCCTTACTTTCCAGTTAATATTATATTTACATTACAACATATGCCCAGAAATCTAAAATTAGTGATTTCGATACTAACAACTGGCGAGAATCGCAACCTAAAAAGAAATACGATTCCTGCTATAATTGATCATAACTGTACAGATGAAGATAAAAATGCATAGCCGAGTTTTCATTGAACTATATGGTATGATTTTCCTGAAACTTTCATGAAAATTAGGTGCCATAGTTAACTGAAAACGAAGGCGATGGGTATCGAATAAACATGAACGAATTATGCGGTTAAGAAGGATATTTTTAAGTGATTTTCATGAGATTGATTGCGGAGTGAACTTTATGTTTACATATATAAATACAAATGTCTATACACACACATATATATATATATATATATATATATATATATATATATATATATATATATGTATATATATAAATATATATATATATATATATATATATCTATATATATCTATATATATATATCTATATATATATATATATATATATATATATATATATATATATATATATATATATATACATATATATATGTATATATATAGATATATAAAGATATATATGTATATATATAGATATGTATATATGTATATATATACATATATATATATATATATATATATATATATATATATATATATATATATATATATATATATATATATATTTATTTATTTATTTATTCAAACCAGTAAAAAATTTACATAATGTATTACAAAATACTTCAGTAAATCCTACAGAGATATGAAGACATCTGTACGTAGGAACTGGTATCTTACATGCTAGTCTTATAAACTACAAATTACAAAAAATAAAAGGAAATTAAACTTTGCATTATTTTTAATCAAAAAAACCAGAAATATAATAATATTATCGGCATGAATAATACTTTTGTGTAATTAAATATTTTCTACAATCCAAGATCTTATTTTACTCTTTCTATGCTTATTACTTGATTTTCCACTTAAAACCTTCAATTCATTTGGTAAGTTATTAAATAGCTTTATTGCGACAATGTAACTGTTTTTTTTGCTAACAGTTTTATAAATTTTTGGGAATAAAATACTTTTATATCTAGTTCTACTATTTGACATTTCATAGACATTTTTAAGCTTATTATAGTAATATACAACAGCTTCTAAACAAAATAATTTTTCCAAATTTAGTGGAATAGGGTTTATCTCAAAGTTATGTTTGTTTATGATTTTTAATAACTTATTCTGAAGTCGTTGCAACAAATTTCTATAATTGGAATATGCTCCACCCTCCGCAATTATTCCATAACTTATGATACTTTGGAAGAGAGCATAATAAATCAACATAAGTGTTTTGCTATCCATAAATTTAGATAATTTGTAAAATACAAAAATCAGATATTTAGTTTTATTGATTATATGTTCAATATGCCTATTCCACTTTAAATTGAAGTCAATTATAACTCCTAAATATTTACAATTTTCTACTCTGTTAAGTAATTTTCCATTGATTTTTATTTCCATATCAGTAGGTACACTATCACAGTAATTCCCAAAAACAATATAGACTGATTTATCAACATTTAAAATAAGCTTATTTGCTACGAGCCATGTATCTATCATAGTGAGAAACTCATTCATTTTATTTTTGGCTTCTTCCCACGTTTTACCTTCAGTTATATATATATATGTGGGATTGTAATAATAACGATGATGTTGATTCGATAAAAGATATTTATTTAATATAGTGATGCGGACTTGTAAATGAAAACAATATGAATTTAAGAATGATGGGAACGGCTCTCTGCTAAACTGCCTCTCACGACGTCTTCGATACGAATCTTCTTCAACATCCGTCTGCTATGTGTTTGTGCTCGCTAACCAGTTGTTCAATCACCCGTTATCTCGTCTGTGTCGTCTAGCAGGCCACTCGTTCCGGGTTGCCAGCACAGCTCGTTTCCCACATTCGGCCATCCTGAACTTCATCCGTCTCGGATGAAGAACCTTCGTCTTCATAGTCGGCATAACGGCGCCACGGTTTCATGTGGTCAGCACTTGTACTAGTTATCTTCGGACCCTCGGCACTGGCACTGGCTTTGACAACATCGTATCGCCCATTTCTTTTCACCTTCGTAACCTCGTACGGACCCAAAAACTCACTGGCTAGCTTTCTTCCAACAACAAACTGCGTTCTTTTGATAGCGACAAGGTCTCCCACCTTATAGATGTTTTCCGGCTTACGTCTCTTATTGTATTGCTGGCGGTTCTCCTCTTGACTTTTCTGGATGTGTTCTCTGGCTTCGATTCGTCTCTGGTCTCTCTCGGCATTAAAATGTTGCACGTGTAGTTCCTCTATCATCTGTCGAATTTCAGTATGCTCTGCACCCCTGCCTCGTACCCCAAAGAGTAGCTCGAACGGCGTAGTTTTTGTAGCTCTATGGAAACTCGTATTCAGCGCGAATTGCAAACGGTCCACATACTTGAACCATTTCTCAGGATGCTCGATAGCCAGCTTCTTCAAAGCTTGCACTATATTGGCGTTGACTCGTTCAACCTGCCCATTTCCACGCGGCACTCCTGTAGTTGTTATCACATGATGTATGTTTTCCCGGTCACAGAACTCCTTAAAAGCTGCGGACGTAAAGGCAGCTCCATGATCACTGATTAACCGTCTCGGGTTTCCAAAGCTTCTCTGGATCTCGGCGAACTTCCTCAAGACTTCATCGGTAGACAACGTTTTCGTCGGAAACAGCCAAGTGTATTTCGAGAAAGCATCCACAACAACAAAAATATAGCGGTATGACTTACTGGTGGCATCCATCGGCCCCAAGTGATCCACGTGAAGAGTGTCCAATGGTTGATCACCCTTTTCTAGACAATGCAGCAACCCCTCTTGCTTTCCGGCTTTGCGACTTGCTAGGATGCACCGCACACAGTTTTGAATGCAACTCTCCACCTTCTTCTTCAAACTCAAGATGTAGTATTCGTTCTCAATTTGGAATATCGTCTTTCGTACGCCAAAATGACTCCGTTCGTGCACAGTTCGAATGACTTCTGATTCCATCGCTCTTGGTATACATAACAGCTCTCTTCCGGCAACTCCTTTGAACAGCAACGATCCTTTTAACACATAGCCATCGTAATTAGGATTGGATTCCAGCACTTTTCTAATAGCTTCGATATGCGGATCCTTCGCTTGCGCTCGCTCTAACCTGACTATAAATTCGTCTCGCATCAAATATATCATCGTGGGAAATCGGCTTAATGCATCAGCGTGCGGGAGGCGACTTCCAGCTCGATGCTCCACTTCAAAGTCAAAATCTTGAATAAACATTACCCATCTCGAGGCTGCTAGTGGCAACTCCTTCTTTTCTATTGTCTGTCTAAAAGCACTGCAATCAGTGACCAGCTTAAAATGGATTCCCAACAGATAGTGTCTAAGTTTCCTGAAAGCCAAATAGACGGCCTTAACTTCCAAATAGTAACTATGAGCACTCTCGTCAGCACTAGTGGTTTTGCTGCTATAATAGTAAACAGGGTGCAACTGTTGATCTTCGCTTCGCTGGAACAACACAGCTCCAAATCCTCTAGCTGAAGCGTCCGTATGCAGCTCTGTTTCTGCTCCTCGTCGATAAATTTGTAACACTGGGCAACTAGTAATAGCAGCTTTCAACTTTGTTACTGCATCTATTTGCGATGAATCCATGCGAAATTGCACTTCTTTCCTTAAAAGGTTTGACAATGGACGAGCAATCATTGCATAATTTAATATGAATTTTCTCAGGTACCCGGTTAATCCCAGGAAGGACTGTACAGCTTTAATATTTTGTGGCAATGGAAATTTTGTTACAGCGCGGACAACCTGCTCGCTTGGCTTGACGGTTCCGTCTGCTATACGGTGTCCCAAAAAGTCAATCTGCCGCTGCAAGAATCGACACTTTTTCCATTTAATCCGAAGCCCGTGCTTCATGCACACTTCCGATACGTACTTCAAGCGCTGTACGCCCTCTCTTTCATCCTTGGCCAGCACTATCACGTCATCCATATATGTTAACACGATCCCCTCGTGAATCAGCGGGTTGAAAATAAAGTTAATGAAACGCAAAAACACAGCTGGCGAGTTACAAAATCCGAACGGCGCGTACATGAACTCAAAATGCCCCTCGTTGGTGATAAATCCCGTATATCCAATACTCGATTCATCGACTGCTACATGAAAGAATCCGTTTTCTAGGTCTATTGTTGTAAACACGCGTGCGCCTTGCAGCTTGTCGATGACGTCCTCTATCAATGGAGTCGGGAAAATTTCTCTAATGACCTTCTTATTCAGATCTCTGTAGTCGACGCAAACTCGCGGCGTACCATCTTTCTTTCTTACGATGACTACTCTACTAGCATATGGCGACGTTGATCGTCGAATAACTCCATCCATCAGCCATTGAGAAATCTGCGACCTGAGTGCCTCTTGCTCAACAAAATCTAGTCGACTAGCCCGATGCACGACTGGCATTTTTTCTTTCAACTCGATATGCATCTTAAACGGTGGTTCCACTACGACCTGCGGCTTGTATGATTCGATTAATTCTTGCACCTCGTTTTGATATTTAGACGGTACTACTTCTAGCGGCAAACCATCGTCTTCTAATGTTGCAATGGACATAATAACAGCTTCGTCTTCAGCACAACAGTTTTTCAATTCAACACTGTCCCTCTTAATGATTATATCAGCAACGGCAGCAATTCCACGGCCCAGCACGCAATCAACACTCATGGCCCCATCTGGCACGACGTAAAACCATAATGACATTTTAATTTCATCTACCACGGCATCGGCCAGAAACTTTCCTTCCGCAGCAACGGAAACTCCTCCGAATCCAAGAAATGAACGAACAGCTGATTGAATTTGAATATTCGGTAATGTATGCAGCACAGTTTCCTTGATTAGATTCACATCACTGCCCGTGTCAATAAGTCCTCTTACTGAAACTCCTCCAATTGACACATTTTTCAACATCGGCGAATTATCAATGGACTTAACTTCAGCAACGTTCAACACTTTAGGGGTTTGGCTTAACGGACACTCCTTGGACATGTGTCCAGACTCACGACACTTGAAGCACTTTGTAGGGAAAGTGCACGCAGCTCTTATGTGATCAGCAGACCCACAATTAAAACAATATTTTTTATTTACTGCAAAACCAGCTCCACTGTTCAGCTTTGTGCTATTCAGCTCAATGGTATCGGCTCTTGATCGGCTCTCAGCTACAACTCTTGATCGGCTCTCAGCTACAACTCTGGATCGGCTATCGGCTACGGCTATTGCCTTCTCTTTTATGTCCTCGTAAATCTTCAGCTTTTTCTTCAACTGCTTTATGTCTTCAGCTCCATACAGCATCATTTTGTTAATTTCGGTGTCTCGTATTCCTTCGACTATGTACTCGATCAGCGACGCTTCATCTATATTACCACGAGCGGCCATCTCCTGCATTGCTAACACATATTCCATCATCGACTCGGAATTCTCCTTCTTTCGTTCTCTCAACACCCGATGTAGTTTGGCACCACTAATTTTCATCGAAAACTCCTTTTGCAGCAATCTTCGTAGTTCAATCCAGGACCGCACTCCTCTTTCAGCTTGTACTAATGTTTTGGCATCGCCACGAAGCGATTTTTTAGCAAACACAAATTTTTCAAGCTCGTTCCAAACAAACATGTCAGCGATTTCTTCGAAATCTGCAATCCAATTCTCAATAAGGTAGTGTCCACTACCATCAAATGTACGAATTGTATCTTCAACGTCTCGAAACGAAAAACTGCACTTTGTCATAGTGCCCGTCCTACGGTCACCATCAGCCCACGCGCCATTTGATTTTTCATTCTCGTCGTTCTCGCTTACATTCGCCATTTTATGGTACTTTTTCAAGCAACGTTTTTTGTTCGCGCTTGTTCTCGAATGACGAGGATCGCTCAATTCGTCATCGGACTCCGATTCGTCGTTTATGCGCAGTTGTTTAATGCTCATTAGTTTTCGCAGCAACAACAGTTCCTCATGTTCGGCATCAGCTCGACTCCTCTGCTCCTCCCTTACTCCTTGCGATCGTTTGCTGGTGTTGTCGTCGCTTTCACTACTTGCTTGCACATTTCGGTCCTCGATCTCGCGCCCTTCATCGATTTCCATTTCCAAGACCTCGAGATCGTTCAAACATCGACACAACTGGACGGCTAACTGTTCTTTTGTTTTCTGTTTCACATTTATCGATAAAATTTCACTTACTGTTTCTAACTGTACTTTGTCGAAATTATCACAAATGTACTTTCTTTTGTTTTCAAATTCTTCACTGTCTTCGCCTTTATATTCAAACCCACCGAACTCGCGTAATTGTCTACGATTTTTTCTACCGTCATCTCTCTCGAAAACGACTTTATGCAGCACAGCTATACTAGACGCTTTCGTTCGCTGATGGGTCAAACTATCCCACACTAAGTCACCAAGTGTTAACTTCCTACTCGACATGTTCACTGCACTTTTCAATTTCTATTGTCACTGAATTTACACTGAATATCAAAGCACTATATAAAAATCCCAGTTTGATGAATCCGATTAATCAAGTATCCGATCGCTCAATTATCCAATCCCGGTTGAGCCCCCAAAACTGTGGGATTGTAATAATAACGATGATGTTGATTCGATAAAAGATATTTATTTAATATAGTGATGCGGACTTGTAAATGAAAACAATATGAATTTAAGAATGATGGGAACGGCTCTCTGCTAAACTGCCTCTCACGACGTCTTCGATACGAATCTTCTTCAACATCCGTCTGCTATGTGTTTGTGCTCGCTAACCAGTTGTTCAATCACCCGTTATCTCGTCTGTGTCGTCTAGCAGGCCACTCGTTCCGGGTTGCCAGCACAGCTCGTTTCCCACATATATATATATATATATATATATATATATATATATATATATATATATATATATATATATATATATATATATAAGTGACGTAAGATCCACCTGTAAATACTTACCATATTGCATCATTCATTATGTATTCAAAGCAAGATGCAACATTGTATTTTTTAAACTGCAACTTTGTATGCAATTCGCAAGAAAAGAATCTCATATCAAAATTGTTTTGCAAACAACATCCGGCTCACTATCGCATCTTAAAAGATGACACGTTCGCTAAAGAATTTTCTTTGTAAACCGAGATTACGTTTTAAGTTGAAACGAAATTGTAAGTTAGTTCTAACCTGAGATTTAAACAATAAAGTTCTTAAAGAATAAAATTACTCGCGTTTTATTTTTTTTGAACAATCGCTTAGGCTCAAACATAACTGGCGCAGTCGGCGTTCGTATCGTGAAACTAATTTACTCGGAATAGTTTCTAAAATACGCTCGAAAATAGTGTCGCGAAAAGTAAAATCCGCGATCGAAATAGCTGCCTTTAGAAGTGCAATAGGCCGGAATAGTGCATTTTGTGAGCCGCACGGACTTGGCAAGCAAAATAAAGTGAAAATACTCGTAAAGTGAACAGTTAATAGTGCAGTGATAAAAAAAACGCACGTAATTAACAAAAGTATCTAACAAAACGAGTGAAGTGAAACTTTTGGAGATTCCGATAAGCCTTTAAACAAGGAATCTTAAAAAGACTACGGGGAGACTCCCGTAAGAAATCCAAAAGCTAACTTATAACCAGTTAAAAATAACAAACTGAGAAGCCTGCAATAACTCAGAATAAAAAAAATCGGCAGCGTAATTAAAAACTAAAAAGTGATACAATACAAAAAGTGAAAAATGGAAGCAATCAGGCAACAAATTCAAAATCTAAATATTGAAGCAGCTAATCAAGCAAATCAAGCGAATCAAGCCAACGGAGCAGCAAACATGCATGCAGTAGCAGATACGACAGCAAGAGTCATGGCAGCGGTAAAGCCCTTTACAGGAAAGGAAGATGTGAGTACTTTTATTAGACAAATCGACTTAGTGTATAGAGGCATAGGGAACCCAGAAGATACAGAATTCGTCGAAAATTTCTATATTTTCCCCAAAATCCTTGGATACGCTGGAGACGTCATATCAAACATCCCACAAAATCAAAGGACATGGCCCCTAGTTCGAGAACTGTTATTAAAAGCATTTACATCGCAGGAGTCATATGAAAGACTCATTGAAAAGGCAACAAGAGCATCATCGAAGAAACCTGTCAGCGAAATTTACAATTATTTATTAAGAATTCAATCAGATATTTTAAGTAAAACAAATAGTGAGCAAAGTGCCATATATAATGAAGACAGTATACCTGATCTTATTAATGATATTTTCAAACAAAAAGTCCCAAAAATTATGTCCGTAGCTTTATTGAATACTGAATCAAATAATATTACAGAGTCATATCTATATTTAATCAAACAAAATATGATCAATAACCCCAAATATGACAATATATCTTCCGATAAGTCGAACGAAAAATTCCAAACCTATCGCCAAAACAGACCAAATGATTCAAATCCCCTCCAAAATAGAAATCCTTTTTATAATAATTTTCAGCGTTCTAATTTCGTACCACATAGGAGAGACAACGAGCAATATTCAGGAATCTCGAATGGACAAAACAGGAATATGGCTAATAACAGATTAAACAATTTCAGGAACAACCAAAGGAATAGACAGGACAACGTCAGCCGAAATTCACAAAGACCGGAACCAATGGAAATCAACTACACACAGGATAGAAACATCGAACCGGATACAAGCCAGGCACAAAACCAGGGTTTTTGCGTAGACCCACCTCAAGAAATTTACCCATAATAGATATCACTATAGGAACAGAAGTTGTGAGAACATTAATTGATACTGGAAGCACCTTATCAGTTATTGACTCATCTAAAATACAAAATTTTAAAAGACGACAAATGCAGAATAAATTAAATATTAATACCCTTTCAGGAAATCTTAAACTATCCCACGAAATAATAACTCCTCTACCTGAAGAATTCAGAAGCCCAAAATTCCGAAAATACATGACTTGGAAACAAACAGAAATTAAAGATAGGGATTATGAAGCAATCCTTGGTAATAAAATATTAGAACCATTAGGAGTCCTAATAAACATGCGCGAAAAATTCATTTTAGTAGATAATAACAAAATTCCTTTTATATTCCCAACCATTCTATCAAATGAAATATCTCAACTTGAAGACAACGGAGAAAACATTAAAACCGACCATTTAAATCCTGAAGAAAAAAGCAAATTAAATAAAATCCTTACAAAATTTCAAGAATTATTTTACAGGGAAGGCGACATTCTAAAGCCAACAAATAAAATTACCCATAAAATATATACGAAGGACGAAAAACCAATTTTTTCGAAAATATATCAATACCCCGATATCCATGAAAAAGAAGTAGAATCTCAAATAAGACAAATGCTAAAGGATGGCATAATTAGAAAATCTAAGTCCCCATATAATTCTCCTCTTTGGATCGTCCCTAAGAAAATAGATAATTCTGGTCAACAAAAATGGAGATTAGTTATTGACTACAGGAAACTTAACGAACATACCGTTGAAGATAAATTCCCAATCCCTAATATTGAAAGCATATTGAGCAAATTAGGCGAAGCTCAATACTTTACAACACCGGATTTAGCAAAAGGATTCCATCAAATTCCTGTTGACGAAAATGATCGACCAAAAACAGCATTTTCAACTCCATATGGACACTACGAATTTAATCAAATGCCTTTTGGTTTAAAAAATGCTCCGGCATCATTTCAAAGGATGATGAACGAGGTATTAGACGGGCTAATAAATAAAATTTGTATAGTGTACTTGGACGATATACTGATTTTTTCAACCTCTCTTGATGAACATATCCAAAATCTGACAAAAGTTTTAAATAGACTTAAAGAAAACGGATTGAAACTACAGACAGATAAATGTAATTTTATGAAAAGGGAATCAGAATTTCTAGGACATATACTAACGGACAAAGGCATCAAACCAAATCCTAAATTAATCAAGAAAATCCTCGAAGTAGAAATCCCAAAAACACCGAAAGGAATTAAATCATTCCTTGGAATTACAGGTTATTACAGGAAATTTATTAAGGACTATGGAAAATTAGCGTTACCTCTCACTAAATGCCTAAAAAAAGGAAATAAAATCAATATTGAAGACCCTGAATATAGAAACGCATTTGAAATACTGAAGAAATGTCTAATTAACCCACCTGTGCTAAAATATGCGGAAATGGATAAGGAATTCGAAGTAACAACAGATGCATCAGACTACGCTATAGGAGCAGTGCTTACACAAAAAGGACATCCAGTTTGGTATGCAAGCAGAACCCTCAACGAACATGAGAGAAATTATGCTACAGTGGAAAAAGAACTCCTAGCAATTGTCTGGGGAGTCAAAAAATTTCGAAGATACCTTTACGGAAAAGAATTTACTTTGAACACCGATCATCAACCATTAAAATGGCTTCAAGTCAAACATAAAGGAAAAGATATCAGTCCCCGATTACAAAGATGGCTAATGGAATTAGGAGAATATAACATCAAAGTGAAGTACATCAAAGGAAAAGATAATGTTCCAGCAGACTTCCTTTCACGGATAGTCAGAAATGAAGAAATGAACCCTTTAGATGACGAAGATCAAGACAGCTTAGTACCAACCATTCATACACAAGCCGAAAATCTCAACGATCACTTTGAAATTCATGAAACTATCATAAACTCCCTAAAAAACCAAATAATTTTAACGAATAAAACAAATATAACAAACGCTATTTTCCCAAGACGAAGATTGATAATCAACGAAAATGAAATCAATGGAGATGAATCAACCCTCTTAGGAAAACTAAAGAAATTTATCAGACCCAAAAAAATAGGTATTTATACAGAACTAAATGATAATCTTTATAATAAAATACAACAACTCATTATCAAACATTTTGACACAAGAAATATACAATTCATTAGATGTTCATACATGGCTAAAGACATGAAAGATGTGGAAGAAACAGTCAAAAACATAAAATATTATCATATAAAGGAAACAGGACATTCTGGTATAAACGAAAACTATAATGGATTAAGAAAACAAATATTTTACCCAAACCTTAAAGAAATAATTCAGAAATACATCAATACATGCGAAACATGCACAAGGGCAAAATATGACAGAAATCCTATAAAAGCCAAATTTAAAGACACTGAAACACCATCGGATATAGGAGAAATCATACATATTGATATATTATCAATAAAAGGCAACAAAATATTTACGAGCATTGACAAGTTTTCTAAATACGCTTCAGTACTAAACCTTACAGCAACTGACGATTTCAGCCTGAAAGAAGCACTGGCAAATTTTTTCGCAAATCATGGAAAACCGAAGAAAATTATAGCAGACAATCAATTTAGTAGATTCCTCATCAAACAAACAATACTCGAAAAGGATATTGAAGTACATTATACTACGCCTAATTCTCATACTGGAAATGCAGATATTGAAAGATTGCATAGCACAATTCGGGAAAAATTAAGGACAATGCATGATATTACACAGAAAACTATCATCGAGAAAACATATGAAGCAGTAGAATTCTATAACAGACAAGTACATTCAACAACTCTAGAAAGGCCAATAGATATATTACACGGCAAATCAAATAAGGAGAAAATCTTCAACTTAATGAAGCAGACAAAAGAAAAAACGATTGATAAAAGGAATAGGAATCGAGAAGATTATGAAGAGACTAGAAAAACTGGATTTATTAAAGATTTCAAAGCCAATAGAGATAAAATTCATCCTAAATACAAGAAGGCATCATTAGAAGGAGTAGATCTCACTAACATTAAACGACCTTTCTTTACAGAAACGGCGCAAAACGCAGAACGTAATGCGAGTAACAATGATGATAATTGCACTGAGCCTGATACCTCGAGCAGAAACCAGCCTATCAATAGAGGAAATTAAAGAAGAAGCAGGATTCACGGAAATTACATTAAGACAAGTGAAAATCCCAATTGACCATACTTTAATCCTACATACTATGAATTTGGAAGAATTAGAGCAAACTCTAGACATGATCGAATTCAACGTAAATTTGGCATCTGGCAAAATAAATCAAAGCGGAAATACGCAGTCAACAAAAGCAATTTGTAGAAAGAGAATTTCGAAAACAAGAACTTTCAACAGTATAAACGAGAAACAAAGGAAGAATATCCTAAAAAACGAGTGTAACAACCAAACTTTGGCAGAACTTATTCTTAACGATAATACTCACGCATTAGAAACCTACCTTTATGCTAAATATAAGAATAAATCAGATAATACTAACCCAAATATAACTATCATAGATGTTAATAGTAAAAGAGAAGCAATCATAAATAAGGAAATCGAGCAACAATTATTTGCACAAATATCAATAATCAGACATAAAATATCCACATTAATTCCCCATAGAGCTAAACGCAGACTATTCAATTTCGTAGGAAAAGCATATAAATATTTATTCGGAACCCTAGACTCTGACGATAAGGAAGAACTAGAAACCTATTTTAAAGAAACAAACGAAAATCAAGTCAAAATCGCAAATACTTTCAATCAGCAAATAAGAATAAACGAAAACTTTAACAAATCTATAGAAACCCTTCAAGATATAATTAGCCAGGATCAAAAGAAAATTTCAATTTGGGCAGAAGAAGTAGATACGGAACTAATAAATCTTAGAGCAGATATAACGCATATAGCCTTACTCACCCAACTTAATACTTTACAGGACCACATAACGCATATTCAAAATAATATTGCTTCAGCTAGATTAGGATTAATGGTAGACAATGTGTTAACAACCGAAGAAATAACTGAATACGATATAGACTTTCATAAACTATCCCAGATAAGATTGGGGCTAGCAACTTTCAATAATAATAACATTATTTTTATAATAAAAATCCCTAATAATACAATAACCACAAATACAATCCTATTTTATCCTATCCCAAATAGTGAAAATGTCGAATTACTGGAAGATAAACGCGAACTTGTTAAATATGAAAATAAAACATATAAATATGACCCTGAATTAGAATTAAAAAAGATGCAAAGATACTATTATTGTAATATTTCAAATACTTGTACCTATGTAACCATGAAAGACGAATCAATAGAATTAATTGATGATGGATTAATAATTGTAAAAAATTGCAAAAATTGTATACTCTCCTCTACATGCGATGAAAGAAAAACTGTATTAAACGAAAACTATCTATTGAATTTTAACAATTGTACAATAAAAATCAATGAAAAAGAATTTTCAAACATCAAAAGAGAATTTATACAAAGAGTAATTATACCGAAAACAAATGTATACCCCATAAAAGCCAATCGAATTAATTTTGAAGATATTAAATTGAATTTCACAAAGAATCTTGAAAAAACAGAATTATTAGAACATAAAACATTCTATCACTTGACATCAGATTTGATATTTTGGACAATAATAATAACTTGGAGTAGTAACATTCTTGGCAATTTATAGAAAAATGGTACGAAATAAAATTAAAATTTTGAGTTTAATTGGTAATGAATTGATTCCAAAAATGACGAATTCCAGGGGTAATTCGAATCTTAGCGGGGAGGAGTGACGTAAGATCCACCTGTAAATACTTACCATATTGCATCATTCATTATGTATTCAAAGCAAGATGCAACATTGTATTTTTTAAACTGCAACTTTGTATGCAATTCGCAAGAAAAGAATCTCATATCAAAATTGTTTTGCAAACAACATCCGGCTCACTATCGTATCTTAAAAGATGACACGTTCGCTAAAGAATTTTCTTTGTAAACCGAGATTACGTTTTAAGTTGAAACGAAATTGTAAGTTAGTTCTAAGCTGAGATTTAAACAATAAAGTTCTTAAAGAATAAAATTACTCGCGTTTTATTTTTTTTGAACAATCGCTTAGGCTCAAACATAACTTATATATATATATATATATATATATATATATATATATATATATATATATATATATATATATATATATATATATAATATATGTATATATATAGAATGTTGATATATATATATATATATATATATATATATATATATATATATGTGTGTATAAATATTTATATATATATATATATATATATATATATATATATATATATATATAGATCTATATTATATATATATATATATATATATATATATATATATAGTATATATATATATATATATATATATATATATATATATATATATGTGTATGTGTGTGGATGGTTGAATCTACATAGGATATAACAAAATTTGTGCCTGGGGGTCGCAGCTTTGCTTCGTTTTTCACCAAATTTTCAGCAATATTTCGGTTCCGTTCAAAGTACAGCTCCAGTTTGTACCAAAACTAGTACAAAGATTTATTCAATTGTGTGATAAAGCTCACAATAAAAAATCACACACACACATTAACTTTTTTTGTTTTTTTTAATTAATTCAAACTTCTCTTCGGTGAAACCAATTCAGAAAAATTTAGTTAAAAACCAATTATAAAAAAAATCGTCAAAAGAGAAAACAAAATTCAATTTCTTAAATGAAACTATAATTACTCACCCTTTCGTTTGAAGCTGCGGAGCGCTCTGCAACTGGAATGGGGGACTGATAAAAAAATTATGAAAAAAAAACCAACTGCTTTTTATTTTGCACAACTAATGAAACATTTAATAAAAAAAAGAATAAACGGCCATCAATCCGCGTGTCAGCTTCTTAATTTTGTAGTATAATCCAAGGTTACTAGTTTTTTGGTCTTAAAATATATTACTGTCAATTTCAATGATACTTCACAACCAAAAGAAACGGTTCGTCTGATCACTAATAAAAGCAAAGAATGAGGTTCTTTAGCACGACCACAAATCACACTTTTTTCTTTAAACTTCACTTGTCTTAAGCCGTCTCACACTACTCCCTTCTCCACTTTATTCGTTTAGCATTCGATTTATTTATATTTCGTTTTTTTTCACTATACGAGTATTTCATCGTCTTTTACACTTTTCTACATCTCCTCTCTGTTACCCACCGCTTCCCTCACAGCCAAAAATTGACCGAAAACTCAGAAAACTCCTATCTTAAACTCCGAAATCAAAACTTTTATATTCTGAATTGGAAATTTACTTCCCGAATCTTAAAATCAAGATTTTTTTTAGCACCAATTTCATTCCAAAACTTTCCTCGAGAACTCAAACTAATTTTATTCTCCTTCACAAGCCAAAATCTGCTTTTAATCTCCAAAGTCCAATATTGACTCCAGTCAAATCCCAACTCCCTTTTTTTCCAATTTTAAAACCCCCAAAAATCAATTTTACCGAGCACAGAAAACACCCTTATCTTTTCCAGCCAAATACTCACTGCCCCAATCCTAATCACTTCATCCCACTTTTCACCTTCATCCAATCCGATCCCGCAATCCTTTTCATTTTCAAATTACCGCTGCCGCATCTGGGTAACATAATCGAAGTTCATTACACTTCGATTCCGCTACCCACACATCTTTTGTTCTATAGTATATCGACAAACTCAATAGTATCCATTGTTTTACATATGGCAATTTGCACAATCCAAGAAGCGCTTGATTGAATGCAAAGTGTCACATATACATTACGGAAGCTGTTGGTTTTGCCGATACCCCAAAAAGAGTGCTTCCCTGCGCCCGGGGGAACTTGAACTCAGGGTTCCAGCAGATCCCCGGTCGAGAACTCGTGACGTAATCAATGGAGCTATGCCTTATCGATCTCCCATTCATCAGATTAGCAACTTCAACGATGCATCTGGGCATGAGATTGAATTTTGTTAGTAAGGAAACGTGAATTAATTTTCGATAGTAAAAAAAAAAAAATTGTTAGTGGGAACTAGTGAATAGAATTTGTTAGTATGAAGGAAGGAATTAGGTTTTGTTAGGAAAAATGAATAGAATGAAATTTTGTTAGTGGGAATTAAAGTAGGGAGTGTTGTTTATGGGAAGATTAAGATTATTATTAAATTACTAGTTTGTTGTAATTGGAAATCAGAGAAAAGGGTAGGATTGTGATGATGTAGAAATAAAAATTAAAGGGAAATTGGAAAAATGTTAATAAAAACTTTTAGAAAAAAAAAGAAAACCGACTTCGGAATGCCCTAAAATGGATGAAATAAATTTTATGGAAGCGGTGCCATATTATTTTTTCCCCGATTGTTTTTGTGATGGTGCAGATGTTGGAAGTATTTATGTTGAAATGGGGAAATTCATTTGGCACCTCTTCCATAAAATTTATTTCATCCTTTTTAGGGCATTCCGAAGTCGGTTTTCTTTTTTTTTTCTAAAAGGTTTTTATTTCACCCTTTTCAGTGGCAAATTTTTTCATTTCAAACCATTCAAAACTCAGGTTCTTGAATACATTGCATCATATTCTCGTATATTAAAATAAAATTTTTTACCGCAATGCAACTACCACTATGGCTAAAATCTGCAGCGTTCATAGGAATCGAATTTAACTCTGGTACATTTAATCCATGATCTCATCAACGTCTACCTTGATTTTAGATTTCATAATAATCCAATATGAATTGGAGCTTTGCGAAATTTTCGAATTTTGAACTTTGCCTAGCCGCCATTTTTATATTCTGACTTGACCCTGAAGTGCTTGTTTATCGTTCAACTTTTTTCACCTTTGAGCGGCCGCCATTTCGTTTCAAATTGTTGGACTTTGGATTTTTTATTGTGAGCTTTATCACACAATTGAATAAATCTTTGTACTAGTTTTGGTACAAACTGGAGCTGTACTTTGAACGGAACCGAAATATTGCTGAAAATTTGGTGAAAAACGAAGCAAAGCTGCGACCCCCAGGCACAAATTTTGTTATATCCTATGTAGATTCAACCATCCACACACATACACATATATATATATATATATATATATATATATATATATATATATATATATATATATATATATAGATCTATATTATATATATATAGATATATATATATATATATATATATATATATATATATATATATATATATATATATATAGTATATATATATATATATATATATATATATATATATATATATATATATATATATATATATATGTGTATGTGTGTGGATGGTTGAATCTACATAGGATATAACAAAATTTGTGCCTGGGGGTCGCAGCTTTGCTTCGTTTTTCACCAAATTTTCAGCAATATTTCGGTTCCGTTCAAAGTACAGCTCCAGTTTGTACCAAAACTAGTACAAAGATTTATTCAATTGTGTGATAAAGCTCACAATAAAAAATCCAAAGTCCAACAATTTGAAACGAAATGGCGGCCGCTCAAAGGTGAAAAAAGTTGAACGATAAACAAGCACTTCAGGGTCAAGTCAGAATATAAAAATGGCGGCTAGGCAAAGTTCAAAATTCGAAAATTTCGCAAAGCTCCAATTCATATTGGATTATTATGAAATCTAAAATCAAGGTAGATGTTGATGAGATCATGGATTAAATGTACCAGAGTTAAATTCGATTCCTATGAACGCTGCAGATTTTAGCCATAGTGGTAGTTGCATTGCGGTAAAAAATTTTATTTTAATATACGAGAATATGATACAATGTATTCAAGAACCTGAGTTTTGAATGGTTTGAAATGAAAAAATTTGCCACTGAAAAGGGTGAAATAAAAACCTTTTAGAAAAAAAAAAGAAAACCGACTTCGGAGTGCCCTAAAAAGGATGAAATAAATTTTATGGAAGAGGTGCCAAATGAATTTCCCCATTTCAACATAAATACTTCCAACATCTGCACCATCACAAAAACAATCGGGGAAAAAATAATATGGCACCGCTTCCATAAAATTTATTTCATCCATTTTAGGGCATTCCGAAGTCGGTTTTCTTTTTTTTTTCTAAAAGTTTTTATTAACATTTTACCAATTTCCCTTTAATTTTTATTTCTACATCATCACAATCCTACCCTTTTCTCTGATTTCCAATTACAACAAACTAGTAATATAATAATAATCTTAATCTTCCCATAAACAACACTCCCTACTTTAATTCCCACTAACAAAATTTCATTCTATTCATTTTTCCTAACAAAACCTAATTCCTTCCTTCATACTAACAAATTCTATTCACTAGTTCCCACTAACAATTTTTTTTTTTTTACTATCGAAAATTAATTCACGTTTCCTTACTAACAAAATTCAATCTCATGCCCAGATGCATCGTTGAAGTTGCTAATCTGATGAATGGGAGATCGATAAGGCATAGCTCCATTGATTACGTCACGAGTTCTCGACCGGGGATCTGCTGGAACCCTGAGTTCAAGTTCCCCCGGGCGCAGGGAAGCACTCTTTTTGGGGTATCGGCAAAACCAACAGCTTCCGTAATGTATATGTGACACTTTGCATTCAATCAAGCGCTTCTTGGATTGTGCAAATTGCCATATGTAAAACAATGGATACTATTGAGTTTGTCGATATACTATAGAACAAAAGATGTGTGGGTAGCGGAATCGAAGTGTAATGAACTTCGATTATGTTACCCAGATGCGGCAGCGGTAATTTGAAAATGAAAAGGATTGCGGGATCGGATTGGATGAAGGTGAAAAGTGGGATGAAGTGATTAGGATTGGGGCAGTGAGTATTTGGCTGGAAAAGATAAGGGTGTTTTCTGTGCTCGGTAAAATTGATTTTTGGGGCTTTTAAAATTGGAAAAAAGGGGAGTTGGGATTTGACTGGGGTCAATATTGGACTTTGGAGATTAAAAGCAGATTTTGGCTTGTGAAGGAGAATAAAATTAGTTTGAGTTCTCGAGGAAAGCTTTGGAATGAAATTGGTGCTAAAAAAAATCTTGATTTTAAGATTCGGGAAGTAAATTTCCAATTCAGAATATAAAAGTTTTGATTTCGGAGTTTGAGATAGGAGTTTTCTGAGTTTTCGGTCAATTTTTGGCTGTGAGGGAAGCGGTGGGTAACAAAGAGGAGATGTAGAAAAGTGTAAAAGACGATGAAAAATAGTGAAAAAAAACGAAATATAAATAAATTGAATGCTAAACGAATAAAGTTTAAGACAAGTGAAGTTTAAAGAAAAAAGTATGATTTGTGGTCGTGCTAAAGAACCTCATTCTTTGCTTTTATTAGTGATCAGAAGAACCGTTTCTCTTGGTTGTGAAGTATCATTGAAATTGACAGTAATATATTTTAAGACCAAAAAACTAGTTACCTTGGATTATACTACAAGATTAAGAAGCTGACACGTGGATTGATGGCCGTTTATTCTTTTTTTATTAAATGTTTCATTAGTTGTGCAAAATAAAAAGCAAATGGTTTTTTTTTTCATAATTTTTTTATCAGTCCCCCATTCCAGTTGCAGAGCGCTCGGCAGCTTCAAACGAAAGGGTGAGTAATTATAGTTTCATTTAAGAAATTGAATTTTGTTTTCTCTTTTGACGATTTTTTTTATAATTGGTTTTTAACTAAATTTTTCTGAATTGGTTTCACCGAAGAGAAGTTAATGTGTGTTCATTAATAATTTTTTTTTTATTATTGAGGTGATATTGTTAATGCATGATTGAAATTTGTAAATAAAAAAACGGCCATGAAACACTATTAATATTAGATTTTCATTTCTCAAGATGACCTCCCCCTTTCCCGTCCTTTTCCCGCCGTGTTGGTATTTCATATAAGGTGGCTCAGCACGAGCAGAGGATGTCCCGGAAGTCCCACGACACGACTGAGCGCTAGCCGGCTTCAGTATGCCACCCCGGGCTACACATCCCTCTGCGAATTCTTAATTTCTGCAACTGCGGTGATTCCCGTGGTTGCAACAGTATTTTACCGCATTTGGAAATAGAAACATTTCCATCTATCCACAGAAGCTCTTAAAAGCGAGCAGACAATATTTTTAAGGAGTATCGTGACCACACTGTAATTATACCAGCTAAATCTAATCGTGGGAAACATCAAAATCGACCAAATCGTATTTCGAGTGATTGGATTTCCAAAGCTGACTCTCACATTAGAAGTTTTCCACGACGCGAGTCTCACTACAGTAGAAATAAAGGCTCTCGATATTATCTATCACCTGAGTTAAATGTTAAGAGGATAACGATTTATGTTTTAAACAGAATGAGCCTAGTCTTGAAGCATCTGCTAAGCCTATAGTATCATTTGATTTTTAATATAGAAACTTTAAATAAAATTTGAAATACAGCTTTGGATCACCACGTTCAGATACATATAAGAAGTGCGACATTTGAATAACAAATTAAAAGATAAGACAGGTAAAAAAGAATCTCCACCAAGCCAAAGCTGAAACTTTTTTTGCTGATTTAAAAGATAAGAGTCAAATTGCTATTTCTAATGACGAGTTTGAGGTGTTAACTTTTGACTATCAGCAGAACATGCAATTACCCAAAATTCGAGTACGTGAAGCATTTTACACGCGTCAACTTTGGGCATATAAGTTTTGTATCCACGCAGCAAAAACAGGCATCGCTCACTTTCATTTATATGATAAAACCATGGCTCGAAAATCACCAAACGAACGTATCTTTCGTAAATCATTACATACATAACATTTTACCAAGCACAGTTAAGATACTGTTTTTATTCTCCGATAATGCAGTAGCACAAAATAAGAACTCGACATTAGTTCAATATCTGTATATTCTAATGAGGTGTTCATCTATTGAGAAGATTATTCATCGATTTCCTGAGCCAGGACACAGCTGTTTGCCATGAGGTCGGTGTTTTGGAGTAATATAGAAGTTCAATAAAAAGAAAGACTACATTTTACAGCTTCTGAATATTCCGATTGCATTAAGCAAGTATCTAAAAATTTTAAAGTTGTGAATGCGGGCCAAAACATGATTCTCAACTTTAGTAAACATTTTGAAAGTCATTTTAAAAAAGTTATAATACAACAAATATAGAGAAGATACGGTTCAAAATATTCAAAATTTCAATACAGTAAGGGCCACATTCAAATTATTGCAGTTAGTATTACTACTGGAACGCCTATGTTTTATAATTTTTCCTGAATGGGAAATGTACAAGCCAACCTATCGGTTCTGCCTCAGCAACGGTTGTATGACAGTGCGTTGCCGTTGAAAACGGCTAAGTACAAAGATATTATGCAGCTGGTAAAGAACTATGTTCTACCAAATGAACTATATTTCTACAACGCCCTTAAAAAAGAAGCTGTTGGACCGAATGATGACATTTCTAACGATGACGATCAAGCTGAATTGGACTTAAAATTCATAATTTTTTAAGCACTTGTTTATTTTTGTATTTCGTTAAATTGTTTTATCTTTCACAACCTGGGTAATAGTACTTGAATTAAAAGAATACTTATATTTATGTATTTTATTATTCATAGTGCAATATAGGTTAGTATTTTTCTTGAACTTTGGTGCAAAACGGAGGCAGATCCAAGCTTTAAAAAATCGTAGTAATCCTGAAACTTATTTGTACATTTTAAAAACTTTAGTAATATATGTAAAAATGTTCATATTATTTGATATCATTAGCTCCAAAATATAAATGTATTATTCTATTTTTAAAAACGTTTTTCTTTAATACCCAACCGTTTTGAAATTGGGACTTGCCTCCCCTTTGCTGCAAGGTCCTCAATTATTAACCAGGATCAAATGTGTAATAGTCAAAACCCGGTGAGTAAAATAATGGCTCATGTGGACCTAATGAGGAAGGAGTAATTAACGAGAAATCATCTACACAAAGTGATTTGATAGGTAAAATATAGCGATTAACAATTATCTAAAGGTACGTTTCGATCAAATAATTCCCTTATAACTGGGTCAGAATGAGAATCCCAAGAGGTTAAGCGCTTCAGGCTCTGATCGATCATGAAAAATAGAATTGGTCTAATTTTGGTCACATCGTAAAGTATACTGTTTCTGAAATGTTTTTTGTTTGGCCTTCTGTATCTCGATAAGCATTTTCTAAGGATTTTGGGTTCGAAAATTTGAATGAACAGTTGAGGAAACAAAATACCAAACAGGAAAACAATAAGTAACAATTGAAGTAATAAGAGTTTTACTAAATACATTAAAAGTTTAGTACTACAACTTACAGATTTGCATTAAAGAAGAGATGACAATGCTACAGATGCACCAACTGCTTTTCGCAGAATTTACCGAACATGGTAATTAAATTTTAGCCTATGATATAAGTAAATGCCTAAATATTGTTTTGATGTTTTGAAATGAATATTGTGTCCATAAACTGATAAAGAGAGTAATTTAGTTTCAGTGGAGCATTTTTATGACCTTTCCCATAAGCATTACGAAAGCAAGTTAGCTCACATTTTTCAGGGTTAATTTTCAGAGCCTAATCAAACATATACGAGGAGTGTTTGAAAAGTCCGTGAAAAGTCCAAGAGATGGCACCACCGGTATGTTTTGAGGTCGTGTTTAGTTAGTAGCATCTGTTGAATGAACGCACACAAAGTTTCAGCCATATTAGTATATTTCTTTGTGTTTGGCATTCGTGTGAACCAAGGAAGTCGAGTTATTTTCAAGCAACGCATCAGCACACACCTGGGGAGTTGAATAGAAATAGAATAGAGACGGCCCAAGAATAGAGCCCTGAGAGACACCAGAGTATACACTACTTATAGAAGAGTAGATTCATCATTTGATTTTAAGACATTCGAGTAAAACAAATTGTTATTGGCTGGAGTGTAAGAAGAACTTGGAATGACATCAGGTGGAATACTATATGACGTTGGAATTGCTTTTGCAGCACGTTTTTCTGCCACTTTGATGTTAATTTTACTCTTTCTGGACAGCCAGAAAAGTTGGCTGCATGACCGGTTGAGGAGCCTAGCACGCAATACATAGAAGGAGTACCACCGTCTTGTGGATAAGAAAAAACAAGTTGAAGTAGCAGAAGACTGCTCTTGCCAGAAGGGTTCTGTGAAACAATTAGTAAATCAAACAATATATTCTGCATATTAAAACTTGACTAATTCCATAAATTGAGTTCAAAAAATTATTATGGTTATTATGTTTTTAAACTCGCCGCCATTTTGTTTCAAGCGTTTTAACCCCGTCACTTAATTACTCTTGATAACACATCAATATTACAAACCATTTCTAAAGTTTTTATAAAAATTCCTACATATTTGTAGTGTTCAGGTCCGTTGCAAACGTGTTTCTCCCTAGTATTACGTGTTTATGTTGTTGTAATTGTTAAATATTCAATCGGCTGTAACTTAGCTGTTTATTGTTCAATTATTGTGAAATTTTCAGAATGCATACAATTGCATTCAGGATACTTAAATTGTAGGTTTTGGGAAATTTAAGGGTCCCATTTTGATTTTATAGGCAAAAATGTAAAATTTACGAAATGCACTGTTATTAACAAAGTTGATCGAGTTTTGGCTTCTGATGTAGTTGTTGCCCTTGTAATCCTAACGTCTCACCTCTGTGATTTTTTTCAGATTTTTCGGGTCAAAGGTGTCGCGAGGGGAGGGCTGGGACACAGAGTTTTCGTACATTTCACCTTGCCCTGCGACCCTAAAAGCAAAACTTGTCATTTTAAGGCCTGTTTTGAAAAGTTCTTACAAGACCTTTAATTTGATACCCATATTGCCTACATGCGATGAAATTTTTTTTTGCAAGGGCCACTCTCCTATATGGGGAGACCCCCTTAAAAACCTTATAAATTTCTTTTTGTGGTTAAACTTTGAAGAGGGCGTCAATTTGCACCTACCTACAAAATCGTATGTTTCTAGCTTATGTAGTTTGCGAGAAAAAGTGGTGTGACACACGGACAGATAGACGGACAGACAGGACGCGATTTTAGTAGGATATTGTAAAACGATTTAACAAAACCCTAAAAAGGAACCAGATTTTTGTTGAATGATAGGGGGGGGGGGGATGTCGTTGGCTGATTCAAAGAATTCGTGTAAACCCTAAATTAAGTGCGCGTAAGTTAGCTGCTGCGATTGAAAAGCAGGTGTGTGCCGAAACTATACAGAGAATACTGAGGAGAGCTGGTTATAGCAAACGAGCGGCTAGAAAAAGAACAATATCTATCGGAGAACCATAGGGAGCAGCGCTTAATGTTTGCAAATGAACACCTTACCAATGATGCTGAGTTTTGGAACAAAGATTTTTTTTTTAAAATGAGTCAAAATTAAATAAATTTGGCTCAGATGGGCACAAAATGGTTTGGAGAAAACCAAAGGAAGAGCTTCATAAGCGAAATCTATGGCCACCGTAAAACATGGTGGTCGTTCCGTCTTAGTTCGGGGTTGTATGTCGGCACATGGGTTGGAAATTTGCATCGTATGAATGGGATAATGTATAAGATAGTTTACCTCAACATTACGAAACAAAATTTAAAGTAAAATGCTATCAAAATGGGTCAAAGTGATAGTTTTAAATTTTACCAGGACAACGACTTCAAACATCAGTGGCACATCGTACGAGGGTGGCTTCTTTATAATCGTGATCGAAAGTAATCCGATCGAGAATGTTTGGAGCGAACTTGATAAACGCACTCGAAAACATACAATTATTAATAAAGCAGTTGCACCTACTATATACAAATGGTCTAATATTTCTGCTGAATTCACCAAAAACTGGTGGACTCTATTCCTAAAAGACTTCAAAGCCTTATTAAGAAGAAAGGGCTTTATACCGAATATTAGTTATTTCGTAGGGCTTTGATTTTTTGTGGGGAAAACACCTTGTTGAAAATAATCCGGGCAATAGCAACCTGACCAGAAAACAAGCAGGCTTTTGAAGGCAAAAAATAAGCATTTGCTTAAAGATTCTTCTATTATCAACAAAGTGACGACAATCTTCCACAGGGCTCAATCAACCCAATCACCAAAAACCGACCTCAAGAAGAGTGGTTTATCAGGAAAGTGGGGGTTATCCTGAAGAAAATGAAAACTTTGTAATTTTCAAAATAACTTCAAAAAAGAAGCCAGAAACGAAGCTTTGGAGTTATAAAACCCCACTAATGGTTGGAAAATTACAGGCGCAGCTGGCTGAAAGCGGGAGAGGAATAAAAGGATAGCAGGTTAGCTAAGCGCCATGACCTGATGCCAAGCTATAGCTTAACTATAGAGTACAAGTAAAAAAAGATAAAGGCCGAAGCACTTCATGGAAATGCTATAATATTCGGAGGCTGTAAGAAACCTTGTTATACCACATGTGTTATAAATACCTTATAAGACTCATAATTTATATTGTTATAAAGGGTTTCCATTAAACGCATAACTATTTAATCTATTAGTAAAAAAACAGAAATATTTGAGATATAGAGTTCAAATTTATTGTGGGTTTAGTGCAAGCATTACATTTTATGAATATTTCGGTCATACAACCACCACGAGCCTGTTTACAGCGATTGATTCTTCGGACCCAATTTTCCACCACTCTGGCACACATTTCGACCGGAACGTTGGCAATTTCGCGTTGGTTGTTGTCTTTGAGCTCGTCTAAAGTTGCTGGCCTGTTGCCATAGATTAGTGATTTGAAATAGTCACATAAAAACAAATCCAATGGCGTTAGACCACATGAGGCGGCTACTCGATCGACCATTTCTCAAGATAACACGTCCACCAAATTTGCAATTTAATAAATCGATTATGAGGCGTGCCGTGTGGCTATTGGCACCATCTTGTTGAAACCACATATCGTTGATGTCAAGTTCATTCAATTCTGGCTAAAAATAATCTTCCAACATAACACGATAACGTTCTTCATTGACAGTAAGATGACGGACGTTTTCATCCATGAAAAAATGCGGCCCAATCACATCTCCGGCATTAAAACCGCGGCAAACAGTGATTGGTGTCTCAAGAAGCATATGTGGGTTTGCTGCTGACCAATAATGCATATTTTGCTTATTAACAAAGCCATTGAGCCAGAAATGAGCTTCATCGCGGAAGATACTTTTTCTATGAAATTCTTTATGTTCTTCAAGCTTTGCCAGAGCCCAATTTGCTTTAATTCTTGAGTCAGTTTGAACCATGTAGGCGAAAATCTTTTCGAAAAATACACCACAGTGTCATTTGAGCGATGCCCAATTCTTGAGAACGACGTGGGATCGACTGATTTGGCTCGTTTTGAATCGATGCACTTACAGCTGCGATATCCTTCGCTTCGAGTGGTGCAACGTCTTTTTGGCACCGGAACGGCCAATAGTGAAAATTTGAACGCAAACTTATCAACTATAGCACCGGAGCCTATCGGGTGGGGCGATTATTATGGCCGGGAATTGGAGTCAGCGCTCTTAAAGTTGCGACCACCGACTCAGAGTTTTGGTAGTAATTTTTAATAATTTTCAAATGTTGCTGCTTCGTGATGAAAATGTTGACTAACGTTTTGACATTGACAATTTATTAAAAAAGTTTAAGGATGCGTTTATATGAAGACACAAAATTGTTATGTCCCCAATGAAAAACCGTATACAAAACTAAAAGCTTATATTTCATACAAACAATTTGAAAAAATTAAAAAATAGGAATAAGGTAGTCAGTTTAGATATTTAAAGAAGGAAACGTGGAGTCCACAGGTTGATGTGTCGTGGATATTGAAAGTTTCTTTACTCGAAGGAATAGTGTTATATGACAAAAGGAATCGCTGTGCTATCATAAGAAAAGTTTTGGTTCCATAATTATTTCTTGTGAATTGTTTTTTCGATGAATTCATCGAAAAGTTCAAACAGTGTTTTCTTATTTTGCTCCACTATCTGTGTGAAGTATTGCTGAAAAAAAATAAAAATCAATTTTATTTTGAATGTATTGTTTGAATTGGATCCAAATGAAACTTTGAACCTTAGGGGAAAAATATTCAGTGAAAAAAGTGACAAATATCGTCAACATTTGCAGACAAGAGGCATAATTTAGACGGAAGCTGTAGTGAAGGAGACGGGAAAACAGCCGCCATTGTTCCGTGCTGAAAATCGCACAGCTCGTAGCTTTCGCAGATCCGATAACGGATTCCATCGCAGACATTGGTTTGATGCTTAGCTTACATATGATATACAGTTCGACAAAAAAGTCTCATTCTACGTCTAGCTTAAAAAATATAAAATGAATTTTCACAAAATTGTGTTGGAAATAAAATTTTTTAATCAAAAAACATCACCCCTTCGAATTATGCGGCCAATTATCCAGTACCTGAAGTTTCACTTTTGAAGAAGTTTCGAGAAGCGGAAAGAAGACATTCATGTCAGTTAAAAAAAAGGTTCAAAGGAGGGAAATATAAAGAAAAAAGCAAACTGAAAATTTAATCAGTTGCCGAAATTGAACATGCGATGGCTGCCAGTATAGAGCAAACGAGGAAACAATTGGAAAAATTATCTGTCCCACAACCACAAGCCCAGACTTCTACCCTACCGTGAAGGGTTGACAATGCGGAGACTACAGAGCTACCCCTAACACTAGTTAGTGACCTAGCACCTCCAAGGCTCAGCGGAGTGTTGGATCTAATGGCACCAGAATATAGGCCCAGAGTAAGTGTTTCAACTTCACACCCGCACCACCGGAATAACACGCGTACCTGGAAACCTGATCGACAGATGTTTCAACAGATAGATCCTAACCGTGACTCAACGCTTTGGTACACCTGGGATCTCTCGCCATCAACGTAGCCAGAAAGTCGCCAAATGGGAAGGTCCACGCACCTAGATGAGACAGTGCCACAATTAACCAGCTGCGAACGTAATCGTTCCCCGTGCAATATTTCACCATCTAAAGTGGCACACGTCATAGCTAGCTGAAAGTTGATATTTTCGGGCTAGGATGAACCTGCGACCATAGGTGCCTTCTTACGAAGGATAGAAAACATGACATCGTTAAACCTTGGAGGAAACATGCGACTTATTGCCAGAATCGCCCAAATGCTACTCACTGAGAGAGCTCTTCGATGGTTCTGGCGTTTCGCTGACACATTGCCAACACACGATTGGGAAACATAGAGGCATGTCACATTACGGGAATTCACACCAGTAGAGAGTGATGATATATTGAAACAAAGGCTACAAAGAAGACATCAACGGGCTCAGGAGACAGTAGACGACTACTACGAAGCTCTATGTTGCCTGTTGGAACGATTAATGAGCCCCATTCCGGAGACAGATTTCTTAAGTCTCTTTTGGGAAGGAATCGGGCCGGAGTTACGACAACGCTTGGTCTTTGCTCCTCGCCACAACGTACATGGGCTTCGCGCTTCAGCAAAGGAGCTAGAAACCGTGCAATACTCCCAGCGGTCACCACCTCAAAGCCAATTCTTTAACCGTAGGGAGCAACTAGAATGATACACAGTGGCTGAGCTCGAACACAACGTGCCTGCCTTACATGCGCCAACTTGTCGCATACCACCCATATTGAATAGCGCTTCGGAGACCGTATCTCCATCAACCACGGGGCTGGAAGTCTACAAACTGGCACCTAAGAGACGACTTGTGTTGGAACTGCCAACAGACGGGACATCGTTTAACCACATGCCAGGCAGAGGCGAGCATGTTTTGTTTCCGTTTTGGTAAGCCAGATATATATGCAGCAAATTGCACTATGGGTGCAAGTATTAGCTGCCTTGCCTCGAGCCTCGGCTCAAAGGTATTCCATCAACACCCTACGTTGGTAAAACCTTGGCGCTCTGACATCAGCACAGCTGACAGCACCAAACAATCTATCAAGAGTAGATTGACAACACCCGTGACGTTCAGAGGTCAAACTAAGGATATCACATTTTTCATCATCTCTTAACTGACTCAGAACGTGTACTTCGGTGTCGATTTCGTCTTGCATTTTTGTTTCGCCCTAGATTTATTCTTGAATTCACACTTTAACACTAGCTACGTCCATGAACTTACTTCTAAGTCCGAAAGACACGAATTAACTCCTAACCAGCTGCCTTCTGGCGAATTCCATTCAATGAAGGCTCAAGGGATAAAACCGCTTTCACCGTGCCTGAACGACCACTTTACCAGTTCGTCACTATGCCCTTCGGCTTGTGCAACGTCCTGCAAACGATGACCCGTCTGATGAACAAAGTCATTCCATCTATAAATTCACTACACCATCAAAAACAAAAAAGATCCAAAAGGAGCGAAACAACGCATTTATGCAAGAAGATTTTTCGCTGTTATAACGAAGTCATGATAATCTTCTACATTATTCAAATAAAATCAGTTTACCAAACGTAAAAAAAAATAATAATCTCGGAAGTCCCAAGAGGCAACAGTCGATTTAGAGCAATTACCTTGACCTAATTCTCCTGCAAAAAAGCCCGTCAATCTCCTGGGAACCACTTAAAAGCTTTGAAATATAATTCTTATATGCTGTTTGTTATTGAAATGTCCTTTTCACTCCTGAAACTTTATGTTTATATCATTCTAAACAAATGTCTTCTGACAAACTTTTTACTTCCAAACATTCATTTTTATTATATTTCATCATGTCGTCAGTCGTCGTGTGTTGCGCTGTTCCAAGACATGTATATCTACGAGTATAGACATACGAGACAAGAATGGAAGTTTACCGAGTAATATACTCGTACAATAAATGTAACATTTTCCTTCCTTGCCGCCTATAGGCTGCACAGATAGTATCTCGGATGAAGGTAGAATGTTAATGGCTGGCAAAAGAAGAAGAAGAAACAACTTCTTATGGTTTTTGGTTCGTTTTCTTTTGCATCGTAAAAGTACTCACTCCGCCACTCCTGGGGAAAGAATATTACCAAGTTGACGTTAGATGTTACGTTACCAACATATTGTATTATCAGTCAGTTGGTTGGGGTTTGGGATGATGAATGGATCAATATTTGCAAAACGTCCTTCCCTTTCCCTGGTAGACCTACTTTGAAATATTCTGTTTTTTCGGTGTTACGACAAAAGTTGTATTTGCAGAACAGTGAAAGCCGCAAAAAGGACATTGCAAACTATGCAATATTGAAGAAAAACACATGCATATACATTTTTCTTGGAAAACTACATACCTATCTTTTTGTTGTACTTCTAAATATTACAAGGATGCCGATCTAGAACAAGAGAAACATTTCTGTGTATGTCAGTGAAATACTTCTATTCTCTTCTTTTGTCTGATTATTAACGTGGAGGAAGTGTTGAATCCTGAAATCGGAAAATCTCAAAAATCTCTTAACGAAGGCTATGCAACAAACATGCATTAGGAGAAGCGTTGACTACCAGCTACTACAGTACATCTGACATTAGTCCTTTTATAGCTTTTCGACAGCGACAAAATGAAAAATGTCTCGAGACAGAAGCGACCGGGGAAAAAATAATGTAACTTCAGGATCGACTCGTAAATTGAAGCCCGAAATGTTCTCAAGACGTGAGCAAGGACTTTGTATACAACTGTGACAAAGTGTAAAAGTTTATGTGAAATCAATAGATGGTACGCCCATGTTATCTTGAAAAACAAATGACTCCCGCCGTCGCCGCTGTACCGTTCCGCGAGGCTATACGCTATGTATTGCAGAGAAATAGGCTCAACGTTTGAAGGGGGTGGTTGCTGCGATGTTGTAACTTTGTTCTGACATGATTCCGAACGGTGTTTTCCCAATTGGTATTTGAATAAAATTTGAATTTATTGGCATAGTGATTGAGACAGAAATCGAATTGTTAAGCAGGAGGGAAACTTGATTTGCTTTTTCTGATACTAATGATTTGTTTGACAAGGGATTCTAATAAACTGGGAGGAAATCGCAATTATAAATTCAAAGACAAACTGCCCCAAACTTGCTAGAGGAAATGTTCAATCGCAAGCGCAATTTAAAAAAGAATGGAATATAAAGCTCACTTATAATAATTCTGTATTATTTTTTGTTTAAAATATAGAACTTTCACCAACTTTTTTATTCTTAAATTATTATGCACAACATTTGCACATCACACCAGCAACTGTCAAATAGCTTGCACAATGCTAGCACGAGAATCTAAAGGGTTTTCCAATAAGAGGTATTATTTTGAATAGCCCGCTATTCCAGTAGATGTCACTTTCGAAGTTGTCATTTTTTAACATTTGACAAGTAGAAACTACGCTATTAATAACACGCTTCAACAACGCATTAAAATTATTAAAATTCACTATAAAAACGGTGAAAATTTGGCAGAGACGGTTCGTAAAACTCGAACATTTTTGGGTCGTCGTGAAGCACCTTGTCGGACAGCAATACAGAAATTGGTGGATAAATTCGAGCTGTTGGGATAACTTAGTGATGTGAAGAATAAAACCCGTGCACGTCACTCAAGAACAGCCGAGAATATTGCTGCTGTAGCCGAAAGTGTTGAAGAAAACCCAGGTTTGTCCATTCCCCGTCGTTCTTTGGAATTAGGCATTCCACAAACGTCATTACACCGTATTTTGCATAAAGATTTGGGTCTTAAGGCTTATAAAGTTCAGCTAATACAAGAACTCAAGCCAGTTGATCATCAACAACGTCGTATCTTTGCTGATTGGGTCCTTGACATGCATGAAAATGATCCGGAATTTCATCGAAAAATCATCTTGAGTGATGAGGCCCATTTCCAACTCGGTGGCTTCGTCAACAAGCAAAATTGTCGCATCTGGGGCTCGGAAACCCAAGAATTATTGTTGAAAAGCCTCTTTATCCTCAACATGTGACAGTTTGGTGCGGTTTATGTTCCGGCGGAGTCATTGGACCTTACTTTTTCGAAAATGAGGCTGGAGCAGCAGTTACGGTCAATGGATTGCGCTATCGAGAAATGATTAATGATTTTTTATGGCCAAAATTGGATGGCATTGATCTGGACAATGTTTATTTTCAACAAGATGGTGCTACGTGCCACACAAGCAACGAAACCATTGATCTTTTACGGGAAAAGTTTCCGGACCGTTTTATCTCTCGAAGAGGTGATCACAATTGGCCACCGAGATCTTGTGATTTAACACCTTGCGACTTCTTCTTTTGAGGCCACGTGAAAGAGAAGGTGTACGCCAACAGCCCAGCGTCGATTCAAGGCCTCAAAGATGGAATTCGTGAGGCTATCGAGGACATACGGTAGCCACTTTGCGATTTGGTTATGGGAAATTTCATGAAAAGGATATGGTCCTGTAACGTGGTCGTGGTGGTCATTTGCCTGATGTTATTTTCCACTATTGACGGCATTTATAATGAAATAAACATCCGATCATTTATACTAAAAAATGGCATTTTTCTTATAATATCAAAATAACACCTCTTATTTGAAAACCCTGTATAATTATTATGTATTTTTATACCTCTTAATCAATAAAATAATTTTGAGAGAAAGTTAAAACGAAGTTCGGTCTTTCATTTTCTCTCAACATGACAGGGTAAAGAACCCGCGACGATGGCAGGCTCCTCCTCTAAAATGGGCTAGCCATCGGGCTTCTTTTTTTTAACATGGGCTCTTGCCGGGTAGAGTGGCCTTCCGCTCCTGTACCCTTTTATGGTATAGAGTTATGTGGTTATATCCAATAACGCTATAACATAAATTGGCTACATTTGTATTTCTCATTTGATGGAAAGAGTCATCCAAAGTACGTTTGTGTGAGTTGTCCACTCAAAGGGGAAATACATGGCCACGACTACGTTTGGATCTTGATCCGGTTGGGAGGGTGCGAGGGGCACCGCTTCCATCTGAATGCCCCACTCTTATTTGGGGACCATAAGTATCGTCGGTAACGACGAAGTCTCCTCAAGTCCGTCCGATTTCGCAAGGCTCTATTTGTCCTCTGAACCAATGTGCGCATAGCCCTTAGCGGTTACCTCCTTTTTCGACTCTGGTTGAAAATCAAATTACCTTTCCAAATTAGTGGATGCGAAAAATGTTTTTGTAGTGGGTCTTGTGCTAGGGGGAAAGAACACGCCCCACGACACCGCAACGCTAGCCTGCCAGCGCATTCACGCGTCCCCAGACAAGGCCAATCTCGGAAGATCTTACCATCCTCTTTCTCCAAGGCAGCAGGCTATCGCTGCAGTCCTTGGCGGACATTCATATATACCCATTTTACTATACTCTCTGATTTGAATAATGCATTTCTGTAGTTTTTCATTCATTTGTTTCTTTTTTAATTTCATGTTTTGCTAACCGTTATAACCTCTCTAATACTCTTATTGATGGCTATATTAAGTGATACAGGAGGTTTTAATTTACTTTTAAAAAAGCAAAGATAATTTTTAATACTGCATGTTACCCAACTTTCCAAAGGAGGAGATATGAGCATCATCTCCAAATCCAAAAACACCTGATATCCTTACAATGGCTTTTCGTATCTGAAATTGAATTCCTGCGGAACATCGCATCTTAATTAATTTGAAATCGGACCAAATTCAGGACACAGCCTACAGATGCTTTAGCGCAACATGCCTACTCGTATATCCAAGAAGCAAACTATAATTCATTATTGGAGTCTCCCCTGCAATTCCATGCTTCGTCAAGTCCAATAAACAGTCAGTTGGTGAATAGGATACAACAATCGGCCTATTTTAGGACAACTGTTTCCGCCCTCGTTGAGCACACAACCTCCTCATGCCTAGCCAGTGCATCACCCACCATAGGCATTTCACATTGCACTACTGCAGAAATTTTAATGTACTCGTACAATAATAGGATTTTAAGGAATAACTCCTACTTTGCTCAGTGAATAGCGTGTGAGCGTTCAAGCATACGAATGGCGTGGTAACGGTGCGGTCTTATTATACGTGTCTACATGTATTGTTTGCGAGCGGAAATCAATGGTTAGAGTAATCAAGGGAAGCATGAAAGCTTCGGTTGTGCAATACTCGTATAGTCAAGTTTACCGGGCAAACATCTTTCAAGGAGCGTAGGACACGAATAATTGCATGCGCACATGTGTACGTGGTCGATTCTATTGTAAATAATAACAGCAGAGGTAAGATGTTAAAGAGTTTTCGCCTTGTTCATTTTCGTTATGATTCAACTTGGGCCTTTAGCGAATGGGATTTTAATTGGAAGATCATTAAAGTTTATGCGTTCGGGAAATGGTTGCAGTCACTTTGAAAGGGTTGCGGTTGAAAAAGATTGATAGATTAAATTTAATTGGAGCTTTGGTTGATTGCATATTTATCAATACTGGTGTTAACGGTGCAATAAAAGGATTATAAAAGATCGAGGGTGTTAATTTTAGTAATTGTAATACATATTTGTTGAATTTTTTTCTTGTTTGGCCTCGTCAAAGCTGTTGTTATTGTTAGTAGAAAAACGAGCTTTTTGAGATCTCGGTAGGTTTATTTGTTCAAGTCAATGAGGAATAAGATGAAAATGGAGGGGACATGCAGAAGACAGCTTTGTCGACACAGTTACATTGTCTTTTGACACAATAACAAGTCAGCAATAATCAATACCAAATCCAAGACTGACCGATAATGAGATGTTAGCAAGCAAATCGATAACAGAAAGTTCAACCAAGCCAATTAGATTTTAAAATATACATGTGTTTCGAAAAGAAAATATTAGACAAGATTACTGTCATGTTTGTTTAACAATTAAGATTTAAAAGAAATGCATTCAAAATAAGATTTGCAACGAAGCCGATAAGCTTTTAAAACAACACGGAAAAGGCGAAAATGTTATTCAGTAATCTTTATCATGTTTATTTAATGAGAAGATTTAAGTATAAAAGCAATATATTCGAAACAAGTTTGGCTCACTACATTTAAATAAAGTGCAAAATGACCCATTAGAAGTAAATTGTGTTTGTTATGAATGAAAATTTCCCTCGTTGGAAACACAAACGCAACTGGCGCAGTCGATAGCCCATAAGAAAAGTATGGTGCTTGAATGTCAACTATACATTTATAGAAGCTGCTTAAAAAGAGGCGTGGGATAATGATCTTCAAAGCGCCCTACTTGGCATTGAAATGCAACACATGTAAATTTGACAAATACCGGACCAACGCAACGAAGAGCTACGAGAATATCTTGCAATGGATTTTAAAGCCATTAGCGGTTACAGTAACTCTATCCTAACATTATCAGAGGATCAGGCAGAGGTTTATTCATTTGAGAACATAATAGATACAGTACAAGGATCCATAAGGACACAGCCCGAGATCCAGCCAACGCTGATTGGATATCAAGCCATTGCAAAGTTATCTCGGAAACTCATGGTGATTGGGCCAGCGTTCAATCGACCCATACCAGACGCTTCGGCGAACCAGAAACTAATGGAACGCATCTGAAGAGTCAAATTCACTACACCAGCCCAATTATACTTCTAACTGAGTAAGTACTTGAATCTTCTTTTCAATACAATCAAGCGTAAAAACTAATATGGTGATAATGACATAAATAGTGAAATAGAACAAATGCAAATTGTGACAAATTACTTCATCGATGTATCCAGGTTCCGGCGTTTTATATGCAACTAATCCAAAAACCTTTGAGGATGATTATTCTGTGCAGGTAAATTCAGGGTATCTCTATTATGGTATAAATAATTCTCAAAATCGGTTTTATTTTGTAAGAAATTTCTAAAGTAAAAATAAAACGAACCAAAATAGTGCTAGTGGTGGTAACGGATCACCTAACCAAGAAGATAGTTTTTATTCTGATAATCCTAGACAGAATTACAGACCGAACCCGAGCTAACAAAACATGATAAGAAATGATCTCACTCCGTATTGCTGTCTATTAAACATATAAATAACACAAATAGCTTATACAACATCATCCGCTTAGTCGATCAAGCGCGACTCACCTGGCATCTCCCATCTCAGTAGCCCATAATAACAAACGTTCCATAAGTCTGGACCAAGTATAGATCCCTGGACAACACCCGATGTAACTTCCATCCTTCGTTGGCCCGGTGTCGTGTCGTAAACCAGGCTTCGATACTTCAGGTAGTCTGCATTAGATAATCTGAAACTTGAAAAGAGTTTTCCAACGTATCCAGCATGTCCACTCATCTAGCGGAGTTGAAAGAGTTCCTGGCGTCGAGTGTCACCAACAGAACGATCCGTCGCTTGGTGCGGCTATATGCCTCTGCCTTTTGGAACACGCTCATTACCTCTGAAATTGCACCAATGGTTCAACATCCTGCTCTAAAGCTGTAGTGCAGAGAATATAGGTCCCCAGCAGCACGAATCGCGTCAGTGAGTCTTCCCTCGATGAATTTCTCTAGCACTTTCCCAGCCGTGTCAAGCATGCATAACGGGCGGTATACAGACAGCACGGTGACACCTGCATTCGAGACAGTGCCCTCCAAAGCATTAAGCATGACTTGGAAACATGATATCAATTCGTTCAGCATTAGGTACATACTACAGAAGGTGGTCCATTGGCACTGAGTCCACACGAAACCATTCTCCCGGCAACAGCTGTCCGCCTGGAAATCACTGTTCTGAATGTGGATGGTGGCAGTACTAGTTTCGGCAGGATACCATGATGCAGAATTTTTATCGTGGTATTGCTCACTCAACAGCAAAAAGTCAGTTTTCATGACCCTCGCAATCTGCTCAAGTAGTTTTTAGACGGTTGAACTGCGGTGTAGATTTAGTTGCTGGATACGGGTCCTCGAAGTTCTGGGTCACTAGGCCCTCCTAGAAAACCCAACATTTCCCTAATCTCAAGACGTGCACAAGATCTGGTATTGGAGCAGCATCCTTACAAAGGATACAGTGTGTCTCCTATAATACTTTTTTGTTTGATGTTCCATTTCACCACATTTGTAATATGAAGAACTCTTATCGGGTCCGCGGCATACTTGTGCGGCGTGATCATAGCCATGGCATTTAAAATATTGAGCAGGCATTTCTGAATATTTTAAATGTAGACAACCCACCATACTCTAATTTTACCCTTATTCAGAAATTGTTCGGCGCTCTTTTCGGGCATGACAATTATGGCCATGCGTTTGGCTTTTTTCTCTCCTGTTTCGCATCACGTCTTTGTTCTGGTTGGGCGCCCGTGCAATCTTGACATTTTGAAGGAGTTTCTTTGCGACTTTTTCGCTCCTTTTGTCAGTACTCGCTGAAATCCCTGATCAAGCGTTCCACGCCGATCAAGTGCCTCTTCCTTCGTTCTTTTATCCCGATTTCATTCGATTTTGCTAGACGCCAATTTTTTGTTGATGTTTAATGATGGACCTATCTGCACGTGCCCTTTAGGTTTAGCCCTCAGCGCTTCTTTAGCTTTCTACTCTTCTTTGGCCTTCTCGTCCTCTTCGGCCTTTGACCAGCTCCTCCGATAGTTACCTATGCAATCTAGGAGCTCCTCTAGTTCAACGAGCCCATTCCTTACAGCTTACACCTTTGGACAAGACTATTTGTTACTTTCGGTTTTTCGTCCGTCTTTACTGTCATCGTATTCATTGTCGTTTTTGTCATCGTTAGTAACGCTCCCGATGTGCTGTGAACATTGTGGCTGCTGCCGCTGGTTCAAGAATACTTTGCAATCAATATAATTCTTTCATTTGAGCGGGCATCATGCTCAAGGCAATTCCTTTTGCTCATGCCGTACTCCGCCACCAATTATAATTTCACCTGTTAATACAAAGCAAATTGCAGAAGGCTTTCTACACTAGTAATTTTGCTTAAACCTCTTATATAGGTAATGCATACAATCTGGCAGTAATCCAATTCTCGGAACTTCCTTTTTCGCTGGAAATCACAATTTTAAATTACAAGCCTCGGTCTCCCTATTCTTCAATTCACAATTGAAGGGAAATCTGTTCGCTACTAAATGAACATCGAAAGCACTCATTGTATAATGAATGCAAAATAGCTAATTCAAAACCGCCAGGATATTTTTCCTCATCCGTAGATAATACGTCTAACAGGCGTTGCGTATAGTCGTATTTTTTAACAGCTCCTTCAGCAACTTAAAAATTAAAAATTTGTTAAACGTCAGTTGGAATTATTAGTTTTACTGTAAAAGTTTATTGGTTGTTATAGTACTACACCAATTCATCTGTGAATATCATCATCAGCCTGAATACAGAAACCGCAAAGTAAAGAAATCCAAAGGCACTGCAGGACCATTAGCATGTTTACTGACGTTGGGATAAGTATCAAATACTATTTTATGTGAAAAAAAACCCCTTAAAGAATATGAAGAGCGAAAACTGAGGATTGTTTCATTGGAGAAAATACTTAAAAAAAATTTGTCAAAGATACCAATAGAATGAAGATATCTAAATTGGGAAATAAAAGTGATACGAAGGATGCAATGTCGAGGATCACAGAAATGAAAAAAGACACTGTTCAAATACTAAGCGCTGGAGGTTCCAATGACAGTGCAAACTAATACGCTATTCTTGAAGCGATGACTGATGCAATGAATTGCGAAAATCCGAACAACAAAGATGCAGGTACCTTTTCTGATAAAAATGAGTTAGAAAGGAGAAAAAATAATTTGAATAATTAGCTTAAGAAAAAATCGATGGGGAAAAAATAAACCACTGGTTCTGCTGGTCCTCAGGGCCAAAATAATAAGAAAGAAAAAATACCGCCGATTAATGTTTTTGTACAGCGCGGCAACGATACGTTTCAGCCTTGGCTGGCTGAACAAAAAATCAAAAGTAGTAAAACGAGTCAATTTTGAAAAATAACAATTTGGACCGAATCACTGTTGACTTTAAGTTAGCACAGGATGCTCAAAATAATGTGAAAGTACCGCATTTCATATACAAGCCATTGGAAGAAAAAATCAAACCTTTCTGTTGAAGGGCCTGGGCTGTAGAGTGAACATAGTTGATCTCCTTGAAATGTTACAGAAAACAGCACAAACTTCCACATTTGTTGCTGTTAAAAATTTTAGGGACAAGGAGATCAACAATTAAAGGCAAGATCTTACCATTTTATTTGTTTCAAATAACAAACGATAGCAATCCAAGTGCCCTTCAACAGATAAGGTACTTGAATTTTACAGTTGTGGAATGGGAACACCTTAAAAATAGCAAGGTCAACCTTTATTATCGGTACCGAAAATTCAGTTATTTGGCTGTCAACTGCGCCATGCATTACAGATGCGTAAAATATAAAGATACAAACGTCTCTGCTGAGCCAAAAGAAAAATTAATTGTGTCAACTGCGATGTATTTAATCACCCAGCCTCATATCGAGGATGCTCCGATATCAAAATGCAAGAGTAAAATTCATGCTGAAACAAACACAAGTGCACTGCTGTGTGAAACCATCTTGCTCCGACAATCTCGGGATTTAATTTGCACCGGCCACTAGAGGACCAGCAGACAATACTGTGCATAATATAAATACTGTAAGTAGCAACAATGAGCTGATTCTTAAAATCTATCAACAACTTAATTTCTTATCGGAAACAATCAACAAGTAAGGTTCAAAATTAATTTTCTAATAAAAGTTCAGATACTTCAAAAGTCTCAAAATAACCTGCCATTCAGCCACATTCGCCAAGACGGGTTTCGTCTCATCTCGATCAACGCCAACTCCATTGTTGCTCTACCACGACGTGACTATCTCCTAGAATTCATTATTAAGCAAAAGCCTGACATCGTGCTACTCACTAAAATCCACCTTAATTAATGGCACTCAACGACGTTCATAGATTTCGAATTCACGAGAAATGATATATTAGTTTCCAACATATTCAAAAACTCGAATTCAAAAACTTCGTTATCTCGCCCTATGCAACAAATCAAATCTCAAATTCAAGGAGGAGCTCGAGCCCTTGTTTGAAGTACTCGAATTGAACAGCCTGCACAGTTATTATATTCTTGCCGGCAATCTTAATACTCGGCATTTATCCTGGTTGAACGCCAACAATAATCCAACAGATATATTCCTGAAATCGTGGGTAACGGAGAATCGAATCGAATTTATGTGCAATCTATATGGGTCGGAGTTCCCAACATTCTTTTTCTTAGCAATACAGCCCCTCTCGGGCCTTCGCTTCCTGCAAGAAGTGCCTCCAACTGTCTCGGTCCATTGACCGCGTCCTCCAATTTCGAAATCCGAGCAGCGATGAACTGTCTTCGTCAACCGAGTCCCCACTGGTCTCCGGCCTTTAGTTCTCCCAACGAATACCTTTTTGGGTATCCGTTTTTCGTTCATACGATTCATGTGGCCAGCCCATTGCAGCTTCCGCAGTCTTACGATCGTTGTTGTACCAAATAAGCCATTGGTCCCCGCCATAGAGGTACATACAGGAGACGGCGAAAGATCAAATTCATGAGGCCACGAGCTTTTGCCTTTGCTATTGTGATAACTCGCATAGGCTGGAAGCAAATTTCGAAATTGGGGACAAAATTTCATTCATCATATTATAAGGTGTATCATACTCTTGGCGATAAACTCTATGAGAGTGCAGCGTTTGAAAATTAATTGTTTACTACAAAAAGAAAGCCAAAAAATTGTCATATGTGCTGATATTATTATTCTGGTGGAATTATCTTGCAAACGCTTGAGAGGGTACCACTTTTGACCTACGTAGATTTCACCATTCTAGCTTGTGTGGTTTGCGAGAAAACTTGCTGTGACGCACAGACGGATGGACAGGCGGACGAAGAGATAGATCGCGATGTTATAGGGCATTGTAAAAATATTTTACAATCCCCTAAAATGGTCTGTTGTATAAATACTTACAAGTTACGCCATTAAAAATGTTTCCATGATAAACATTCATTACTTCAGTTGCTACTAAAATAGCGAATTGCGCTTACCTTCTGGTTTTTGGGGGCCATCATTTTGAATGCATGCATTTTTTTAAATTTTGAAAAATATTTCGATCGTAGAGTCTCATCAGTCAATTTGCCCAATATCATTCAAATCAGTTTCCCTCTAGACAGGGCAAAAGTATTAAATTTTTAATGAAAATGGCAGCGAAAAATATTAGGTTTTAAATTTTCGACTTCTTTATTTTTCATCCGATTTTGATAATTTTTTGCTTAGTACAAGGACTTAGTACAATTATCCATAATCTCAAGTTTCATTAAAATCCATTGGAAAATTTGGCCAATAGAGGGCCACGAAAATCTGAAAAATCGCATATTTGAATCGCCGCCATTTTGAAACTTGAAGACGTATGTGCACCAAAATAGCAAAATGTTTAGATCTAATTGTTTTCTATCTTGAAAATTAATTTCATTCACATCGAATGGAAATTGGCTCTTTCAGAAGCCTTTAAATTTCAAGCTTCAATTAACCGCCATTTTGTTTTTGGAAACCTGATCTCTAGTTTTTTTACATAATTCTTTAGACATTTAAAGTCTTTACCAAAGAACTGAATTTCATAAACATCGGTTGAAAAGTTTGGTCACAACAACAACATCCAATGCTTACACGCTTTTCGACGTCTGAGCAGCCACCATTTTGTTTTAAACGGTTCGACTTTGGATTTTTTATTGTGAAATTCATCGCATACTTCAATAAACCTCTGTACCAAATTTCATCCAAATAGGAGCCATGGTTTGGTCAGAAATGAAATCACGAATGTTTGTCTAAAATGGCCACCATTTTGTTTTCCCTCGACCGAATTAGCTGGTAAAACAACTTAACTGAGATATTTGCGCAATACGCCTTTCCTAAAAATTTTGTGAAAATCGAAGCGAAATTGTGACCTCTGGCATAGTCACGATTTTCATTATATCATATATATATATATATATATATATATATATATATATATATACATATATATATATATATATATATATATATATATATATATATATATATATATATATATATATATATATATATCATATATATATATATATATATATATATATATATATATATATATATATATATATATCATATATATATATATATATATATATCATATATATATATATATATATATATATATATATATATATATATATCATATATATATATATATATATATATATATATATATATATATCATATATATATATATACATATATATACATATATACACATATATATATATATATATATATATATATATATATATATATATATATATATATGTATAGATATATATATTATATATATATATATATATATATATATATATATATATATATATATATATATATATACATATATATATATATATATATATATATATATATATATATATATATATATATATATATATATATATATATATATATATATATATAAAGTACTCTACGCAATAGGTAAAGTAAATTTCTCTTGAGAAATTAACTTAAAATTAAAACAAAAAACCGACTCCAAAGTAAGAAAGATGAATAAAATTTTTTAAAAGCGGTGCTATATTAGTGATATTACATGGTGATTTAATATCACCTCCATAAAATTCATTTCATCCATTGTAGGGCACTTTGAAGTCGGTTTTCTTCGTTTTCCGGTACATAAACAAATATTTTCAAATTAAACCACCATGCATGCATTTCTGCATTAATTGGCTCGATTTTCAACAACAATTTCAGTGCCATCACCACGACTCCAGAAACCTAGAAAAACATTTTTAAATTCAACCGACCAGTTTTCGAAATTAGTAAAACAGCTCCCATATTGTAGGTGCACTGCACTGATACGAGATCTCGTATTTTAGAAAACCTAAGTTTTTCAATTAAAACGTTTACTCCGATACATGAAACTTTAACAAGCACCTTCGCAACAACAAAACGAATTATTTTCAACAATTTCATCTTAACACCATTATGGACGGAGCCGACAAAACTTCAACATTTGCGCGGAACATCTATTTCACATGCAATTTGCACTTTGATAATTATGAACTTTTACTTAAAAACACAATTAATTACTTCAACAGGAAGCTTTAAGGATAACTTAGACTCATTTAAATCCGTAGGAATAAAAATCAGAAAAAAAAGCGCGTAAATACTTACAATGCAAGCTAGTTTCAGTTACATGTTATCGGAATTCTATGACCGGCGTCAAATCTGTTTAAACCGTGAAAATCTTTAAATTCGCGTCTCCCATATACCGTTTATAGCAGGAACGATTCACACAACATTCGAAATTATGTTTTCATTCACGAAACGCACCGAAAACCTGGACGGACACAGAAAACAGCATGTAAATTATACCTGGACACATAATTGTTTCCTTGACTGCACTTTACTTACCTAAATAATAAAAAATACTCGATGACGCTTTCACATTTTTACTCACGTTTACACATTGAACACTTTATTTTCGAAATCACTTATACAATTCACTCGAAACAAGCATTTTCATTGAAAATTTTAAAAAATTACGATCCTTGATGGAATTTTCGCAAGAATTGTCAACTGACTGTTTTCCGTCAGCTGAAACATCATTTCCGGAATCAGGGGTGTCACAATCGTTGGTTTCGATCGAAAACGATTTAAATGTGGCGCAGTTTGTAGTTTGTTAGTACAATATGGAAAAGAAAGCAGTTTGTTGAACAATATTTGGAGGTATTGTTTACAATTGTAAACGCTGTATGATCATTGAAGAGAAAATTAAAAATAATGAACTTTTTTAGCTATTTCGAAATTAATTTCGAACAATGATAGCATTTGGACAATCATACGTAAGCTCATTCGTGAAAGTCCAAAAGCTTTCGAAAATTGAAGTATACGTACATGAAATGTTTGTTCGTATTGAGCATGCATTAAGAGACTTCAATATTTTATATGGTAATAGAAAGCTCGCCGTCTCCAGTGTATACCTCTATGGTCCCCGCCTAGCTTCGCTCCAATTATTCGCCTCAGAACCCGTCGCTCAAAGGCGTTCAATATAATTGCAGCTGCTTGTGTTAGGGTCCATTTCTCACACCCATAGCGGAACACAGGTCTTATCACAGATTTGTATACTTGGAGCTTTGTTTTCCTGTGTATGCAGCTGGTTTGCAAGATCGTCAAAACTGAATAAAATATTTTATTTGCGAGCTATATTCTTCGGCGTATTTTGTATCTTTCATTACTGGTTCTCGTTATTTTGGCACCTAAATACACGAATTTGCTCACATTCTCGATACTGTATTCGTCAAGTTTTTGTGTGCTTGTGGTATTTTTCCTTGACTGCGTCATGAGCTTTGTTTTATTTTCATTGATTTGTAGCCCTACCAGTTTTGCTTCGCTCTTAAGTTTCAGGAAGAGTCCTTTGGCAGTTGTTAATGGCCGTGACACAATGTGCTCAACATACCCTAGAACAAATTCATATTTGGACCTCTGCATTGCTGACGCAAGCCTTGAATTCAGCTTTGATAGTCCTCAACGGAAGTTGCAGATACTTCCTTACGATAGCAACCATAACGCAATCGTAATGGAAATCAATCATCAAAGGGATGATGACTTTCTTCTCATCCCAGTTCCAAACGAAAGTCATCAATTTAATTTAAAAAAAAAAAAACAGATTGGAAAAGGTTTCACAAGAAGTTTAATTGGGAATATCAGAAGCAATGTCCACCTTCTGACGGCGGTAACACTTACCAAATGGTTCCTAATTACAAACATTTTACTGAGGATGAAATAGATCTCTATTTGTAAAAGTGAAAGAAGCTAACACTGGAAACCATTAAAAAGGTAGTTCCTAAGATTAAACATCGAAACAATATGGAAGGATATGAAACACCAACCATCGCAGGGTTAAAACATTGAAGAGCCTTCTACTCACATGGGTCAAGAATACTTATTTGTTTATATTTAATAGACTAAAACCATCCGTCATTGGTCTTGTTGAAATTGCACCTTTAAAATGTCTGGAATTTAATCCGTACATACTACAGGAATGAAGCCAGCAACCAATGGGGGGAGAAACTGGGGGTATAAGCCTACAGGGTCCAGATGGTAGGCTAGTGTCGAATCTTAAAGTCATTAGTAGTAAGATTTATCTTCTAGATTGTATTAAAATTAATAATACGTATCCAGATACCAATGGAAACAGCATTGTATGTGACAGTTTACAGAAGCTCGCTTTGATTAGAACTCACTTTGAATTGGTCTTTCTTCCAAACTCTGAGAGAGGAAGCCAATAACTTTCAGAATTTGTTGAAGTAAATGTTCCGATTTCAATCAATTTATTCTTCATTTCAATGAAACATAGACCTCCAACTAATTACCAAGTGGAAATCTTCTTAATTATTTTGCCAACAATGAGGGTATGTGTTTCACATTTGGTAAGATAAACAACAGGAAATCATGTGGTATTTCTTTGGGTCGCAATTAGGAAATATTGCATATTGTTCAACAACATCTTAAACAATTCTTATTTCCCAAATCAGTGGAAAAAGGCCAAGGTATATCCGATCTTGAAGAAAGGAAAGGAATCTTTGAGCCTTAAAAGCTATCGCACAATGAGCTTGCTGCGTCAGCAAAGGTGTTTGAAGTGCTACTGTAACAAGCATAAAACGTCCACGTTGAGAAATATGAGTTAAAGCTGTGTTGTCAGTTTGTTTTCCGTGCCAGGCATTCTGCAAAGTTGTTTGCTACTGAAACAAATATTAAACGACCGCATTGAGAAATATGGGTTGATGCCGAGCTGCCAGTTCGGTTTCCGTACAAGGCATTCGACGATACATGCGATAAGCTCAGACAACTATAGGAAACTCAAAAATTGAGAATGTGTTGTAGTTCTTGTAGCTTATGGAAATCTGATGACAATGTGGGATTTTAAGATCCTGAATGGTCTACAGCAAGGAACAGTTACTGCGCTATGGCTATTTTCAATATTCATCCGCGACGTATTCAACGGCATTGAATCCAGCGTGTCACCATCGTGATCATTAGTAGCGTTTGCTGATGTCCTAATAATTTATAAGGCGGACCAAAAGGTATACTCGCTCAGAAAAACTTTCAGAAAATATTCAACGATGCGCAGCTGTACACCGACAATTAGCGATTAAGAGTGAATTTGCAAAAATGCGAAACAATTTTTAGGCAACACTGCGGTTGGCAGCCAGTCGAGACATGAAACGCAATTGGAAAGATTTCCACATTAAGGCTGGTGAGGGTAGTTCAGAACAGGTTCCACATAAATCCTGTGTTCGATATCTTGGTGTTTATCTTGATCAGTATATGTACTACATTGAACATGTCAAAACTATACTCAATAAAGCGGTTAAAGTGTTTTTGTGCCTTTGACGGCTCTTTCATTCCAGATACATTGATCAAAGGTCAAAGTTATTTGTTATAAGGCTCTGTTCAGACGAGTCTTGACATATGGATCTCCAATTTGATATAATCAGGCTACTAGTACAATGCAAATGTTACCTTCACGCATGTACTGTACTGTACTGTACTGTATAGAAAGCCTGAAACAGACTGAAAACACTATATATTGGGGCGAAGAATTTATTGAATTGCCTATGTGATGAGACTCAATACGTTTATGTTTGGGCTTGTTCGTCTGTAACTGTAAGCAAAAATCCCTGGAATTTGCAGCCGTTCCAGCCAATTCACGGATATATTGAGACTTGTCTCACCACCGGCTTAGTTCCTCCAGAATTATTTGTGTATTTGAACATGAATCAGTACATTCTTGATTCTGATGATACCCCGACTATATACCATATATATATATATATATAGGAGGTCACTAATAAGAAGATAGAACATCCTTCATATTTGAGCTCTCAGGATCAAGGGTTTCAGTGGAAATACTCATTCATGAGATATGTTGAGGCTGGTCCAGCTGAGGAGTAGCCAAAGTTTTAGTTGCTAAATCGCAATCGCTAAATTATTCGTGGCAGTTTGTAGTTTTTCGTTTTTGTTTTTTGTTACAGCTCATGATTGCTATGTTAATTTTTATTATAATTTGATAAGTTTAACATGCAGATCAGGAATATTGTAATATTGATGTTAGGATTAATTAAAATTTTTGTTGATAACATTAATTTGGATTAATTTGTTACATATACGTTGTAAGCTCAAAGTACACCCTTTCATTGTGTTTGTTTAGTTATAAGTAACTTTCAATAGAGTTGGTTGTTTTTTTTTCTTTTCCCCAATTAATTGATATTTAGTAATTTTAATTTGATAACAATTGATATTGTTTGCCGTATTTTATTTGAATGAATGTTGTTTAAATTTAGAGTGCCATGCCATTAGATCTTTGACTACGTTAATGTTTTGGAACTTTCTTTATATTTTTATAAAATTTTTAACGATTGAATCAATAAATACGACCGTCTGAAATGACATCGTCGGTAAGAAAGCTGATCACGATAACCCTCTAACACAACCAATGCAATGCTCTATTAGATAGGTTTAAGTCCAGTCAAGATTAGTAACTGCAATTTACTCGTATGTAACCTCAACCGTGAAACGGCCGTCCGTTAAACTAGAAATCTATAAGGATGAGCAGTTAACGAGCGAACTTCTTTTCTGGATTGATGTTCTCTTGGAGTTGAGGTTTAAGGGTAGTCGTAACAATTTATGTTTTTGAATTTTATAGTGAAAACAAGTTGAGTAAGCAGGAGAGTACTCCTACCAGAAGGTCTTTGTAAACATCCTAGGGTTAGAAACAAGTTTTCTAATGGCGTGAATCGATAACTTGAATTATTCATCCAATACTTGGATATGAAATCGTTCAAATTTATATAAAAGATGCACAGTTTCTTTCATAAGCACAGTGCAGCCGCCATTTTAATCTAGCTTAAATGATTTTTCTGAATGCTCGGCCGATTGAACATGTTCAAGTTAAATACTATTCCATAAATTTTCATGAAAATTGAAAGAAAATAAAAGTGCCTAAGTCAATTTTAAATATATATAGGGTTTTCCAATAAGAGGTCCAACGTCGATTCAAGGCCTCAAAGATGGAATCCGTGAGGCTATCGAGGACATAGGGCAGCCACTTTGCGATTTGGTTATGGGAAATTTCATGAAAAGGATATGGTCCTGTAAGCGTGTCGTGGTAGTTATTTGCCTGATGTTATTTTTTGTTATTAACGGCATACCTTCTTCTTTGTAATGAAATAAACAACCGATCATTCGTATTAAAAAATGGCATTTTTCTTTTAATATCCAAAAAACACTTCTTATTGGAAACCCCTATATCAACCATAAACACGTGTTATTGTTGTTGTAATTCCATATAATTAAAATGGCTTTAACTCACTTGATTATGATTCGATCTCAATTAAATTTTGTGAACATATATATCTTATGTCAGTCTATATAATCGCAAAATTTCAAGAAGTTTAAAGGTTTCTTTTTGGTTTTATGGGCAAAAATATAGAATCTGCAAATCATACTATTATTAACAAAGTTGAGTGAATTTCGATTTCTGAGGTATTTGTTGCCCTTGTGCTTATAAAGGCCCACGTTCGTGATAATTTTCAGATTTTTTGGTTGAAAGGTGTCCAATCGCGAGGGGGGGACACAAATTTTGAGTACATTTTGCCTTCCCCTGGACCCCCAAATTCATGAAATGATTTTTTTATTTCAGATTCTAAAAGTTCTAATCAAGACCTTTCATTTGATACCCCACTCGACTACCTTTGATTTAAAAAAATGTTTAAGGGCCAATTCGTTATTAGGGGGGACCCCCCTTAGAATTTTAAATTTTTGTCAAGGCCTTAACTTTTGAGAGACCATCATTTTTGACCTTTTCACAAAGTTTGAGCATTCTAGCTTCTTTAGTTTCTGAGGAAATCAGCTGTGACGCACGGTCAGACGGACAGACAGGTCGCGAAACTAGTAGGTCTTGGTAAAAAAAATTTTTTACAAAGACCTAAAAAGAAGTAAAAACACCAGATTTACGATCAAGGGGATTTCAGAAAGCAGTGCTTGTGAGACGAAGAAGTTGGCAAGAATATCAGAATTTTCCTGAGAAAAATGGCTTCAGGTGATAGCAATCAAGAAAGGCGCACCTAGCCATCGTAAGTTAATTGCCGTAAGTCAAATAAATTAATTTTTGCGTGCTTTTATAAAACAAATAATATTATCTGTGAATTTGAATTGTGTTGGCAACATACAGTGAATTAAATTGAACGCGAAACTGTAAATACTGAGCAAAATCATAATTCACTTTGTGTTAGTTTATCAAGCTGCCAGCAGTAAGGTTTTCTTGGAAAGTGGTGATTAATGGTCATTTCTTTCAGTATTATTTGACGTGCCTACTTTCACATCAATAATATTACTTGGATATCTTTGCAAAATTCGCTAAGGGCTAAATCACTATCACTTACGTCAAATCACCACTACTTAATTTGTACTACTTACAAAACCCTATTGAAATCCGTTTTTGTCTGCCCGTCCATCTGTGTGCTACGGCAGTTTTTTTTCGAAACTAGAGCAGCTACACACACCGAGTTAGGGGGTTAAACAAGAAATTTTTTTTGAGAGCTTTCCAAAAGAGGTTATCAAACAATGTTACCAGCTGTGTGGTATGAAGGGGAAGGGAAACTGTAGAAAAAATTAGTGTCTTCCTCTTCTTACGGTTGGATACCTTTGATCCGAAAAAAAATCATGGAGGTACCCCTTTATGAGTACAACAACAAAAAAACCTTTATGAGTACAACAACAAAAAAACCCTCAGAAGACGAAATTCACTCAACTTTGCTATTAACGCACGGGTACCCTTCAATGCAATAAAATATTGAATCAATCTTAAAAACGTTCCTTATACTTTGTTAGTTTTAAAAAACTTTCATCTTTTTTACAGAAGTTGCGGATATTTGAATTTTCTCTGATTGCATCAACACACAGTGCTACTATTCTATGGACATCCTATCGATTTGAACAATACAGTTTTCATTGGATCTTTTTAAAGTTTTCAGACAATATCATTGAGAGTTCATAATGTCAATGGTATTTGTTTTTTTTTTCTTGAATAGCCGCGGGCCTTGCTTCTTTGAGTGAGCAGACGTGTTTCAATTCCTTTGAGTCATCTTCAGTGTCTAAATGATGTGTGGAAGGAAAGGAGTTTATATAGGTGTAGGATGGGCCAAGCAGGTAAATACCAAATTAAAATTTTTGGATTGTTATATGTGCGTTTGTTCTGGTTCATTTCGCTTCCATTTCCACGGGAGGATGTGGTCTAGTACTGAGAAAATTGCGTCGTAATATTTCCACCAAAATAACGAAAACGGGTAATGAAAGAGACGAAATACGACGAAGAATCCGAGTACAGCTCGCAAATAAAATATTTTATTCAATCTTGACGATCTTGAAGACAAGCTTCATGCACGGGAAAACAAAGCTCCAAATATACAAATCTGCGATAAGACCTGTGTTATGCTATGGGTGTGAAACATGGACCCTTACCCAAGCATACGCAAATACATTGAACGTCTTTGAGCGACGGGTCCTGAGGCGAATAATCGTAGAGACGGGGTCCAATGGCGAATTCGATACATCTATAAGCTGTATGAAATTTTTGACGAGCCGGAGGTCTTAACGATTGTAAGGCTGCGGAAGTTTCAATGGGCTGGCCACATGAATCGTATGGACGAACAACGGATACCCAAAAAAGTATTCGTTGGGAGAACTGAAGGCTGGAGACCAGTGGGAAACCCTGGTCTGACTCGGTCGACGAAGACAGTTCATCACTGCTCGGATTTCGAAATTGGAAGACGCGGTCAAGGGCCCGAGACAGTTGGAGGCGCTATTTGCAGGAAGCGAAGGGCCGAGAGGGGATGTAGTGCTAAAAAGAAGAAGAACCTTATGAGCAATACCCATGATTATCACCCATGTTTGCCAATATCGGACTGTTTTTATCTACAACGAGTGTGGCTCGTGTTGATCATTTCCGCCTCGATAAATTTATGATGAGCGTAACTTGATATTGAAGGCCAAGCTGTTAAAAACATACGGTTAAATTTTTTTAACAAACCCTTTGAAGAAGAAAAAGTGCGAGTAAGCTTTTTTCATCGAGTACAACCGAAATTTAAAGCTTCAATTAAAATTAATCGAATGAATGCGCAAGATTTTTGCACAGTACTAGATACATTATTCTCAACTGAAAAAAATTTAATCACAGTAGCGGACACAAACATTGATGTGCTAACGGAATCACCAGAAACACGGATTTATAAGGATACGCTAGAAACGAATGGAACGTTAATCATAAACAACAACCAAATTACTCGCCCAGTGTCAAATACCTGTCTGGATCATATAGTAACCAATGTTTTAAAAGTCGCTGAAAGCATGACATACATATTTGAGGACTGGCCGGAACTGGATCATCGTGTGATAAAAATTGCTATTCAAGACCAAACCCTGAACAAACAGAAGCCGACCTACAAAACGTTCAGATTTCTAGACAAGGAGCTCTTTAAATCAAACATACGAGAGTTACTGAAAAAGCGGAAACCAAATAGTATTATTGAACTCAAAAATATCATCATATCTGCTAAGCAAAGTTCTACAATTGAGAAAAAAATCAGGTGTCGACAACGGACTTGGATAACGAAAAAAGTAATTGATGCAAGTATTAAAAAAAGGAAGGCATACATGGACTACAGGAAGAACAGTGGAAACCAGGCTTTCAAGTTTCTGTATATGCAAACGAAAAAAGAATCGAAACGACTGGTGAAAGAGGCTAAATTCTTATATTTCTCAAGAAGAATGGAAACAGCGGCTGACAACTCCCGCGAAATATGGAAAATAATAAATGAGGTAAAGGATGACTCTTCAACCCAGGGTACTCGTATATCACAAAACTTTCAACTGAATCCTGATGGGCCCTCTAACACATCGTGTCCACGTGACGCGGCGAACTCATTGAATAATTTTTTTTCAACAATTGGTGGAAGAATCACTAAAGAAATCGTTGCCATTTCAGCAGGCAATGTAAATAATACAAATATCGCAATAAATTCCATCTTTCACATTCATCAAACAAATAAAAGGGAAGTCTTAAATGTAATCAATGAATTGAAAAAGAATACGGCGCCAGGCATTGATAGCATCACGATGAATGAGATTAGTATAATTAAGGAGGACATAGCCCAGATTATGGCAAATTTTATAAACGTGCATATTAGGAATGGGACTTTTCCGGAAGAAGAAAAACTTGCAAAAATAGTTCCTATATTTAAGGGTGGTGATCATCTTGACCCGAATAACTATCGCCCGATTGCGCTGCTGACGGGATTTCGTAAGATATTTGAAAAAATACTAAACAATCGATTAACATGATTCTTAGTTGAAAACTCTATCATAAGCCAACATCAGTTTGGTTTTCAAAAGAACAAGAGTACTTTGGATGCCCTACATTCTGTCACACGTTTCATCAATCTAGGACTTGACAGAGGTGATTATGTCATCGCAATTTTTGTGGATTTGAAAAAAGCATTTGATACAGTTGATCATGATCTCTTGCTTCGTAAACTTGAATCGTGTGGTATTCAGGGTAGTCCTAAGCAGTTGTTTAGGAGTTACTTGGAGGGAAGATCGCAGATAACTTTAATCAACAATGTCCTGAGCGACCATGCACCTACGGAAACAGGAGTTCCCCAAGGTTCAATACTGGGCCCAACTTTGTTCCTGCTATATACTAATAATCTAAATACATGTGGGCTGACGGGATATCACACATTATATGCTGATGACACAGTTCTACTTTATTCAGTACGAGACAAAACTGCCATTGAGAACACTATCAACGACGATCTAGGAAAATTCCATTAGTGGTTAATTGGAAACAAATTAGTATTGAACACATCAAAGACAAAATATATTGTTTTTAAGCAAAAGAACAAAGGAGACATAGATGTCGAACTAAATATTAACGGCGAAAAATTGCAAAGAGTGCTAGAAATGAAATATCTTGGTCTTATCATAGACCATCGTATGACCTGGTTACCACACATAAATAGCTTAAGAAGGCAATTAGCCCCAATAATAGGATTGTTAAGAAGATATGAGGATTTTCCAATGCACATCAAGAAACTTGTTCTAAATGCGTTTGTCCTGGCGAAATTGCATTATGGAGTACTTATTTGGAGACAATCAGCGAAGCAACATTTAAACAGTATATCCAGGCTGCTGACCAAAGCGTATAAAAACATTCTGAAGCTGCCAATGCTTACTCAAACTAGTTTGGTTTACCAATTGGCAAAATCATTAACCTTTAGTCAAATTATTATTATGGAGAAAGCGAAGTTTATCTACAGAAATTTAAAAACTAATGGATCGGAACGAGCGCCATTAATTAAGGTATCACAGATCAACCCATATAATGCGAGGAATGCAAATCAATTCGTAATACCTTTTGCCAGAACGGATCGACTAAAGAACGATGCAACGAATGATGCTCTGCGTATATATAACAATCTACCAGAAATTGTTAAGGAAGCAACCTCACTTTTGGTATTTAAGAAAAGACTAAGGGAGCATTTAATGAGTACTGATTGAAGCGTGGACCTGTAATTCTGCTTTTATGAGCCCAGTATCTTAGGGCGTTCTTTTTGACCCTATCGGCGAGATACTGAAGTGACAGTTACTCAGAGTTTTTTTGAATGCGTCGTATGATATTGAATTTTTTTTATCTCTGAGAGCTGATCATGATTTTTTGGACTAGATGTTCACGAAAAGGACTAGTTCACATTATATTGTGTGCCCCCTTATACCGATGTGTTAAACATTGTCTGTGTGGCACAAAGTACCAAGTGACGTAATGTGAATGCAGATCGTACGAGCGTTGTGCGACGAAGAAAGAGTGATGGAGAGAGTGGTAGGGAATGGAGGTAATTAAAAAAAAAAAAAACAAAAAGTTAACAATATTGGTGTTCATAATATCTTAAAATAAAAACAGGCCAGTATCAAAGCTATTCATTGTGACAAGGGTATTTTTAGCTAGAAAGCATTGAAAAAGTATTGAATTCCATGAGTAAAAATATCTTATATTAAATGCATTTTGTTTTGAGGCAGGGAAGTGAAGGCTTTTTACACCCTGAGTGAGTGCTTCGGGAACTACCCACTAAACACTTCCCTGCCAACTTGAGAACCTAGCCTGGCACCGATTGCATTTGTATAAACTTAGAATCTCTTTTTCAGCGTTCAAGGAGTCAAAGGCAAGTCTCTTTTTGGAGTTTTGAAAAAACATTTACAAAACCCTACGACGTCCGTCCGTGCGTCTGTTTGTCACATCAAGTGCGCTCGCAAGCTACATAACCTAGAAACATAAAATTTTGTAAGTGTAAAGCGGTGCCCTCTTCAAAGTTTCACCACAAAAAGAAATGTATAAGGTGTTTAAGGGGTCTCCCCATATAGAGGGGACATCTTTGAAAAAGAAATTTCACCAAAGGTAGCCAATATGGGTACCAAATGAAAGGTCTTGATAAGAGCTTTTCAAAACAGATCTTCGAGGAGTTCAGAGGGGAAATGTACGGACATTTTGTGTCACCCCTCCCCCACGTGATTGGACACCTTTGACCCGAAATCTTTGAAAAAGTTTGTTTTTATGAGTATAAGGCCACAAAATGCTGCAAAAGGTAAAATTCGATCAACTTTGTTAATAATAGTAAGTATTATGAATTTTACGTTTTTGTCTATAAAATCGAAAGGGAGGTCTTAAAATTATCAGAAAATCGTATCTTAGTTTGTCAGTAGGAGGTGTACTTGTCCGGAAAATATAAGAAAAATCTACCAATAACAAACTAGCATGCAGCCGATTGAATTTTTAACAATTTTTGGGTTTTTCGATCATTAATGTCGTTTTTTTTCATGTTTTTCAAAGTAAGTTTATTTATATTAACAACAATCATTAATAAATGATATAGTGACCATTTTGTTGGATGACCTTTTGCCATCTTTAAATAAGTTGAAAAATTTCACGTTTTAGGAACCCTCTTGGTTTTCAGAAGCGAAGAACTGGTACTACTCATTTTTGACAGCCCGATCGGAATCGAAAGTTTTACCATTCAAATGGTTTTGAAAGGGAGCGAAACGAATTATAGTCTGATGGTGCTAAGTTAGGGCTATATGATGGATATGGCATCAGTTCGCAATTGAGTTCCATTAATTTTTGGCGGGTTATCAAAGAGGTGTGGGGTCTGGCGTTATCATGATAGAACATCACGCCTTTGCGATTGGCCAGTTCAGGGCATTTTTTCTTGATATGTTCATAAAATTACAGTAGTTAACGACAGTAGACACTCGAATCAATAGTTTAGTTTCTTGGAAGCATCTCAAAGTGGACTATAGCCTTGTAATCCCATCACACAGAAAGCATAATCTTCTTTTGGTGAATATTGCCTTTGGATATCGATTGTGGGGGCGCATCTTGCTTGGTCCATGATCGTTTTTGGACTACGTTATCGTAAACAATCCATTTTTTATCCCCCGCTATGATGGGTCGTTTAGGTTACGTACCAGCAAAGTGTCGCATATGTTAATTCATTTGGTCAGGTAGATTTTCTTTAATTCGTGAGGAACCCATACATCCAGTTTGTTTACGTAACCAAGCTGTTGTAAATGCAAGTAAGCCGTTGGATTCGATATGTCGAGCTTTTCTGCTATCTCTCGAGTTATCACAAGCTAGTTAGTTCCGATTAACGCCTTTATTTTTCCGGCATCAGGAATGGTTGGACGACCAGTATGTGGTGCACCTTGTACATTAAAGTTTCCAGAACGAAAGTGAGAAAACCAACGCTGAAACTGGCTTGTACCGCATTTTTGCCCTTTTGGAAGTAAAACAATAAAATTTGCCGTTAATAATCTCTTTGATTGTCCATTCGCAAGCTAATTTTTAATCAACTCGTTGTTTACTAATGACTGAAGATAGTCTAAAGTCTAATCTTTAAAATAGTTCATAAAAATATAAGTCACGCAATCACTACTACATGAGATATGCAGTTCACGTCATCTATGAGAAAAAACGACATGAATTATCGAACAACCCAATACAAAACAACACATGATGGAGGGGGAGATACACGTTTGCAGCGGACCTAAACACTAAAGATATGTCGAAATTTTGACGAAAATCTGACGAATGGTTTGTAACATTTATATGTTATTACAGCCATTCAAGCAATACGCTAAAAATAATGTGGCGGCAAATTTAAATACACATAATTATGATTCACTTTTTCGAACTCAATTTATGGAATCTATATAATGAGTCACACAATATTCAAAAGAGGGAAGCCTACTGGAAAACGAGAATTTGGAGTGGCCATCATTGTGAATAGGGAGTTCAAATCGCACGTTATTGATTTTAAGGCAGTCAATGAACGGTTGTGTGCGATCCGTATAAAAGCGAAGTTCCTCAAAATCTGGCTGATTGATATTCAGGACAAAGAAACGAAGGAAATGTTCTACAATCACCTGGAAAGACTGGTTGACTAGTTGCCTACAAACGACACAAAAATAATTCTGGGTGATTTCAACGCTAAGGTAGGCAATGAGCTATCTCATCGGGGAACGACTGGAGGATATAGCCTCCACTATGAAACAAATGACAACGGTAAGGAGCTGATTGACTTTGCATGTAGCAGAAATCTGGTCATACGTTTAACTTGCTTCCCACATCGACGCATTCATAAAATGACCTGGGTATCACCGGATGGCAACACACAAAACCAGATCGATCATGTTCTGATCCAACAACGTTGGGCTTCGATCATACTTGACGTCCGTATATACCGAGGAGCGAATTGTAACTCAAATCATTACTTGATCAAATTAACCTATCGATGTCGTATGTCAAAGGCATATTCGGCAAAGATCAGCCCGCTGCAAAAATTTGACATCGAAAGACTCCAAACGGCGTCTGTGGCCGAAAATTTCACGAAGAACCTCGACCCTCGACAACCAGACGCATCGTTAAAGACGAGCAACGAGCTCTGGATGGAAATGAAAGCGGCTATTAGGACCGTGGCAGAACAGACAATCGGACATCAAGCCAGGCGCAAGACGAATGATTGGTTCGATGATGAGTGCCAGAATGCGTGAGACAAAAAGAATCAGGCGTACAAAGAATATGTAGGTAGGAAAACCAGGACGAAGAGAGATCACTATGAAAATCGCAGAAGAGTACCGAATAAGATAATTAGGATTAAGAAAAGCAAATACTATGACGACCAATTGAGAAGTATAGATGTAAGTTAAGCGAGCAACAACACAAGGCAAGCATACAAAGTAGTGAAAAGCCTGAAACGTGGTTATCAGCCACGCTCTATCGTGATGACATCGGCAATATCATTGCTGATGAAATCAAGATAAAGATATCATATTTCAAGAACCTCCTTAATCTTCCGCACACCTCCAGAACATCGGAGCCTATAGATGTCTACCGAGAGCGTCCATTGGCCCCACCAACTGTGGATGAAGTTTGTTCCACCATCAAAGCCCAAAAGAATAATAAAGCGCTGGGCATCGATGAGATTCCAGCGGAGCTCATCAAATGTGGTGGCAGTAGTGTTCATCAAGCTTTTCACAAAGTCATCCAGCACATTTGACAACAAGAACATATGCCGAAAGAGTGGAGCCAGTCAATTATATTCCCTATCCACAAAAAAGGTGACAAGTTACAGTGCGGAAATTATAGAGCCATATCAGTACTTTGTACGGCGTACAAAATATTTTCAAAAATCTTAGAAAATAAATCAGATCATACACCAGCAGTATTATTGGGGAGTATCAAGGTGGTTTTAGAGCAGGCAGATCGACGATGGACCAATTGTTCACAGTCAAGCAGGTACTTGAAAAGTGCTGGGAGATGAACATAGACGTGCACCAAATTTTCGTTGACTTTAAGCAAGCACACGACAGTATTGATCGTAACGTACTGTACCAAATAATGCTTTGCTTTGGCATCCCAGCCAAATTAGTCCGTCTTACCAAAATGACAATGACCTCGGCGATCTCCAAAGTCCGCATCAATAAACAACTCAACGATGCCTTTGACACAAATATCGGACTAAAGCAGGGAGATGGGCTGGCCCCATTGTTATTCAATTGGGCTCTATAATACGTCATAAGGAAACCACCTGTCGATACGCGAGGTACATTACTATTCAAGTCGAGCCAAGTAGTGGCCTATGCGGACGATATAAACATTTTGTCACGGTCATTAACAACTGCCAAAGAACTCTTCCTGAAACTCGACAGCGAAGCAAAACTAGTAGGGCTACAAATCAATGAAAATAAAACAAAGTTCATGACGCAGTCGAGGAAAACTACCTCAAGTACACAAAATATCACACTTGCCGAACGCAGTATCGAAAATGTTGGCGAATATATTTATTTAGGCGCCAAAATAACGAAAACGGGCAATGAAAGAGACAAAATACGCCGAAGAATACAGTTCGTAAATAAAATATTTTATTCAGTATTGACGATCTTGAAGACCAGCTGCATACACAGGAAAAAAAAGCTCCATGTATACAAATCTGTGAAATTCGATACAACCATGAGTAGTGGGAAATTTTTGACGAACCGGAGGTCTCAACGATTATAAGATTGCGGAAGCTGAAATGGGCTGGCTACATGAATCGTATGGTCGAACAACGGACACTCACAAAGGTATTCGTTGGGAGAACTGAAGGCTGGAGACCAGTGGGTTAACCGAGGAAACGCTGGTCTGACTCGGTCGACGAAGACAGTTTATTGCTGCTCGGATTTCGAAATAGGAGGACAGCGTCAATGGGCCGAGACAGTTGGAAGCACTATTTGCAGGAAGCGAAGGCCCGAGAGGGGCTGTAGTGCTAAGAAGAAGAAGAAGAAGATATAATGAGCCAAGTTCTAATATTCAGAAGATGCTATTTGAGTTCCTAATTGATTCACAAAGCCCTTCCAGCAGGAGTACCCTTCTGTTACATCGGCTTGTTTTGATGCAACGCTCAAGCCACTTTTGTTTTTTTTTTATTGTATGTCCTATTTTCGCCATTTACTTGGTTTTTTGTAATTCAGAAAAATTCTAAAATTTATCAAACTACTGAATGATATTTTAACTTCATTATTCAAATGTTCTCGCTTTATTCATATTAATAATGTAATGTGGCCTAGCACGGGTGGAATGTTCTCCTAATGGCGTCTGGACCACTGACCACTAGCCGGACTCAGGATGCAGCTTGAAGGTTCAGAGCTTCTGTCAAATGAAAAAAACTAACGGCAGAATTGTCGACCTATTATTAAAATCCTTGGTCTCTTAGTCCTCGTTTTTAGAATAGGTATTCAAATGATTCTACTTGCGAAAGTCGTCCACATGCGGAATCGATGACCGGTTTCAATCCGTTGGGAATGTAAGGCATAAGGTTATTAACATGACAATGAACCTTTAGCCGTTTATTGAGGCAAACAAATTATACAATACATATTTTAAGGACACGGCAGGCAAATTTAAATAAAGTGTAAATTTTATACCTGATTTATTTTTAACATTAAGCGTGACGAAAATTTTCAAAGTCATACATGCTAAACTAATTTTTATCAAAAAAGCAATTAAAGCTGGAAGGCAAAAATAAGTTAAAAAGAAACAAAACAATGCAAAAAAGGAATATAAATATAATAAACAGTCATTCTCTAATCAGGCATCTAATACAAACAGTATATTTAAACGAAATTCAGGACACATACCCATATTCACTCATCATAATATCATAAATCAAATCAAAACGCTATCAAACCTCGCACCCTTGTTACTGGTATCCTTATTCATCAACCTATTAACGGGTATATATATATTAATTAAACCATTTAGCCCTCCACTTACTAACGCATTTCAATGAAAAGCCACTTCAATTACCGCAGTACACATTCATGCCACTATTCCCATATTGTATCCTTCGACGCTCCCCGAAATACAAAACATGTCTTAGTCATCATTTCATTTCACACATAAATTCCATCTTGAAGCTCTTGACATTTTCCACCGTTCATTTCCACATTTTCAAATCCTTCGTCTTCTCGTATCCATTAAGGTTATAAACCTTCACGTAAAGCATAATGTTCTCCAGGATCGGGCCGGATCATATGAGTAGACTTAGTGGCGACAACTAGGATACTACTGTACGATTTAACAACCATCTATGGAGGAACCGCACAATTGACGCTACCATACAGTCTCAGTCATCCTATTCAGTTTTCCTTATCACTTTCCTTTCTTTTTGTGACAGTTCAATTCAGCCTTTGTGACACACAATATAGTGTATCTAGACTAACCGAAATCACTCCTCCAAGTATAGGATATCCATCCGGGTCATATGGCGGAGCTAAGACACTGCGAACGATTGGAAGGTAGTCAAGGAGTGCATGAGTGTCGGTGGGTAGGCTAAGTGCACTCAAAGTCACATATGTCGTCAATTCTTATTTTCGTTGCTGGCGCTGCGGGTGCTTTCCTTTAGAGCTTTCTTCTACGGCATACTTATGGCAAGGACTAATGGAGGCAAATATCAGAAAAAAGTGGCAGCACCATTTGTAGGAGAGCCGACAAAGGATTTTCCTGTAGATTTCTTTTTGTTCGACCAAAAGAGCAACGGCAATGGCAGCATGAGGAGTTATGGAGTAGAGGGTCATCGAGAAAGTTCACGAAAAAGAGCTTGCCAAGGATATTACGTCTTATTTGCAAAGTCATGAATCTTCATAAATGGAACTTTACCATAGCTCTGGGGCAGATATGAAGTCAAGTTTGGTTTGGGGTGCTAATAAATAATCGTTTGCTTAGTTGTCTGATTTTTTTAGTAATTGACAGGAAACAAGTTATAAATTAAGGACAAATCTGAGTAGTATGTTTTGGGATCATGAGATCTCGTTATAATTGTTCATTCTGATTCAGCATAATTCCCAACAAACCAACTCTGTGCAAAACTCGAATTGGTATCTTATTTCACAAGAAAAGCTTCAAATTAAGTGGAATTGCTTCCTCGAGTCCAGAATAACCCAATCTAAGTGAGTCCTTTCACTAAACTCAAGTGCCAATATTCGAATTAAATCCAGGATACTTGTATCGACAACACCCATTCAATCCAATCCACATAAATAACTGACAGTTTAATCGCCACCCGTCTTGCAGACCGCACAACATATGTGAAGAGACCGGAAACCCCACGGGTATTAACCCTCAGACGTAAATGTGTCGTGTATTGGATCCCTCGACGGCTGGTCACCAACCATAGTTTATTGGATATCCAATGGAGTTGCCACTACTGCCAGTCACATTTGGCATTCTATTGCCAACGATTATCCCATTGCGAATGCTTAAGGACACGTAAAATCTTGACTACATGTGGTTTTCTTGCCGCACGGACACTACTAAACTGTCTAGAATGAGGAGGAGACCCCACTATGCAGATGCAATAGACTTTCCGGATTGAATGACGACGATATGGTAAATATCACCAATAGGATCGTTTATGGCTTATGACAGGATATGCAATATATGTGATGGGACCACTCATGAAAATCAAGGCGATAACAAAAAAGGACTCGGAATAATGCCTGTTATGGTTTCGAGATGTGATTTGTGGATTAAACTCTGGAAGTGATTGTTGACTTTGATTATTTATGAATGAAAATCAGAACAAGCTGAGTTTGTATAAATTAATGTCCTTCTGATCCTGATGATAAATTTCTTAAATTGTCCAATACTATAAACTATTTAAGTATGAAAATTTCACTTACCTTTTCCTTAAGCGTTATCCGAATTGATTCGATTCACTGTAAATGTTGTCCATTACGTTCGGCAACAATTATTTCTGTTATTGCACTTCATTCATAGAATTTATGAGATTATAAGCGATAATATTAACACACACACTACAACACACTATTCACGCCTTTTAAATCACTGACACTACTAATGCTATTGCATTGATGATAAATGCAAATGAAGCTTGAATCATTTATTTTAGTATTATTTTTAATGCGCGAATGTAATTTTTCAAAATCCATTAAGTATTTATTGAATCTCAATTCAAAGCACATTATTTAATTTCACGCGTTATTCATATGGTATTTTTCAAAAATTCGGTTTTTGCTAACAGTTATTTAACTTTAAAGGAATTGAATGTTTTTGTCGGGAGTTGGTTGCTGGCTTTAATATTTACTTGCTGGCATCTGTAAGGAAAATAATATTTTTGAATTATAAAAGTGAAATTTTTTTTTTTTTTAAATATATCGAAGTTAGGATATAACTTAAGTGTAAACATAATTTATTCAAATATTTTAATACTGTATCCCTATTTCCAAAAATTGAATTTTTCAAAATCATTATGGGGAGACATGTAGCCCGAAGAATTAGACCAAGCAATCTTTCATGCAGCCCTGATAGACTTGAGAATATGAACGGGAATTTGGATACATAGAATTACTTTTACTTTAGCGCTGCAACCCCCTCTGTAAATGCTGCACTCTAAGACATAATTCGTGAGATTTTACGTTTAGCACTCGTTGCGTGTAGACGTGTTTTTAATTCGCTCCTGTCAAGAATTTTTATAAATTAAAATAATTTTTTAAAAACGTCAATTAGAAAGTAATTTTAGAAAAAAACATTACATCGTCGAACTATTCGAACAATTTATCGAGTATCTGAATTTTACTGCGAGAGAGAGTTTCAAAACAGACGAAAAGTTTTTTCACCGGGGGGGATGGAGGAGCCCGACGGCTTCCCACCGCTGGAGGACCCAGGGCCAGACATTTCTAATACGACGAATGATAAAATCACGAAACGGAAAAACGAACAGGACAGCTGTAAGCATGGCTAGCGTATTGCGCTTTTAAGTGAAGAGTACGAAAGAGTAACCAGAGAAAACGCAAAGGTTACTAAACAAAACGATGAAATGAAACTCCGAATACAAAGTTTGGAGGAGACGGTCGGGACATTAAAAAATGCGAACAAAACAAAAGTGATGAAGCCACAGAATACGTCCGGCAAAGAAGAGGCGACAGAGAAAAAGGAAGCGAGAACAAACAAGAAAAACGAAAAAACAGTAGCATCGCAAATGACTCAAATATATAAAGCAAAATTACAAGATACGAGCAAGACATCAATCCATGATGCTGAAAACATACTAAGCGCAGGAGGAGCTAACAACAGCGCCAATTACTATGCGGTGCTGTCTGCGATGAATAACGAAATGGACATCGAGATGGAGTGCCAAGATAGCATAGGTAATATTAATGATTGTAGTAACAATTTCATTGAATATTTAAAATGAAAAATAAGGAGAAGGAGAAGAATCCAACCTGCTGGTTCTCCTATTAAAAATAATAAGATAAATGAGAAAGTTCCTCCAATTGACGTTTTTGAGCAGCGTGGGGGAAATATGGTTCGGTTATCGGGAAGTTGATAGAGTGACTGCTGATAAACTCACAACTAAGACAAAAACATTGGCTGCTTTCAAACTGGCGAAAGATGCTCTTAATAGTGTAAAAGCTCCCCACTTCACATATACGCCAAAGGCGGAAAAATATCAGACCTTCCTGGTGAAGGGCTTGGAGTGTGGGGAGAATAAAGTTGATCCCCTTGAAATGTTGCAGGAAGCAGCACCAGCCGTTAAGTTCATCAGTGTGAACAATTTTGCTACAAGGAGATCAATTGTTGAAAGCAAAATATCACCATTTTATTTAGTCCAAATTTCTAACGATAGCAGTCCGAGTGCCCTCCAACAGGTAAGGTACCTAAACTTTAGAGTTCTGAGATGTGACCGCCTCCAAAAAACTGAACCAGTGTTACAGGTGCCAAAGATTCGGTCATTCGGCTGCCAATTGTGCCATACACTATCGCTGTGTTAAATGCAAAGATATTCACGCCCCTGGTGAATGCAAATTGGCTCAGATGGAGCCAAAAGAAAAATTATATTGTGTTAATTGCGGTATATTTGGTCATCCAGCATCATATCGAGGATGCCTTCGGTTTCAAGATGCAAGAGTTAAATTTTCCCCCAAACAAACCCAAGTATGTCACAACTTGTTACCTCCCAACTTCGTCAAACCCGGAGTATCATTTGCACTTGCTGCTAGAGGAGCAGCAGACAATAATAAAATAAATAATGTAAGTGGTAATAATGAGCTGCTTCTCAAAATTTACCAACAGCTTGAATCTCTTTCAGATAGAATCAATAAACAAGACCAAAAAATCAATTTCGTTTTTCAGCGTTTAGGCCAACATGCTTCAAAATAGTTTGTCATCCAGTCACATTCCCATGGATAGGATTCGTCTTATCTCGATCAACGTCAACTCCATTGTTACTATACATCGGCGTGATTTTCTCCTTGAATTCATTGTTGAGCAAAAGCCTGACATCATGTCGCTCACAGAAACCCACCTCAATTCATGGCACTCCATGATATTCAAAGACTTTGAATTCGTAAGAAGAGGTTGCCCCGGGATATTGGTTCGAGGACCCTATTGTTTCCAAACTATTGAAAAAGTCGAGTTCAAATGCTTTGAATCTCTTGAAGTGTCCATTATCAAAATCGCACTGCCAGGTGGGGATAACTTTTTCGTTATCTCTGCCTATGCAACTGGTGGAACTGTTCTCAAGCTCAAGGAGGAGCTCAATTCATTGTTTGAAATAATCGAATTGAATAGGCTGCATAGTTATTATATTCTTGCTGGTGACCTGAACGCCAAGCATACATTATGGCCGAATGCCACCAATCATCCTAGAGGTGTATTCCTGAAATCGATGATAACAGAGAACCAAATTGAATACAGGTGCAATCTATATGGGTCGGACTTCCCAACATACCCTAGGGCAAATTCATGTTTGGACCTCTGCATTGCTGACGCAAGAGTTGAATTCAACTTTAATAGCCCTCAATGGAAACTACAGGTGCTTTCATATGATAGCGACCATAACGCAATCGTAATGGAAATCAATCATCAAAGGGATGATTTCTTCCTCATTTCAGGCCAATATGAAAATCAACGGTTGAATTTAAAACAAAAAAGACTGGGGAAAGTTTCAAAAGAAGTTCGATCGGGAGTACCAAAAGCAATGTCCCCCTTCTGATGATAGCTACTCTTGCTGAATGGTTCCTAATGACAGGAATCTAACTAACGATGAAATAGATCTCTTTTTGTCGAAGTTAGAGAAAGTAGTTCCCAAGATTAAACATCGAAACAATATGGAAGAATATGAAACACCAACCATTGCAAGGTTGAAAAGATTGAAAAGCCTTCTTTTTACACGCGTCAACAATATTTATCGACGATTTTTGGACTACAACCATCCCTCGTTGGTTTTGTTGAAATTACACTGAGGAATGTCCGGAACTTAATCCGTTCATACTTCAGGAGTGAGGTCAGCAATCAATGGGCGGAATAATTGAGGGGTATTAGCCCACAGGACCCAGACGGCGTTTTCGCGAAAGTGAATAGCATATTCCGCAAGAAGTCTCGAGTGAAGGTATCGAATCTTGAAGTCACTAGTGATGAGATAAATCTTCTCGAATCGAAAGTGATAGTACGACTCTGGATAGAAATGGAAACAGGATTATTTGTAAGGGATTGCATAAACTTGCCCTGATTGGAACATATTTTGAATTGTTTCATCTACCAAGCCCTGAGAGAAGGAATGAAATATTTTCAGAGGTTTTTGAAGCAAAAGTTTCCGACTTCAAATCAAGCCTGAACGGCCAATCAATTCTTCATTTCAACGAAACATTAACATCTGACCTCATACCGAGCTTGAATCTTATTGATTATTTTGCTAGCTATGAAGACTTGTATTTGATAAAATGTTGATGTCGTCGGCATAGGGTACCACTTATATCGGCAGGTAGTTTTCTGATGACATATTTCAGAGCCATATCGAGTAGCAATTGGGCCAGCCCACCTCCCTGTTTTAGTCCGATAGTTGTGTCAAAGGTGTCGGTGAGTTGGTTATTGATGCGAACTTGGGAGGTTGTCGACATTTTTATCATTTTAGCAAGGCGGACTAATTTCGCTGAGATACCAAAGCAAGGCATTATTTGGTACAGTACATTATGATCAGTACTGTCGATTGCTTTTTAAAGTCAACGAAAATTTTGTGTACGTCTATATTGAACTGCTCGCATTTCTCGTCGATCTACCTGCTCTAAAGCCACCTAGATACTCCCCAATAGAACGTATGGCGTATGATCTGATTCTATTTGTTAAGGTCTTTGAAAGTATTTTGTACGCGTGCAAAGTAGTGATATGCCACTATGGCCTTCGCTCTGCAGCTTGTCACCTTTTTTATAGATAGGGAATATAATTGATCGGCATATTTTCTTGATACCAAATGTGCTGGATAACTTTTTCGATGACTAATTGAACACCATTGCCACCATATTTCATGAACTCCAATGAAATCCCATCTATGGCTCAAAGTAGTCGAAGCACGTCTGCTCACACAAGAAAGCAAGGCCCGACGACGTTGAAAGAAAAAAGAGAATTTTCCTGTGGATATCAAATAAACAAAATAACTTACTATAACCAAGTCCATTTGCTTTCATAATTTAAATTTGAAAAATCCTTCCAATACTTGACCTTAAATTGTAATAAATGTATCATATGCAATGTACAAACAATAAATAAAGATATAATTAAAATATATTCGCCTCATGTTTTTTCAACTTTCAATTTAACATATAAATAATAAATAACCAAAAATATAATACCAATAAATATAAATAGAAAATATAAAGAAAAAGACGAAATAAGCCGAAAACTACAGCTCGCACATAAAATACTTTATTCAGTTTTGACGATCTTAAACACCAGCTGCATACACAGGAAAACAAAACTCCAAGTATACAAATCTGTGATAAGACTTGGGCTATACTATGAGTATGAAACATGGACCCTAACCCAAGCATCCGCAAACATATTGAATACCTTCGGGAGGCGGTTCCTGAGGCGAATAATTGGAGCGAAACTAGACGGGGCCAATTCCAAATTCGATACAAACATTTGACGAGCTGGAGGTGTCATCGATTGTAAGAGTGCGGAAGCTGCAATGCGTTGGCCATGTGACTCGTATGGATGAACAAACAGAGACCCAAAAAATTCGTTTGGAGTACTGAAGGGCAGAGACTTGAGAACAATTATCCTGAGGCGAATTACTGAAGCGAAGCTCCAACAGAAGCTTGCGAATCAGTGGCACCGCGGGCATTGCATCTATGCTTAAGATGAGGGGCTGTAATTTGCTTTACGCTGAATTGTTTGCGCATCACCTTGTAATCCGGCTCCAAGTTTTTGACGCGCTAAACGGGGATTATGACGACTATTTACTATGTATCGACTTCATGCGCTCCTGCAATCCAGGCTGAGGGAGTTTCTTGGATTTTTGATACATTTTAAGCAGAATCAATGTTTTTCATTTCTTACTCGCTATTGGTGTTCAAATATGCATATGTATATATTAATTGTATTTACCACACTACACTAGCTACAATTAATTCAAGACGAACCTTTCTACCGAAAGAAACAAAAAATAAAAGAAATTATATACGGTTTTTATGCTGAGCTCGTGAAGGTGTTTAGTTCTCAGATGGATATGTGAGAGTGCCACGTAATAAGTAACTCATTCCTTTTTGATCGGGGAGAGCTTGGCGAAGCCACTAAATTGAGCCCTTTTTTGTCAGCGGATCAATACAAAGAAACAAAGTTGAATCACCAGCGACAATTACGCTCAAAACTTCCTTCTGTTGGCCTTCACAAAGAGTCCAAAAATTGAATACAGCATTTCACTCATTCTTGGTTTTGAACAGCAGGTAGGAATTTTCGGATCCATCTTGCATAGCCCTTATACACAACAAAGCATTCATGCAAGACTCTAAGCCGTCACAGCTACAAGTTCCTGTGTTCCTAGGCGTCTATCATTCAGTACTGCTTTCTCGAATAATTTGATGTTTTCCTCAGTAAGGATTTCAGATGGTCGTCATAGACGTGGTTCATCTTTTAGACCTAGATATTTATTTGTTTTTTTGAAAGCATATGTTATTCACTCCATCCTGAACAGTCTTGTTCCGAATTCCAGCGTACCGGCATTCCCCCATTCGCAACTTCAAATTGCCGCCGTAACATCTCCACCTTCTTGTGGGCACATATACCCTTTTCCTCAATAAATTTATTTATTTTTAATCACATTTAGCAATTTCCCTATAATTTTTATTTCCCCATCATTTCAATCCTACCCCCTTCCCGTATTTTCAACTTAAAAAAAATAGTAAATAAATAATAATTTTAATTTTCCCACTAACAACCCTCTATTCATTAATTTCCATCAACAAAATTTGATCATTTTCCCTAGCAAAACCTGTTCAGTTCCTGAACAAAGTACAGCAAAATAAATTACATATCTCGAAATTCTTCCTATTAAGTTTAGATGCAAGCCAGCACAATTTTCAATTTTATTATTGTTGTAACGTATTGCCCATAGTTCAATATTCTTAATTGATTTAAATGCCATCTTGCAATTCTTTAGAGTCAACTTAAATACTACGTTGCATAATTATGCGATCAATCAAAATTTCATATTTTCGATTATTGCTGGCTTGCACATTTTGGGTTAACAACTTGATTGCAATTGAAATAATTTAATGATGATTGTAGAAAAAATTATTATAAATACCTTTGATTTATGAATAAAGAATCACTTGCAAAGCATTGTTCACAGCATACAAAATGTGTTTATTTTCCCAGTTTCCCAGTTTACCCTAATTCGATTATATTCTACAATAATTGAATATATCGAGTAATCCCAAATTTCTCAATAACAGCCGGCGTGGCTGGTTTTTTGAGGAATCATCCTGTTCCTATTTCGGTCCGCAGAACTCAGTTTCCGCGCCGAAGCAAAACCTAATTCCTTCCTTCATACTAACTAATTTTATTCATTAGCTCCCACTAACAAATTTTATTTTTCATACTAACAAAAATTCAATCACGTTTCCCTACTAACAAATTTCATCTCAATGCCCACTAAAAAAGTACCATAGTTGAAGTTGCTAATACAATGAATGGGAAATCAACAGAAGGTGGCTCCGTTGGTAGCGTCGTGGATTCTCGACCGGGGGTCCGCTAGGACCCTGGGTTCAAGTTCCCCGAGAGCAGGAAAACACCCTTTTTGGAATATCGGCAAAAGCAATTGTTTCCGTATGTATATGATGATTTGCATCTAACCAAACACCATCATGGTTATGTAAATCGCCATATATGCAAAATGGAAATTATTGTGGTTTCGATATGCAAAAAGATGTGTGGGTAGCGGAATCGAAGTGTAATGAACTTTGATTATGTTACCCAAATGCGGAGCGGTAGTTGGGAATGAGAGGCTTACGGGATTGGGCTTTTGGAGAAGGGCAGTCAGTATTTGACGGAAAGAAAAGGAATTACTTCTAGCGAAAGGTCGTTGAAGTTAGTGAACGGATTTTTCAATTTAGGAATTGGAGGATAAAGATTGAAGTGTGTTAATTTTTAAGTTGGTAAAAATGAAGAGGTTTGAATTTGATGTATACGGGATTGATTTTCTTGGTGACGGAAGAAAAAAGTGAATGAATTAATTGCGAAGTTGAGTGGCGAAAGTTTCGGTGTGAGGAAGGGAAAAAGAAACTACATTAGTTGTGAAATAAGAAACCAGAAACTACATTAGTTGTGTAATAAGAAGCAAGAAATTACATAAGTTGAAGAATAACGTAAGATTCATGTGCAAATACGAGTGAGGGAGAAGAATTTTTGGTTTTCGGCCTCCGGGAATAAAGTTGGTGCGAGTTTCAGGTCGAATGTATTAATTGAAGTAAAATTAAGTGCCGAGAGTGATTTTTCCCTTTAAAAAAACAAAAAAAAACTGTTTTGTTGGGTTGCGAAAGGGACCAGGCACCGTAAAGTTTTCTTTCCTGCGAGTAAGCCATAACCACGGATCGGAGAGTGTGATAAGTGGCCGTTGCGTGTTCCTTGATTTTTTTAATTGATTGAATTTTCAAATTCATTTAAAATTTAATTTCCAGTAGCCCCACACTCTTTTTTGTCTTCGCCGGGCGCTCGGAGATCAACAAGGAAAGAGTGAGTATTTATTAACCGACTTCTAAAAGAAAGAAGGTTATCAATTCTTCGCGTATATTTTTTTTGCCTTTTTTTTGTATGCTCACGCATAGCTTTTTAACGGTAGTAGATAGAAGAGTCCTGTTTTTGGCCAATGATACGTCTTTCTTCCAGTTAGGTCCCGTTCAAACGATAAGAAATTCAAGTAACGTTAAAGGACTTTTACCGTTAAAACTAAAAAAATTCCGACTTTCACCCGGATTTTTCAACATAACTGATCGACGCGCATAAGGATTTTGATTGAAGAGGCTTCAAACGAAGGACAACATATTGATCTAAAATGTGTCGGAACAGAATTGAAATCCCTCCAAGGACTCTGTAGATATCAACAGTTAAATATGATACATTGATGTCGAGAAATTGAATTTAAATGATATTTCGTACGAAAAGTGCCAATTAGTTGGCACTCTGCAAGGATTTGTTAGAGATACCGCCTTTGGTGAGGGATGATAAAAATGATCAGTATCTTTCATTTCCTGCATAAATGGTACATTTTAGTCCACCATTTCTACCTGAAATAACCAATAAATTAATTTTAAATGTGGCATAAATACAATTCAACAATAGTTAAAGGGAACATTTTAAGATGCTTTTCTCTTCTACATTCATTCTTTGCTTACCAATGAGTTTGGTATAGGATCCTTGTTACATCCTTGGACGTAAACGTTACATAAAGGATTATAAAATTCCCCGAAGCAATTATAAGGATTGAGTGATAGCAAATTATAGAGCTGACTCGTTACTTTCCAGTTAATATTAAATGTACATTACAACATATGCCCAGAAATCTAAAATTAGTGGTTTCCATACTAAAAACCGGCGAGAATCGCAACCTAAAAAGATATACGTTTCCTGCTATACTTGATCACTGTACAGATGAAGATGAAAATGCGTAGCCGAGTTTTCATTGAGCTATATGGTATGATTTTATCGAATCTTTCATGAAAATTAGGTGCCATAATTAACTGAAAACGAAGGCGATGGGTACATGAACGAATGATGCGGTTAAGAATGATATTTTTAAGTAAATCTCATGAGATTGATTGCGGAGTGAACTTTATGTTTACACATACAAATACATATGTCGGTATATATATATATATATATATATATATATATATATATATATATATATATATATATATATATATATATGTATATATATAAATAAAAATATATATATATATATATATATATAAATATATGCATATATATATATATATATATATATATATATATATATATATATATATATATATATATACATATATATATATATATAAATGTACTTATATATATATATATATATATATATATATATATATATATATATATATACATGTGCGTATAGATGTATATATATATATATATATATATATATATATATATATATATATATATATATATATATATATGGCTATGTGTGTATGTGTGTGGTTGGTTGTATGTGTGAGTCTACATAGGATATAACGAAATTTGTGCCTGGGGGTCGCAGCTCTACTTCGATTTACGCCGAAATTTCAGCAATATTTCTGTTCTGGCCATAGTATAGCTCCAGTTCGTACCAAAACCAGTAGAAAGATTTATTCAATTGTGTGATAAAGCTCACAATGAAAAATCCAAACTCGAACAATTTGAAACATGGCGGCCGCTCAAAGGTCGAAAAAAGTTGAACGATAAAAAAGCACTTCAGGGTCAGGTCAGAACATAAAAATGGCGGCTAGGCAAAGTTAAAAATTCTAAAATTTCTCAAAGCTACAATTCACATTGGATTATTATGAAATCTAAAATCATGGTAGACGTTGATGACATCATGGATTAAATGTACCAGAGTTAAATTCGATTCCTTTAAACGCTGCAGATTTTAGCCGAAGTAGTTTTTGCATTGCAGTAAAAAATTATATTTTAATATACGAGAACATGATACAATGTATTCAAGAAACTTAGTTTGCCACTAAGAAGGGTGAAATAAAAAACTTTTAGAAAAAAAAAGAAAACCGACTTTGGAATGCCCTAAAAATGATGTAATAAATTTTGTGGAAACGGTGCCAAATGAATTTTCCCATTTCAACATAAATACTTCCAACATCTACACCATCACTAAAAAATCGGGGAAAAAATGATATACGATGCTTCCATCCATTTTAGGGCATTCCGAAGTCGGTTTTCTTTTTTTTTCTTGAAGTTTTTTGGTTTATTTTCCTATTTGTTACTGCAAATTCACATTATCAAGTTCTTTTTTTTTTTGTGTTTTCCTTTATATAAAATTTTTTATTTGATTGTTTGTTATTCTTCTGTATGTAAAATTTTAAAGGGGTTCTTTTTTCTTTTTTTATTGAAATTAATAATTTATAAATTTTTTTTTTGCAGAAAATTGCCTTTGTAGTGAATAAAACGGCCATGTCTTGCTAAAAACAATAATCTTTCATTTCTTAAGGGGCTATTCTACTTTAGAACCCTATAAAAAGTTTTTTTTGAGGAGTCATTACATGTATCGTTATAAATCTTTCTGGCAATGAATAAATAAACTCTTGAACTTCCCAAAAAAAATTTTATTTATATATATATATATATATATATATATATATATATATATATATATATATATATATATATATATATATATATATATCTATATATATATAGTCATGACGCATAGATTCTTGACATGGCATAAAAAAGGGGTATACTTGTCCATAAGATTTCTCGGCAACGGAGAGTCTGAAATACAAAATTCAAAAAGATTCTTAATTTGTATAATAGCCGCTATGGCTGGTACTAGAATCATGAAGTTTTATGTAAAAGCAACAAAATGGCGACTGTTTGAAAATTTTTTCGAAAAAACCGGTACTTTTTACCGATTTTTTGTTGAAAAAAAAAATATAAAAAATTAATATTTTGAGACGATTCTAGTACCAGCTATAGCTGTATGTTTGACAAATATGTGGTAAAAATTTCAGGAGGATCGGTACATTCGTTTCTGAGAAAAGCTTTGGACAGTATCGAAAAACATGATTTTGTTAAAAACGCGTCTAAAGTTTTTTTTATTGAAAATTTGTATAAAAATGATACTTACAGCTAATCAGCGAACCCTGCTCATTATTCTGAAATTTTAATATGATATTCTTGAGATCATATTCTTTCTAAAAACGTAAAAAAAATAGATTTTTTGAAATTGACAAAGTAGAATAGTCCCTTAAAATGAACTCCCCCTTTCCCGTCTTTTTCCCTTCGTGTTATTTATTATATGTAAGGTGGCTCAGCACAAGTAGAGGGTGTCCCGGAAGACCCACGACAGGACTGAGCACTAGCCGGCCTCAGTATGCCACCCCAGGTTACTCACCCCTCTACTGAAACATAATTTCTGCAACTGCGGTGACGTCCGCGGTTGTTACAGTCTACAAACATGAAGCGAATTCAAATACCAAAGCGATGTGCCTAGTCCTTTTGGGCCATGCGTACCACCTCTGCAATTGCATCAATGATGGAGCGCCCTTCTTTAGAGCCGTACTGCCGAGGGAATAGATCCCCAGCAGCATGATTCACGTCAGCGCGTATTCTTTTGATAAGTTTCTCTAGCAGCGGTATGCAGACGGCAGCCCGGAATTCTTTTTTCTCACTACCTTCCAACTTTTCGGGAACCCTTCTCGCAAGTGTTGAATCGACGGATTTGCTACAGAAAAGTGGTGCAACACCTTCGCTGGAACGGTGTATGAGCCTAGGTGCTACCTTTTTTTATGATAGGATTGGCTCTCCCGGCATTGGACTGCTGTTTTGTCGTGGATGGCGTCAACAGGGACGAAATGAGGGTGGAGGAAACTGCCCATACTATCCTTCAGGAACCTGCGATGAGCACCTCGATGTCCAACCTCCCAATGTTCCACCCAAGAGCACGAGAGTTGAGTGACAGCATCACGAGTCTCAAGCAAAATGTACTGATGGTCACTGACTGAGTGGTCCTCTAATACTCTCCAATTGTGTACCATCCGTACTAGGAGCTCCAAGGTGAATGTCACCTCAGGTATGGTTCCTTCACAGCCCACATGACCGAAAGTCGGCGTATCATCGGTGTACTGCCTGATGAGTCCTGTCATGGCCACCATCTCTAAGACCTTTTCCTCCACTTATCAGTTTGAAGCATGCCCCATTCGATTGCTTCAGCACTGAAGTCTCCCACAATGAGTGTGTGGCCATCTACTTCCGAGACCGCGCCCGCCAAAGCATTAAGCTTGGCTTGAAGAGATGCTATCGGTTCGTTCAGCGTTAGATATACACTAAAGAATGTTGTCCCTGAACAACGAGCCGACAAATCTGCACATTTCCGTGCCCAGATGGCGGCAGTACCAGTTGATGACAAACTACTGACATGATGTTGCTCGCTCAGCAACAAGAAGTCGAGTTTCATGGTCCTTGCAATCTGCACAGTTGCATTGCAGTATAGGATTACCTGCAGGATACGGGTCATCGGAGTTCTGCTTTTACCTTGGCTAAGACTCCCTAGAAAACTTGACACTTTCCAAATCCTTAGACGTGCTTGAGATCTGGTTTTGTATCAGCATCCTTGCAAAAAATGCAGTGTGCCTCCCTAGTACATTATTTTCCTCTATATCCCATGTCGCCACATTTGTAGCATAGGGAACATTTATCAGGTCTCTTGCATTCCTGGTCAGCATGAAGATAACCAAGGCACTTAAAGCAGTAAAGAGGTGCTGCTCTTCAATGTACCCTGCGGATGACTCACCCTATTCTTTCTTTTCTTTTACTCAGAAGTTGTTCGGCGCCCTTCTCAGTCAGATCGATGATGGGCATACGTTTTCCCCAATTGTTTTCTGATGTCAGCCTCTCTTGAACCCTGCTTACGCTAGGTAGCTTCCTCTACCTCGACCAGGTTATTGATGTATTCAATAATCCTAATTTTATCGCTGCCATCGGCTCGAGCGAAGCTACAGTTGCTCTTTTGCGGAGAAACTTCTTGACTACACAGCAAAATAATTCTTTATTGTTGGCCTCTGCTCCAAATCGGTCAGTATGTGGCCAGACTAGTTTCACCGCACTATTTTGATGGCAGTTTTGGTATCCTCAGGCTTTACATTTCCCCTGATTTCTGCAACATATCTGCGTAGGATCATCCATCCCTGGGTTTCACGAGCAGTGCACGGCGCAGGAATCTTTGTCGTGGCTTTTTCCCTTTTGCTTCGCATCAGGTACTTCTTTTTGTTGGGCATCTGTGGGAAGTTTTTTCCTGTGACAATTTATTGGCGTTTTTTGGTGGCTTTCTTGGCTATATTTGTCGGCACTGTTTAAGAACCCCTGCTGTAACGTTTTATGGCCTTTAAGTGTCCCCTCCTTCCTCCTTTTATCCCGGTCTACTTCGATCAGACTTGAGGCCATTCTTTTGACTGTGTTTTGGTGGTGGAGCCACCCGCTCTTCCTCAGTAGACTTAGCGCTCAGTTCTTATTTAGCCTTCTGCTCTTCTGCAGCCTTCAACCAGCTCTACCCGTAGTGCCCGATGGAGTCTAGGAGCTCCTCTAGCTCCAAGAGCCGGTTACTCATACCTTTGCTAATATTTTTTGCGAGTTACATTCATATTGAGTACTACATTAGAAATGCTGTTAATACCAATTGTTGTTTGTTTTTCCAAATACGAGGCAAAGGTATTCTAATTTAACAAAATAATCAAAAAGATTGCAACTATGTATGAGGTTAGAGTTCAATTTTTCATTGAGGGATTAGCCGTTTAGGTTTGATTCTGAATCAGAAACTTCTATTTCGACAGTTTCAGAAAGTCATTGAGTCCCTCTCTCAGGGTTTAGTATGTAGATGAACCAATTTAAAATCAGTTCCAATCAGAGAAACTTTATCTACGTTATCACATATAGTACTATACATCCCTATTACCCTGTATGCGAAATCTTACTGTTGGAGTCAATACCTCCTTTATCTGGAAGGTTTATCTCATCACTTGTAACTTTGAGGTTCCACAACTTCACTTGAGATTTCGTGTGAAACAAATTATTCACTTTCATGAAAACACAACCCCGTGACACTGCAGGAAGCTAGCTGCCAGCAGGCGTGCGCATCCTCAGGCATGATCATTTTCAACGAGCTCGCTTCATCTAGCTCGTTGAGGCAGCATTCTGACGCTGCCATCTTTCAGGGATTTTTGACATCTTCTAAAAATATTACAAATCTTCCAGTAATTTTTCAACTGATTTCAAATTTATGCTCAGATAAAATGTTGGAATTTTAACCACGCAAAAAGATTTTCAATCATTCACTACAAACTCGTTTTAATTACAATTTAACAACTCCTGGTTGGTTACTTATATTTAATACGATTATCCCTGAGTGGTTTTCACAGTCACAATCCTTGAAAGATCTGGCGCTTGATGACAAATGCTAATCACTGAAACCAACACGCTAGAATAAGGAGTGGCTCAGCTGGAGCCAATGAAAAAATTAAATACGTACCAGGATTCATAATAATTGAATTAAAGTGACGGTTAGTATGAGGTAAATAATAGTATTGTGCGTGAATGATGAAATAAATGAGTGATAAAATTATACGCTAATAAATTACTGCATTGTTTGAACTCAAAAATTAGAAAGGAGGTGCTAAATAATGCGAATGCCTGCTCTATGACTGGAGCTGTATATGTACATATCCTGGAATTTGTCCTATATTTATATCTTTCTCGTTTAATTAAAATCAACTTGAAGAACTTCAAAATATTTCAACAGGAAAATATTACATTTTCTTGATTCGTCGTAGCTTCTTGCATGCCTTCTCTCAATTTTCACTCCCCACTCCCATCCCATCTAATCGGACTACGACCTCTCCAATAGTTTTAGATTAATTTCAACTTGGAAATTGGATTTGTAATAGAGAAAACGAGAACAGACATGGCGACATATTTATTGTGTATGCTACCTACTGACTCGAATAATGGTTGAAATTCAGAGCACAGTTCAGTGGCAATATTGTCCGTACACATTTTACCCAGTGTCCTTTTCACCTGAATTTTAGCTAAATGAATGCACGCTAACTGTATACGAGTATACTAGAATGTATAGAGCATGTATAATAACTTTTGACTTCCCTTTTCTCCGTTTCAAAGCCAAAAATAATTCAGTGGGGTGGAAATGGTAGGTTTGTGTCTACTCAATTTTTCTGTCTATACTTGGAAAAGATAGATAGTTAGACACGTGGGTGTAGATGAAATGAAGAAAAAGACAAAATGAGAGACCTTTGCAAGATTTTTGTTTGATCGATATTTTTCATCAGCATGACTCTATGAACATTTCTCATTGTTTCTAATGTTTAGTGCAGACATTTTCATTAACCTAGAGCACTTTGAATGGTGCCAGAATATATTCATGTATAAATCTCACATAAAATGTGGCAAGGTCAAAATTGACAATCGGCATGTGGTTTGATTGCAGATGTTATGCGAAGTACACTTTTCGTGGGAATTTATGAATACTAGATATAATTGGAGGATGATGATGCATGAAGAAAACGGTAGATTATGGTTAATACGTACATACATATATTATTTCGAAGTTTCTTATCATGTCTATCAATTCACCAATAGATTGTAAAGAAGCTCTAACTAAGAATATCCTTTGCAGGGGACTTGATAATGCACAACATAACATTAGGAAAGTCATAAATTGTGTAGTGAAGTAGGTATAAGAATATGTCCGTAAAGGACTGCAGCGATGGTCTGCTGCCTCGCGAAAGAGGATGGTAAGATCCGCCGAGATTGGCCTTGTCTGGGGACGCGTGAATGCGCTGGCAGGCTAGCGATGCGGTGTCGTGGGGCGGGTTCTTTCCCCCAGCACAAGGAACCACTACAAAAGAATTTCGCATTCACGAATTCTCGGGTCACAAAAAAAAATCGACCGAAGTCGAAAAAGGAAGGTAACCAGCTAAGGGTTGGAAATTGCTGAAGAAAAAGGACAAACTGGACTTGGGGAAGACAGACGGACTTAAGGGAACTTCGTCGTTACCCGACGATTTTTATGGCCCACAATTAAGAGTGGGGTATCCTGATGGAGGTGGTGCCACCTCGTACCCTCCCCACCGGATCAAGATCCAAACGTAGACGTGGCCATATATTTAACTTTTGAGTGGAAAACTCATACAAATATAATTTGCATGAACTTTCCCATCAAAAGAGAAATGTAGACATGATCAATTTATGTTATAGAATTATGTGATCGAATCACATAACCCTTTACCATAAAAGGGCACGCGAGCGGAAGGCTACTCTACCCGGCAAGAGCCCCTGTTAAACGAAAAAAGACGGTGGAACGCGCCCGATGGCTAGCCCATATGAACGAACGAGCCTCCCATCGATGCGGGACCTATACCCGGTCTGATCGCGCGAAATGGAAAGACCGACGGTTTACGTTCACCGATCCATTTTATTTATATTATTTATCAAAAAAATATTTTTCTTTCCTTAAACAGCTGCTTGCTTTTTGTTTTTTTTTTCGGCTGAACAACAGAATCGAGTCTAAATGCTATGGAAATCTATTAGATAATTAAAGTCTTACAATGCTTTGCACTCTTATCAATAAATTCCTCCAGTTAACAGGGATTCAAATAATAATGAATTATGTAAAACTTTATTCGAATGAAAAATTTCGCTTTTCTTTGTATTGCGTACTCGTTTTGTTTTTTGTTGAATATAAGATGGCGTACAATATGAGTACCTTAAGATTTAAATACATGCAAGACAAAAGAAGTATTACATTGAGATTCAATTGTGGCAGAAGATTGCCTTGGATATGTGTAGCGTTCACTACACTAAAAAAAGAAAATTTTAAATACAATCTCATTTGAATAACCGGAAAATCCACAACCCTACATTCACAACCCTACAATTCGACAAGTAGAATCATTGTCGCCATACGAGAGAAAGAAATTCTGATAGTTCTCGATTGAACACGATGCACTGCAGTGCGCTCGCTCGGATTTATTCTCGAATAAAAGGTTATACAAATTCACCCGCGCTTGTCAATTTTACTTGCTACTTGGCATTCGCCTTAACCCACAAATTGGTGACAATGAAAACAAGGAATATCGGCTAACATAGAGGGTAAAAAAACAATTAAGTGCCACTAACAATGGCGAACAAAAACCAAGTTCAGGGTGCTAATGTGCATGGAAACGCAGTGCCCAACCGAGTGCAGTTACAGTGAAATTCATACCTGGAAATCCCGCGCTGTAGTTCGCTTTCATCGAACGTTATTTCAAAACAGCGAGAATTACGACCGAGGAAGCGAAATTCAGCCTCGCAGTGTTAGCTCACGGTACGCGTTATACAATTGAAGTGAACGACTTAATACTTAACACGCATCCAACACATCCGTTTGCAATTCTAAAGAACACATTCGTGAAACGATTTAGTGCCTGACAAGTGGATAAAATTTGCAAACTAATCGAGAAGGCTGTAATGGGAGACCGAAAACTACCGGCACAGCATTAAGTGAATAAGTGATGTGCACGATTTTGCCGGCGAACATTCAAGCCATACTGGCAACGCAACAGTCTCAAACGCTCGATGAAGTAGTCGATCTTACGGATACTCGCGTCAACATTGAGGAGCAAAACGCAAATCTACAAAATCTTGCACGATGCAACCTCATTCGAAACCACACTCAGTTTAAAAATAGCGCAAATGATCCTCAGTTTTCGTAAGGAGATGACGTAGATCATTAAGCATGAGACTAACGCCTTGCAAGTCTCACATCGGTCATGCAGCCGCCCACGCCCGAACTTTTGCAGCCGCTTGAATTCGGAATGGCGAAAGAGCAAGAACTGTTGGTACCATCAATGTTTCGTTACTAACGCCAAAAATTGCAAAGATCAGTCACTGATGGTGGCCAGCGATAACAGCCAAAAGTCATGCCGATTATTCGTCCTTGATCGAAGCTCAAAAAAATGTTTCCCCGTTCGTTCATGCGCGGCTCGCTCAACAGGACCTCATATGATCAGGCGGCCGCAAATGCAACACCAATTGCCACATATAGATTCTCAGCACTCACGCCCAATCTTGGGTTGCGACGCAGTCTCACGTGGAATTTCGAGATCGCCGATGTGCCTAAGCCGATCATTGCAGCTGATTTTTTAACACATTTTTAGGTCTTTGTAAAAATTTTTTTTACAAAGACCTACTAGTTTCGCGACCTGTCTGTCCGTCTGTCCGTCCGTCTGTCCGTCCGTCCGTCTGTCCGTCTGTCCGTCTGTCCGTGCGTCACAGCTGATTTCCTCAGAAACTATAGAAGCTAGAATGCTCAAACTTTGTGAAAAGGTCAGAAGTGATGATCTCTCAAAAGTTAAGGCCTTGACAAAAATTTAAAAAATGTTTAAGAGGGGTCCCCCCTAATATCGAATTGGCCCTTAAAAATTTTTTTTAATCAAAGGTAGTCGAGTGGGGTATCAAATGAAAGGTCTTGATTAGAACTTTTAGAATCTGAAATAAAAAGATCATTTCATGAATTAGGGGGTCCACGGCAAGGCAAAATGTACCCAAAATTTGTGTCCCCCCCCCTCGCGATTGGACACCTTTCAGCCGAAAAATCTGAAAATTATCACGAATGTGGACCTTTATGAGTACAAGGGCAACAAATACCTTAGAAATCGAAATTCGCTCAACTTTGTTAATAATAGTATGATTTATAGATTTTACATTTTTGCCCATAAAATCAAAACGGTAACTTTAAACTTCTTGAAATTTTGCAATTATATAGACTGACATAAGGTATATATGTTCACAAAATTTAATTGAGATCGAATCATAATCAAGTGAGTTATAGCCATTTCAATTATATGGAATTACAACAACGATAACACGTGTTCATGGTTCATATAGGGTTTTCCAATAAGAGGTGTTATTTTAATATTAAAAGAAAAATGCCATTTTTTTAAATAAATGATCGGATGTTTAGTTCATTATAAAGAAGAAGATATGCCGTTAATAGTAATAATTAACATTGGGCAAATAACCACCACGACACGCTTACAGGACCATATCCTCTTCATGAAATTTTCCATAACCAAATCGCAAAGTGGCTGCCCTATGTCCTCGATAGCCTCACGAATTTCATCTTTGAGATCTTGAATTGATGCTGGGCTATTGGCATAGGCCTCCTCTATCACGTGGCTCCAAAGGAAGAAGTCGCAAGGTGTTAAATCAGAAGATCTATTCAAAATAACACCTCTTATTGGAAAACCCTATATATATTTAAAATTGACTTAGGTACTTTTATTTTCTTTCAATTTTCATGAAAATTTAAGGAATAGTGTTTAACTTGAACATGTTCAATCGGCCGAGCATTCAGAAAAATCATTTAAGCTAGATTAAAATGGCGGCTGCACTGTGCTTATGAAAGAAACTGTGCATCTTTTGTATAAATTTGAACGATTTCATATGCAAGTATTGGATGAATAATTCAAGTTATCGATTCACGCCATTAGAAAACTTGCTTCTAACCCTAGGATGTTTACAAAGACCTCCTGGTAGGAGCACTCTCCTGCTTACTCAACTTGTTTTATTTATTATTAGTCAATTTCCAAAACAGCCAACTCATCGACAAGCTGACAAAACTCACGACCCGCGGACGAGTTTTCAACATCGAGGTGATCTCCGGGAGCTCAGCATATCACTAGCTTCTCGCAGAGTTTCCAGACGTAGCAGACGGCCGAACACCGCATTCCCACAACATCAGGAACTCCCGTAGCGGCCAAACCACGGCACATCCTGACCGACAAGTACAACTTTGCCCGTAAGGGATTCGATACAATGGTCCAGATCGCCACAGCGCGAGCTTCATCTAGCAGCTGGTCATCGCCCTTTCACATGGTCTCGAAGAAAGACGTCACTTGGCGGCAATAGGGCACTCAACGTGTGCACCATCCCCAATTGCTATCCCGTTCGCCACATTCACGATTCCGCTCAATCGCTGTGCGATAAGAGGATTTGTCAAAAAACGATTTAGTGCGCGTGTACAACCAAATTCCGGTTGCAAAGGAGGATGTTGAGAAAACGTGAATAACAACACCGTTTAGCCTCTTCGAGTTTTTGTGTATGAGCTTCGGGCTCTGAAATGCAGCGCAAACCTTCCAATATTTCATCGATGAGGTGTTGCGAGGGTTGGGTTTCACCTACACTTATATTGACAATAGCCCCTTAACCTCCGAAAATGAAGACCGACATCGAGAACACCTCTGGCAGATTTTCAAACGGCTCAACGAGTACGGCGTTGTCATCAACGGCCAAAACTGCAGGTTTGGAGTCGAGGTAACATTTTTTGGTTACACCATCACCAGCGAAGGCATCAACCTACCAGTGGAGAAGTTTAAATACATTGTCGATTTCTCGAAGCTAGAAATAGTGAAGTTTTATGGAGTTGGCATTCCTGGTGTAGCCCGCATACAAGCTACGCTGCACGATATGTTAAAGGGAAGTATCAAGGGTAGCTGGAAGGAAGCGTTCAACAAATCGAAAAACTGTCTCGCGCAGGCTACTATGCTGGCGTATCCTCTAATCAGTGTGCCGCTCGCAATTGTGTGTGGCGTATCCGATTTTTTGGTCGGAGCAGCCTTACAGCTACAATAAACAACGGAGCCACTAGCCTTTTTCTCTAAGGAGCTCACTCCGGTTGAGACGCGCTACAGCCCCTTCGATCGAGAACTACTGGCGATCTACTTCACAACCAAGCACTTTCAACATTTGCTGGAAGCACAAGTGTTCACGGTATACACTGATTACAAGGCGTTAACATTCGCTTACCATCAAAAACCCGAAAAAACTTTGATCAATTCAAACACATTGTTTCATTTAGAATGATGATTTATTTACCTCCCTATTTTAAATGATTGTGGGAATTATAGTTTGTTCCCAAGAGTTTACAGAAAATATCTGACTAAAAATAAACAAATTCTTTAATATGTGAGTCGTTTCAATTTTACATTATGCGAGCGATTCAAGCATTGAAATTTGAGTTTACACTTATCTTATGAGAAAAAGTTTCATTTAAGAATTCGGTGTGTCTGGAATATTAGTCTTAATATCTACGTCGTGAGAAAGAATTTAGAGCTTAACTGTCTGAAAGTTTGCATATTTGCAAGATTGAACATAAATACTTGTATGCTTGTTATTATACAATTATACGACGGATATTCAGCATATCTCGGGTAAGAACAACGTTGTCGCCGACGCACTCTTGTGCATAGTAGTGATCAATCGACTACAACAAATTGACTGCAGCGCAAGAAAGCGACAAAGAGTTGAAAGCACTGTTGAATTCGGGTACAGGCTTGCTTTTCAAATAAGTGTATGTTCTAGGTCGGATGCGATACCTCGACGGGGACGGATCGGCCATGCCTCACACTAGCCTTCGGAAAGCCGCTTTTACTTTAGTCCCCCGCTGCTCATCCAGGCCTAAGAGTTACATCAAAACTAGTAGCGGAACGATACATCCGACCATCTTTCAAAAAGAATTGTCAAGTTTGGGTACGAGCATGTATACGATGCCAGCAGTCGAAAATTTCTTGACACGTGCATGCGCCTGTCAGAAATTTCATTCCGCCTTCTACAGGACTGGACCATGTGCACAAGGACATCATCACCATGCCCAGCGCTTAGAAGGAAAACGCTATTGCCTCACATGCGTCAACCGATACTTACGATGACCCGAAGCGACCCCTATAGAAGACGAAGAGCATTCTGGAAAAATTGAGTCTTACGTTTTGGCTCCCCGCATCGAACCACCACCGACTAAGGACGACAGTCTGAAGTTGATTAAAGAGATCGCTTCTTGGTAGAGATTGAAGAATTGAACAAGTTGACAGTTGGCCTAGGTGAAGAACAGAGAAAAAGGTAAGGCTTTCGTTGGCCTAGCTGGGAAAGGTGATGAGAAAGTCTCAACAAGAGCCTCTCAAAAACAAGTAAGGTCATTTGAGGAAACAGCGAATAGAGGTTCCTCAGAGCTGCTTCAAGTGCCTCGGATACGGCCATACCCACAGCACCGCAAATGCCCGATAGGACTGCGCTACCAATCTATTCGAGCGAAGCACAAAACGAAAGAATGTACGGGTATCAAAAATGAAATAATTCTGCTGGATGGGTGGCGGATATTATAGAAGCGGTGGAACATTCTTTTCTAGTACCAGAATCTTTGCAGCGGGTCCTCAATAACTACCTGAAGGATTGAAGTATGCTCTATGAAACAGATAAGATCAGTGAAGCATGAAAGTTGCATCGGATATTGTTGGTAATTCGACCTGTGACCCGGATATTTACACATATCTCGTACAACGGGCGGCAGAGACTAGAGCTGCTGGATAAGTCGAGCTTGGTCCGCTCTAGTCATTGGATGCACAGTTCAACAGACTAGGAAAGCTAATGGGCCAGATGGGGCTAGATGACTACTTACGGATTCAACTTGGCATTCGAGAAAACCGAAGTAGTCATCCTAACAAAGAACATAATCTACGGGAAAATTTCGAAAAAGTGCTTCCTGAGCCAAAGCCAGGATTAAAATGTGAAGTGATCGTTTCGAAGCCAAGTTTCTCTTCAAAAGTCAGGGAAATTACTGATAAGGATGCAGCGGACGTATCAGCTCTCGGTTGACCAATGACCAACTTAGGCGGATCCACCCTAGCAAGAATTTTGGTGGGTTTCGTATAATGTGCGTTACTGTATGGATTAAAAATATGGAGTAAAAACTCTCAGCAAAGAGTCGTACCGATACGTGTGATGCGAAGATGGGGAGCACAGAAGACAGCATCTGCATATCGAAAAGTCTTTAAATCGGCAGTGCTGATTACCACATGGACTTTACCCACTTCCTTTGCAAGAGCGGTGAGGCTGTAGCTCAAACGAATGTTTGGTGGGACTACTCCTGAGAGGGCATGTATGTTTTAAGTCTTGTTTACACATGATTAGTAAGTAACGGTTTACTGACTGCATATTTTGATAAGGGGAGGAAGATGATGCCTGCTACATATTATTGGCTTGCAAAATATGGGATAGACAGCGCGTTGCCCTTACTGAAGTACTTTTAAAGCTTTCTCTGTTCGGAGATATGTTTAGATCCGTTGACACATAGGACCATAAGATATATAACGTTCTGGCAGCTCTTTTCAGTGTCACCGGTGGAAGGATATTTTTTTGGCAATGCTTCCCTTTCTATTGCTGCTTGCTGAAAGATGGGTTTGTGCGGCTGGTAGGTACGTTAAGGTATAAAAAAACAGGGCCCAGCCTAAAGTTGTATGTCAAACGGTTCTTGGCAAAGTCCTAACGTTCATAGCGTTCATACGTCTCGACCATGAGCAAAAATTAATATTTGCTAGAGTACCCAGCTGCAGCATATTTTATATGATGTGATTAATGCTACCATAGGCATGTTTACTCGATTCCCAGCATTCAACGTTTTAAACAAATTTGCCGAAGAATGTGTCAGCATGATGAGATATCCTAAATTCTAGTAGTGTAATCAATCCTTTGTAGGGCGGAAAGAGTATTGAAGGCCCTCGATAACTTTTGCATCGTAGTTCATCTCTATTCTTGTAAATAGATTATATAGGACTTTTCCGCAATTTCGCCGGCGCTCTTTCTCTATCTCAGATGCTCACGACCAAACCAAGGATTGCCCTTAAGGTGTTAATTTTTCCTACTTTCGACAAAAGAGCTGAAATCTGATCGGTGACTGGTGCTTTATTGGCTTAAACGGGCGCTGGCTTATCGGAACTCATCTTATGTTGAGGCTTATGCTGAAGAAAAAAGTTTGAGACTTTAAATGTTTAGGGGTTTTGTAAAAAATTACAATACCGTGTTGAAATCGGTACCTGTCTGTCGCCCGGAGCGTCATAGGAATTTATCTCAGGAACTAGAGAAGCCAAAATTATCAAATCTTGTGAAGAGAGAGAAGAGAGAGCCAGTTTCATAGTACAGATAGAAACAAGTTACAAAGGATGTCCCCATATATGGATGTCATCCCTTAAACAAATTTTTTAATCGAAGATAGTTGAGTAGGGTAACAAATGTAACGTCTTGATGAGATCTTTCAATATCAATTGTTAAACTGCAATATTGGCAAAAGTGTAGGCACGAGAAGTAGAAAAATAGGAAAACATTATGTCCTCCCCTCGCGAGGATAGCTGTGGACCGAAAAATTGGATAAGAACCATGAGTGCAGTTCCTCATAAGTACAAAAGCAACAAAAACTTAGAAGTCAAAATTCGCTCAATTATGTTAATACTAGATTTTATGAATTTCATTTTCGGTTCATCAAATCAGGTAGGTTCCCTTAGCTTCTATGAAATTTTATATTGATGTAGTTCAACACAATATTGTCCTAACCAAATAGTTTCCTACGACCAAACGGTAATAAATGGCCCCAGGGTCGCACATTGGGCTCACTGGTTCCCCAATGAAATGACATGAAATGCCGTGAAATGCCAATAACTGTAAAGACACCTGCAGCTCTGCTACTATATCCTACTTACACCTCCTTTGCAAAGACGGGGTGAAGGGGAGCCTTCCGCGCCTGATAACGGAATCGAAAGAAATAACTTGCGGCACGCTATTTATTATAAGGCAGTCAATTAACGGTTGTGTTCTATCCGTATAAAAGCAAAATTCTTCAAAAACGTACATGCCTCGCGTGGAGAAAAGGAGGAAGACATAAAGGAAACGTTCTGCAATCATCTAGAAAGACTAGTCAACTCATTGCTTATAAATGACACAAAGATAATTTTGGGCGATTTCAACGCTAAGGTTGGCAATGAGCTATCTCATAGGGGACCGACTGGAGAATATAGCCTCCATGATGAAACGAATGACAACGGCCAGCGTCTGATTGACTTTGCATGTAGCGGAAACCTAGTTCGACTTGCTTCCCACATTGACGCATACATAAAATGACTTGGGCATCACCGAATGACAACACACAAAGCCTAATCGACAATTCTCTGATCCAACAAATATGGGCCTCGTGTATACTTGATATCCGTATATACCGGGGAGACAATTTTGACAAGGATCATTACTTGATCAAAATAACATATCGGTGTATGTATTCAGCAAAGACCAGCCCTCAACAGAAATTCGATATCGAAAGACTCTAAACGCCGTCTGTGTCAAAAAAATTGCCCAGAGGTCCTTAACAATCAGCTGGCTTCCACGCTATCAGATGAGGCGTTGAAAACAAGCAACAAGCTATGGGTAGCAGTGAAAGCGGCATTAAAACCGTGGCAGAACAGTCAATCAGTCATCAAGCCCGGCGCAAAAGAAATGATTGCTTCGATGATGAGCACTAGGATGGATTAGGCAAAAAGAATCAGACAAACAAAGAAAAGAAAAAAACAGGATGAAGAGAGAACAATATGAAAATTTCAGAAGAGTAGCAAATAAGATCATTGGAATTAAAAAAAGAAAATACTATGTCGTACAATTGAAAAGCATCGATGTACGTCTAGGAAAAGCAGCAACACATAACAAGCATAGAAAGTAGTGAAAAGCCTGAAAAGAGATTATCAGCACAAGACCACGCTCTGCCATGATAACATCAGCAACATCATCGCTGACGAAATCAGGATTAAGCAAAGATGGGCATCATACTTTAAGAACCTCCTTCATCCTCCGCACAGCTCCAGAACATCGGAGCCTATAGATATTCTCGGAAAGCTTCTGTTGACCCCATCAACTCTGGATGAAGATTGTTCTACCATCAAAGCCCAAAAAAATAATAAAGCAACCGATATCGATGAGATTTCAGTGGAGGTTATTAAATATGATGGCAGCAGTGCTCAGAAAGCCGTCCATAAAGTCACCCAGCACATTTGGCAACAAAACCATTTGCCGAACGAGTGGAGCCAATCAATATTCCCTATCTCTATCCACAAAAACCTTGACAAGCTACAGTGCGAACACTATAGAGGCATATCACTTCTTTTTTTGCGTATAAAATATTTTCAAGTTTCGTAGAAAATAAAATTAGATCACACGCCAGCAGTATTACTGGGGAGTATCAAGGTGTTTTTAGAGCATGTAGACCGACAATTGACGAATAGTTTACAGTCAAACAGGTACTTGAGAAATGCTGGGAGTCCAACATAGACGAACACCGAATTTCCGTTGGCTTTGAGGAAGCATACGACAGTATTGATCGTAACGTACTGTACCAAATAATGCTTTGCTTTGGTATCCCAGCTAAATTAGTCCGTCTTAACAAAATGACAATGACGTCGACGATCTTCCAAGTGCGCATCAATTAACAACTCACTAATGCCTATGATACAAATATCGGATTAAAATAAATGAATGGGCTGGCTATTCGATTTGGCTCTATAATACGTCATAAGAAACCACCTGTAGATACAAGAGGTGCATTATTATACAAGTCAAGCCAAGCGGTAGCCTATGCGGACGGCATCAATATTTTGTCACTATCGTTAACAACCGCCAAAGAACTCTTCTTGAAACTCAACAGTGAAGCAAAACTAGTAGGGCTACAAGTTAAGGAGAATAAAACAAAGCTCATGACGCAGTCAATGTAAAATACCTCAAATGCACAAAATATCACATTTGGCAAATACAGTACGGAAAATGTTGGCGAATTTGTGTATATAGGCGCCAAAATAATGAGAACCAGTAATGGAGAGACGAAATGCGTCGAAGAACACAGCTCGCAAATAAAATATTTTATTCAGTTTTGACGATCATGAAGACCAGCTGCATACACAGGAAAACAAAGCTCCAAGTAAGCAAATCTGTGATGAGGCCTGTGCTTTGCTATGGGTGTGAAACATGGAGCCTAACGTAAGCATCCGCAAACATTTTGAACGCCTTTGAGAGACGGGTCCTGAGGCGAATAATTGGATTGAAGCTACACGGATACCAATGGAAAATTCGATACAACTGTACGAAATTTTTGACGAGCCGGAGGTCTCAAGGATTGTAAGACTGCGGAAGCCACATTGGGCTGGCCACGTGAGTCGTATGGACGAACAACGGGTACCCAAAAATGTATTCGTTGGGAAAACTGAAGGCCGGAGACCAGTGAGGAAACGCTGGTCTAACTCAGTCGACGGAGACAGCTCATCGCTGCTCGGATTTCAAAATTGAAGGATGCGGTGAATTGACCCAGACAGCTGGAGGCGCTATTTGCAGCAAGCGAAGGCTCGAGAGGGGCTGTAGTGCTACGAAGAAGAAGATGTGAAGTTATATCCATTTGAATTTAAATATATCACAGCAAAAACAATGCGTTACTCTATGGGCTTTCGAATCAACCAGATACTAAAGTATTGATCACTTCTTTTTAAAAACTAGGATAGATGAATAACTTAAAAATCTTTGATACGGTTACACTGAATTATATTTGTCATGCTGCAACCTAAATAAACCTTAAATTGAAGTAGAAGATGACTTCCCTTAAAGCTATGATCATATCTCGTAGTACGCGATATTGCCAAAAAAAATCTTTAAGCCATATCCCATCAGAATCACCAGTCCTTCCGTTCCAAGCTACTTGATCACTTTCTCCGGAACAAATTGAATTCAATCGCTTATTTAAATTCAAATGTAAATTAAAAATCAACACGGAGTTCATGCATTAAAAATATGTAGAATATATCGATTCGTCGCATTATATCCGGCGTACAAGAAATTTCCACATTTAAGCAGCTCCACACACATACATACACACATTTAGTTTGCATATATACCTCTAACCCAATTGGAATTTCCCGATGTAAATGCATTCCGACAGTGTTAAATGCTGGTTTGATACCAATGCCAAGTCAACGAGCCAATATATGGACAATTGTGTAGATATATGTATAGAGAAAGAGTGCGAGCGAGAAGCAGTATATCCTGAAATTATTAGACTTGTATAGTTGAGAAGGCTAAATAGTGAAGTTACACATCAGTTTGTAAATGTATGTAGAAAATGTTGGATTTGCAAACAATGTGGGTTTGCAAGGATGCTCCAGTTGATGGCGGCAATCTAGACATTCTAGACGTCGACATTATACTAAAGAGACAACTAATATATGCTCGTTGCCAGGAATTGAGAATGATTACTGGTCTCACATAGAGAGATGTTTACATACGAGTACATACATAAAATAAATGGTAAATGAACTAAGCGAGTTGGATTTGGGCAAATTTCATCCTTTTTTGTAAGTGTAAATTTTATAGAGGTTCATTTCGGTTGAAATGAACTGGATAATTTATGTTTGTCTTTGGTTTAAGGAAAGTTGATTTAAAGCTAGATTGGATGAATTTGGAACCGATTTGTGGTTTGTGTGGGCTTATTAGAGTTCCTAGTTTTGTGGTTTATGTATTGCGATGAAATATGTAGTAAACATTGGTTAGAAAGAAAAAGGATCAAAACATTATATTCAGATTCGAAACTGAAAATGATTCAAAGCTTTCTGACTTACCTGTAACCATGTGACATATTTGGAATGAAATTTCTCACAAAATTTACTAATCATAAGAATCTCTGCAATTCTGTTTTGTTTTTAGCGATTTCAATATTTTCAATGGCTTTAATCCGAAATTCATTGATAATAGCACCCTCTTTTGAAAATACCAAGCCTAAGTTATTAACAGCTATTTGACAGTATTGCAATTTTGTAGCATTAAATTTAATATTTAATTCACTTGCTATTTTAAGAACATTAGCCAGATTGCTATCGTGTTCCACTTTTTTTCCAAAAATCAAAATATCGTCGAAACAGACGAATACACCTGGTAGGTGACTAAAGTATGTAGTATTTAGTTTTCGCAATAGCTCGGGGGCATAATTGAGTCCAAATGGCAACCATAGAAATTTATAACTTCCCAACGGTGTGCTGAATACACACAAGTCGCTACTTTCTTCCTCCAGTGGAATCTGCCGAAATCCATCTTTGAAGTCTAATACCGTGAAATACTCCATGTTTTTGAATTGTAACGATAAATCTGGTTTTTGAAAAGGCGCTCTTATAACGTTTCTATTCAAATCCCTGGGATCTAAACATAATCTATCAGATTTATCGGATTTTTCAACCACACCTAGATGGTGGACCCATTCAGTAGGATGATTAACTCTTTTGATGATTCCTGCATTTCCCATGTCATCTAATTTGGTCTTCACTTTATTTTTAAGACTGCTCGCTATGCGGTAAGGTTCATGTATGACTGGAACCGCATCTTTCTTTAAATAAATCTTACACTTACACTTGGAAAAGTACCCAATCCATCGAATAATGAACCATTTTTCCGAATAAATTCCTCTTTGGTATTAGAGTTCCAGTTAAGATTATCTATGCGCCTTATTAATTTAAGCTTGACACACATTTTCAGTCCTAAAATTGGAGACGAACCCACATTAGCAATAAGAAATTGTTCTACACTCGCCACTGACTTATGTTTTATCCCAAATTTCACTGCGGCTGAAACGTCTAAATTGTAACCACCATATGCCTCAAATTTTAACTTAACAGGCTCAACAAAAGTTAACTCATTTTCTATCATTTTAAATACTGAATAAGAAATAATATGTACTTCAGCACCCGAATCTATTTTAAATTGTGTTTCTTTCCCATTCATCTTTAGTTTTTCCGAATCATCGTCAAAGTTACATTTTTGAACCTGCATCGTAACGTCGGTTGAAAAATGTTCGAATGGTTTACCCGGTTGCTGCTGCCTGGTATAAAATTTGAAACGTTGGTATATGACATACGTCTTCGGATCGCAATATCCGTAAAATGCCTTGATTACATTTTGAAATACTTTCTTATCACTCAGCTTAAATGTTTCAAAAATTTCGATACCTTTCTCGCCCATTAAATTTAATAGCATGGCAACCTTAACCTCATCGTCTGGCTGTTGCGCTCTGAATGCAAGCACAAAAATTTCAAAAGATCTCTTGAAGTTACGCCACTCTCCACTTAGATTTTCTTCAAAATTCTGTTCGTTCTTGGTAGTTGGTTTGTGATTGTTTATAAGCATAAACTTTTCTTTCTATAATAAGAAAGACATTTTACTATGTATTGAATAATATTTTATTATAAATTCAAACAATACAATAATTAAGAACGAACTGAATAAACTAAATTATATTTATTAATTGACTTTCTCAATACAATATTTGAGAAAGAACTGAATTCGTTGAATGAACTGAACTTACTGAATTAACTTCATTAATTTACACTCTATATATATTCAATTCTAAAAACAATATAGGTAACTAGATTTACATCATTTGTTTAATGTGTCAAAAGTAAAGTATTTTTATGTAAAGTATATTTTATGAATGGAATGAATATTTTTGAGTTATTTTAAATTAAATATAATATAACCGCCACAATTCAATTGTCCGGGAGTCCTAAACTTTGAATCCGTTTTGGCCTTTTAAATTCTACATTCGGTTTTGGTTTTATCTTTGCTTGTTTCTTTTCCCGGCTGCGCCATGTTTTACTCGTATATCAACTTTCTACGATTGAGGCGGACTGATTTATGACTGACTCATGCTATTTGTAACACAGTACTAACTCTTCGACATTTCAGCTTAACCTCTAAACATCATATATTCTTATGTACTAAACTTAGATGTACTAAATGTTTAGGACTAACTATAATATAATTCATTTCAATATATAACAATATTCATAAGTGCAGGTAAAAGTGATAATGCTAACAATGCAATAAGCAAAACATCAAGCGATGCTGACAAATCAGCATCACAAGTAGATTCAGAAAAGCCATAAGCACCATCAAAATTATCTGAACGAGCTAAAACGAAATCATGGTACAGCGTACTAAATCCTTCGTATCAGACCCGATCAGAGGATTTTAAGAAATTGTTCATAGATGTGCTTGATGATGAGCGTCTTGTTACAGATTATTCATGCACGCTACAAAAAGGTATTCTATTGTGTGGATATCTGTAGGTATTACAAAACTACTTGCGCTTCTATGCAAATATCCTTCGATGGGAAACATACTTATGTATCAAATGGAAAGTTGTTGAAAACAGGAGAAAACCCCACGTGTAATTCCCAATGCCATCGTAGATCGACGAAAGCGGACAAGCATATCATCACATAATTTACCACTCGGAACAAGCTATTTTTAATATTATTTCGAGTATGGCAGAACGCGATAATGGACAAGCAGATGTTTTTTTTTATATAATTTTTCTTTATTAGAATGTATACGGTACAGAGGTCTTATAATATGCTAGATGTTCTGACAAAGTCATTTCACCATTGCTTGAACATTACTTAAAACTATAGTTACTATCGTGTTTTCAATGTGAATATTATAATTAGCTAGAGGAAAATTTCAGCAAAAACCTATACTGAACTTATTATTAGCTTAACATAACTTAGAACTATAACTAGTTAAAGTCTATGAGGCTAGATTACGGCCAAAGAGATTGGTGGTAGAATTGCTGGTTTTCAGTTCGCCAGGGCACGAGCTAGTGGATTGGGTGAGTCATTTGCTTTCGCAATTAAGTCATTACGACGCGATGCAGCGAGTTCATAAATTGGACTAACGCTATCGAACGGTTTATTAAGCACCATTTTCAGGTATCTATTTCGCGTGATTTGAAGCTTTGTTACTAGATATTTAGCCCATTAGATCCAAGTAAACTAACCCACATGAAATATGTCCATTCATTCCTAACTGCTATGGTGATGAGTTAGGAGTAAGAAACGTAATTTACGAACACAATCGTTTTTCTGGGGAGATGTTCTGATGGTAAAACGAAGACCAATCTTAAAGTATTGATACAAAGAGAAGGTCTTTCTATAGAATTAGATGCTCTTTGCAAATTATATTTTAAATATCACGAGCAACTTGGTATCAATTCAGGACAAGCACAAAAAGATCTTGAGACCTATGCTTCACATGTAAGCTCAAATCATATATATTCGCTTCAAAGGACACGAGAACAGCATCACAAATTTTTTCATCCGCAATAAAAATACTTCCTCCAAATGCATCAAAATGTTCTACCCTAACTGTGGTAGTATGAGAAGTAAACTCAGCAAACTTTTTCTTGACACTAAATCATGCCCTTTTACTGTCCTTTCTCTAACGGAAGCTTGGTTGAATAACTCCTTTCGAAATGAAGAGATTCTCGATAGTAGTTGGGCTATATATCGGAATGATCGAAACTATCAAAGTACCGGGTTGTCACGAGGTGGTGGAGTCCTAATCGCTGTACACAACTCGATATTGAGTGACCTCGTCGCTAGGACTACATATAAAAATTTCGACAAATTTGACTTGTACATTGGTGCATTTTATATTCCTCCAATATCCAATGAGGTCGTTTACAATGATGCATGTGGAGTTATACTCTTCACTTGCTGGCCTTTCTAATGAAGAAGATAAAATTATTATACTTGGAGACTTTAATAGCCCCAATTTAACGTTTATAGTCGAAGAACTTGATAATCGTCTCCTTCCAGTCAATCTTCTGGACGACAGTGATTACAACCTTGTTTCTACATTTAATGGCAATGGTTTACAGCAAGTAGCTCCGAAACCCAATTGCAATGGTAATTGGCTAGATCTTATCTTTACCAATGCTTATGACGATGTGGTGGTTAATCCAACCAGTGAGGTGGAAAATCATTTCTCAAACACCCTCAACCATTCCGCACTTTCGGTTGAACTTTTCACTGCTGAAGTTACAAAGACTCTTTTGTACAATAACTTGATTGTATTTGATTTTCGCAATGCTGATTACGAGAGCATTCGAAAGTATATTTTTAATATAGACTGGACTGCTATGCTTTCAACATTAGATATAAATGATGCAGTAAATTTATTGTATCAGCACATCATTGACGCCGTTGAAAGACATGTTCCTAAAATAAAGAACAAGGACTAATTATCAGAACCCTGGTAGGTAGTGATCTTCGATCTTTAAGGAACAGAAGAAATAAACTGTATAAAATTATGCAAAGTAGATCTGATGTGAATGACGAAATTAAAAGAGGTATGATGGACTGTCAAAAGAATTTCAATTGAATTCGCGCGAGGCCTATGAAGTATATGTTAATGTTATAAGTGAAAACATCATCAAAGATCCCAAGAAATTTTTTGAATTTGTAAAGATCAAGCGCAAAGCTCATCGCTATCCTAAACAAATGACCTTTAAAGACTGCAGTTCTACTCTCCCTGAAGAAATCAGTAATTATTTTGCAGACCATTTTCAATCAGTTTACTGTTCAGCAAGCAATTTCCATAATTTTTCACCACTAGACACAGAATGTGGGCCTGCACTGCAAGAAATTTCAGTTTCAGAGGGTGACATATTCGAAGCAATTGAAACTCGTAGATTTTGATCATGGACCTGGCCCTGATTTACTTCCTCCATATTTTTTATTTCAATGCAGAGAGCAATTAGTTTTACCTCTTTGCATAATTTTCAGCAAATCACTATCAAGCGGCGTATTCCCAGCATACTGGAAATCCTCCTACTTAACTCTAATCCATAAACAACAAGCCGCTGAAAATTATAGAGGGATTGCCATACTATCCACTGGCCCAAAGTTATTTGAAAAAATAGTATGTTCCAAAATACCATCTTTTATTGAACAGCGTCTTAGTGACCAACAGCATGGCTTCAGAAAGAATCGATCCACAACCACCAACTTAACAGTTTTGGTCTCTAACAACCTTTGTGCAATGGAAAATGGACACCAGGTCGACGCAATTTATACTGACTTTAGTAAGGCTTTTGACCGTGTCAATCATACGATTTTGTCTCATAAATTGAATAAATTTGGAATCACTGACTACCTACTTCATTAACTGGACAAGCTTTAAGGTTCATCAAACGACGCGCGAAAGAAGTTAAGAACTTGTGGTTAACGTTATACATATCATTAGTGCGCCCAATTCTGGAATACGCTTGTGTCGTTTGATATCCGGTCTTTGATGTTCACTCAGAGAGGTTTGAGTCCATTCAGAAACAATTCCTACTATTTGCTCTGAGATTCCTTTATGATCCTAAAAATTTCCATAATTTGCCATCATACGATAACCGGCTATCCCTTCTCAATATGACACCACTCACCTCCCGTAGAACCACATTATGCTCTTGCTTCGCATTTGATATCCTTAGACGAACCGTTAAAGTCCAAAATCGAATCGAAGAAAATAACCTTAAACGAGCCAGTAAGATTTACGAGACATTCACCTTTGCTCGTAGAAAGTAAACATCATACTATCTATGGTGATAATGAGCCGATAAATAGGTGTGTCAAAATGTTCAACAAGATGAGCCATCTTTATTCCCAAACCATATCCAGATCCGAATTTATATCAAATTTATCGAAGTTCCTCGGTTCCTAATCCGTCACTGCAAATGTAAATTTATATTGTACAAAAAAATAAATAAAAACACTGTGATATGTACTTTAATAGAATGTTAAAAATGTGTACCTATTTTGGTCAAATAAATAAATAAAAAACATAAATTTTTCACGGCAATATTTGGTATTCTGTTCTGGTCAGATGCAACGTAATTTTGAATTGCATATACTCGTATTTGTCAGCTTATTTCTCGGAATTTCGTAAGTTGACATAGATGATTCCTTATTTGACTCCCAAAAAGAAAAATTCGCAAACAATCAAATCCCAATGATTTAAATGCAAACTTCTGTGGAAGACACATCATTTTTATTTTTAATATTGTAGATATTTGTCTGTTAGTTCAACTAATTAAAAATTGTAAGAATAATCATTTTATCTCATTTACTTTGATAAAAATTGTCTCAGTACGTTAATTGTGAACATCAATTTATGAATGATTATTTTGATACTTTTCGGAAGATTGAAAATACTTAAAATTTTCTCAAGAAAGAGTTCATATTCATCGATTGCGGAGCTAAAAATAGGGGAAGAGGCGTCAAGCAAAATCTCACCACGTGTCGTTTAAATTGAGGGGGACATAATTGAAATTAAATTTTGAAGAATACTAGGGTTAGCTCTGTGGTCAAAATTTGGCCATGATTATTATTGAGTTTATCAAGAGTTGACGCTAATTCGGATCCAGAAATTTACAAAATATATATTCGAAGCACAGTAACACGTCACCGTATTTATTGTCTAACTTGATATTAAATTCGATACTATTCGCTTTAAATTATATTCAATTTTATTTAAGATTGTGATGGACGTTTTCTTATTGTCATAATAATATACAAATCTATTTCATTTTCAAATAAATTAACTGACACCATAAAATTCAAATCAAAACTTTTTAAATATTCGCCAAACATCCAAAATCCTTTTGACAAGTTGAAGTAGCAAGAGAGTCTTCCTGCCAGAAGGGTATTGTAAAACAATTAGTAAATCAAACAATATATTTTGCACATCAAAACTTGACTAATATAGAGATTCCCCAAATTGAGCTCGAAAAATTATTATAGTTATTATGTTTTTAAGCTCCCCACCATTTTGTTTCAAGTGTTTTGACCCCATCGTTTGATTTGTCTTAATGACACATCAATATTACAAACTATTTCTAAAATTTTAATGCAAATTTCTACATATTTGTAGTGTCTAGGTCAGTTGCAAACGTGTATCTCCCTAGTATTACGTGTTAATGGTGCTGTAATTGATAAATATTTAATCGGCTGTAAAAATTGCTTTTTAAAAACTGAAATTGTATGTTTTGAGAAATTTAAGGGTCTTGATTTTATAAGCAAAAATCTAAAATTTATAAAATGTACTATTATTAACAAAGTTGATCTAATTTCGACGTATTTGTTGCCCTTGTACTCTTAAAGTCACACCTCTGTGATTTTTTTCCGATTTTTCAGGTCAAAGGTATGCAATCGAGGGGGGGACACAAAATGTTCGTACATTTCCCCTTCCCCTGCACCCCTAAAAGCAAAACTTGGTGGTTTAAGACGTGTTTTGAAAAGTTCGCATTAAGACCTTTCATTTGATACCCATATTGTCTACATGCGATGACAATTTTTTTTTTCGGGGGAACTCCCCTATATGAGGAGACCCCACTTTAAGACCTTATAAATTTCTTTTCGATGTGAAACTTTGAAGCGGGAATCACTTTGCACCTACTTACTTAATCTTGTGTTTCTAGCTTATGTAGTTTGCGAGAAAAAGTGGTGTGACACACGGACGGACAGACATGAAGCAATTTTAGTAGGGTATTGTAAAATGATTTTACAAGTCTTTGTAACCACCCTAGGGTTCAAAGCAAGTTTTCTAATAGCGTGAATCGATGACTTTAATTATTCATCCAATACTTGGATAAGAAACCGTTCAAATTAATGCAAAAGAAGTAGAGTTTCTTTCATAAGCGCATTGCAGCCGCCACTTTGATCCAGCTTAAATATTTTTTCTGAATGTTCGGCCGATGGAGCATATTTAAATTAAACACTATCCCTTAAACTTTAATGAAAATTGGAAGATAATAAAAGTGCCTAGGTCAATTTAAAATATGTATCAACCATCATCACATGTTATTGTTGTTATGATTGCATGCAATTGAGATGGCTATAACTCACTTAATTATGATTATATTTCCATAAAATTTTATGAGATCTTATAATAATCTATATAATTGGGAAGCTTCAAGAAATTTAAAGGCACCGTCTTGAATTAATGGGCAAAAATATAAAATCTACAAATTATATTGTACTATTGACAAGGTTGAATGAATTTCGATTCCTGAGCTATTTGCTGCCCTTGTACTTATAAAGACCCACCTCCATGATTATCTTCAGATTTTTCGGCTCAAAGGTATGCAATCGTGAGGGGGGAGTGAAGCAAAATTTTGGTACACTTTGCCCCCACCTGGACCCCCTGATGCATAAGAGGTCTCAAAAGCCTTCAAAAATGATGGTAGTTCAAATGCTTTGAGTAACCACCACTCCTGACCTTTTTGAAAGGATTTGGGATTGTGGGATGTAATTTAGGCCAGCCTTACATGTTACAACACTGAATAATGCTGAATGGCTTATGGTTTGCTTTAAATGGTCATTTGGTTTGCCCAAAGAATTTACAATAGATAGAAGTTGACGGCTGCCTGATGTGATATTTCGGATCAAGCGGAAAATTGGAGCTCAAACCGATCTGATTTGTCTATCAAATCGCTTTGACCCTGGTAAAACCGTGGACGGTCTCAGAGCTCACATAATTCCATTTTTGGTGTAAATTTTTAGAGATGGACTGCATATTAGCCGATCTAGACCCAAGCACCCGTCCCCGTAAGGATTGGTATCATCTTTTGCATGACTTTTTTTGTTTCGCATGGATAATAATGGGACAAAGAATGTGAATACAGATACGAACGGAGGTTGCAGCTTCAAGGGGGATTCCATGAAACCTGCATAATGAACACACTAACTAAACACTAACAAAATTTGTGGTGCAGCAGTCGACAGCAAAGAAGAGTTTGTTATATTCAAATGCAATGGCAAAACGCTACGGTCACTAATACAATTGCAGACAGTCACCAAATCGGGGAGCAGTAACAAGCACAACGAGGAACAATCTGACAGTTCCAGCAAGTAGTGGAAATACTCTTTAGCAAGCAACAACCATAATGAGTAAAGCACGACTTGATAATCAAAAATCAGGCAAAGGAGGAGGCCCTCGCGAAAAATTGCTACACGACACTCAAACGGTGGAAAAGAGCGTATTCAACCAAGGGGAATTCGTGCAAGGATCTGAAAAACGCAGTATGGGAACTGGAAGAATTTCTTGACATGGTCTACTGTTAGAAGTGACTCTGGATAAACTCAGGTACAGAACCCTTTGAGAAGATAATGGCCTCCTCTGTTTGCCTTCCAATACAGCAAAATTTTTTTGAAAATGGCATGCAGTCCAATCGAAATTGAAAAAGAAAGAATGAACAAAATTGATTTCTCAAGTGTGATGAGAACACAGCCAACTTAACCGGTTTCTCATGACAACTTATGCCTCGATCTTTTTAAGGTGGCCAAGTAGTTGCAGAAATGGAAGAAAAGCGGATCTAAGAAGGGAGAACTAATAAAACAATATAATAAAAACAAGTGACATAATGTAAGGGTGCCAAAGGTGCATTCCTTGTTAAATCAATTCATTCTCTGGTATACTCCGGCAGAAAGCCATTGTCTCTAACTTGGAGTCTATGATTACTATAGAAATAAGGAATATTGACAGCATTGCAGAACCAACTGGAGTAGAAAAAGCATTTTGACAGAGTTTTCCCAAAACTAGTGTCATTGGTGTTCTGCTTAAAAGCATCGTGAAAATCGATTGGGCGAGCGCATAGAGTACAGCAAAAGGCCGTTGCTGTTCCCTATTTTAGGTGTATTGACTATGGTTATAACGCAACAATCCCTTTAAAGCCTGAAAAATTGATGAGCAGTCCACCTTACAAGTACACAAGGGTGTCAAGCCTTCACAGCGATCTTAACCAAAGAACCAAAGTAAATCTCCATCGAAGTTTGAATGCCCAAGATTGGCTTGAACAGGTTTCCAGAGATATGAGAGCTGATTTGCTGGTGCTCAACAAACAGAATCGGCACAAAAATTTGCCTGCATAGTATATTGACAAATTTGGTACCGCTACGGTCTGATTCAGATTGGAAAAGTGCTCGATTCCGAGCATGAACATAGAATTTTACGTAGGTTCGATGTTCAGAAAGTACACCCTTTGTTTAATGTATATATAACGCCAAACAAACCGATGCGAACTTGTCAAATCAAATTCAGTGCTTTGAAGGGTGCTGTTTCGTCGGGGGTGTCTTTAACTCCAAACACGTTGAAACGGGCATACCTCAAGTTTATCCGAGGGGGCAAAGAATCCAGGAAATGACAACCAGGGCAGTACTTTTAGTGCTGAGCAATGGCAACATACCCACTTTTAACCGTTGGGGCTATGAAGGAACCATACCAGATGTGGCATTTGCTTCGGAGTCCCTAGCATCCAAAGTAGAAAATCAGGGAGCACTACACAATTACTCAACCTGTGACCACCAGTTCATTTCACTTGAGATATGTGATGATGGCTTCCAGTGTTCATGTTTTCTGTCTTTTACTTAAGGGTAGCGAATGGGGAAAGCTAACGTCGATAGATTCCTTGATGAACTCATGATTCGCCAAGCAGTATACCAACAGTCGAAGATGTGGAGTACTCAACCATGAATATTATCATGACTACATGAATTTTATCTATCTCCATCGAAGACCCCGGGCATGTAGCATTGAGAGTCTCAGGCTAGCTTAACGTTCATGAAATGGTTACGGTTACTAGTATATGTGTAGATCAGCCATCTGTGAAGTCTGTGCTGCAAGATTATCATGCTGGAGCTCAGTATCCTACGCATGCTCTGATAAAATGGAGCAGCAAAGATATAGTGTACGCTCTCTTTCCGTGTATATTGTGACCATTCATTATGAAACACCAATCAATTGTTCACTCTTCATGCGCATCAAACTGTAGGAACCCGTCCAATCTAAGAAGGTAAAGAAGGCTCCATGACCAGAATGCGACCGAGCTGAGGTACTGCAGCTGGTCTGTCATCTTTGTATGTTCTTACTTAGATATGCAAGTGAAAGAGCGCAAAACGAGGTAAACATTCGACAGAGCTTGGCATAAATATGCATCATTGGATCATTGAAGTAAAAATTTGAAATAATATAAGGCTCATCGCCACCAAACTATTCCAGGATTAAGAATACATAGGTTGTTCATTGAAAAAAAATCAGTTTCATGGTGGAGAAACATTACATAGTCATCAGAAAGTTCCTCGTGGGGTATGGTACATTAATAGGATGCCTCAAAAATGTCGACTTGAAGGAGAACAACAAGTGCAGGTTCCATAATTTTTCAAAAGAAACACCAGTACATCTCCAATCACAGTGAGTAGTACTATCTCACTGGGGAAGAGATGGTCTGAGGTAAGGCGCTTAGAGTCAAAGCATATCGTCGGTACCCTTTTTTTTTCTAAGAACTATACTGTTAGAAAATCAAGAGGCACACTATAAAATAAAGTAATACTGGATCCTCAAAAACGAAGTCCTATTTCATCTACTTGATATACAATCTATGCCCTAGACTCTGTGTCTTGTGGAAAAGACTGCTTCGACCCTCATCGAGCTCAAAGTGGGACTAGATGCTGTTCCATTTTCGCTCTTTTCCAAAGAGGTTTTCCAATATGCTACGGAACTTTATCTTCTTCTTCTCCTTCTTAGCCCTACAGCCCCTTTCGGGCCTTCGCTTCCTGCAAACAGCGCCTCTTACTGTCTCGGTCCGTCGACCGCGTCTTCCAATTCCGAAATCCGAGCTGCGATGAACTGTCTTCGTCAACCGAGTCAGACCAGCGTTTCCTCGGTTTTCCCACTGGCCACGGGCCTTCAGTTCTCCTCTTCTTGGGTATCCGTTGTTCGTCCATACGATTCATGTGTCCATCCCTTTGCAGCTCCCGCAGTCTTACAACCCTTGAGACCTCCGGTTCGTCGAAAATTTCATACAGCTCATGGCTGTATCGAATTCGCCATTGGTCCCCGTCAAGCTTCGATCCGATTATTTGCCTCAGGACCCGCCGCTCAAAGGCGTTCAATATATTTGCGGATGCTTGGGTTAGGGTCCATGTTTCACACCCATAACATAACACAGGTTTTATCACAGATTTGTATACTTGGAGCTTTGTTTTCCTGTGTATGCAGCTGGTCTTCAAGATTGTCAATACTGAACAGAATATTTTATTTGCGAGCTGTATTCTTCGGCGTATTTCGTCTCTTTCATTGCCCGTTTTCGTTATTTTGGCGCCTAAATATACGAATTCGCGAACATTCTTGATACTATATTCGCCAAGTGTGATATTTTGTGTATTTGAGGTATTTTTTGTCGACTGCGTCATGAAATTTGTTTTATTTCCATTGATTTGTAGCACTACTAGTTTTGCTTCGCTGTCGAGTTTCTGGAAGAGTTCTTTGGTAATTGCTAATGACCGTGACAGAATATTGATGTCGTCCGCATAGGCCACTACTTGGCTTGACTTGTATAGTAATGTACCTCGCGTATCGACAGGTAGCTTTATCTTAATTTCATAAATGAAATGGCCCATTTTATTTGCATTGTATTTTGTTTTTTAGATTGTTAGAAAACAAAAATACGGCTGAGTTTTAACAATATGATTACTTATGCAGTATTTTCCTCATCAAAATTATATCGTTAAAGTTTTTGATAATGCTTTCAATTTCGTTCTATCACTCTAAAAAACAAAACAAAATGCGAACAATATGAAATTAAGATCAAATTTCGTGACGTGCTGCGGGGAACTTTATCTCAACTTCACGCAATAAAATGGTCTATTTAGTTTGCATTTTATTATATTTTGTAGACCGTTCGATGAAATTCAAAGAATCATCAAAAAATTTGAAGATATTTCAATGAGGAAAATGCTGTAAAGGAATTACACTTCGAAATTACAGCCTTATTTTTGTTTTCTTTTAAAAATAAAATACGTGCTCGTACATACTTCAAACAGTATTATCGTCAAGATCACACTTATGTGAGCATTTCAGATGTGCTAATTTGAATGACAATTTCAGCATTTTGAATGTTAATACCACTTAACCCATTTTATCTAAAACGGAAATAATTGTTCATTTATTTCTCTACTGGTACTTCGAAATACTATCAAATACTCGTAAGTGGAAATAAATTGCTTAGATTTCAACATCGTCAATGCCACCTGGGGTTTCTAGGCGATTTGTCTTTCTAAAATGAACTCTATTTCTGCAGTGACGGCTCTTTATCATACCTAAATGATTAAGATTTTTATCGAGAATCTAATAATTTTCAAGTATCTAAAATGTTGATTTTCGAGTCTAAATAAACAAAAAAAATGCTACTCATAACACGCTTTACAAAATATTAAACAGTAAAAATCATTCAAACTTACTCTCTGATTGGAATAGTAATTTAATTACATACTCTCATTTCCCTTTTGCATCTTACTCCACTTCCTGCTCCATCACGTCCGCACTACAAATGTTCGGGATAACGATAAGTTCACGGATATTCACCACACTCATTCAAACGTTGAAATATTTGGCCCTGACGGTAATTCACCACCCAGAGATTTCCAAAATTCCACATACATGTGCACATATGTACTCCAATATACACATCCAATTGAGTTTTCCTCCGCCACACACTTCCTCTACTTGCGATATCCTTCCTATCCCACCACAATTTGCTTTGACACACACGTTTCGAGGCTGAAACTGAAAATCCCCGCCTCGATAACACTCGACTTGACGACTCTACGAACCAGCCACCAGCCTCGACAAATTGTCTGACGGAGTTTCGCTCTTACGTCGCAACTAATACCGTTATTTCCCAATCAAACTCAAAAGCTACCACCAGAACTGTTTCACCTTTGATTGTCTCTCTGTCACATTTTTTCGAACACTGCACATTTCAGCAAAACACTTGGAGCAGGCCCGAATAATCGATTACGGTAGTCTTTTCTCCGAATCACTGGTGTACTGAACTTTAAGAAATTTTCCTTGAAGACATCACCATGGTCGCCTAAATTGCCGAAGGCTAATGCTTGAACATACTTTCTTTGAAAGTAGGGAACACGATAATTATTAAGGAAGGATATTTTCAGGCTCTGCAGGAAAACTTGCAATGATTCCTTTTGAAAAGTCGAACAAGTAGAACGTCCTCCATGTCGGGGAGAAATCTTTGGAAGGACATGAAAACGACTAGACCTTTCTTGCGAACTAATTTTTTTCCGTCTTATCTACATAATTCCAGGGGGCTTATCGTACCGTTACACTTTATACACAGGTAACCTCCGACACGCGATTGTAATTGTATCCGAATGACAACGACCATTACACTTTAAGCACAGGTATAGGAATTTTTCGATTTTCCGGGAGAATTTTCATTTGCGTTTTTTTTTTAATTTCTTCGTCTCGTCGCACAACTTCTTCTTCATTGATAGACTGAAACGCAATATTCAACGTTTGAACAATGGGATGCACACTCGATTTTCTGCGTTTGATGGAAAACTGAGGAAAAATTTTCTCAACTTCAAATGTTGAACTTGTCTCGTGCACAATGTTCAACTTATAAACGTCTTTATCGTACGACTTTTCAGCTCTAACTACCCCAATCAATCTTGTATCCACCACCAATAGGGTTGTTTTTCTCAGATCTGTTGTACGTATAGGGAAAAAGATGGCGACTACCTTTAGAAATGCGCATGTATTGGTTTTTGTGGATCATATTCTTCGGTTGTGGATAAGGTGGTGTGCTGGAATTTCACCATGAATAAGTTCACCATCATATGGAAGGGTGGATTGTGGGTGAGGGGGTTGTATGGATGGATTCAGAATACAAGAACTTGAAAGGAAAAGCTACTTGTCTGCGGATTGATTAGGAAAAGTAAAAGAGAAGTAGAAGATTAATTTCAGCTTAGGCTGTATAAGGAGTTGTCAGAGTGAGGCGAATTAATGTTGTCCCTTTCCGAGTCTTTTAAGGGTGGGAGCTCGAGGAAGGACAAGAATATTTTAACATAAGAATGTACTCGTATGTTGCAGTGGCATTTCAAAGACGATTTGACTCCGATAGCGAACCGATTTAACCATTCATAAAGAGAACATTCACTTTCTAGAGTTTTGTACAACTTAGAAAATTCCATTGAAATCGGTTTTATCTGTCAGTCTATTTATCAGTCCGTCCGTTCGTCTATGCATCACAGCAGTTTTTCTCCGAAACCGTAGCAGCTACAGACATCAAACATTGTAAGCAGATCACAAGTGATGACAATCCGAAAGTTTGCGCATCTATCAACTTTCCAACGGTTTTTAAAGGGGGGGCCCCCCATAACGAGAGGAGAGCCTTAATAATTTTATTTACCGAAGATAGTAGTATGTCAAATAAAAGATTTTGATGAGAGCTTTCCAAAGCTGGTCTTTTCACTGTGTTCCCCTGTGCCCTCCTCGCGATTGGACGCCTGTAATCTGAAAAACCTGAAAATATCATGGATTTAGGCATTCATGAGTAAAATAATAAAAGTACCTTATTATGGGTGAACATTGAGGTTTCTTAGTTTTGCTCACTTCGAACACTACCACACACAATTTTGTAAAATTTAAACCTATGGAATGCCCAACCGCGCTAATTACATATGATACACCACATTCCACATACAAAAAACATTCCCATGCTCTGCAGTTAATTTGCAAGATGCAGAAATCCTAGATTCAGGTTAAAACTGACACCGCCTGGAAAACGTTAGAATCGTTTCTAGGAAATGCTAAAAAAGCCAGCCGCGGTGTCAGCAATTATGAAATTATAAATATTATATGAGTAGTAACTTCTCTATCAGTTGCCGCGCAGCCGTAAGATACGATCCTTGTAATCTGTGCTAAAAATTAAGAAAGTGAAATTTAATTTAACTAAATACCGTTGTTCTAATGTTATTTATTATTCCCGGTGGAAATTGTTATTTTTTCGTCTGCTCGGCCCACGACCACGTAATTGGCGCAGTCGGCGAAACAAAAAGTAACGCGAATTAAAAACCGTTTTACTATTTGGTCGATTCAAAAATATATCGGCAAAGTGAAATCGCGAATCGGTGACAACCAGCGATTTAAAATAACAGCATTGAACTATCCCCTTAAAAAATTGATAATTTCAAGCAAGAACAGCGAAACCAAGGCCTTAAAGCTGTTTAAAATCTCCAGTGAGGCTGCCGGATCTCTTGCGATTAACAAAAAGTGAGTAAACTTAAATGAACTAATTAAAAGTGTGATAGTGCATGCAAAACAGAAGGGAGTAGCGGTACGCTATTTCCACCAAAATAAGAACACAATTAGCAACGGAAGCAAAGATTTACGAATTGGAATGGAAGCTTCTCGCAAAAGAAATAGAATACGGACAACTTGCAGCAGCAGTACAACTAATTGTTAACAACAGCAGTAGAGACGATTAAATTAGTCGTTTGACCAAAACCATTAATCAAATGACGATCTCTCAAAATCATGGATTGGACCCACTTCACAAAATCATGAAAGAGATACGTCACACGACGACATTTACTGAGACAGGAGATGTCTTAATCAACACTATCTCAACGGTATCGAAGATCCAGAATTAAAACGAGTAGCAACACGGCACATCTTTTTTAGAAGATCCAAGGAGCAGCGAAGAACGTTGTTATCAATATAAGGGAGCCAAACGATTGAAACGCCATCAAAAAAGCACTACAACTACGCTACAAGCCCGATACAGATCCATACGAAATTCATCGGATGATCAGCGATCTTAGAATTAACACAGTAAGTGATCTAGCATTAAATTAACAAAAAATTAAATACAAAAAAGATAAATTATGTATTTACTACAAGGATTCGCCGTACGTGGATCTTGGTAATGATGACGCAATTCTCATCAACGAGAGTCCTTCTAGATAAAATAATAGAAATACATGATATTAATAATATAGGGTTATCCATTTTACGCTTGGCAAAGTAAAGCTAAATAAAACTCATAAAATATTCAGATGGAAACTAAATTTTTTATTCAATATAAAGACTGAACCTTGCCATTATACGTGAAATATAACGTCGTTCAAATGTCCCCCATGGGCCTTCTTCGGGCCTCAATCCTTTTGAAGTAATTTTCAATGACTTTTCGGCAAATTTCCGGGAATATCTCCGCCATAACTTCACGAATATTGGTTTTCAATCGCTCAAGATTTTGAGGATTGTATACGTAAACACGATCTTTCGCATAGCCCCATAAAAATAAATCCAAAGGTTTTAGGTCGCAGGATCTTGCTAGCCAATTGACATCACTCGCGTCCTGGAAATTTCTCTTGCAAAAGTGCTCGATTCGCCTGTGTTATGTGACTTGTGGCTCCGTCCTGTTGGTACCACATGTTCTCCAGATCATAATCTTCAATTTCCCTCCAAAAATAATCGGTTAACATCCGTCCATAGCGGTCAGAATTTACTGTACTGGCTCTTCCTTGATCGTTTTCAAGAAATACGGGCCAATAACACCACCAGACCATAATGCACACCAAACGGTCACTTTTTCCGGTCGCAAAGGCCTTTCTGCAATCACCTGAGGATTTTGAAAGCCCCATATGCGGCAATCCTGTTTATTTACGTAACCACTGAGCAAAAAATGAACCTCATCACTAAAGAACATTTTGTTCGAAAAATCGTTATCTATGGCTTGTTGTTCAATCACCCAATTCGCATACATTCTGCATTGTGTATGGTCTTGAGGGTTAAGCTCTTGAGTGAGTTGGATTTTGTACGGACGGAGATGCAAATCCAAATGCAAAATCCACCAAAATGAGCCGTAAGACAAGCCCAAATGTTGAGCACGTCGAGGAATCGACAAAGTCGGGTCTTCCTCCACACTTTGAGCAACGACAGCGATATTTTCAGCAGAACGAATGTTACGATGATGCACAGGCCTTGCAATATCAATAACCGATCCAGTCTCTTCAAACTTTCTCACTGTGTTCGAAATTGTTTGCTGTGTAGGTCGATTATGTCGACCGTAATCGGCTCGTAAAGCCCTAAATGTTGATACAGCAGAATCACCATTTTTAAAATAAAATTTAATAATTTTAACGCGTCCATATTTCTGAATGGCAAACTTTCAACTAAAAAACAACATGCTTTGAATGACATTTAATTTAGACAGATGTCAAATGGCAGGGTTATACTTTTCCAAGCACGAAATGGATAACCCTGTATAATCAATATTATGACAATAGGCGTTTCGAAAATTCAAATATAAGATATGAGTACAGAAAAGTGAAAAGTGATTATGAAAAGAGAATGTTCGGGAGTGATCGCGATAAAAATTCTAACAGTAATAAAAATAATCGAAATTCTGGTGTTGAACAATCTAGTAGATCGGGACAATCTAAAAGGTCTAAACGGACCGAAACACAAACTTAACTAATAACCAATCAAACAGCTACTCGGGTCAATATCAGAATCAGAGCAATCTAACAAACAATTTCGACTGACAAATCCGTTTCAATACAAATTCTGGAGAACGAAGTAATAATCGTTATCCAGAACCGAATATCCAAACTTTCAACAGAAATTCTGGTCAACATCGGCAATCGGGCCAAAACAGATTTGCCAGAAATGAAAATTTCGTTTCAAATAGGCCAGAGCCTATGAAAATCGATAACCTTAGAGATTTCAGTCGAGAAATTCATCGCAAAATTTCTCTCAGGACGTTGTTAACGAAAATACGAACCTCATCCTATGCGAAGGAGATCAAAATTTTCTAGAAGTTAATAATAATAATAACGAATCCCTGTTTTTTTAAAACACGCCTCGGACAATGATAAAATTAACGATAAATGTAAACCAGTTTACCGCTCTTATCGATACCGGTTCATCATTTTCAATAATTGATGAAGCAATTAATTATTTTAAGAAAGTGCCAATTGAACCCATTGTATTCAGTACAATTACAAGCAAAGATGTAATAAACTATGAAGTGCATACAGTTGCTCCTAGCGAATTTAAATTACCATCTGTAGCCAGAATTAGATGGAAAGTTAAATTTTTATGGAGAAGAAAACACCAGTTCATAATTGGTATGGACTTTCTTAATACCTTAGAAATTTTGATAAATGTCGAAGAAAAAACAATTTCCTTAAATGGACAAATAATTAAATTCATAAATACCCCATACGCTCTGAAAGAAATTTGTTCATTAGAAACTACCCAAAATAATTTTTAAGAAAGACTAAAACTAGAGCATTTGAATTGAGAGGAATATACGGAAATTACAAAGGTTAAAAAAGTTCGAAGGTATTTTTTATAAAGAAGAAGACATATTAACAAGTACTCCATCTATTGAGCACAAGATTGAAACAATCACAGATGCTCAAATAAACGCAACTTTACCGGTAGCCCCCTAGGCATAAAGAGGAGGTGCGCAGACAGATAAAAGAGATGAGATCGCAAGGAATAATTCGAAAAAACTGTTCGAAACATTAAATTCCATTGATTGTAATTTGTAAAAAGAGTGACAACTCAGGAAATAAAAAGTTTCGGTTAGTGATTGACTACCGAAAACTCAATTATATTACTGTAGATGATAAATATTCTGTACCAAATATTGATTCTCTGTTAGATAAACTTGGTAGAGCTCAATATTTTTCGACGATAGACCTTGCCAAATGTTATCATCAAATTTTGGTAAAGGAGGAGGACAGGCCTTTGTAACTCCCCATGGTCTTTACGAGTTTGTGTGAATGCCGTTTGGTCTGGAAGATGTGCCAGCGACGTTCCAGAGACTCTTAAATGAGCTACTCCGAGAATTCATTAATAAAATCTGGGCCGTCTATCTAGATGACGTTCTCATATTCAGTACCTTATTACAGGAGCATATTAATGCAATAACAGACATTTTTAAAGTTTTTAGAGAAAATCGACTAGAAGTTCAAATCGAAAAATGCAATTTCATGCAAAGAGAAACCAGTTTTTTAGGGCATGTTATTACTAAAGAAGGTATCAAACCCAAAAAAAAAAATTATCTCGAAACAAGAAACAGCTCAAAAGCTTTTTAGGGCTAACAGGCTATTATCGTAAATTCATACGAGATTACGCCAAAGTGGCACAGCCTATGACGAATTTTTTTAGAAAAGATTGCAAAATAAATACAAAAGATCCGAATTATATCGAAGCATTCGAAAAACTTAAGACATTAATAAGTTCACACACAATTTTTTCGTTTCCCAAATTTCAGCAAACCTTTTCAGCTCACCACAGATGCCTCAAATTATGCAATAGGCGCCGGTCTTTCACAAGAGGGTCACCCTGTTTGCTTTGCATCTAGAACACTGAACTGCCACGATTGTAACTATTTCGCGACAGATAAAGAATTTTTAGCTATAATATGGTCTGTGGGATATTTCAGACCATGCCTATATGGCAGTAAATTTAAAATCCTCACGGATCACCAACCAATCAAATATTTGCAAGTGAAGTATAAATGCAAGGACCTCTCTCCAAGACACCAAAGGTGGTTATTGAAATTAGGCGAATATCAGTTTCACATCGAATATATCAAAGTAAAGGAAAAACGTGTAGCCGAATTTTTGTGTAGAATGGAACCACTGGAAGAATCCAAATCCGTCAAATCTGATTCCCATAAGACAAACACAAATACATTTTCTGATCTGGGAATGCTTTTAAACATCGAAAATGGCGACGATGATACTACCATGGCAACAATACACTCAGTGGAGAAAGAACTCCTAGACAATATCCCAATCAAAGAAGAAGCGTATTATTAATATCGTCGAATACGATTTTGATAATCTTCGAAGATAATCCAAAAAGGGACCATTGGCATATATGCTGAACTATTTGATCATAAATACAATATCGTTCAAGAAAAACTCCGGAAACTATTCTCGAATGATAAACAAATTAAATTCATTCAGGGCTCAAGACTTTGAAACGGAGATAGAAGCCGTTAAACAAATTTCACTTTACCACGTTCAGGAAAGCTTACCCTCCGGAATTTTAGAAACATTTAACAAAGTCAAATTCAAAATATATTATCCGAGATTATTCAAACTCATTCACATTGTGATTGACCAATGCGAAGTATGTCAAGCAGTTAAATACGATCGCAAACCCATCAAAACTAAATTTAATTTGTCAGAAACCGCAGACGATATTAACCAAATAATCCAAATAGCCCTTTTTACTATAATGAAACAACCTTTTCTCACAATTATCGATAAATTTTCGAAATTTGGGCCCGTATACAGGTTGAACGATAGAAATCATGTGACATTAATAGAGATTTTAGAGGAACAGTTCGCACGAGTAGGCAAACCACAAAAAATCGTTGCAGGGACGAATTTAATGGAGTACTAATGAAAGAATTTCTAGATACGGAAAATTTGGAATTACACTTAACAAAGCCGCACAATAGTACAGGAATCGCAGACACAGAAAGATTTTATGGGACGATAGTAGAAAAATTTCGGATCCTAACGTATCAAAAACGAAAAGTCTTTGCCAAGAGAACAATGCAACAAACGGTAAGAAACTACAATGAAAGGTACCATTCCACAATTAAATGCATTCCAAATGAAGTACAATTCCATAAAAGAAATTTCGAGAGAGTTAGAGAACGCCTTAAAATCGCAAGTCAAAAATGGATTAAAAAGCAAATAAAATAACGAGGACGACCGGTTTCATTAAAAATTACAAAGCAGCGAGATTGAAACACCAACCAAGATTTGTTAAAAGTAAACTCGAAAAAATACACCCAAGCAATATCAAAAGACCTTTGAAGCATAATTTGTTCTCCAGCGACGAAGTCCTAATGACAATACCGGAGAATTGACAGACGAGCAACGATCAATAATAAATAGCACACTAAACGAAGGCACAGACGATGACATTTTAACCTCCAAATTTCGAATAGACATTACTAGGCGCGTTATTAAAACACTTCAAAATGATAAATGGCTCAACGACAAAATCATAGAATTCTATTTGAAACTTCTAGTAGAACGCAGCATTGAACACATTTTTCATCCCACGCCTTCTAAGATCAGGTTACGAATCTATCAAAAGATGGACGCGAAATATGAATATATTCGATTTTGATATCTTTCTGATACCAATCCATATCAATCAAATTCACTGGACCATTAGCGTCATTGATTTTCCACAAAAAACGATCAAATATTACGATTCATTAGGAGTACCAAACCCACAAATCTTTTTTTTTTTTGTGGTAGGGAGGTGAAGGCATTTATGCCCGCCGAGTCTGGCAGTGTGGGACTCCCATGGAGGATACCTTTGGACTACCCACTAAACACCTCCCCTGTCAATCTGAGAACCTAGCCTGGAACCGTTTGACACATTACTTCGGGCCAGGTCTCGTTTTGTTACGCCGTGGGGCGCCTTCAAGCTGGGGAGTCCCTTTCCTAGCGGGAGGGGAGGGGGGAAGAGGAATTGCCAGAAGAGCGATCCCCCAGCCCCAGTGCCTCCGGCTGCTGTGAGTCCCTTTTATATTTTAGGACTGCCCGAGCATAATGTGCCACCTGGTTCCATTTGTCAACCGATTCGAGCATCACCGCAACTATATTATCCGGGGTGATCTCTCCCGTCTCCCTGTAGAGTTCCCTTCGCAGCCTGGACCATTTGGTACACGCAAAAAATGTGTGACAGGCATTGTCCTCCTCTCCTGGGCAAAACCGACAATCGGGAGACCGTGACTTGCCGATCTTGTGCAGGTAAGACTGAAAACACCCGTGCCCGCTCAAAAGCTGGGTCAGATAGAAGTCAGTCTCACCATGCCTTCGATTTAACCACGGTCTCACATCCGGGTTGAGGCGCACAGTCCACCTTCCCTTCGTGCAATTCCTCCAAGACTGCTGCCAATCGTTGAGCGAGCGTTGTCTCTCCTCGCGGACAACGATCTCCCTCGCATCCTCGTTTCGGCGCAGGTAAATAGCGCGGCGCTCTCTAGCAAGGAGGGCGACAGGTATCACGCCTGCAATCACTCTCACCGCCGAGTCGGAGACTGTTGGATACGAAGATGCAATTCTCAGTGCTCCTCTTCTCTGTACCTGTGCCAATCGTTTTCGGTATACCTCCTTGCTGAGAGCGTCGCCCCATACCTCTGCTCCATACATTAGCACTGACCCTACAGCACTCATCAAGAGGCGTCTTCTTGATGGGCTGGGTCCCCCTACGTTGGCCATAAGTCGACTCAGGGCCGATATTCCCGAAGCAGCCTTCTCAGCCGTTGCCCTGATTTGCTCAGAGAAACTCATCTTCGAGTCGATCAGTAGCCCCAGGTACTTCACCGCTGGCTTCGATTCGATCTGTATATCTCCAATACTGATCGTCCTTACTCTAGGGATTTTCTTTTTTGTCAAGATGACCACTTCGGTTTTCTCCAGTGCTAAACTGAGCCCGCGAGCAGTCATCCAGTCCCTCGCTCGGCGCATTAGCATACCTAGCCTAAGTTGCGCTTGTTCAACGGTGCGTCCGGCGACCAGAGCCACAACATCATCCGCATAGCCGACCAAGCGCGACTCATCTGGCATCTCAAGTCTCAGTAGCCCGTCGTAAGACACGTTCCACAGGTCCGGACCAAGGATAGATCCCTGGGCAACACCCGATATAATTTCCATCCTTCGTTGGCCCTGTGTCGTGTCGTAGAGCAGGCTTCGGTCCTTTAGGTAGTTCCTCAAAAGCCGCATTAGATATTCTGGAACTTGAAAAGAGTTTTCCAGCGTATCCAGAATATCCACACATCTAGCGGAGTTGAAGGCATTCCTGACGTCGAGTGTCACCAACAGGACGATCCGTCGCTTGGTGCGACTATATGCCTCTGCCTTTTGGACCGCGTTCACCACCTCTGCAATCGCATCGATGGTAGAACGTCCTGCTCTAAAGCCGTACTGCCGAGGAGATAGGTCCCCAGCAGCACGAATCGCGTCAGTGAGTCTTCCCTTGATGAGTTTCTCTAGCACTTTCCCAGCCGTGTCTAGCATGCATAACGGGCGGTATGCAGACGGCGATTAGGGATTTCCCTTCCCCTTGCTGACCAGCACGAGCCTCGCCACCTTCCATCGTACCGGGAAAACCCCGTCCCGTAGGCAAGCGTTGAATGTGCTGAGTAGCAAGTCAGGACAATGGTGATAGACGAGCTGCAAAACCTCAGCTGGAACACCATCTGGACCTGGAGCCTTCCTCGCTTTCAGGGAGAGGACTTCCTCCTCCAGTTCCAGCTGTGTGACGAGTGGGCACTCGACTGCTGTTTCACCATGGACAGCGTCAACACGGACGGGATGGGCGGGGAAGAGTCCCCGCACTATCGCGTCCATCTTTTCCGCGTCATGTATACAAGGCTTCCGTAGGGCACCAAGTTTCCCCATGACCAGCTTGTAGCCAAGGCCCCACGGATCCCTATTTACATCGTCCACGAGGTCTTGCCAGCATCGGGCCTTGCTCTTGTTAATAAGCCTGCGAAGATATTTCCTGCCGGACCTGTATGCTGCTAGCCTAGTGTCTGCCTCCTCCCGTGTTCGCGCCCGCTGGGCCTCTCGCCGAAGTTTGTGACACTCGCTTCTTTGTTCGGCGATTTCGTTTGACCACCAGTATACTGGAGGCTTACCAAGTCGGGGTCTCCGGCGGGGCATGGAAGACTTGCAAGCAGCTATGATGGTACTCATAGTTGAGTTCACCAAGTCCTTGGCTGTAGGCCCTCCACTCCCTGGCGGAGCTCCCAGCAACGGTGCGCCTGCCGTAAGCGCGTCAGTGAACTTCTCGACGTCCATCCTCCCAGTCCTCCATCCGAGGATTGAAGTTTGGGCATATGCACGCAGAGTGGCACCGTCGTGAATCTCAACAGCTATATACTGGTGATCACTAGCCGAGTAGTCCTCTAGTACTCGCCAGTTGTGTACTCTAGGTACCAGGGACTCCGAAGCGAGTGTCACATCGGGTATGGTTCCTACGCAACCCCAGCGGCGGAAAGTAGGGGTGTTACCAGTATTTAGGACAAAAAGCGCTGTTCTGGCCGCCATGTCCAAGATTTGCTTTCCCCTTGGGTCGGATTGTGGCATACCCCATTCGATGGCTCTAGCGTTGAAGTCTCCCCCGACCAGCATGTGGCCCTCTGTGTTCGAGACAGCTTCCTCCAGCGCATCGAGTTTGGTTTGAAAGGATCGCATTGCCTCGTTAGGCGTCAGATAAACACTGAAATATGTTATCCCTGAACACCGCACCCACACAAAACCATCCCCGCGTCCATGGCCCTGCACCTGAAGGCGGGCGCTGTCTCGAACCCAGATGGCCGAGGTACCAGTTTTGTCAGGGTACCACGCTTGCGAGTCCTTGTTATGATGTTGCTCGCTCAGCAACAGGAGGTCAGCTTTCTTATCCCTCGCAAACTGCTCAAGTAGGTCCTGGGCGTTTGTGCTTCGGTGCAAATTGACCTGCAGGATACGGATCATTTGAGTATCGATTTGGCTTTAGTTAGGGCCTCCTTGAAAACCCGGCATCTCCCTGTCCCCGGCTCATGTTTGAGGTCGCTGGGTGCTAGCTTAGCATCCTTGCAAAGAATGCATTTTGCCTCGTTCGTGCACTCCTTCCTTTTGTGCCCCGTTTCACCACATTTGTAGCACAGAGATCTCCTGTCGGGTCCCCTACAGCCATACGCGGTGTGTCCGTATTCGAGGCATCTGAAGCAGCGGATAGGGATCGCTCTTCTCCGTATTCTGCAGATCACCCAACCTATCTTAATTTTGCCCTTCGCCAGGATTTGCTGGGCGTCTTTATCAGCTAGTTCGACAATAGCCAAGCGTTGCCCCCTTGTGTTTTCACGTGTCAATCTTGCCTTGACTTCACTTAAGCTGGGGAACTCCCTCCTAATGGCATCCTCTACTTCAGCTTTGTCCGTGACGCAGTCGAGGTCCCTGATTTCCAGGGTGGCCATTGGTTCGAGCGAGGCAACCGTTGCCGCATCTCCAAGAACCTTTTGAACCGCGTCACGGAATGCATCTTTGTTTGTGGCCTCTGGCCCGAATTCCACCAGCAAGCCACCGGTCCGGGTTGGTCGAACTGCTTTGATGGCAGTTTTGGTGTCGTCTGGCTTGACCGCTCCTTTAATTTTACGGAGGACATCTGCGTAGGTTCGGCCCTTAGTGGGTTTAATAAGCAGTGCCTCTCGCAAGGGTTTGCGCCGCGGTTTGCTTTTTGTTTTCTGCGGTATATCGGGGGGTTCTTTGTTCTTTTCGTGGTTGAGCTCTTTGTCTGTTTTTTCTAGGAGTAGCTTTTTGGCCGCTTTTTTCGCTGCCTTGTTTCGCACCACATGAAACTCCTCGCCTGGAGTGTCAACTTCGTTTATGGTCTCGTCCTTCCTCCTTTTCTCACAGTCGCCTTCAATTGGGCTACCGGCCATTCTTTTGCTGCTACTAGGACCCACTGATGCCTCGAGGGAGAGCGTGTCTTTTTGGTGCTTTTCGGTTGCAAGCCACCTCCGCCTGTAGTGCGTTATGCGGCCAAAAAGCTCCTCCAGTTCAAGAATGCCATTCTTGACACTCTTGCCTATGTTTTTCTGCACTTCGCAGGCAGCCCTCAGTTGTTTGACGATATTCCCCGCTTTCCGAGTAAGCCGCTCCTCTTCGGCGCGGTCAAGGGCGATTGTGTTATTTGGCGCCACCTCTTGGGAGAGGCCCCCGTTTCCTAGCCCTTTTGCTTCTATCGCTTGGGTCGCGTTTGAAGTGGCGTCGGCCAACGGCAAAACTTCTCCCTCCCCCAGTCTTACACTGGCCTCCGTTGGTGTCGCAGCTTGATCCGGATTGTGTACGTCTTGCACTGGGAGCTCCGGGGTGCGCATAGTCCTTCTACTGCGCCCAAAGGCCGCAATGATGCCAGGTTGCACAACGCACTCTGCCTTCTTTCGTTCGTTAGTCCGTCTGTGGTCTGTCTCCGATGATTTAACCTGTGATGTTGACTTTGACAGTGTTTCTGGGGTTTGCTGCCTCCCCCCGCAATCGGTGACTTGTTTAATCGGTGTTCTTGCCAACAGCGGTTTTTGCCTGAAAGGGTTCTCCGTGCTAGCGTCCTGTTTGCTTGTGGTTTCATTTGTTTGCTCCATTTTATTGGGCCCCCCTCGGAGCCGCTATCTCCGTTCGTGTGTGCAGTCGCCTTTTTGGTCCCATGGTTATCTTTGCAGAGCAGGGAGGCCATGCGAGGGTTGGCACAAGCCCTTATGGGGACAAGTGCTCAGAGCCAGACCAGCGCTAATCGGGAGTCCGTCTCAACCGAACCTACACCACCAACCCAATGGTGCGAACTTCGAACGTACTCCGAGGCCTGCCAAGGTTTTACCGGGGCGGAGACGGTATGATAGTTGAATTGGAGCCGTTCACACACGAGTTTCACCTCGGCGCTACTGTGCAAAGCAACTAGGTCCAAACCATCACATCCGCCAGCCCAAAGCGTCAATTCCAGTTCGTTGTCCAAAGCGTAATCCAGATACAATAAGAGGGAACCTCACGGCACCCCCATATCCTCGGGTCCGTGGGGGCGGCACTCCCCAAAGAATGCTAGCCTCCAAGAATGTTCTTGTCGACCGGCTTTCTCCCTGTGGGAATTTCCTCGGGTACGTGGGGGCGGAACTCCCCAAAGAATGCTAGCCTCCAAGAGTGGTCTTGTCGACCGGCATTCCCCCTGCGGAGTTTCCTCGGGTACGTGGGGGCGGAACTCCCCAAAGAATGCTAGCCTCCAAGAGAGCTCTTGTCGACCGGCATTCCCCCCACAAATCTTAGAAACCATAAAAGATTTCCTGAAAGACGAGTTTTTAGAAAAGAAAATACACTGTACACATACAATTGACAGAGAAACAATTGTAATCAAAAACGCTAAAAATCTTATTTTAAATCAAATATGCGATGCTAGAAAAGTAAATGTAACAGGAAACTTTCTCATAAATTTCAATAATTGTTCAATTGCAGCTTTTAATCACTATTTTGCAAACACCATATACAAAATCAACGACAGATTTTCCTATCCTAATATAATATCCCAGATAAATTGACTTTAGACGACATTGTTATTCAAAATATTCAAAACACACAAAAAATCGAAGAACTGCAATTTAGTAAAATCACAAATTTTGACATTAATGCAAGCTTTAGTATTATATTACTCATATCGATGGCATTGCTAATATTGTATTACATGAAACAGAAAAATCAAATTGTTAAAATTGAGAATAGAGTTCAGGAGAATCCAAAGTCAAAGGGGGGAGAAGTTACATATGATAGACCATATTCCACATACAAAAAACATTCCCATGCTCTGCAGTTAATTTGCAAGATGCAGAAATCCTAGATTCAGGTAAAACTGACACCGCCTGAAAAACATTAGTATTGTTTCTAGGAAATGCTAAAAAACCCAGCCGCGGTATCCGCAATTATGAAATTATAAAATTTGCTATGAGAAGTAACTTCTCTCTCAGTTGTCGCGCAGCTGTAAGATACGATCCTTGTTATCTGTGCTAAAAATAAAGAAAGTGAAATTTAATTTAATTAATACCGTTGTTCTTATTTATTATTCCCGGTGGAAATTTTTATTTTTTTGTCCACTCGACCCACGACCACGTAATTCGTTTGAGTATATTTTTGGTTTAATGTTATATTGTAGCCAAGGCAAGGAATTTTAACTTTCATTCGTAAAACTACAGTTGTAATAATCCTAAAAGTAGTAAGTTAGTAAGTTTTTTGCCTTTGAATGCCACTTATAGCTAGGTAGAAGACACACGCCACATTATGGACAACGCTAGCTGTAACAAGCACCGGAAGCACCACGGACCAACGCGAGCTCGGTATGGTTTAATTCATCTGGAGGAAGCCGGAAAGTTCATTAGCACATTTGTGCATGAAGGTTACCAACAAAATGGCCGCCACATAGTTTGCCCATCAAATTCCGAAGGAATCGTTGACACAGTGGGTCCCCTACTAAACTAACCCGTAACTCGTAAGCGAACATACTTAGGCAAGTGTTGTTACCACAGCAACCGACAACAACAACAAAATGATACAATAACCTGTCAGCCGGCCCATCAACCGGCCTCAAGGGACATTAAACGAAACGCGAAATCCCGGCAATACGACTAGATCATGCGGAAGCGGAAACTATCTACACCCATACAACGTATACTGAATCACCGAATACATAACGACGATAATGACGGTGAATAGGTACCAACTTAGGAGTTGGTACCTATTCACCGTCTCGATATTGGGTGAAAGAAGGAAATCAAATTCTTGCGAGGAAATCGTGTAGCCATTATTATATATACAAAAATACGTTCAAGGAGGGTTATGTACGAGTAGAACTCGCTACAGAAAACTGCGCTATTCCATTCACGGTATTCAACAGTAGACTAGAGGAATGCTTGCCCATCCCCGTTGCAGAATGGCCATGAGTAAGTACAAAGCAACACAAGTTTAATGATTTGTTCGTAGTTATCCTGTACGCCGTGAAATTAGAAAGAAAATGGCAACGATCGTCAAAGCGACAGTGAGTGGATTTTTAAGCTCGTCAGCTGTATAAACGCATGAAGACAGAAGCCTGAACAATATCACATACAGTAGGCAAAAAAAGTCATCGGCCACTTGAAATTTTTTTATTTTTTGGTGTTTTTTTTAAATAAAAAAACGTAGAATTTAATAAAAATGCATTTATTTATTCATGCCAGGATGTATTCTTACAGATTAAATACATTTTTGAAGAAATCATTTTGATATGTTACGTCATAATATTGTTTGTTTACAATAAGCTCCAAAACTGACGCAAAAAAAATCGTCGGCCTATACACGTTTTATAGTGTTTTAGCTCAAATTTTATGACAATAGCAGGTTATTTGCAAATGATCAATATTTAGTTGGGTAACCTTTAGCTCGGAGAACTGCTTGCAGTCTTCTGGGCATAGAATTCACTAAATTACTAATCACATCCGAAGAAATTTGGTTCTATTCATTTTGTATGACAGATTTTAGCTGATTGATGTTGGAAATAGTGTTATATCGTATTTTTTTATCCAAATGGTCCCACAAATGTTCGATTGTGTTTATACCTGGAGATTGAGCAGGCCATTCGAGAACATTCCGGACATTTTTGGACAGCCAGTTCTTCACACTATGCGCAGTGTGCTTTGGATCGTTGTCGTGCTGGAACACAAAGTCTGACTTAATCTTCAATTGACGGGCACTTACTATTAAATTCTTCTGTAAAATGTCCTTGTAAACATATTGGTCCATTCTTCCATCGATGGAAACTAATTCGCAATACCAGAAGCAGCCATACATCCCCAAACAATACCGTTTCCACCTCCATGTTTAACAGTTGGCGTTAAGTTTTTCGGATCGAGCGCTGTGCCGTCTTGACGCCAAATGGTAACCTTGCCTTTTGACTTGAAAAGCTCGAATTTGCTCTCGTCTGACCAAATGACATTGTTCCAGAATGTTTGCGGCTTATCTGTATGATCAATAGCGAATTTCATTCGCTTGGCTTTGTTCTTACTACTGACAAAGAACTTTCTGCGCGATACTCGGCCGTGGTACCCATGTTTATGTAAAACATTTCGAGTCGTTTGTGGTGTAATGCTCACGTTAACTGATGCAGCAACGTTTGTTGCTATTTTCGGAGCAGAAACCCTTGGGTCTTTCTTTACTCCTCGAATTATAGCGTTGCGCACACGACCATTGACTTTAGGTCGCCAGTGGTCTTGAAGTGTTTGATGATAGAATTGGCTGTTGATCGTGGTCTAGAAACTATTTGTGCAATTTTGCGCTCACTTTTACCATCGATGTAGATATTCATGACTATTTGTCGTTCTTTGATTGTCGTTTCTTTTCTAGGAGCCATTTTTTCTTCTCTCTTGTGGATAGGGATCTCACTAAAAATACTCGCGTACACCAAAAGAAAAACTTTATTACACGAACGGTTCTCACAAGAAAATATGATACGAAGTACAATGATTAGCCCGAGTGCAATAGAGCGTAAAGGATCGGATACAGATAGAATTCATCTGGAGCACGGTTGAACATTGACTGACTCATCCCGAGGTTTTGACTTGGTTTTATAGGTATTTCATTACGCTTCGGGATCATTATAGACGGTTCTAGCTAATGATCCCGAATTTCACGGGCGTGTCTCGAAGATTCTAGATAATGTTCTGGAAATGTCTCGAAGATATCTTCCACGCAGATAAAGGAAACAATAACCGCCACACTCTTAAAAAGAACACGTTCCTTTGCAATCACGTATACTACCCATATACATTCAAAAATATAATGTATATTTTTTTAACAATTAAAAATGTTCAATTGTAACAGTTGGTTGCTATTGATGAGTCATCAAATTACAAGCGATAAGTAGAGTAACGGCATGTGGCCGATGACTTTTTTTGTGCCGGTCATGCACCTCGTTCGAAAAAAACAATTATATATTATACCAAATACAAATGATTTTGTAAAAACGTATAGAATCTGAAAGTGTACATTAAAATTTGAGTACATCAATGAGGTTCAACTTTCTTAATGTAAAAATTACAAAAATGTAAAAAAATTGCTGGTGGCCGATGACTTTTTCTGCCTACTGTATACAGAAATTGTATAAAGGATTGGAAAATAAAATTATTTCGCTTTAACAAAAGATCGATGAACTTAATAGTGAGAATAATTTACTGAAAAAGAAAACGGTTGATTTAAAGGCAAAATTAGAAGGGAAGAAAAACTTGCAAAACGAACTCAAGACTCAGAACCCAACACTTTTGCAAAAGGAAGCTTCCCTCATAATGTTGCTGGAAAAAAAACTACGACAAGAGCAAGAATTCCAAAACAAAGGAGACTGAAGAGCTTAAGTGCCAAGTGGATGAAATGAATAAGAAAGAAGAGTCATTGTCCATGCATCGATCACGTTTAATGTCAGAAGTATATACAAACGATTTGAATCAAGCAACGTGCACTTAAAGCTAAGGAAGTTATAGAAAATGAAAATTTCATCTTCAAGGAAGAATTAAGTCGCCTCCAGAGGGTAAGTGCCAATCCATCAGGTTCTTTCTAGATCATCAAGCAATATTTCAATGAATGATAAAAATTTTGGCTATTCTTCAGCCAAAAATACTTTAGAGCTAAAACGGGGTACCACTATTGCGACTGATATATTGAACTTTTGACTCCAAAGAGGACACAAATATCGTTGATAATGAGGCTAAGAAAGATTATGTTTGCACTAATTAAACACCTCAACTCCCTTCCTGGCTGGTAAGCGACATCGTGCCACTGCATATCACTACCGAATGATTCTTCCCGCAAATGTTACCCGCCACGGCAGATGTAAACAAACGTAATTGCGACATTTTCGAACTATTTGGGAGGAGATCGGTAACTGAAATTGCAACAAATGGTTGATAATCACCACGCACGATACATTTTGTGTTAGTACAAATGTTACAATTCCCGCCGGGGATGAGGTTCACTAAGAAATTTTAACAACACGGCTTGGAATGGATTAGTACCCGAGGACTATTAACGAAATTCTTAACTTGGGTCAAGGTGTAAATAAACATTACTGCTGACAGATTGAACAGCCATCTAAATGCATTCAGCACATTCAGCTCGAAATTTTCTTTATTTCCACCTGGGACGCCACGGAGTAGAACTTAATGTGAGTAGAACCGAAGTGAGGTGAACTACTCCTGCGAATGGGAAAAACCACTCCTGGAGGGTGGTGAACATTTGAACAGGATTTTCCGGTAGATGAGAAGTGGCCGTCATCCGAGGGTATTTAAGTTCGGGAAGGTTGGCACATTTTTTTTAGATTTTATTGGCGGAGAGACAAGACGGTGCTGAACGACAAATAATTTTCCGAGTGGAAGTTACAAGCACGAGTTAGAGTGAGAAGTGGCCAAATTTAAGGAAACCTGCCAGTGGGCGGACAAGAAGAAATGGACTTTGGAAAATTGAATGAGACGGTTAACAGAAGTTCCTGCAGGCAGAAACAAGGGGCTGCATTAAGAAACGGAAAAAGATACCCCTGGTAGGGGTAGAGGGGCAAGACGAGGTAGCGGGCAAGACGGGGCAACGCATTTTAACGGCCGCACAAACGATCAATCCCAGCCGCTTTGGCTCGCAATCATGCGCCGTCATGTTGCTCGTCAGTCAGCGCAGTGACCGGCTTATAAGTGCACGCGTTTTCATAAGAACGTGTTTGTGTCCATATTCTGAATTGGTCATTTAAGGCATGTTATTTTATTCAAATAAGCATTGGAGGGCAAGATGGGATATAGAGTACCCCAGCTTGCCCCTCGAAGAAATTCAATGATTTCCTTATGACAGTTTATGCTTCTTCATAACTTCTTTGTTTTTAATCTTGTTTCAGGATGGTGAAAAATTATAAAAGAAAGTCGGAGAGGGGAAACTGGAGTTAACAGAGTATGCAAAATGCGGTAGATGTTGTAATCGAAGGGAAAATGGGTTACAAATTAGTGGCAAAAACATATTTTGTGCCGCAAACGACCCCTGAACGAAAAGTTAAAGTAGTTCGGGCAGCCCTAGAAGTTCCTACTACTACTGCAACTTCGATTAAAGTTTCTTTGGGCCCAAAAAAAGCGAACATTTACTGATGATGAAGAAAAAGAGCTTTGCAACTATATAATGGATATGGAGAGTCGCCTTTGCGGGCTCACAACAAAAGATTTGAGGGCTTTGGTGTACACTGTGGTAGTAAAAAATGGGAGGCAAAATCTTTTCAACTCTGAAAGAAAAGAAGCTGGCAAAGATTGGATACAGCGGTTTTTAAGCAGGCATCCAGAATTGTCAATACGAAAACCAGAAAGCACTTCAGCTGCACGTGCCGCTGGTTTAACAAACAAGCTGTTAAGCAGTTTTTCAACTTTCCTCGGAAACGTTTATGATGAGCACAAGCTTTCGCCAGAAAGAATTTATAATTGTGATGAAACAGGAGTTTCAGTGGTACCAAAAACCAAGTCAAAAATGATAGCACGAAAAGGTAGAAAACAAGTGGGATCTCTAACTTCTGCGGAGCGAGGCACGACAATAACTGTGGAGCTATGTTTTAGTGCGAATGGTGAATACATGCCTCTAACGCTGGTGTTCCCACGAGAGAGAATCGATCCACAGTTAATGCTCAATGCTGCTCCTGGAGCTTGAGGTGTTTGCAGTGATACTGGCTGGATGACAGCCGGCTGGTTTAAGAAGTTTGTTGAATTTAGTGGGGCAACGGTTGATTAAACTGTACTGCTGTTGTTAGATGGCCACAGCACCCACACACAAAACTTGGGCCACAGCACCCACACACAAAACTTGGACCTCATTAATGAAGCTCGTACCAATGGGGTTATTATTATATATTTCCTCCCTCATGCAACTCATCAACTTCAAATTCTGGATGTAGCATACATGAGGCCCTTGAGCACATACTACGACCAACAAATCAGAGTTTGGCTTCACAGCGACACAGGGATGATTGTAACAATCCGGCAAGTAGCAGACATTTTCAGTAAAGCCTTTATTCAGGCTTTTTCAATGGCAACGGAAGTGAATGGCTCCAAGAAATGTGGCATTTGGCCATATGATCCAACAGTTTTTTCCGACAGTAACTTTGCTCCATCATTGACGACTGATATCCCACAAACAGACAGGCTATTCATCAATGAAGGATTGTCTGAAACAATGACAACGAACAACCCTGCTACTGCGCTAAATAGACCAGTCATTGTTCCTGAAATGGTAACGGCTGCAACAGTAAATTCAATTTTAAGCAGTTGGAGATTTTGATAAAGAAACTATTGATAAACCGCTGATAGATACCATGCCTGTTGCTATAGCACCATTTGATATTGAAGCAGACCCATCTCACGTGCCTGTTGTCCCTTTGACACCCTCTATCACAACAGCTAGCTCAGTGCTTTTAAATTTTATGACACCTGAGCCCGGTTGCTCGACTTGGATGAGAAATATAGAAATAGACCACAGGCCAACTACTCCACCAGAGCAATCAGTGTTTTCTGTTGTTAGCCCTCAGCAAGTGATGGATGCCTTATCCTGCAACTCGCAAAAATCCCGCGTGCGAAAGAAATGAGGAAAATCGGCTATCATAACGTCTTCCCCATTTAAAAATGAATTGGAAGAAATAATGAAAAAAAGAAACTGTCAGGAGATAACAAGAAGAAAAAAAAGGCACCCAAAAGAGCAAAAAAAGAATAAGAAAACCAAATTGACTATGAAAAATAACAGAAAGGAAACCAACAAAAAGTTCAATTCTCCATCAGAAAGTGACAATGATGAAAAAAATATCCCTTGTTTTTACTGTCATGGAAAATACTTAGATTCAAACGAAGGATGGGCCGCTTGTTCTCTCTGCGGGAATTGGGCACATTGTAGTTGTGCTGGCATATATGACGAGGATGATGAGGCAGTATTTGTTTGCGAGTTTTGCACACAAAAATGGAATGTGTCCCCTACCCCATGTTGCCCCATAGGGTATCCCGTCTTATCCATCGTAAAGGGTAAGATAATTTTTCTATGAGTGGAAAGTCCCTGAAGTTCCTTATTTCCAAAGGTGAATTACGCAGGAGTAATTTAAAATTAATAAAGATTTAAATTACATAAAAATATCCGTTTTATTACTCTTCAAACGTTAAGGACCACTTTAAGGAAAAAAAGATCTAGGAATCGGAAGTTTTTGGATTTTTATCAATGCCTCATTTGAATTACTAGAAAATGTCATCATCCGTGCGGATCTAGGTTTACACACAAATCAAAACAATTGCACTATCCGAAATGTTAACTACAAAAAACAACAAAGATCGTGATAATCAAAGTAACCACAACAATCATGACGTAATCACCATCAACAACATGAATTAGTGAATCATTTTCAGTCAAGACGACATAGGCTCGTAAGTTTGAGTGGTATTAGATGTACTATCTAGAAGCCTAGATAGACATGTGGTATAGAACGAAACCTGGCATCATCATACTGTCAAGTGAAGTCAGATGTCAAAATAAAATGACAGAGCTTGAAAAATTTATTTGATTTCTAGCTATATTCTACAAATTTTTGCATGCAACACTGTTCGATCAACACCAATAATCGGTAAACTTGCATCAAAATGAATAAATATTGTCAAAAAATCAAGTTTAAATATTTGTTTCATTTATGCTGGGAATTTACCCTAGAATCGATACTAGGTTTATACAAGGATTCAGAACGTGGTATTCTAGGTTTTATGTAGTATACTAGGTTTGTATACCACATGTCTCTCTAGGCTATATGTTAAGCGGGTGATGAACAAAGTGAAAATTGATTCACGATGAATGCATGAAACAAGTGACGGTAGAAAAGTACGAGTATCAAGCCGTGTGACAGTGCGCAAAAGAAGATATCACACCATTTTTGAAAAAAAATATTGGAGTAAAGTGAAAATAATTAAAATAAAATTTATTTTCAAGGTAATCAGTGATGAATAGTGGATCTTTAAAAATATAAAAAATTTTATTTCTGTAAAGACAGTTTTTCTTTCGTGAAATTTTAATTATAGGCAACAACGTTTTAAACACGCAGCAATACGAGTATGTACATACAACCATCACCACAAGATTTCTACAGAACAGAATAAATACATAAGATAGCTTTGAAAATATTCGAACGAATTGCTTGGACACTTTGAAATCGATGAAATTTCGGGTTGCCATGCAAAAACTTGTTTTAAAAGAAAACTCAACTGGCAATGTGAGTTAATTTATGATACCCGAGGCCACGTGGTTAAATTAAGTGAAATGGGAAGCTTATCTTCTGGGTACATCTACTCTCTGATCTACAGGAACTATTTTATTACTTCTCTTGCGAAAAAAGATAAGTGAAAGCTAAATAGTTGAATTGATGAACCGCTGAATTTTGTACCCAAGAAGATGATAAATTTACAAACTCTTTCTGAGCCCATTGCAGCAAGCGTTGAGCAAAGTGGAGAGCTGGAGTGCGCGGGAAGCCCCGCAAATCAATACTCAAACTACCCCAAAAATTAATTTTACTAGAAAAAAAGATTTAAAAGATGTTTAGTTCCAACATGATCCATCTAACCACTTCAACTAATCAATGGGATGAATGCGAAAGTGGAAAAAGGTTTCAGCAAACGCAAAAGAATTCTCTTTTCCACTAAGGGAACCATGAGGAAATCATTAGGACTGGAAGCACAGGTGTACTACTGACTTAACAGCATTGCGGTAAAATATATGACCACTTATTGTGCTCTGGAGTAAATTGAACAAAAGATGGTGGTCATAAGGATATACTCCCTACACAGAAAAGCCTGTCTCGGCATTATACGAGCTAAGGGAGTACGTTCTTCTTAGCATTGGAGGTGAGTAGCCTAGTTTGAAACCTCTAGATATTACCCTAAGAGAGAGAACAAGGATGGCAATGAACAGATTGCCCGTGAATACCTTATTTGAAAGGATACTGCAATATCGCAAAAGCAATTATTTACGACATAATGGATATGGGAAGTGAATGTACACAGCTCAGATATCGCTTTGACACCAAATTCCAATTGTCAGAGAAGTTTTGCATCAGTTAGTAGACACATAGATAAATCTAACACAGAAAGAGGCACAAGAGCAGGAGTGTATGCCGCTCTAACACTGTAACATCCTTCATCAACTTGGAATCAGGCCATGGTTGAAAGTTGAAATATTTGTCACAACTTTTTGTACAAGAGAAATATTGCAGCCCAGTTATCATGATAGGCAGATCCTCAAAGCAGCAATACTGAGTTAACAATGCAGGTAAAAAATTAATAAGATAAGGTCAGTATAGTTCCGCAACTCTAGCGAATTATCACACTAACTTCTTTTGTGGTTGGGAAGTGAAGGCCATTTACGACCTGAGTCAGGAGCTCCCAGATGCGCTAAAAGTCGACTACCCACTAAACATCACCCTGGCAATCTGAGAGCCTAGCCTGGAACTGTTTGACACATTACTTCGAGCTAAGCCTCATTTTGCTATGCCGTCGTGCACCTTTAAGTTGGAGATTGCTAGAAAAACATCGACAAATGCCAATAACATAAATATCTGCTTACAATGGGAGTCTTGAGCGAGGGCCGAATATGGAGGCTTTGGAGCGGAGAGGAGCAAACAGCCTATTGCATTCTCTTTAACTGTTCAGTCACAATACGTTGGAGTTACTCAAATCTCACTCCGATAATCCTAGCTTATAGCTACTAGCAAATAAACTTTATAATTGAACTTGATTTTTCATATTAAAACCACTTCATTGGAGCGCTCATCAAGCCTCAATAGCTGCATATTTGTGCGAATTCACCCCAACTTTGTCTAAATCTATATCCAGGATACGAGACACAAAGTTTGCATTGTTTCATCCAAAAAATTGACACCAAAAATGAATAATCCTAGCTCTAGGAGCTAGTGAACGGGCAACTTTCCTTTAGCTTCACTCAAGCGACTGCTAAATTTAAAGCAACCGCCCCTCTAGCGAAATTCAAAAACCAAGATAATGTAGCTAACCCAGATCAACCTGCACAATTGCGGAGCGGCAACAGCCAATCTGCATAAATATAGTAGTGATCCCAGAGAATGAGCAACTTAATGGAAATGTGATGATACTCAGTGCTACTAAATTTAAGTGTTCGTTATACATTAGATCTTTTATTTAGATTGTACTGAAGAAGACTGCAAATAGTAGTCGAAAACAGCTGTTATACAAAATAAATAAAAGATCTAATGTATAATGAAAAATTAGTTTTATTATAATTTTGATAACATTAGAAAAAAACTGACTATATACGTATATAAAGTGTTCGTCCTAAGAGAGGTAAAATATGGATATGAATGAATTGTTTTTCTTTGCTGAAGAAAACCAAAAAATAAAACAAACAGGGAGACAAATCTTTTTGCAGCGATATAGCACGAATGACAATCTGCAGAGGAGGAGAGAGTGGACAAACCATTTCGTCGACATGTGAAATACGTACGATGCCAATACATATCGTAACTTACAGAGAAGCTCCGATTGTAATAAAAGCGGTGAGCAGGTGATTTTTGTCCACCATCAATTAGCCTCACCATAGCTACTCAAATTGTAATAAGGGCAAAAAAGCAACCCTCTAATCACGAAAGAGGCTATGGAGGACCTAGACCATCTAGCATTTAGCTTTCAAACCACCAGTGGAATAGTTTTGAAAAGGCCGAGGACTTCATTGGTTTACCACAATCGGTAAAAATGCATCAAATCGGTTTCAACGATGCCACTTAAAGTAGAATAAGTTCTCGTGCTGCGAATTAATTGCAAAATAGCAAAGGTATCGACAAGAAAGTGAAATATGCCACAAAAATTTAAGGTGATAGCTTTAGTGAAGTGTGCCCTAAATAAACTGTATGGTGTGCCCAACCACTGCTATTTAACACCTAAGGGAAAGGTGGTGGAACAAGGAACTAGAAGCCAACACAGAAAGGTTTTCTAGACCTTTTGCCTCACAAACCAAAACACGGATTGGAGATCAACAACTGAAGACAGCTAAAAGAAGAGAGAAATAAAAGTCATGGTGTCTCTTTTCCAACAATACCGACGAATGAAAGAGCTATTCTGGCTAAGCAAGGCCTTAGCAGCGAAACACATAGAAAGACGATGCGTCAGAGGGATGATGGATTGTCTTGAATGGAGAGCCAGCACGATTTCTTGCCGAGGGCCTCCACTGAAACAAATTTTAAAAAATCTTTCGGTTCAAAAAAATCACCTGGGGCAGACGACGTGTTATCAATCAAGCTTATGGAAGCTGTTATTGTAATACAGATGCAAGTAAAAATAGAGCTGAATAGAAGCAAGTATACTTTTTATGCCGTTGTCGATTAAAATCAGCCAACCCAAACTCATGCATCAGCTTAATGTCCCTTATGTTGTAAAACCCTGGAGCGATTGATGGTCGACTGAGAGCTGATATACCCGCTGCAGTTTTGTCAGCCATTGCCCTGACTTGCACGTATAAAACTTCTTTGAGTCGATCAGAACCATTGAGGAATAAGAAATGGAGGAGCTAGTCCTATACAAAGTATATGGGAAGACATGAGAGCCACATTTTCTAGTGTATTGTCAAATTAGTACGGATTGGGTCTCTTGGATTCTCTCTTATACCATAGCGCCAAAGTTGACAATTAACATTACAAATGAAATTTTAAAATTTCTATGCATAAATATGTTAAACTTTGTCGATAACTGAGCCTATAACATTTGACCATTTCCCCAACACATTTGCACTCTGTGTAAGGTATCGTTTGCTTTTTCTATCAGCCATCTAAAACTCTTTGCTGCGAACTGTGCTCTTTCTGTCCGAGAGGATGTTGGAAGTTGTCTTGCATATAGCCTTTACATTTCTTGTTCGAAAATGATCAGAATGCCCAGATACTTCATAATTAGTTATGTTTCGACAAACGCCTCCCCAATCCTGACCGTCTTTACTGTAGGAATTTTCTTCTTTGTCAGGATGACAACTTCAGTTTTTTCCAGCGCTAGGCTGAAACCAAAAGCAACCATCCAGTTTTTCACTATGTGAATAAGCAAACTGTGTGTTCCACGACATCATCCGTATAGCCAATTAAGTGCGACTCATAAAGCATTTCTAGTCTCACTAGCTCTTTGTCCATAGCGAACCTCGAACCCAGATAGCGTAGGTGACAGATTCGTCAGAGGACCAGACTTAGGAGTTCTTGTCATGATGTTGCTTGCTGAGCAACAGCAGGCTCTAGGTGTTTGTGCTTTCGTGCAAAATCACTTGCAGGATACGGCTCATTGGAGTACCGATTTGGCTTTGATTCGGCCTTTTTGAAAACCCGACATCTCTCTGCCTCTACTACATGATTGAATTCGCCAGGTTTTGGCTTAGCATCCTTGCAGAGAATGCTTGTACCTCGGCTGTGCATTCCTTTCTTCCTTCTGCTATAATTTCATTGATACCGTGAGTATTCATACAAGTTTTGCTACTCTGGGAAGTCAATTGGACTTGGGATACGAAGAAACATATCTGAGGCAGACATATCGGTCTGAACTATAAAATCAGATCAGTGTCTAGGCCAGTTGCAAATGTGTAACTCCCCAGTATCACATAGTGTTGTTATAATTCTTAAATACTCCATCGGCTATAACTAAGCTGTTTATGGCTTGGTTTGTATGAAATTTTCAAGACACGCGCATCTGCTACTAAGCTACTTTGATACAGCAAATTAAAGGATTCACGTTTGATTTTGTTGACAAAAAAGTAAAATTCATAATATATATTATTTTTAACAAAGTTGATCGAATGTTGATTTTTAAGTGTATTTTTTCGGGCCTGTACTTAAAGAGACTTACTTCCATGTTTTCTGTACAGATTTTTTGGATCAAGGTTGTCTAATCGCGAGAGAGAGAGACAAACATTTATCATGCATTTCCCCATCCTCAGCACTACTAGAAAGAAAAATGGTAGTATAAGATCTTTTTTGGGAAGTTCTCGTCAAGACCTTTAAATTGAACTTACATTGGTCATCTTTCATGAAAATATTTGTTTAAGTGTCATTACCTTCCTCCTAGTAGCAAGACCTCCTTAAATTCCTTATAAAGTTTATTTGTGGCGAAACTTGAAAGATGGCATCACTTTCGACCTACTCACTAAATTTCATGTTTCTAGCTTATGTGGTTTGTGCGAAAACTTGCCGTGATGCACAGATGGGCTTGCGATTCTAGTAGAGTTTAGTAAAATTATTTTACAATACTTTAAAAACAAAGTCAAAGTGCATGAAAAGCACGAAGATGCAATATCAATGACCAGTTCTGGAGCGCGAATTGCAAAGCATTTAGAATGTGGGAATAAAGCGTCTAAGGTGCAACTTTAGAATCAAGACAAGATCTAGTGAATAGGCACGTCGAAATATCTCTTTTTCAAAAAAAAGTCCTAAACATTTAAGAGCTTAACTCAAAGACGGTGCCTCAATTTGATCAAGATGCTGAAAAATTGGATACATCTACCGAATATACTGCAATTAAAGAGGAGACTAAAATAAAAGAGTTTCTCGGCAAACTGGCAAAGCACAAGATATTTCGAATTTTGTGACGTTTTGCTGATTAGGAAAGGATATACTTTGCGGAAGAAGTTTGTATTTCCAGTCTTCAAAAACCATTTCTTCTTCTTTTTTTGTAGCACTACAGCCCAGCCAGTAGCATCTGCAACTGTCTCGGTCCATTGAACGCGTACTACAATTTCGAAATCCGAGCAGCAATGAACTGTCTTCGGCGACCAAGTCAGATCAGCGTTTCCTGAGTTTTCCCAGACTGGCCTTCACCCCTCAGTTCTCCCAGCGAATACCTTCTTGGGTATCCGTTGATCATCCATACGATTCGCAGCCAGCCCATTACAGCTTCGGTAGTCTTACAATCATTGAGACTTCCAACTCGTCAAAAATTGCTTGAAGCTCATTATTGTATCGAATTCACCGTTGGTCCCCGTCAAGCTTCGCTCCAATTATTCGCCTCAGAGCCCATCGCTCAAAGGCATTCAACGTGTTTTCGGATGCTTGCGTTAGGGTCCATGTTTCATACCTATAGCATAACACAGGTCTTATCACAGATTTGTATACTTGGAGCTTTGTTTTCCTGTATATGCAGCTGGTCTTCAAGATCGTCAAAACCGAATATAATATTTTATTTCCAAGCTATATTCATCGACGTATTGAATCTCTTTCATTTCATTATTTTGGCGCCTAAATACATAAGTTTGTCCACATTTTTGAATCTGTATTCGCCAAATGTGATATTTTGTGTATTTGAGGTATTTTTCTTCGACTACGTTCTGAGCTTTGTTTTGTTCTCAATGATTTGTAGTTTCGACGTTGAGTTTCAGGAAAAGTTCTTTAGCGGTTTTTAACAACCGTGGCGAGTTATTGATGGTGCCCGCATAAGCTACCACTTGGCTCGACTTGCATCGATAGGTAGCTTTCTTATGATATATTTTGGAACCAAATTGAATAGCAGTGGTGGCATCCCATATTCCTACATCAGTCCGATCTTTTTGTCAAAGGCGTCGGTGAATTGGTCATTGATGTGGACTTGAAAGGTTGTCGACATCATTGCCATTTTGATCAGACGGACTAATTTGACTCGAACACCAAAGCAAAGCATTATTTGGTACAGTACATTACAAAAACAATTCACTGGAGCTGATTTCGACTCTCCAATTCAGCTTACTAAGCAAACTAAAACCGTTTTTACATTCTGTCAAAATAAGCTTGAAGGAAAATGGTATACAAACCAGCCCAAATGCTTATATAATATATAGACTCACAACCACGCCCTCTTAAATGAAAAGTTGGACGCTAAAATGTTTTGGCTTGATTGATGGCTCGCAAGCGACTGGACCACTCACTAAACACCTCCCCTATCAACCCGAGGATCCAGCCTGGAACCGTTTGACACATTACTTTGGGCCACGTCTTGTGTAACGCCGTGAGACTCCTTCAAACTGAGGGATTCCTCTTCTAGTGGAAGTGATCCCCCAGCCTCAACGCTCTTGGCTGCTGTGAGACCCTTTCATCTTTTAGGACTTCCCGAACATAATGTGCCACCTGGTGTGTATCTAAGAGTGATGGCCTGAGGAGAATTAGTGCACACGTCGAAACCACCTTCTTCTAACATTTTTCTTCTCTAATAATTTTTCAGAAAAATTATTATTAAAAATATGCAACTCATTTATGTAGCTGCAAACAATTCCATAAAGTAATTTTCGTTATTATTAGATTTTCTATGAGACCACACTATCTTGCGTATTTCAAGGCACCCGACAATTTGAATGAATCTGTTCGAACCGTTCTTGTATGTACGAGTATATACTCGTATATTCTATGAAAAGAGGTGAATTCTCTGATCAAGCTGAAAAAACTGGGAAACAAGGTTGTAGCTCAAATGACCTAATCAACAAATTCAATGTAATTTGGCCAAGTTCACATCAATGATCAAATCCTTGAGGAAACTGCTTGAAACTGATCAGCAACTTCAGCGCCAAAATAAAGAAAGGGAGGGATAGAGAAAGAGAAATTTCATACATTACCAACACCAAACAAAATAATAGACCGGACAACTTATTTGTGATGAGTCTAATAATCTCAGATTCAAACATCAGAAAGTAGTACTTGTTGGTTGAGATGTTCGAGTATGTAGGAAACTCCAAATCATCTATTTAGATAAATTGAATCTAAGGAAATTTGATATATACAGGGACGCGAATTTGGCTACCGACTGCTAAAGGTGTAAATTAATATCTGGATTCGATTTGACAACTTAAAAGGAGCTGCTTTTTATTTGCGTCTAGCAAACTACCGTCTGTAATACTCTCATCCCATGAAGGTAATTTGATTCCTTTTTAAAACCCGTCCAAAAAAAGATGTGGCGAGGAGGACTAAAATCATATCTCATTTTCGATTCAACTTACCCCGCATCAGTTCTCATCATCGACTTTTGGAATCCTCCCTGAATCGTTAGATAAGGTCCAGCTAAAGGTTTTTAGAGGAGCAAAATCAGAATTAATACCATTCTTTACGTATCGTTAATCTGAATCTTCATATGACAATTTAAACCTTTGCTTTTGCCCTGGGTTAGATGCAAACCCGACCTCACAGAATACCAGTCCCCAGGACATAGATCTGACCTACACGACTTTATGTATGTCGCTCATTGTATTGCCATTATAGGTATATATATATATATATATATATATATATATATATATATATATATATGCTAGATGAGTAAAAGCGCTTTAAGTGCTTCATTACAAAACGTTCCTAACTTTTTCCGAAAATTAACCTTTGCAAAAAACACACCCTTAAATTAAATTTGAAGATAATTATTTCGTTTATTTCATGTGGGAATAAAGCGTCTAAGGTGCAACTTTAGAATCAAGACAAGATCTAGTGAATAGGCACGTCGAAATATCTCTTTTTCAAAAAAAAAGTCCTTAACATTTAAGAGCTTAACTCAAAGACGGTGCCTCAATTTGATCAAGATGCTGAAAAATTGGATACATCTACCGAATATACTGCAATTAAAGAGGAGACTAAAATAAAAGAGTTTCTCGGCAAACTGGCAAAGCACAAGATGTTTCGAATTTTGTAACGTTTTGCTGATTAGGAAAGGATATACTTTGCGGAAGAAGTTTGTGTTTCCAGTCTTCAAAAACCATTTCTTCTGCTTTTTTGTAGCACTACAGCCCAGCCAGTAGCATCTGCAACTGTCTCGGTCCATTGAACGCGTACTACAATTTCGAAATCCGAGCAGAAATGAACTGTCTTCGGCGACCAAGTCAGATCAGCATTTCCTGAGTTTTCCCAGACTGGCCTTCACCCCTCAGTTCTCCCAGCGAATACCTTCTTGGGTATCCGTTGATCATCCATACGATTCGCAGCCAGCCCATTACAGCTTCGGTAGTCTTACAATCATTGAGACTTCCAACTCGTCAAAAATTGCTTGAAGCTCATTATTGTATCGAATTCACCGTTGGTCCCCGTCAATCTTCGCTCCAATTATTCGCCTCAGAGCCCATCGCTCAAAGGCATTCAACGTGTTTTCGGATGCTTGCGTTAGGGTCCATGTTTCATACCTATAGCATAACACAGGTCTTATCACAGATTTGTATACTTGGAGCTTTGTTTTCCTGTGTATGCAGCTGGTCTTCAAGATCGTCAAAACCGAATATAATATTTTATTTCTAAGCTATATTCATCGACGTATTGAATCTCTTTCATTTCATTATTTTGGCGCCTAAATACATAAGTTTGTCCACATTTTTGAATCTGTATTCGCCAAATGTGATATTTTGTGTATTTGAGGTATTTTTCTTCGACTACGTTCTGAGCTTTGTTTTGTTCTCAATGATTTTTAGTTTCGACGTTGAGTTTCAGGAAAAGTTCTTTAGCGGTTTTTAACAACCGTGGCGAGTTATTGATGGTGCCCGCATAAGCTACCACTTGGCTCGACTTGTATCGACAGGTAGCTTTCTTATGATATATTTTGGGACCAAATTGAATAGCAGCGGTGGCATCCCATATTCCTACATCAGTCCGATCTTTTTGTCAAAGGCGTCGGTTAATTGGTCATTGATGTGGACTTGAAAGGTTGTCGACATCATTGCTATTTTGATCAGACGTACTAATTTGACTCGGCCACCAAAGCAAAGCATTATTTGGTACAGTACTTTACAAAAACAATTCACTGGAGCTGATTTCGACTCTCCAATTCAGCTTACTAAGCAAACTAAAACCGTTTTTACATTCTCTCAAAATAAGCTTGAAGGAAAATGGTATACAAACCAGCCCAAATGCTTATATAATATATAGACTCAAAACCACGCCCTCTTAAATGAAAAGTTGGACGCTAAAATGTTTTGGCTTGATTGATGGCTTTTTTCTGTGGTTGGGAGATGAATGTCATTTACGCACAGAGTGTGGGACTCCTATGCTCGCAAGCGACTGGACCACCCACTAAACACCTCCCCTATCAACCCGAGAATCCAGCCTGGAACCGTTTGACACATTACTTTGGGCCACGTCTTGTGTAACGCCGTGAGACTCCTTCAAACTGAGGGATTCCTCTTCTAGTGGAAGTGATCCCCCAGCCTCAACGCTCTTGGCTGCTGTGAGACCCTTTCATCTTTTAGGACTTCCCGAACATAATGTGCCACCTGGTGTGTATCTAAGAGTGATGGCCTGAGGAGAATTAGTGCACACGTCGAAACCACCTTCTTCTAACATTTTTCTTCTCTAATAATTTTTCAGAAAAATTATTATTAAAAATATGCAACTCATTTATGTAGCTGCAAACAATTCCATAAAGTAATTTTCGTTATTATTAGATTTTCTATGAGACCACACTATCTTGCGTATTTCAAGGCACCCGACAATTTGAATGAATCTGTTCGAACCGTTCTTGTATGTACGAGTATATACTCGTATATTCTATGAAAAGAGGTGAATTCTCTGATCAAGCGGAAAAACTGGGAAACAAGGTTGTAGCTCAAATGACCTAATCAACAAATTCAATGTAATTTGGCCAAGTTCACATCAATGATCAAATCCTTGAGGAAACTGCTTGAAACTGATCAGCAACTTCAGCGCCAAAATAAAGAAAGAGAGGGATAGAGAAAGAGAAATTTCATACATTACCAACACCAAACAAAATAATAGACCGGACAACTTATTTGTGATGAGTCTAATAATCTCAGATTCAAACATCAGAAAGTAGTACTTGTTGGTTGAGATGTTCGAGTATGTAGGAAACTCCAAATCATCTATTTAGATAAATTGAATCTAAGGAAATTTGATATATACAGGGACGCGAATTTGGCTACTGACTGTTAAAGGTGTAAATTAATATCTGGATTCGATTTGACAACTTAAAAGGAGCTGCTTTTTATTTGCGTCTAGCAAACTACCGTCTGTAATACTCTCATCCCATGAAGGTAATTTGATTCCTTTTTAAAACCCGTCCAAAAAAAGATGTGGCGAGGAAGACTAAAATCATATCTCATTTTCGATTCAACTTACCCCGCATCAGTTCTCATCATCAACTTTTGGAATCCTCCCTGAATCGTTAGATAAGGTCCAGCTAAAGGTTTTTAGAGGAGCAAAATCAGAATTAATACCATTCTTTACGTATCGTTAATCTGAATCTTCATATGACAATTTAAACCTTTGCTTTTGCCCTGGGTTAGATGCAAACCCGACCTCACAGAATACCAGTCCCCAGGACATAGATCTGACCTACACGACTTTATGTATGTCGCTCATTGTATTGCCATTATAGGTATATATATATATATATATATATATATATATATATATATATATATATATATATATATATATATATATATATATATATATATATGCTAGATGAGTAAAAGCGCTTTAAGTGCTTCATTACAAAACGTTCCTAACTTTTTCCGAAAATTAACCTTTGCAAAAAACACACCCTTAAATTAAATTTGAAGATAATTATTTCGTTTATTTCATGTGGGAATAAAGCGTCTAAGGTGCAACTTTAGAATCAAGACAAGATCTAGTGAATAGGCACGTCGAAATATCTCTTTTTCAAAAAAAAAGTCCTTAACATTTAAGAGCTTAACTCAAAGACGGTGCCTCAATTTGATCAAGATGCTGAAAAATTGGATACATCTACCGAATATACTGCAATTAAAGAGGAGACTAAAATAAAAGAGTTTCTCGGCAAACTGGCAAAGCACAAGATGTTTCGAATTTTGTGACGTTTTGCTGATTAGGAAAGGATATACTTTGCGGAAGAAGTTTGTATTTCCAGTCTTCAAAAACCATTTCTTCTTCTTTTTTGTAGCACTACAGCCCAGCCAGTAGCATCTGCAACTGTCTCGGTCCATTGACCGCGTACTACAATTTCGAAATCCAAGCAGCAATGAACTGTCTTCGGCGACCAAGTCAGATCAGCGTTTCCTGAGTTTTCCCAGACTGGCCTTCACCCCTCAGTTCTCCCAGCGAATACCTTCTTGGGTATCCGTTGATCATCCATACGATTCGCAGCCAGCCCATTACAGCTTCGGTAGTCTTACAATCATTGAGACTTCCAACTCGTCAAAAATTGCTTGAAGCTCATTATTGTATCGAATTCACCGTTGGTCCCCGTCAAGCTTCGCTCCAATTATTCGCCTCAGAGCCCATCGCTCAAAGGCATTCAACGTGTTTTCGGATGCTTGCGTTAGGGTCCATGTTTCATACCTATAGCATAACACAGGTCTTATCACAGATTTGTATACTTGGAGCTTTGTTTTCCTGTGTATGCAGCTGGTCTTCAAGATCGTCAAAACCGAATATAATATTTTATTTCTAAGCTATATTCATCGACGTATTGAATCTCTTTCATTTCATTATTTTGGCGCCTAAATACATAAGTTTGTCCACATTTTTGAATCTGTATTCGCCAAATGTGATATTTTGTGTATTTGAGGTATTTTTTCTCGACTACGTTCTGAGCTTTGTTTCGTTCTCAATGATTTGTAGTTTCGACGTTGAGTTCCAGGAAAAGTTCTTTAGCGGTTTTTAACAACCGTGGCGAGTTATTGATGGTGCCCGCATAAGCTACCACTTGGCTCGACTTGTACCGACAGTTAGCTTTCTTATGATATATTTTGAAGCCAAATTGAATAGCAGCGGTGGCATCCCATCTTCCTACATCAGTCCGATCTTTTTGTCAAAGGCGTCGGTGAATTGGTCATTGATGTGGACTTGAAAGGTTGTCGACATCATTGCCATTTTGATCAGACGGACTAATTTGACTCGAACACCAAAGCAAAGCATTATTTGGTACAGTACATTACAAAAACAATTCACTGGAGCTGATTTCGACTCTCCAATTCAGCTTACTAAGCAAACTAAAACCGTTTTTACATTCGGTCAAAATAAGCTTGAAGGAAAATGGTATACAAACCAGCCCAAATGCTTATATAATATATAGACTCAAAACCACGCCCTCTTAAATGAAAAGTTGGACGCTAAAATGTTTTGGCTTGATTGATGGCTTTTTCCTGTGGTTGGGAGATGAATGTCATTTACGCACAGAGTGTGGGACTCCTATGCTCGCAAGCGACTGGACCACCCACTAAACACCTCCCCTGTCAACCCGAGAATCCAGCCTGGAACCGTTTGACACATTACTTTGGGCCACGTCTTGTGTAACGCCGTGAGACTCCTTCAAACTGAGGGATTCCTCTTCTAGTTTAAGTGATCCCCCAGCCTCAACGCTCTTGGCTGCTGTGAGACCCTTTCATCTTTTAGGACTTCCCGAACATAATGTGCCACCTGGTGTGTATCTAAGAGTGATGGCCTGAGGAGAATTAGTGCACACGTCGAAACCACCTTCTTCTAACATTTTTCTTCTCTAATAATGTTTCAGAAAAATTATTATTAAAAATATGCAACTCATTTATGTAGCTGCAAACAATTCCATAAAGTAATTTTCGTTATTATTAGATTTTCTATGAGACCACACTATCTTGCGTATTTCAAGGCACCCTACAATTTGAATGAATCTGTTCGAACCGTTCTTGTATGTACGAGTATATACTCGTATATTCTATGAAAAGAGGTGAATTCTCTGATCAAGCTGAAAAAACTGGGAAACAAGGTTGTAGCTCAAATGACCTAATCAACAAATTCAATGTAATTTGGCCAAGTTCACATCAATGATCAAATCCTTGAGGAAACTGCTTGAAACTGATCAGCAACTTCAGCGCCAAAATAAAGAAAGGGAGGGATAGAGAAAGAGAAATTTCATACATTACCAACACCAAACAAAATAATAGACCGGACAACTTATTTGTGATGAGTCTAATAATCTCAGATTCAAACATCAGAAAGTAGTACTTGTTGGTTGAGATGTTCGAGTATGTAGGAAACTCCAAATCATCTATTTAGATAAATTGAATCTAAGGAAATTTGATATATGCAGGGACGCGAATTTAGCTACCGACTGTTAAAGGTATAAATTAATATCTGGATTCGATTTGACAACTTAAAAGGAGCTGCTTTTTATTTGCGTCTAGCAAACTACCGTCTGTAATACTCTCATCCCATGAAGGTAATTTGATTCCTTTTTAAAACCCGTCCAAAAAAAGATGTGGCGAGGAAGACTAAAATCATATCTCATTTTCGATAAAACTTACCCCGCATCAGTTCTCATCATCAACTTTTGGAATCCTCCCTGAATCGTTAGATAAGGTCCAGCTAAAGGTTTTTAGAGGAGCAAAATCAGAATTAATACCATTCTTTACGTATCGTTAATCTGAATCTTCATATGACAATTTAAACCTTTGCTTTTGCCCTGGGTTAGATGCAAACCCGACCTCACAGAATACCAGTCCCCAGGACATAGATCTGACCTACACGACTTTATGTATGTCGCTCATTGTATTGCCATTATAGGTATATATATATATATATATATATATATATATATATATATATATATATATATATATATATATATGCTAGATGAGTAAAAGCGCTTTAAGTGCTTCATTACAAAACGTTCCTAACTTTTTCCGAAAATTAACCTTTGCAAAAAACACACCCTTAAATTAAATTTGAAGATAATTATTTCGTTTATTTCATGTGGGAATAAAGCGTCTAAGGTGCAACTTTAGAATCAAGACAAGATCTAGTGAATAGGCACGTCGAAATATCTCTTTTTCAAAAAAAAAGTCCTTAACATTTAAGAGCTTAACTCAAAGACGGTGCCTCAATTTGATCAAGATGCTGAAAAATTGGATACATCTACCGAATATACTGCAATTAAAGAGGAGACTAAAATAAAAGAGTTTCTCGGCAAACTGGCAAAGCACAAGATGTTTCGAATTTTGTGACGTACTGCTGATTAGGAAAGGATATACTTTGCGGAAGAAGTTTGTATTTCCAGTCTTCAAAAACCATTTCTTCTTCTTTTTTGTAGCACTACAGCCCAGCCAGTAGCATCTGCAACTGTCTCGGTCCATTGACCGCGTACTACAATTTCGAAATCCAAGCAGCAATGAACTGTCTTCGGCGACCAAGTCAGATCAGCGTTTCCTGAGTTTTCCCAGACTGGCCTTCACCCCTCAGTTCTCCCAGCGAATACCTTCTTGGGTATCCGTTGATCATCCATACGATTCGCAGCCAGCCCATTACAGCTTCGGTAGTCTTACAATCATTGAGACTTCCAACTCGTCAAAAATTGCTTGAAGCTCATTATTGTATCGAATTCACCGTTGGTCCCCGTCAAGCTTCGCTCCAATTATTCGCCTCAGAGCCCATCGCTCAAAGGCATTCAACGTGTTTTCGGATGCTTGCGTTAGGGTCCATGTTTCATACCTATAGCATAACACAGGTCTTATCACAGATTTGTATACTTGGAGCTTTGTTTTCCTGTGTATGCAGCTGGTCTTCAAGATCGTCAAAACCGAATATAATATTTTATTTCTAAGCTATATTCATCGGCGTATTGAATCTCTTTCATTTCATTATTTTGGCGCCTAAATACATAAGTTTGTCCACATTTTTGAATCTGTATTCGCCAAATGTGATATTTTGTGTATTTGAGGTATTTTTTCTCGACTACGTTTTGAGCTTTGTTTCGTTCTCAATGATTTGTAGTTTCGACGTTGAGTTCCAGGAAAAGTTCTTTAGCGGTTTTTAACAACCGTGGCGAGTTATTGATGGTGCCCGCATAAGCTACCACTTGGCTCGACTTGTACCGACAGTTAGCTTTCTTATGATATATTTTGAAGCCAAATTGAATAGCAGCGGTGGCATCCCATCTTCCTACATCAGTCCGATCTTTTTGTCAAAGGCGTCGGTGAATTGGTCATTGATGTGGACTTGAAAGGTTGTCGACATCATTGCCATTTTGATCAGACGGACTAATTTGACTCGAACACCAAAGCAAAGCATTATTTGGTACAGTACTTTACAAAAACAATTCACTGGAGCTGATTTCGACTCTCCAATTCAGCTTACTAAGCAAACTAAAACCGTTTTTACATTCTCTCAAAATAAGCTTGAAGGAAAATGGTATACAAACCAGCCCAAATGCTTATATAATATATAGACTCAAAACCACGCCCTCTTAAATGAAAAGTTGGACGCTAAAATGTTTTGGCTTGATTGATGGCTTTTTCCTGTGGTTGGGAGATGAATGTCATTTACGCACAGAGTGTGGGACTCCTATGCTCGCAAGCGACTGGACCACCCACTAAACACCTCCCCTGTCAACCCGAGAATCCAGCCTGGAACCGTTTGACACATTACCTTGGGCCACGTCTTGTGTAACGCCGTGAGACTCCTTCAAACTGAAGGATTCCTCTTCTAGTGGAAGTGATCCCCCAGCCTCAACGCTCTTGGCTGCTGTGAGACCCTTTCATCTTTTAGGACTTCCCGCACATAATGTGCCACCTGGTGTGTATCTAAGAGTGATGGCCTGAGGAGAATTAGTGCACACGTCGAAACCACCTTCTTCTAACATTTTTCTTCTCTAATAATGTTTCAGAAAAATTATTATTAAAAATATGCAACTCATTTATGTAGCTGCAAACAATTCCATAAAGTAATTTTCGTTATTATTAGATTTTCTATGAGACCACACTATCTTGCGTATTTCAAGGCACCCGACAATTTGAATGAATCTGTTCGAACCGTTCTTGTATGTACGAGTATATACTCGTATATTCTATGAAAAGAGGTGAATTCTTTGATCAAGCGGAAAAACTGGGAAACAAGGTTGTAGCTCAAATGACCTAATCAACAAATTCAATGTAATTTGGCCAAGTTCACATCAATGATCAAATCCTTGAGGAAACTGCTTGAAACTGATCAGCAACTTCAGCGCCAAAATAAAGAAAGAGAGGAATAGAGAAAGAGAAATTTCATACATTACCAACACCAAACAAAATAATAGACCGGACAACTTATTTGTGATGAGTCTAATAATCTCAGATTCAAACATCAGAAAGTAGTACTTGTTGGTTGAGATGTTCGAGTATGTAGGAAACTCCAAATCATCTATTTAGATAAATTGAATCTAAGGAAATTTGATATATGCAGGGACGCGAATTTGGCTACCGACTGTTAAAGGTGTAAATTAATATCTGGATTCGATTTGACAACTTAAAAGGAGCTGCTTTTTATTTGCGTCTAGCAAACTACCGTCTGTAATACTCTCATCCCATGAAGGTAATTTGATTCCTTTTTAAAACCCGTCCAAAAAAAGATGTAGCGAGGAAGACTAAAATCATATCTCATTTTCGATTCAACATACCCCGCATCAGTTCTCATCATCAACTTTTGGAATCCTCCCTGAATCGTTAGATAAGGTCCAGCTAAAGGGTTTTAGAGGAGCAAAATCAGAATTAATACCATTTTTTACGTATCATTAATCTGAGTCTTCATATCACAATTTAAACCTTTGCTTTTGCCCTGGGACCTCACAGAATACCAGTCCCCAGGACATAGATCTGACCTACACGATTTATGTATGTCGCTCATTGTATTGCCATTATAGGTGTATATATATATATATATATATATATATATATATATATATATATATATATATATATATATATATGCTAGATGAGTAAAAGCGCTTTAAGTGCTTCATTACAAAACGTTCCTAACTTTTTCCGAAAATTAACCTTTGCAAAAAACACACGCTTAAATTCAATTTGAAGATAATTATTTCGTTTATTTCAGAGAGAGAAAGAGAGAGTGAGATAGACTGAAAAGGATTCAAAGGAATCGAAACGCATTTGCTCTCAACAAAACCAGGCCCGACGGCTTTTCAAGAAAAAATTAAAGCAATTAAGTGGCACACTATAACATACATCATTTGAAGTGACCGTAACACATTTAAAGTGATGTGAAACAAATCACTTAAACGTTTAAAATCTAAGCAAAATACAAGTGCATCGAAAAAATACACTGAGATTTGGAGTGAGATGTGCAACGAAACATAATATATAGTTCCCCCAAGAATCATCCTAGTTAATAAAGGCATTTTATTTTTATTATTGCAACTCCCCTTTATCCATTATTAACTTGACTTACATTAAATTTGAGGTATACCTAAACCTATAGCAGCTGCTCCTAGTACAATCCCTTCCTTCTTAACTTCACTCTCTGTCTTACAAGAAAATCTTCAATGTAAATCCTCCTATTACATTTTAATTGCATTTTCATAACAAACAAAAAACTTCTTCACTTCAATTTTACTTTGTTATCCTTCTCAACTCACACTCCTAGATACGGGACTAACGTTCACATTTCCCGGCAAAATTGATTTTCATTATTATGACGCTCATCGAATTGTATTTTCATTGTAATTGCTGAGGTAGTGAAGTACGAGTATAGAATTGCAACATCATCAAGGATGGTTTATTTTTTCGCTGAGTTCCTTCTTGATTCGAATGCTTTTGAAGTCGTGACTTGATGTTCTATTGGTTAAGAATCTGACAAACAAGTGTGCAGAGAGAACTGAAAAAGCCACGACTAACTCAAAATCATAAGCAAAACGCTCGACCAAGAATAGACTTGGCAATAATCCAAATTAAAGCTTATGAAAGGATATGCATTGGCATCAAAGAGCTATACGAGGTAAGAATTCAAGTGTAGGTAGCATGGTAAAGTTGGTTTCCGGCTAAATGATCACTTAACCTTGCCTAAATACTTCCAAGTAAGATTGGCCAGAAGAGCATTGCTTCTCGTTTTACTCGAGGAGAGTAATGGGTCAAGTTATAATTGCATTAAATCCCGATTCAGTAGAAGGTGAACGTTTCGAGGCAAAGTTCAAATTAGAAGTAGTGAATTGGAGTCCTTTCTAATTAGGCAGCTGTAGACTATGTCGGTAATTTATTACCTAACTGTCTACGTTTAAGCATCACATTCTAGCGTTTCTTAGAACTTTTACCAATATAAATGACGACACTGTTCTTCGTCGACATCATCATGTACATGCTTCCAACTATGAATCGAACTGTATAATGGTCGGGCTACAATCAGGACTACATGACATTAAAGTTGTGACGTCAGTTATGAGATTCCTTTTTTTTTATTCAAAATCGATATTGTACAGACATAGTGACGATGTTCTATCAAAAGAGTTGGAGGGGGGATTAAGGAGGTGTTATTGAAATTGTTCTGAAATGTGCTGTAATCGTAAGACCTAGGAAAAGAATACAATAGGCTTGTTAAGACACTTGGTCGCTGAGAGTTCCTAATAGGCTGACTACAAAAGGAATTCGAGAAACATTTTTTGGAAAATGAATATTATATGATTTATATCATTGAAGTGTTTAACAGAATGCTTCTTGTATTTGATGCTAAAACGAATAGTTTATAATGCAGCACATGTATACTTTTGCCGTAGTTGGCAATTGGCGTGGATAAAGCTTATAAGAAATTAACCAAAGAATGGCTAAAGATAATTGAAGTTAATGTAACTATCCAAATCGCCCCAGCTTATATAGTATAAGCTTATTCATTTGTAGTTTGTGTCTCTTGACCATAAGACATAAGCTCGTATACTGAAAAATGATAGGCATCTTTTCATTCATTTGGAACACAATGCTTGTGCAAATACCAACAACGCCAGCACCGGTAAACATTGAGGCATGAGATAGTGAATTACCTTTCTTGTGACACCATTTACTTCACATACTCCGATGCATGGATTTGAGTTCAGCATTTTAGAATATATACTTTAGAAATACTTGGTATAGTCACTATAGAAACTAAAAGAGAATGAATCCTAGAAAATTAGTGGAAGCTATTTGATCTCAGCAACTTCAGAATTCTCATCTTTTCACTGAGTATCTCTCTTTTACCACGAGAAGCCTGCCTGCATCTCTTTGACAAATTGCTTAGGCATTTTTTATGCCATACGACATTATCAGGATGCAAAAGACCCTTTTTCTTTGATCTTCAAATTTCACATTTTCCCCAATAAAATCGTATAGGTATCCTTAAACTCAACTAAATTCCATATTTAAGTAGTTACACATAAGGACCTAATACTCTGCAAGTTTGATGAAAATCAAATCATATTCGTGGAAGTTATAGCCATTTTAAATTTCTGCAATTACAGCAACAATAACGCACGGTTTTGGTATTTTATGGACCTCCCATCGGTTCAGACACTGCAATTTTGATTTGATCTTCTTGAAATTGTCAGATAAGATTTATAACAATACTTTTTTTGGACTTCATGATTTGAGTGATTTTTGTTAGTTTGGAACAAAATTGCGACCGTTGAAAATGAAGAAACAATGGATTTTCCTTTAAACGTGCACACTTCTTTGACTATATATATATATATATATATATATATATATATATATATATTGTTACATGTACAAATAATTACATGTACAAATAATTCTGCGAGCTACTGTCGCAATTGTTTTCATAATCATTGAGAACGTCAACAAATGAATTTACTCGAACCCACGAGAACCCAACAAGCATGATCAACATCTGCAAGTGACGTCACTCCATTCATTAATTTGCTCGAATCTACCAGGTACCTCTCGGTAGAACATTCGCCAATGTACGAGAAATGGGTGAATAGGTAGAGACCCTATATAAAGGCGAGCTGAATGAATGGGGGGATCATTCATTCGACCGCGATAAGAACTGCGATTGTGTGTGGGAAGCGATATTATTCGAGTAGTAGAAAAGTGATTTTCGTAATAGTGAAGTGATTTAGAAGACAACTGCGATAAGAAATTTATGGACAAGTGTTAGAATTTTAACAGTGAAAATTAAAATTAGTGAAAGTGTTAAATCGATTATTGTGCTTTTTTGTAATTAAATAAACTCTTTTAACTTAAATAAAAAGACATTGCGTTTTCACTTTCCCGGAACATTTAAATTATTATTGGCCGCGAACCAAAAAACACGCGACAATGGTGTCAGAAGTGCGAAAGAAAAATTTTTAAAGTGAAAATTTGAACATTTTTATAGTGCACAATAGTAAAATTTAAAGAAACATTAAAAATGCCACGAAGCTTAAACTTAAAAATTAATGAATTGACCATGTCGGAGCTTAAGGAAGAGTTGGAACAGCGAAACCTGGCTACGCAAGGTACAAAGGCCACCTGATTGCACGCTTGCGTGACGCGATCGAGTCGGAAAGCGTGAATCTGGATTCGGGTGAGCTCTCAGATGCGGAAAAAGGCGCAGAAGGTGGAGAAGTAGAAACACCAAAATCAAAGGAACCAGAAAATGCGCTAATGCAAATGTTAATGCTGATGTCATCGAGTCTGACTGCGAAGCTGAATGAACAATCAGCGCAGCTAAATGAACAATCAGCGAAGCTAGACCAACAAGCGTTAGAAATCAAGGCAGACATCACACAGAAGCTGGAAAAACAGTCAACCGAAATAAAAGCGGAACTCAGTAGTCTCAACAGCCAAATTAAATGCGTCGAGGAAAAGGTATACCAGGTCGAGGAGAGAATCAACCTTGAGATCAGCCAGGTCGAAGAGAGAATAAACCATGAGATGGAAAACATGAAAAAATGACTTGGAAGCAGCAAAGATAGTAACCGCCTCACCAGCCCCACTTATAACCGCAGCGCGAAGCTCATCTAGAAATGTGCAAGCACCAATATTCGACGGGCAAACGGTCTGGACTATTTACAAAATCCAGTTTGAAGCAGCCGCTAGGATAAATCACTGGAATGAGCAGGAACGAGCAACTGCATTAATTCTTGCTCTAAGAGGCCCAGCTGCCGAGCTTTTGCAGACTATCCCCGTTGAGCTGCATTCAAACCCGGCTGTTATAATGAATGCGCTGGACATGCGTTATGGAGACGATCATCTGAAGCAGATTTACCGGGTACAGCTACGGCATCGGATGCAGAAGTCTGGCGGAACCCAACAGCAGCTAGCACAAGACATTGAGCGACTGGCACTTTTGGCTTACCCAGCGTACGACCCAAAACATCGAGATGACGTAGCAGCAGAAGCATTCATCAGCGCCTTAAAGGACAAGGAATTGCAACAAGCCGTGCGGTTAGCTCAAAAGCAAACAGTCAAGGATGCATTGGCTTATAGTTTAAATTTTGAGGCAGCCAAAAATGTGACTCGTACCACTGCCCGGGTTCGCGAGGTAGTGGCAGATAATTGCAGGTGTGAGCGCGTGGGAATTGAGCGAGAGCTGCAGGTGAATGGTGCGCCTAGATGCTGGAATTGCGGGGAAAAGGGGCACCTGCAAAGAGACTGCAAGAAGGGAAGAAGACCGAGCTATTGTTCAGGGTGGTGGAGATCCAGACCGTGTCAGGAGCCTAGAATGGAGGCCCATCAAACTGCAAGGGCCAACTTCGTGGGGCGAACGTTGGCTAGGAGTATCGACATCCCCAGCACCGTGCCAAGGCAACCTCGTGGAGAAGCAGACAGATGCCTTCCTGGTCAAGTTGATGAAGAACATTACACCATAACAAACGACACTAGTGCAACCCGATCGACGATCCGACCAGACCTAGTGAGGCCCCAACTACTTCACGAGGGCAGAGTTTATGGAAATGCTGACGCCCTATCTCGTCATCCATGTCCAGCTAACTGCAAGCATTGCCGACGGATTGAGGAAAAGGAACCGCTCGTTGATCTGCGATTGATAACGGCGGAATTCGATGAAGGTTGGTCATCGGAGGAGATTCGAAACGCCCAGTTAGCCGATGAAGACATCGGACCAATGCTCGTATGGAAGGAGACGACTGGGCGACCTGAGTGGAAAGACGTTTCAATGCATGGCGCAACCCTGAAAAGCTACTGGGCACAATGGAACTCCCTTCAGGTGGAGGGTGGCGTACTCAAGCGGAAATGGGAAACGGCGGATGGCAGCTCCTATAGGATGCAAACTATACTACCCAAAAGCCGAATCCACGATGTGGTTAAGGAAATGCATGAAGGATCCTCGGGAGGCCACCTTGGTGTTGGGGTGGGGGGGGGGGTTTACTACACGCGTACCCCCCCCCCCCAACATGAGCGCTCTCCAGAAGAATGGGTAAGTAACCTCTTGTTTATTTGTCTTAACAATCAAAAATTTTATTCCATTAGACCAAAATTTTTGCTTGGCATACATAGCAATCTAATTTACTACATTTTTAAAGAGAAGGAAAAATTTTTATTTCCACTTTCGAAAGACTGGATTTTTCTATAGGTTGCAATTTGCAATATTTTGTTTTGTTGTTGTTCCCGTTTACCGGTGAACATGTGGAATGGAAATATTTTTACTAAAACGAATGAGGAAATGATGAATTGTTTAAACTATACCCTCGGTCTTTTCATTTCTCTAGAACCCTGAACAGGTATGGGACCCGCCACGTTGGCTGGCCCCTCCACTCATGAGCAAGCCATCGGGTGAGCTCACCTCATCTCATCGCGTCGCAGGTGCTCTTGCAGGGTAGTGTGGCCTTCCGCTTCAGTTTCCTATTTATGTTATAGTATTATGTGATTCCCTCATATAAGACTTCAACATAAATTTGAAACATTATTATTCGTTTAAAGGGAAAATTCATGCAAATTATGTTTGCATGAGTTTTTCATTTAAATGGAAAATATCTGGCCACGTCTACAATTGATCTTAATCTGGATGGAGGGTACAAGGGGGCACCACTTCCACCTGGATACCCCACTCTTATTTGGGGACTGTAAGTTTCCCTAGTAAAGACGAGATCGTCTCAATTCTCGCTTGCTTTCGTCTAGCCCAGTCAGTCGTTTTGCTTTGGCAATTCTTCCTTTCAGTAGGTTACCTTGACCTCGACACCGTTGAACCGAATCGTTTTATCTCCTAATTCGCGAATGCGAAATTTTTTCGTAATGGGCCCTTGTGCTGGAGAAAATGACCCGCCTCACGACATCGCAATGCTAGCCTGCCAGCGCATTCACGCATCCTCAGACAAGACCAATTTCGGCGAGCACCAACATCTTCGCTCGCCGAGGTAGCGTACTATCGCTGCAGTCCTTTTCAGACATTTTTATCCATTCGATTCACTACAAAGCTTTTGATAGAGCCGTTAACTAGAATCTTATTATATTCAGCGATATGATCTAGTACGAGTAGGTACTGATTCTAGTTAACTAACAATTGAAGTTGACGTTTTGGACTATGGAAAAAAATAAAGTGTGGAAACAAAACAAATCAACTAGGCAGGAGATAGCTCCTACCAGGAAAGCTTTGTAACTATCCTAGGCTTCGAAACAAATTTTTTGATGGTATGATTCGATGACATGAATAATTCTTCCAATACAATGTTTCCTATGAGAAGCTTGTTAGAGAAGATGAATTCATACAAGGATTCACTTCTTTCGTGCGTATCTGACCTGTCCTACATCTCATGATGGGAGTTCACGTTTGCATCTACAGGGTTTTCCAAGAAGAGATGTTATTTTGATATTTAAAAAAATGCCATTTTTAATATAAATGATCAGATGTTGATTTCATTATAAAGAGAAAGGTATGCCGTTGATAGTGGAAAATAACATCAGGCAAATGATTACCACGACCACGCTTACAGGACCATATCCTTTTCATGAAATTTTCAATAACCAAATCGCAAAGTGCCTGCCCTATGTCCTCGATAGCCTCACAAATTCCATCTTTGAGGTCTTAAATCGACGCTGGGCTGTTGGCGTAGGTCTTTTCTTTCACGTGACCCCAAAGGAAGAAGTCGCAAAGTGTTAAATCACAAGATCTCGGTGGCCAATTGTGATCACCTCTTCGAGAGATAACACGGTTCGGATATTTTTCCCGTAAAAGATCAATGGTTTCCTTGCTTGTATGACACGTAGCGCCGTCTTGTTGAAAGTAAACGTTGTCCATATCAATACCATCTAATTCCGGCCATAAAAATCATTAATCATCTCTCGATAGCGCAATCCATTCACCGTCAATGTTGCTCCAGCCTCATTTTCGAAAGAGTAAGGTCCAATGACTCCGCCGGACCATAAACAGCACCAAACAGTCACACGTTGAGGAGCCCCAGATGCGACAATTTTGCTTGTTGACGAAGCCACCGAGGTAGAAATGGGCCTCATCACTCAAGATGATTTTTCGATGAATTCCGGATCATTTTCATGCATTTCAAGGACCCAATCAGCAAAGACACGACGTTGTTGATGATCGACCGGCTTGAGTTCTTGTGTTAACTGAACTTTATAAGCCTTAAGACCCAAATCTTTATGCAAAATACGGTGTAATGACGTTTGTGGAATGACTAATTCCAAAGAACGACCAAGAATGGACAAACCTGGGTTTTCTCCAACACTTGCGGTTACAGCAGCAACATTCTCGGCTGTTCTTGAGTGACGTCACGGGTTTTATTGTTTACATCACTAAGTTGTCTCAACAGCTCGAATTTATCCACCAATTTCTATATTGCGGTACGACAAGGTGGTTCACGACGACCCAAAAGTGTTCGAGTTTTACGAACCGTCTCTGCCGAATTTTCACCGTTTTTATAGTGAATTTTAATAATTTCAGTGCGTTGTTCAAGCGTGTATCGTTCCATTTTTATTAAAAGCGTAGCTTCTGCTTGTCAAATGTCAAAAAATGACAGCTTTAAAAGTGACATCTACCGAAATAGCGGTTTATTCAACATAACAACTCTTATTGGAAAACCCGTTATATCGAATAGAAGAATTTATCAAGCTACTAAGTGACGAGAGTCAATAGCTTCATATTGAGACTTCTTCAGAATCATATTGCAAGATCGGTAACTGTGAGCGAAACATCCTAGATTTCACAGTTTTTATTCTGACGTTGTCCCAAATATATATCACATATATAGACGGACTACCGATAAGAAGATTAAATATGCTCCGAATTTGAACTCACGAGACCTGAAATTCCAATGGAGGTACTCATTTGCTAGATTTGTTGAGGCGAGTCGAGCTGGGATGGAGCAATCTAGGTATTAGTGGCTGAATGACAATGTCTAAATTATTCGCGTTTATTTTCTGTTTTCGTTACTTAGTTTTTGAGTCTTAGCTCGTTATTGCTACATTTGTGCTTAAAAATTAGGGATAAGTTTCAATATTTAGGATAGGTATATGATATGTTTATTATATTATGTTTAGAGATAAGGCTTAACGCTAAGGTCAGGAATACTGCGTTAGCATTGTATTAGCATAAGATAAAGTTTTTGATTGAATTTGATTAGAATTAGGTTGTAACATATTAGACGTAGCATAAAAGTTCACGGTTGTGTTAGCATTATAATTTTTTTTGAATAGTGTTGGTTGGTTTTTTCACTTTTTTCCAATTGAATCAAAAAATATGTAATAGTTTTGATTAAATTGAATTCAATATTGTTTTTTTGAATAAATATATTTTTGTTAATTGATAATGTATAAATTTCAATTTTAATTGTTTGGAATTTGCTTTATATTCTCTGGAAATGCTTAACGATTAGTATTGAGTAAAGCGCGTAGTTTCTACTTGTCAAATGTCAAAAAATGACAGTTTCAAAAGTGACATCTACCGAAATAGTGGGCTATTCAAAATAACACCTCTTATTGGAAAACCTTTTATAAGTAATCGTTCAAATTTATCCAAAAAACGCAGATTTCCTTTCATAAGTACATAACAGCTGCCATTTCGTTCTAGTTTAGATAATTTTTCTGAATGCTTCAAAATAAACACTTTCCTTAAAATTTTCATGAAAATCCGAAGAATATAAGAGTGGCTAGATCGATTTGAAATATGTATCAACTATCAACATGTGTTTTTGTTGTTATAATTCAATACAATTGAAATGGCTACAACGCACATGATTATGATCTGATCTCAATGAAATTTTGTGAGCTTGTTGACCTTATATCAATTCACATGCCTACAAAATTTCAAAAAGTTTAAGAGTAACGGTTTACTTATAATTCACATATCATACAATTATTAACAAAGTTAAGTGAATTTTGATTTCTGAAGAATTTGTTGCCCTCATACTCAAAAAGACCTACTTTCGTGATTGCTTTTCAGATTTTTTGACTCAGACGTGTTCAATCGCGATGGAGGAGGGACACAAGTTTCGAACATTTTGTCGCCCTCTGGATCCTCTGATGCGAGAATGATTTTTTTCGTTTACAATTCTAAAAGCGCTAACCAAGACCTTTCATTTGGTACCCCACTTGACTACATTTGCTAGTAGTATTTTTAAGGGACACTTCAGCATAAGGGAGGAACCCCCTTAAAAAATTTCATATGCCTGATTAGATCTAAACTTTTGAAGGACCACCTCTTCTGTCCATTTCATAAACTTTGAGCTTTTTAGCTTCTATAGTTTCTGAGGAAACTTACTGTGACGCATGGACAACGGATGGACAGATGAAACGCGAAACTAGTAAGTATTTGTATAATTTGCTTCATGAAGCCCTAAAATAACATTACCATGCCATCGGAAATTCAGTGCAATCGATCTTCCCGAAATTTTACCTATCGACTAAACACCCAGTCGTTACGGCTTTGACCACGTTGTTCTAAAGCAAAGCTTGCAAGCAGGATGAACAATATCGCCATGCAAAGACAATTCCGCACCGCACCGCCCCGTCGGTCAGCTAAAGGAACAGTTGGTGCATATGATGAGGAGTAGTTCCGCAACAAAAAGCAAATGTTTTTCATTAAAAGCGAATTTGACAAATACCAAAAAATGATGACAAACTATGTCTACAATCTCAATGTTTACTTTATAGAAGCTCTAACTCAGGCTGTAAGGAGGACTCTGGAAAAACTGAAGATGCAATAAGAACACCGTCTTCAGTAACTTGTTCTTATTATTTACTTGCACTGGAGAAAAAGTGTCAACCTAAAACAATTTCGCGGTAGTTGAGTAAATTCAGTTGATCGTTTGAAAACTAGTTATGCGATCTTAAAGTATCGCAAAACCAAATAAAGCAAACAACTATTCCTTTCAACTAAATTGTATTTTACCTAGTATCTTAACTTTTGTTGATACAAAGTTAAATTTTCCTTCTTCTTCGTAGCACTACAGCCCCTCTCGGGACTTCGCTTCCTGCAAATAGCGCCTCCAACTGTCTCGGTCTATTGACTGCGTCCTCCAATTTCGAAACCCGAGCAGCGATGGACTGTCTTCGTCGACCGAGTCAGACCAGTGTTTCCTCGGTGTCCCCACTCGTCTCCGTCCTTCAGTTCTCCCATGGAATGCCTTTTTGAGTATCCATTGCAGCTTCCGTAGTTTTACAATCGCTGATACCTCCGGCTCGTGAACAATTTTACACAGCTAGTGATTGTATCAAACTCGCCAGTTGCTCCGATTATTTGCCTCAGGACTTGTGGCTCAAAGGCGTCCAATATAAAGGGTGGTTCAATCAAAACGCGCGATGTTATTTGTAAAAAAATAAGGTTTGTAATGAATTTCGAAATGTCCGTGTAGGACACGGGTGCCGATGGTCGGGCACAAGTGTCAGCGAGCTAAAACAACACCGAGCTCAGCTAACTAGCTTCGCTTAACGACCGCGTACGCGTGCTTGACGACTAGCATTTGCGGGATCATATGAGGCGGCTTCTTATCGAGCCACGAAGCTACACTGCAAAATACTTATCACGCGTACTCTACTCTATACAAGACGCACCGATCAATTTTTATTGTCTTTAGAAAAGTTCTATTAGGTGTCAATTAATCTACTCTACATAAATTCAATATTGTTTTGCCTCGTTAAAGTTAGCGGACACGGAGGCTTGAGACAAACGCAAACATTACACAAAAAGCAACCGTTACTTTCACCGAAGAAGGTCGTTGCATTACAAGGGGAATGTCAAACCTAAAGATGTTAAAGTGGCTGAAGTGAACCACTCATCCCTGCCTAAAGGATGGAAACTTGACGGATGCAGTTTACTTTACACTAGTAAAACAACAAACTAAGCAGTTTCGACGGGGGGACCACCTTTTCTCTTCAGGAGCAGCCACTCCTGACCACCACGGGGCTGCTCGACTGCTTATGTTTATTACAGGTTTTAAGAGAATTAAGTTAAAATTTTTATTATAATAGAAGAATTTATGACAATTAAGTGTGAAACAAAATATCGCCCAAATGCTCGCTACGGCTACGGTGACATACTTCTATCCGATGGTCCGTATTTTCAATGACTCTGAGACATAATTGAGGTTCAATGTCGTTAATGTGCTGAATTATCTCATCCTTTAGCTCTTGAATTGTTCTTGACTTATTGAAATACACTTTTTCTTTTAAATATCTCCAGAGAAAGAACCCCAACAGTGTCACATCACATGATCGTGGCGGCCGATTAAATTCGCCACAACGTGAGATAACACGGCCATTGAATTTATCGTGCGAAAGAACCATTGTTTCGTTGGCTGTGTGGCAAGTGGCACCACCCTGTTGGAACCACATATCATTCAAGTCCATAACCTTAATTCCTGGCCACAAGAAGTCCGTTATCATTTCGCATTAGCGAACACCATTCACGGGAACTGCTTGGTCTTCCTCATTTCTGAAGAAGTACGGCCCGATGACGCCACCAGCCCATAAATCGCACCAAACTGTCACTCTTTGTGTTTGCATCGGCTTTTCAACAATCACTCGTGGATTCTCATTTGCCCAAACGCGGCAATTCTGCTTGTTAACGAGTCCACTGATGTGAAAGTTTGCCTCGCCGCGGAAGATGATTTTCTTTGTAAAGTCACTATTCCCTTCTGTCTGTTCAACCACCCATTCGGCGTATTGCCGACGCTTGAAATGGTCAGTAGGCTTCAGCTCTTGAGTCAATTGAACCTTGTAAGTGTGTGAATTCAAATCTTTATTCAAAATTCCCATCAATGATGTTCGTGAGATGTTCAATAGTTGGGGACGACGACAAGTCGAGGTTGACGGCTCTTCTTCCACATTATCGCAAACAACAGCAATTTTTTCTATAGAACAAATTAGGCGAGCTTGCACAGGTGATTTCACATTTCTTACAGACCCGGTTTGCTGAAATTTGCGCACGGTTTTTCTGATTGTGGACACATTTGCTCGATTATGCTGACCAAAAATATCACGAAGTGCACGAAACGCATTTTGATTTGAACGCCCATTTTCGTCAAAGGCTTCAACAACCTTATTGCGCTGCTCAATTGTGTACCTCTCCATGGTTGAATTTGTCAAATACTGAAACAAAGAAATGTGAAATTTAGTTCAGCGAAAACCTTGACGTTAAGGTGCGACTCACAATTGACCTCGTGCATTATGGTTGGACCACCCTTTATTTGCGGATGCTTGGGTTAGGGTCCATATTTCACACCCATAGCATAACACAGGTCTTGCCCAAGACTTGTATACTTCGGGGTTTGATTTCCTGTGTATACAGCTGGTCTTCAAGATCGTCAAAACTGAATAAAATATTTTATTTGCGAGCTGCACTCTTCGGCGTATTACATCTCTTTCATTACTGGTTCTCTTTGTTTTGGCGCTTAGATACACCAATTCGCCAATATTGTCGATACTGTATTCGCCACGTGTGACATGTTGTATATTTGAAGTATTTTCCCTTAACTGCGTCATGAGCTTTGTTTTATTTTCATTTATTTGTAGCCCTGCTAGTTTTGCTTCGCTGTCGAGTTTCAGGAAAAGTTCTTTGGCAGTAGTTAATGACCGTGACAAAATATTTATGTTGTCCGCATAGGCTACTACTTGGCTCGACTTGTATAGTAATGTACCTCGTGTGTCGATAGGTAGCTACCTGATGACGCACTACAGAGCCAAATTGAATAGCAATGGGGCCAGCCCATCTCCCTGCTTTAGTCCGATATTTGTGTCAAAAACATCGGTGAGTTGCTTATCGATGGGGACTTAGGAGCTCCTCGAAGTCATTGTCATTTTGGTAAGACGGACTTATTTGCCTGGGATGCCAAAGCAAAGCATTGTTTGGGACAGTACGTTATGATCAATACTGTTGTATGCTTGCTTAAAGTCAACGAAAATTTGGTGCACGTCTATGTTGAACTCCCAGCACTTTTCAAGTACCCGCTTGACTGTGAACATTGGTCTATCGTCAATCGACCTGCTCTATAACCACCTTAATACTCCCCAATAATACTGTTGGCGTATGATGCGATTTTATTTTCTAAGATTTTAGAAAATATTATGTACGCCGTAACTAACTACATTTATCCATTTTTTATTATTTATCAGACTGTAATGATTTTTCAAACTGACATTATCGTAAGTTCGACACTTCCCGAAGAAAATATAATCCGACGTCTCAAGACGTGAAGTCTCGGTACATGCCAACGGACTTCACCCAACAGGTCAGCTAGTCCGGATACCCTCAGTCTACTCCGCGTTGGGTGCTTACAAGCTACCTAGTTCGAAGAGGAGTTCCGTTGGCTTGTCTTAGCGACTAGACTAAGTTCGTATACATTTCTTTCAGCCACCGAGTTGCGAAAATTTCCCAAAAAAAAATTTACGTCAATACGTTACATCGGCCTTCGCAAGGGTTCGGTTAAGTAACAACTTAAAGCAAATTCACGCGTTCCCGATAATACCAATGCGATATCAGAAATATTCGAACTCTGAACGAAATACTTTACGCTAATAAAAAAAACAACAAACACAAACCGATGGCACCGCGTAACCGAACCGAACAACCGATCCTTCGCGGGCTTGCAAAAAAACCCCTGTTCAACGCATGGCTACCTTGCGTTTTCGGTTCCTCCTGAAAAACCAGCTACTGGAAAGGTAGGAGTATGATTAATTTAGAAATTCGTTTAATTATTTTTACTTCATTAGGACCATATCGTGTTTAAAAATATATAATAAAATAATTTCGAACTAATAAACATACGAGGGTGGTTCAAATATGATGGAGACAAACGCTGTAGATGGCGCGGTTGTATGTTTTGAAGGTCGTGGCTTGAGTCCCTTACGAACAGTGTGACATAGTTTTCGCCGGGAGTGCATGTTTGATGCGCCTGCTACGACCATGAGTAAACGTCAAGTGCCGACCACCATTGCGCAACGTATTGTCATTTGTTTTTTAGTGTGGAAAGGCGTGGGAACGAGAATGAGCCACAGGATCATCAACTCGAATCAGCATCACACCAGACAATATTTGCCGCGTAGAACAACTCATTTTGGAGGACCGTAGAATGAATGTTCGAGACATTTTCGCTGAACTCGGCATCAGTATTGGTAGTGTAGAGTCTATCATCCACGAACACCTTCAATATCGCAAAATAACGCTCCAAACGGAGGAGCATTCCAGCAAGAAGTGCGATTCTTCTCCAGGATAGCGCAAGCCCTCATACCGCGCGTCTCACGCTCGCTACAATATCGGAATTGGGGTGGGAGTTACTGGAACACACCCCCCTCCCTACAGTCTGGATTTATCACCATGCGACTACCACTACCGAAAAAAAATCTTTGAAAATATGCCTTATGGTATTCAAACTAGTAGAAGGGCGTCTGGCAACTTTAATGATGGTAGGTCTTGCGTAATACTAAATTTTACACTAAATTTTTAGTGCATGTGAAAAATTCTTCTTTGTAGCCCTACAGCCACTTTCGGGCCTTCGCTTAGAGATGATTAGAGTATCTCATTGTCATGATCGAATGTATCAGCACTCCACAAGGCGATATGATCATTATCACGCTTTGGCCATGTGTCCGTCCACCCAGCTGCGATACGTTCTGATTTTAAATCAGCACGTATCATAACTGAACAGGTTTGTAGTCCGTCCGAAGAACCTCTCGTTGACGCCAACGAGACTTGAACCAGAGACCTTCCGCTTACGGGCTTAGTACTCTAAGCACTAAGCCACGCGGACTACTTGCATGTGTAAAATAACGATATTAATAATTATCAGTCACGCGCCATTTTTTCTAAACAAATTGATCAACTCTGCCTGAATATTGAATTAAGTATTTAGATAAATGTTTATACGCAATATAGTTTGGAATGTAATGTGAACGATTTGATGATGATGGTCATAGAGTTGATATGTTTCTTTTATAAATTATAATCAGTTATAGATCGCTTGGATATCAGATCAATTTCAGTTGATGAACGACGTGTAGTTTGTAAAGAAAACAATTTTTCACTACTCAACTCTCGCGGCTCGGCTTCTGTGAATTAATTGACTAGGTAAAGAGCTGATATGGCGTTTCTCCTGAGTCACGTCCAATTTCTTGCCACCTTTTGTTTGCTTTGGCTCAAAATTTGTTTGGAATTTCCCCCCTTTCATACGATAATCGTCTGCTCTAGGCTGAAACTGACTGGTTTCACAAATATTTAGTAACAGCTGCGATCAAATTTACTGATCACCACTGTCGTGCCGCATGTCCGTCTTTTCTTAAGTTGGCACATTAGAAGGGTCATGCACAACTTCTATCTGATTAACCGCTAACTACAGGCTGATTTGCGCCTGGTGATTATTTTACGACCCTTGGAATAATGAAATCACTGTGAGGGTGGCGGCACACTGACCTTACGGAAAACACTCACCTCACCCTCTGGCAACAGTTAATCGGCTGTTCCCCAAACCTGGGTTGATATCGGAAAAACCAAACGCGAAGCACTTTAGACTATTCCTTCATCCTTTACTCTGTTACGGAATATCTCGTACGGATTGTTGATCTGCGTGAAATGCCACTGCCGATTATTAGTCAGTCGTTATTGACGTCGGCGAAATCGGAACGCACTCTCTAACCTCTCGCTGTTCTTGAACCGCTTTTCGTCAGCTGATAGGAATGTTACGGGAACCGCAGTCCAAATATTGCTCGGTTCGTGTTCCGTCGTTCCTCTCTGTGTACTGTAAATGACAACGTACATATACGAAAAGGTGCGAATTGTAATCAATGCATCTGTGGGTGCGGTGTCATATCATGGATTAGCTGAAGTGCATCCATACTCGTATTAAGTATCAAACATATACACACAAGACTTCGCAATCGAACGTACCGCCCAGCGGAACGAATTGGTTACATGCATTGCAAATCGAGTGAAAGCTTTAGCTTTGTGGTTGCACCAGTCACAGAGAGATGGCACTTAATACGTTAAACTGTTTTGTTGTTGAACTTTGATCTTTTTTAAATGGTAAATTTTCTTCATTATTTTAGTTGGTAAGCAATAAAGTCAGCATAATTATAGTATAAAAGAAAATTAGAGACACAAGAAAATCGAGAAGTATTTCTCCATTCACTGACTCAAGGCGTGCACCCGAGCTTATTCTATCCCAAGGCACTTAGCCCGGGATAAGTGAATCTAGGATACGTTCAACTGCGTACTCAAGGCATCAGCCCGAGTATCAGCGCCCCAAGGCAGTTATGCCCGGGGCCTGCAGTTGAACTAGTAATTGATTGATTTATCAATCTGACTGCGTGCTCAAGGCGACTGCCTGAGCAACATTTAAAGCTTTAATTGATTGGTTTTTCAAATATGGTATCAAGCAATATCATACATTTCCTTTAAATGACAAAAATAATCAAAGTAAATATAAATCGCAAAAATTTTACAATCTCCATTAATGCTCGACCTTTATACGTCTCTGTAACAAATTAATTATTAAAAGAATTCAATAGCGAAATATGTTATTAATATTAATATAGTCAACTGAACGTGTTATTATATAACCAAACAAAGAATAAAATAAAACTTAAATCATTAAACAAAAACACTCTTTTAGTGATCTAGTTGGCGAGTATAAAGTAGCAGATAAGTATCATACTGGAATATCTCTCTTTCCCCGGGAGCCTTGATGTGTATATAGGATACACATCATATCAAGCCCCCAGCGCATGCCAGTGCACATAGGGTGTATTGGTATTGTGCAACAGGAAGGTGATCGTGTGTGTGAAAACTGCCGTTGGATGGGAAGCCATATGGCAGCAGACTTCACTACCACACACATGACCATTAGTAGGTCGACTAATACATATGCAATTTGCCACCGTATGACTTCCCATACTACTTCAGTTTTGTCTGGGAGTGTCACGTAATTCTTTTTGCGACGCAGAACAGTTCTCGCCTTCTCGAATTCTGTCGAAATTTCACTGTCGGAAGTGCATTGAAAGTATTAGGCGGTGGAGTTTGCTCATGGTGTTGCAAATAAGGATTAGAGAAGTTGTTCTCGAGTTTTCCATCTTTAATTTAGCTTTATTGGAGTGCCCCTGCCCTGGTTCTGAATGCGCAACCGCTTTCCGATGAAAGTTTAACAGCTTCAGTTTCGTTTTTGCTTTTCGACAAATTGGTTCGGTGAATCTGCTGTAGGTCGGTTTCATGTGGCCAAGACTTGTGTGTTTCTCATATTTTTTCCCGGTTTAATCGCGTGTAAGTGCAACTCTATTTGATTATATTTTTAAATAACTGTATTTCCGAACAGGAGATTGCTGGTAAACTGTAGGGGAAGGAAACCAAACGAACCATTTTTCGCTTTTGCGTTGTGGCGCTGCTTCTTGTTCAAGGCAAACAAAGGATTACAGGCGGACGAATGCAGCGACAATTGTTTGGAGGCCAATATTAGACTACTCAGTGCTTTTGTTAGTGCTGACGCTACATTTTAGATCTGGTAATAAATTTTTATCAAAGTGAGGAAGATCCTGGTAATGCACTTTGAAGTTTTTTGAAAAATTAATTTGGGCAGCCTAGTTAATCGTCGAATTTGAGCTTAAAATCTTAACGCTGGAAAAAGGCAGCGACAACTAATGAAGTGAGTAAGCATCGTCAGTATATATTATTTTCATAACATCCGTGCTACATCCTAGGCGTGAAAGATTTTTATAAGATACTTACGAGTATAGTAAGGAAATTTCTTCTCGCGAAAAGCGCTTTAATCCGTGAGTTGTTGCTTTTGAAGAAAAGGATTTTAATGAGAAAGGATTTTTGTTGTGATTTTGAAACAACGTGAAGTGGGTCATGCATTTGTGTGGATTTATTCGAGAAGAATTGAATATGAGAAAGAACATACACGATTGATTAAGTGATGTTATTAAATTCCAGTAGTGAGGAATATACTTTAATGATCCTAACGGATTTTGTACGATGAGTTTTATCATACAGTGGATCGTGTGCAGTTGTCACCGAAGTTGCCAGGACCGCCCACTAATCCTTTAGTGGAATTGTCTGATGATTATTTGACGAGTTTATCGGATCCAGTAGATCATGAGCCAAAATTGGAAATTGATGATTCGGAAATAGTAACAAAATTTGTGCCCGATACAGTGGTATATCTTGACGTGGAAGAAGAATTCGAAGTACAAGCCTTTGATTTCGAAGAAAGTGTTGCACTTGAAGACACTTATGGAGATGACAGCTTTGAGGAACTGCGAGAGCAGTCTGGCGAATTCACATCAATGAAGACTACGTTTATAGAATTCTTGGGAACTGATCGACAAGGAATTCACACATTCGTAATATATGCTTGCTATCTACCAGCCAATCTAAAGGAACCATAAGTCCAAATCGATTACAACATAGTTTATTTCCATCATGGTCTCAAAGAAAGCAATCGGCCGTCCATTCCATTCCTTTGGTATTCATACAAGGAATTGAACAGGAGTTTTAGAAAAAATCTTCAAGATTTATATGTAGCGCATCCCACGCTTTTTATTCAAATCGTTTGGAGATGCTTTCGTCCTTTCATTAGTAAAATATTCAAAAAGAAATTGAACTATTTGTCAAGCATAAGTAAACTGCGTCCAATTCTTGAGTTACCTTTGTCAAAACTACCTGATTTTATAAGAGATGTAGATGAATCTAGAATATAGAGCGTAGACTAGCACATCTTAAAATTGATGAGAGTAATTTGCCGAGCACAACGCAATTTGGTGTATCCTTAAAGTTCATAATTGAAAATAACCTTTGCTTGAATTATATTCCACCAATTGTTAAGAAGTGTTTAGACTCGTTTTCGTTGAGTGGAATCAAAGACACCGAAGGGATTTCCCGATGATCAGGCAGCTACTCCAAGATCAATGAACTGAAACGAAAAGTGAATCGTGTTGAAGAAGTTGATTGGAAAGATATTGATGTATATATTATAGCAGGATTACTGAAATCATTTTTGAGAGATTTAAACGAACCTCTCTTGATTTACGATTTATACGACGAAATAATTAATTTCTTGGACTGGTCCAAACAAGAAGCGTTCCCTTTGCGGTATATGGAGCAACAACATTATTCAAAGTCAACGGAAAGAAAGTTCGTGGAAGATTATACCCCTAGGGCGTTGTATAAGAAGAGAATCCTGACCATTGTGATTCCATTAAATTACGTACAATGTTGATCACCCGCATTACAAATCGGCTAAAAAGATTGGATTTATCGTTAAGTTTTCAAAGTAATAATAATACACAAATGATCTAGAAACCCTACAACTAACCGGTTTAAGAAAACACGATAAATAATTGGATGAAATTTTATCAGATAGAAGCGAAGAATCTATTTAGCTAATTAATTTAACCATAAAGTATACAGTACAATACATGCAACTTAAATTTAATTACACTGGATAAAACAAATAAAACTGTAGAATTTCGACTAAAGTTCATAACAACAATTTAGATGTATTGCAAGATTTAGGAGCATGTAAAATTTTAACTTTAGTTTATGGTTCGATTATTACATTAATACAACAGATTTAACAATCTGAACGAGAAGTAGACAGCACACCGACAGAGGGAACGCTTAATTTAAATACAGAACAAGACGGATTTGTGAGAGCAACGAACGATTGATCCCCGATTTGTATTTAAATGAAAAAAAAATAGTTACCAAAATATTAGCACATGACAATCAACCACAACACGATAATTTGCCTTGTTTTAGATCACTTTGCTTTAGCGTAGTTACGAGTATACTACCTCAATTTTATATGCTCCTAACCTTTAGATTATTAAGGAGAAAAATCAATTTCAGCAAATCTGAACTAGGATTAGTAAGATGGGCATTAACCGTATTTCAATAATCATCGAATAGTAAACACCAAGGATTAATTGTATAAGATTCTCATAAAGACTCCGATCAAATAGGATATTTAATTAAAAGTAGTTGCAATATCCATATTCAAATTTAAACTAAAGTATACATACAGAACACAGGCAAACTGTGTAGAATAGTTCCTTAAGAACAATCACTTCAAACTACATATAATATTGAAAATAATAAAATTTAGTAAGCAATATCTTGCACCTACACAAAACTAAGCCAAAAATTTGTTCAAAGGATGTATCGACAACGCTTGCTTAGAGAAACGAATGTAAATTTCGTTAAAGCTTAAAGAAACGAAAACGTGAGAATAAGCAATATTTGCTTTAAATTTTTATAATTTCTCCATCTTTCATCGGTTTTTTGGAAAGCTAGTTTTGATTTTACACGATTAAATGATCGACTGCAGTTTTGTCTCTAGGACGAATTACAAAATATAAATTAATAAATTAAAAGGACGTAGAAATTGTTGTAGTAGGCTTGTCTTAGACCCTATGTTATAAATTTCTTTTGTGATGAATGTCCATTGCTTACATTTGAATGAAATTAAATAGCAACATGAATTGCTAAAGAGAACAAGACTTTCCTTTCCAGCATGCCCTTCTCTTCCAGCAGGAATGGTAGCGAACAGTAAGTATGCCGTTACAAGGGTAGGTGTAGTAATCGAGTAGGAAAATGCTGCGATTAAGTAACAAACTTCTAAATTGTGAGTAAGTTTTTAATAGCTTGTAATTAAGATACTTCTAAATAGATTATTGCGATTTAGCAATGCTTGGAATAAACTCCATAAATCGCCTGAAGGTTGAGTTGCAACACAGTAAAATAATATGCCTTGAAACAGATAGTAGCTAAAGTTAGATCACACTCTTGAAAATAATACCTAAAAAGCAGAACAAAATATTTCATATGAAGATTTGGGAAATATCTTTAATCATAAGTCACACAAACGCTAAGCCGAACAATAAGTCAGCATGCTACACAAACCCTCCCCGCAACCAGCAGCACAGCGTTAAAACCAACAAACCTGGCACAATGGCAATCAAATTTAGAAAATCTTCGAATAACTACACCTCCACTTCACCCAAATGAATCCAAAAATTAGGACTTCAGGGCGAAGAAAGATTGAAACAGTAAACAACTGAACTTCTTCGTCTTTTGGAAATCAAATGATCTCGAGTGGGCTACACAGTCAATGAATATGCCAAAACGATAATATGTATCGATCTTGCATCTTTACCACTAGGAATAACCCTTGATTTGGAAATTGGATTAAAATTATCTGGAATACGCAAATCGGCATACGAAAACTATAAACGAACTTTCGAGAAAATCTTTGAGCTCAACAAACTAGTCGGCATAAATGAAATTTGCATACAGCTAGGTCTACACGAACATCAAAAGAAAGCTACACAATTTCTGGAAATTTACAAGAAAAGCGTAGCTGATAATGAAAGCGATATTGATACATCACATCCTCAGTATGCTGCAATGACGGTTTACCAAGCCTGCAAAACTGGCAAAAAGGGCAAATCATATAAATCTAAATTAATACGATTGAGTCATTTGAAACCTGCTCAGTGGAATAAACTCGAATTTAAATTTGATAAACTGCTCGAAAGCCATCTACAAAATGAAAAGAAGAATAAAAGATAACCGAAGAGCAACAGGCTAAAGATGCGGGCAGTGAAAAGCAGCAATTGAACACATTTTCCCGCTAGTCTACGAGTTCCGTAAGAGACGTACAGTGGAAGATTTAAAATTTCAAAATCAAAACAGGCCGTCGTAGAAGAGGAAGAAGAAGAGTCTGATAAAAAGTGCGAGACGGAAGATTCACTTCAGATGTCCATTTTGCCACAATCCGATCGGCGAATTGAGACGGAGGGAGTCCGCTTCTGACCGGGACCGTGATCACGTCGGGGAGAATGTGATGACTAATATGCACGTTTCCGTATAATCGGCAAGAGCCTAGAATAAGTTTTGCGCGTGGAAAAACGGATTGTGATAAACTTGTGGGAAAAATTTGGAGCGAGTGTAACAAGCATCGTGTAATGGAAACAGTAGCAAAATTCGAAGAACGGATATTCATTTCGAGTGCATGAAAGGGTGAAAGAAAAAGGGACGCAACAATTGATTTTTCCAATGAGACACGCCTTCAGTTTCTCGCACTACGGTACAATCGGGCATTAAAACTAACGGTGTCGCGTAAGAGAATGTTCGAGTTTTGTACGCGAAATTGTGAAGTGATCGTATAGTGAAAATGACCCGATGAAATTGGTGCCAATCCTGCTCGAATTGGAAGCACCGCTAATTATATGCGTTGATATGCATGGACAGTATACGGATTTGTTGCGAGTATTCGAATATGGTGGATTTCCACTAACAGCCAATTATTCAATTTGGGGTGATTATGTCGATAGAGGAGAACAACCGCTTTAAACAAGTTGCTTGTTGCTTGCCAACAAAACCAAATACCCGGAAAATTTCTTTTTACTACTTGGTAACCACGAACGCGCCAGTATTAATAGAATTGATGGATTCTATGATGAATGCAAGCGACGGTATAATGTAAAATTATGGAAACCATTCACTGATTGTTTCAATTGTTTACCGGTAGCAGCGATTATTGATGAGTAAATATTTTGTTGTCATGGTGGTTTAAGTCCTGATGGAACAAATACGTCGATTAATGCGGCCCAATGATGTTCCCAACACTGGCTTATTATGTGGCCTATTATGGAGTGATCCTGATAAAGATGTACAAGGGATTTGGCTTTAATATGTTGTGCGCATCAGGTCATTAAAGTTGGATGTGAATTTTTTGCGAAAAGACTACTTGTTACGTTGTTCTCTGCCAAATTATTGCGATGTTGAAAACATCTGGAAAAGATAGCCAAATACTTATATAGCGGCTTAAATTCGGGCTGACCGTCAACGCCTCAACGTATTACACCAACGATAGCAGCCGATAAAAAGAAATAATACCACATTCAACAACTTTCATATCCATAGACGTTTTTATTTAACTATAATTTTAAAAGAAAAAGTGTGCGAAGTCTAAGAAGAAAACAATATAGATGTTGTAAGAGGTTACATGTTCCCATATAAGAAAAACAATTCAAAATTGGATTTAGAAAAAAGTCGAAAAACAACGATAATATTCTTAGAGCTCATTTTCACCTGAATAAAATCAAAAAGAAACCTCATTTTCTACAAATAAAATTAACTTTCCATTGTATGGTACCCGTTTTTGTACAGCTGAAACTCTACGCATGATATTTATTTAAATTGCATGCAAAATAGTTTTAAGGTTGTTACGTAAAAAACTAGCCACCAATACATATGAGCTTCAACTTTATGTGACACAAAATCAAACTAACAGCCGTTAGCCTAAATTACTCGTATAAGACATTAAATTATATACGACATTATAGAAGCGACAAGATGGCTTTTTTTGTTAAACCATTTACTCGTATTTGATAAATTTTTCAGGCTTTGGCTTTTATATTCCTTCATGCCTACTTCCCACTTTTTATTTTTTATCTTTTTTTGTGAACTTTTTCTATTGTAGTAGCCAACAATGGAGTCCATGGCCCATTCAAATTGCTATCACCATCAAAGTTTTAAGTTACTTGACCGTACTTTAACTAAGAATCCATTCAAGTGTTTTCTTATTCCATTTATTCGTGTTCATCATTTGAATTCTCGAACAAGTTGAAAATTATACTAGCTTCCACTCACCAACTCGTTGATGATTATACTAAGTTTAACAATTTGTAATGAGAAATTAATGCGGGGGAGAAAGAAGGGTAGAGGAAACAGAGACTAGAAAACAAATTTTTGCTTCGGCAAAAATTAGGGTCGATGTCGACAAATTGTTTGGTAATGTAAATTTATTTAATCACAAGTTTTTTTGTCAGAGAAAAGTTGAAGTCAGTTGAAATTAATTTGGTTTAGCAAATTAGCGAGAATGAAAGGTTAATCCTTCATTCGTTTTGATTTAAGGAAAAGTATTTATGATGAGCGCTGAAAAAAATCTGATCAAAAATTTTCAGCTGCTACCGAATAAGTAGTCAAGTCTAGAAAGATCATTCTAAAACTGAAATTTTAGCCTTGATTTTAATTCAATACTCTGGTTTTTATACAATGCACTGAATGAAGCTAGTATCCGATTTAAGCTGTCAAGCTCTTGATGATGATGAAATGAACAGGACTCAAATAACTCAAGGTATGGTTCAGAGTCATTTTTAATAATCGAGAATTAATGTTTACACTAAGAACATTTAGTCATCTCAGTTTTAAGGCGTTGAATAAAATTCCATAATTATTATTTAGTATGCGTGATGCTGAGCACGAAAAATTAACACAATTTCAAACCCCTTTCCAACTACCCACAACTCCCAACAATTTCCTTCTTCCTCAAGATATCACCCACACTCCAACGAATCAATAATGCAAAGAACAAATTAAGTGCAAATGAAACAACCCTTTCTTCTTCCACCTTGTCGCGCACATTCACCTTATCGCCTCTCTTTCCCAAGATATGCACCTGTACTTGCGAGTCAAAGAAAAAAATTCAATTAAAAAGAAAACGAGCCATCTTGAGCTCAGTTAGTATTCACAACACGTCCTACTAACCGTAAGACGACAATACCTATACGTACTGCTTTTAAAATAATCCACCTTACACGCTCATTCCAACTCTTACCACTTTCGACTCCTTCTTCTGTTTTCTCCTTCAAGTTTTCGATGTCATGCCATCTGTAGTAAGCATACGAGAGAGGTCATCAAGGGTAGAGAACAAGGAGGAAAAATGTTCTATAGGGACCACATATAACATCCTCAACCGTATTCTCTTTATCTCTCTGACGTTTCTCATCATCCGAAACCTACCCTGACCTTAAATCCTTTTGTTCTCAAAGTGTACTACTGCGAGGAAACTCGAAAACAAAAAATTACATTACAAAAAAGCCAAGTAAAGGAGTACAAGTGAAACTTCTATCTTCTGTGCTTGTGGTCCTTTTTATTTCTCGCTTAGATTTTACTTCTCCATCGAATGTTCTAAGCATGCAAAAGCGAATGTGCCCTCGCCATCTGATGCATACGTCACTGCGAAACGACGTAGAAGGACGTTCGTTTTCAAATGGGACATGACCTTCACCCTCCTTCATTTTCCTCCAAATTATATACACGCACACATTTTGCTATCTCCTCTTCTCTACGAAACAGGAATAAGGTTTTGGATCTTCATACAAGTAACGAAATTGTTACTGTTGCATTTCTCATCCCTCTTATTATTTGCCAAAGAGGCGAAGCGCGTGGGGACTAGCACAATTTGAAGTTCAATTGATTAAAGCATCATAATTTCAGATGCAATTCAATTCGTGAAATATACTTATTATAGAGCTTTCATTCTTCACAATAAACTCACGAATGCATCAAGTAAGCTGAATTTCATCTTGGAATGTGAAAGTTCCGTTAAAAAGGTAAGAGATGATTGGGCGTAGGAAGTTGACACGCGATTCTTTTGATTATTAGGTTAAGTTTCACAGGATATATTGCGCATGTCATGTACTTATCAGAATTAGATGATAAGCATGGAATACGTTGAGGTGGAAGCAATAAAGCGGACATTCCACAAATTATCCGTAAAACTTTAACGGAGGACTTTGTGGACTTTGGTTCGAATATTAGATAAATGGTGAATAAAAGTTTTAAACTTTGCACATTTGATTTAAGGCTTAGCATTTTTCTGTTTAATTATAACTTTTTAATTTATGTTAATGTAATGATTGGCTCTTAATGTAGCAATGCATAAAACCAATCTGGACTCGGTCAACTGGTGCACCTTCTTCACTCGTCTTGACTGCGAAAGTGCTTTGAACAAATTTTACGATTACCTTGATAATCTGATTGCTCTTTATACTCCACTTCAAGCTCCTCGCAAAGCGAAAATGAAGCCTTGGCTTACTCGAAGTGTTCTTCGTGCCTTAAGAGCCAAAGGCAAGGGGCATAGGCACTATAAATTGACCGGAAATTATAATGCTAAACAGAATTTTTGCAGACTGCGCTCTTTGGCTAAAAAAGAGCTCAAAACGGCCATGAAAAACTACTTTAGCATTTCAGAGAGTTCCCTCCTGACAAATAACGCTAAACCATTTTGGTCATACATTCGATCCTTTAAATCATCCTCTTCCATCCCGCATACTGTCAAATGGAATAACACTGAAGCCTCCTCCCCTAAGGATATTTTTAACCTATTTGCCGAAAATTTTTCCTCTTCTGATATACTACACTCCCCCATAAATTCAATTCAAACTTATCCAGCATCAAGTACACTCCATTCCTCTGATCCTTCTGAAGTTGAATTCCTTTTTAACTTGCTCGATCCGAATGTTAGTCCTGGTCCCGATGGATTGCCTAATATATTTGTAAAGTTACTTTGTTCCTCTTTGTGTTTTCCTCTTTCCCTTATATTCAATCTCAGACTTGGTACTGGCACCTTTCCAACGTACTGGAAAGATGTAAATGTTGTTCCTATCTTTAAAAACGGCGACCCATCATCTGCCTCATACTATCGTCCCATATCACTCCTCTCCTGTTTCTCTAAGCTGCTGGAACGACTTGTTCACAACAGGCTTCTTGAGTCACTTGCGAGCTTGGCTGGGTTCGAAGATTATATTGCAAGAGCTTTAGATAAAGAGCTTCAAGTAGATACAATATTGACGGACTTCTCCAAAGCTTTTGACTCCGTGAACCATGTTCTCTTCTGTCAAGAGTTAGCTTTGATCGGCATATCCGGTTCCCTACATACTTGGATTTCATCGTATCTATCCTCTCGTTCATGTCGTGTTCACCTCTATGACACAATCTCTTTTCCATTCACTCCTACATCTGGCGTCCCTCAAGGGTCAATCCTTGGCCCTCTTCTTTTCCTACTGCTTATCAATGATCTTTCCTCTGTAATTTCCTCTTCTTGTCTCCTGTATGCTGATGATTTCAAGGTATTCCGGATAATAAGATCCCTGAAAGATTGTCAGCAACTCCAAATTGATCTTTTCAACCTCTATAACTGGTGTAATGTAAACTTCCTTCGCATCAATGTTTCCAAATGTTTTAAAATGAATTTTACTTTGAAAACTTTTAATTACATCCTATGTGATGTTGTTCTCTCCTCTGCAGAATCATGTAAAGATCTTGGTGTAATATTTGACCCCAAGCTTAAATTCGATGTCCACATTTTTAGCACAATTACCAAGGCATCAAAAGTTTCGGGTTTTTTTATGCGGCATTTGCACAAGTTTGCAAATATTGCTACCGCTGTTCGCTTGTTCACATGTTTTGTCCGCCCACTTCTGGAGTACTGCTCAGTAGTGTTGTCTCCTACACATTTATATCTTGTGAACTCACTAGAAGCTGTTCAGCGTAAGTTTACCCGTATTGTGTTCTTCAAATTCAACTTAGCCTATGAGTCTTATGAGCGTCGTCTATCCATACTTCGTCTCCATTCTCTGTCGTCCCGTAGAGCCTTCTTAGATCAATGTTTCCTTTATAAGTTGTACCACCAACAAATTGCTTCCACTCTAAGCGAAGACTTGCACTAAAGACTGTATGCACGTCCTAGTCGGTCTAATAATATTCTCGAGTTCCGTATGCCCGGACAGATTTATATTTTCAGTCAATTATGCCGCGAATCATCAGAAAGCATAACAGCCTCGAGCTTAGTTCTCTATCCACGTCCTACTTTGTTTTTAAAAATAAACTAAAGACGTTACTTTTTGCGAATAGTGATCACGGTTTCCTTATCAATCAATTTTTTCAAACTTTGATCTAGACTCTAACTTCATTTCTTACATGTTTTAATTAACTTTTTTTTGCTAGATTTTGTTGTATTAATCTGTCTTACTCTAAACTATATTTAGCTATACTTAATTGTCTAAGTCTATTTTGTAATTGGATTTCTGTCTATTAAATGGATTTAAATAAATAAATAAATTACAAAAAAAAACTATTTTTAAATTCATACTAAACCACCCCCCCATAACTATTGAAAAATGTACCATCAATATAACATTGGAACCTCTTGTAATGATTTTTCTTACTTCGTCTCGTGCGTTCGAGATTTCCCGAAGGAAATCTAAACCGACCTCTCACCGGTTATAGACGTGAAGTCTGGGAACGCGTCGACGGACTGCACCCATCAGCTCAACAAGCCCGGACACCTTAGTCAATTCCTTCTATTTTCTTGAGAGTCCTGGCATACAGGATAAACCTATCTGGCTGACAGATCCCATCAAGAAAATAGAAGGTCCTTAAAGGTTTTACCCTGATACAACACATCGGAAGAACTCTTTCACGAAAAAGAACAAGTTGAAGTAGCATGGGAGTGTTCCTGCCAAAAGGGTTTCGTGACTAAAATACAGATTCCATAAATTGAGTTTGAAAAATTAAATGCTAGTTATTATGTAGTTAAATTCGCCGCCATTTTGTTTCAAAGGTTTTGACCCCGTCGCTCGATTAGTCATAATAACACATCAACATTAAAAACCATTTCCAAAATGTTTATCGAAATTCCTACATATTTGTAGTGTCTAGGTCCGTTGCGAACGTGTATTACATGTTAATGTTTTTATAAATGTTAAATATTCAATCGGCTGTAACTTAACTGTTTATAGTTTGATTATTGTGATATTTTTGGACACATACAATTGCTATCAGAAAACTTAAATTATAGCTTTTGCAAAATTTAAGGGTCGTATTTTGATTTTATAGGCAAAAATGTAAAATTTATAAAATGTACTATTGTTAACAAAGTTGATCGAATTTTGACTTCTGAGGTACTCGTAATTGTTGCCCGTGTGCCCCTAAAGACTGACCTCTGTGATTTTTTTCAGATTTTCAGGTCAAAGTTTCCAATCGCGAGAGGGGGACACAAAAATTTCGTACATTTCCCCTTCCCCTGTACCCCTCAAAACAAAACTTGTCACTTTCAGACCTGTTTCAAAAATTTCTCATTAATACCTTTGAATTGATACCCATATTGCCTGTTAAATGCTCACAATTGAACACTAATACTATAATTACGACGGCACTTGAACCGTGTAACTATCGACGTTAATTATTAAATGTCCACCAAAAACACCAATGATCAAACTAAGTTACGGCGGCACTTGAACCATGTAACTATCGATGCACAATAGAAATATACAAAGGGATATCAGCAGCACTTGAACTGCGACATCTTCCGCGAAATGAAACACTTAATTGATTGGATTGTCACAAAACAATGATTTTATTCTTCATAATGTGAAATATTTATATAATAAAAATGCTTAGTCTAAATCAATTTCAACATAACAAGAATTCAAGAATATGCAAAATGTACAATTGCCTAGATCAACGTTTGAAATCGAAACAATTAAAGGTGAGTGAAGATGAAATGTATCATCAGTGTGAATTACATTTATATAGGTCAATTTCACGATATCGAAAAGGTAACTGAATTAATAGCAATGTGATAATTGAATTGTAGGTAATTGAACCTTATGATATAAAATGACGATACGAAAATTAAAAGTTAATACAGGTATGAACATCATCCCCCGCGTTGAAAGTGTATTCAGCTTCTTATTGTATGTTGACATTGAAATCTGCAGTTGATTGTTGTTTTGGACGAGATATTGGTTTCGGTTTGCAGGAGAAGCGTGTAATGAATTTCTTCTGTCAACTCGAACGCGGAACCGACCTCTCATCGGTTCTAGACGTTAAGTCTGAGTAGTGCCAACGGATGGTACCAACAGGTCAACCAATCCGTGCACCGTAACCCATTCATGCGGTGACTGCTTGTCGGCCAGCTAGTTCGGAGAGGATTTCGGTCGCGGGTCTCCGAATGGATTACGCTCAATTACAATATTCCAGTCACCTGAACTTGCCCGTTTTTCAAACGCGTCAACAATTACTCATCCAGAACGAGAAACCTACATTACGTTAGTTCTGGATGCGATCTATCCACAGATCTCAAATCAAAAAAAAACGCTACAAAATCCCATAGGCGCGTTACCGATTCACCGACGCGGTACCGAAAAATATACTACTCGAACTTAAATCGAAGGAAGCTACTCTAAGGAAATGACGAAACAAACAAAGGTACCGCGTACCGCGCGCGACGCGAAACCGACTTCAGCGGATTTGCAGAAACCCTACCCTCGCGACGACATACCTACCATACCCTCTCCGTTCCCCCTGAAAAAGAAGAGTCACTGAAAAGGAAAGTCGTTAGTTATATTAGCAATTCATGGTACTTTTATTTAGTTCAAAAAAAAATCTATACAATCCCTCCATTAATATTACTATTTTTATCTATCTTCTAGGTTCCTAACAACGTCATGACGGTAAAGGAACTTCCCGTTATTCTTCTTACCAGAAGTATCTCTGCACGATATACATTTCAACGTATTCGAGAGTATTATCATAGATCGACAGGTGATTGTTTCCACGTTACTACCAAATACAATAATTTATTTGGAAACTAGACACGTTCACTATTCAGCTATGCAATCGTCAAATCTTGTCGTTTATGTAATAAAATTAAATTCGTGTAAATTAGACTAGTTTTCATTAGATACTGATCCTTTCTTATCCTTGTTCCTAATTGTGATGTTCGTTTGACTTGATTCGCCACTGTTTACTTTACAATATATATTTACAAATCTTTTGCAAACAAAATTTGGTCAGCCAAAATGAATCTCTTAGCAACTAAATTGACATGGTTCCAAATAGTCGCATACTTAAGAATCGTTTAAAATGACATGCGTATTAAGGTATTCTAAAGGTAGACAAGAATATATAGTAGTTAATATAATTGAAGCCTGAGATTAACTTTATAGCTTCAGCTGCGTTAATTTAAATTCAACTTTAGACTTAATCAATTAGGGAAAACGTTTGTCACTATCTTTCTACTTTTTCGTCGGTGATTCTGGCCGAGTCACTTTAAAGCAAATTCTATTAAAATGTACGCACATTTGTTGAACGACTCTCATACCGTAATGACAATGGGCTACGGTAGTTGTGATACCCAACATGTACAGTATCAAACGCTCTAAAATTGGAACGTACATACCAAATAAAATACTGATTACATAAATAGGTGTCATCCAATGAAATGCTTCACATCGGGTATTAGACATTTGCGCGACAATGAGTCGACACTTGTATTTATTGAATCCGGACAAGTGTTCATTCGTCAGATACTCGTTGTTGCAAACTGCATTCGCTCCGCCGGACATAATCCGAGGTCTAATTCGGTGGTAAATTTAGTCGGCTGCCAATGTCTTCTCGGAAGCGGCTATCTGAAATTGATTAGTCTCTGAAGCACTCGCTCACTAAAATTTGTTTTCAAGCGCAATTGCAATCTAGCTACTGACTTATGTAATAACCTTTTCTATTTAGTTATTAACTAAACTAACCTCTTTCCTAATTTTTCTGCTCCGGTGAATGTCACTGCCTCACGAATAACGTTTTCCCAAAAACACTTTAAACACACCACGCGTTTCTTCATAGATTAACAGGGAATACGTTTCACTCCACCACGTCGCGCCAAACGACGTATAGCTGGTTTTGTAATACCTTCGATATTATCACGAAGAACTTTACGATGACGTTTAGCGCCTCCATGTGCTGTCAAAAGTCCCGGTTGTCACCTCGGACAAAACATATGTGCGTGGAATGGCACTTCATATGGCGGAAATGTGCTTCTTCAGATGTCGCCAGTGGCATAGTTTTCTCGATGGCCACGGTGGAGGGGCATTTCCAGATGGCTATGTCTCGAAATGTGCCGGGGTTGGATTAATTCTATATTTCGAATATTTATATCCACGGATCCAAATATTTGGACAGAAAAAAAAATATTTTCTGCACAACGATATCCGCACAACAGATGAAGTCCGCTGGCACTTCGAGGACATATCCATCTGGCAGGTTACAAGGGTTCGGGATCGGAATCACTTCGATTCCTGGGCGCAGGCGTCACATTACACATTCCCCCCCCCAAAATCGAAGTAATTACGATCCCGTCTCCTTGGTAAAAGGTCTTGGTTAGGGACGTGGCGGGTCGAAGATCCGTTTCGAAGGATAGGCTACAACCCTGTTCGTGAAGACTCGGCAGTGACTATATAGTAGGAAGTCAGGTGTTATTCGGAGGCCTTCGTCTAGGCAGAGATTTGGGATAAGCCAAGGTTTCTCGTGGGAATTAGTTGCACTTCATCGTCTAAGGTCTTTTGCGTGGTAAATTCCCAGGGTCTTACCAGTCATGTCCGCGATGAGGTATCGGGTGGGGCTTATGACTTGTATGACTCGACACTTCACGAATTTCTTGTCTAGTTTGGCATTGTAATGTCGGGTGGCATCGCTCTGTCGGAAGTTTCGACGATATATTTCGTCGCCGGCCTTAAAGCCAGAAGGATGAGATCGCAAGTTGTACCGCTCCTCTCCCATCCGTCTACTTTCTTCAATCTTCTCCCGCAGTTGATCTCGCAGAAGTTGGAGCTTTTCGTGCGGTTCTAGAACCACGATTGGGTCCTCTAGCGATTTCAGCTGCCGCAATAGCCGGTAAGCGCTCCCATGACAGATCATATACTGGCCGAACACTGCAAAATACGGCGAAATGCCGGTCGTGGCGTGGTACGACGAGCGCAGTGCACTAGTGATGGCGGACAATTTGCGATCCCAGTCCCTCTGATTTGGGTGGACATAGGCGCGAATGGCCGCTATGAGCGTACGATTCAGTCGTTCGGATGCGTTGGCTTGTGGTGAATAGACGGCAGTTCGTTGGTGGATGATGCCGTATTTGGACATTAGGTCTCGGAACTTGCTGGAGGTGAACTGGACCCCATTGTCGGAGACAAGTTTCTCCGGAACTCCAAACATGTGAAAGACTCGGTTCTCCAAAAAGCTGATTATTGGTCCAGTGTGCATGTTACGTAGTGGTTCTATGATAGGGAATTTGGAGAGCTGGTCCAGGACCACGACAGCTCCCGTGTGACCAGAAGCAGATCGAGGGTAAGGACCGATAAGATCAATGTACAAGCGCTGGAACACGCGTTCGGGGACCTCAACCTTACCCATGGGTGGTCGAAGAATGGTGTTGGGCGCTTTAGTGCACTTGCATAGCTCACAGGAGGCTACGTACGCTTTTATCTGTTGTGCCATCTTAGGCCAAAAGAAACAGGTTTTCAACCGCCTAAGTGTACGACCGTATCCGCCGTGCGCACTTGATGGGTGGTCATGAGCCCGCTTGATAAGATCAGTGGTTAATTCTTCGGGCACCCACAACTTCCACTGTTCTTCTTCTTGTATGGGGTCACCGGATGCGTGTCCCATCCGCTTGTAAATAAATCCATCCGTCAACCGCAGTTCAGGAAGCTGGGGCTGTTGGTTCTGGATAGTGTGAATCAGTTGGGTGTAGCTGGCTGACTTGAAGGCAGGATGGTCCAGATCGATCAATTGGGGGCTGTCGTCCTCTTGGACCAACTCGGCTCCTTCAGGGGCGAACATTCTGGATAGGGTGTCGGGGACTACATGCTGGCTTCCTTTTCGGTGGCGAATTGTGAAGTCAAATGCCTGGAGTTTCAGTGCCCACCTGGCCAATCTGCCGTTGAGATCAGTCTGGCTCATTAGCCATTTCAGAGAAGCGTGATCCGTAACGATTTCAAAGGTGTGTCCCTCCACATAGGCTCGGAAGCGTTTCACTGCCAACACCGCGGCTAGACATTCTTGCTCGGAGACCGTGTAATTTCGCTGGGCTGGGTTCAACTTGTGAGACATGAAGGCTATAGGTCTCTCCTCGCCGTCTTGTGCAACCTGGACTAAGACTGCTCCCACCCCATGTTGACTCGCGTCACAATGGATTGAGAACGGTTTGTCAAAGTCCGGGCTGTGCAGTACGGGGGCCGTAGTCAGACTCTTCTTTAGCTCTTCAAAGGCTCGCAAGCTGGGCTCTTCCCAGACGAATTTACGTCCCTTACGCAGCATGTCGGTCAAAGGAGTGGTAATGGTGGCATAGTCACGTACAAAACGCTGGTACCATCCGCATAAGCCTAAGAATCGGCGTAACTGTTTGGTGGTCTTGGGTAATGGAAAAACGTCAATCGCTTGAGTCTTTTCCGGATCGGTCTTGATATGCCCATGCCCAATGATGTGACCTAAATACTTCACCTCCGTCATCACGAACTGGCTCTTCCTTATGTTGATGGTTAATCTTGCCCTCCGGATGTGTAGAGCCACCTCCTGAAGCAGGTCGATGTGTTCGTCAAAGGTCTCGGTTATAAGCAGCAGATCGTCCAAGTAAACGAAAACTTGGTGCCGCAAATGAGGTGGTATCACCTTATCCATAAGGCGCGTCATCGTTTGGGGGGCATTACACAATCCGAATGGCATTGTCACGAATTGATATAGGGGCCGACCTGGGACTGTGAAGGCCGTTTTCTCCTTTGAACCGGGGTCTAAAGGAATTTGCCAGAAGGCGTCCTTGAGGTCTAAGCTCGTGATGAAATGGGCTTTAGGCAATCGACTCAAAATGCCTTCGATCAACGGTAGAGGATATGCGTCCTTGACTGTGACGGCGTTCAAGCGTCTGGCATCTAAGCATAACCGGACCTTGTTCGGCTTGACAACTAAGGTGACTGGGGAAGCCCACGCGCTCTGTGATTCTTCGATTACGCCTAATGATAGCATTCGATCCACTTCGGCATATAACGATTTTTCCTTCGCCGGAGATATGGCGAAATGTCTCTGTTTTATGGGTTTAGCGTCCCCCACATCTATAGTGTGGAACACCAGGGCAGTCCGCCCGAGACCTTCTTTCTCGTGCGATGGAAAAGCCGATATAGCCGAGTCGAGACGCAGTTGCTGAGCTACATCCAGTGTATGCCGTAGTAAGTTAGTGGGTTGAGATTGGTCAGGAACGGTGGTGACGGACTCCAGGGTCGAACTGGAAAATAGTGCCGGGGCCAAGTTAAATTTTCGAACGAAATCCACTCCTAAATAAAGATTCTGGGTTAACTGAGGTATGATGAAAAATTCCATAGGTTTAGTTACCCCTTTAAAGGTGACATCCGTCATAATTTTTCCCACTACAGAGTGACGAGTTCCGTCCGCCGTGCTTAACCAGGAGGTGAAATGACGGATTTGGTCCGCGTGCTTTGCCAGTACCTCCCCTGCAAACTCGGCAGATATGCAATTCACACTGGCTCCCGTATCGACTAAGCCGGATACTCGTTTTTGCAGGAGGTGTACTGACGCATATGGCCGAACATCATCCCTCAATAATTCGTCTAAGTATATGTCCTTCAACCTTTTTCTCGACTGCCTGACTTTTCTCCAGAAGCTCCGCATCCGACGCGTGGCTCGCTTGCTTCGCGGTGGGACAGTTGTGGCCAATTCCTCATGGAAGATGCGCTGTCGAGTAGCCAAATAATTCCGCAACCTGACATGAAAAGGTTTTACATGCCAAGGAGCCTTCGTCTCGCTATCATTTCCCTGCGCATTGGCCTCGGCGAAGGACGGCGTCGGTTGTGGAACTTCGGGAGAACTGTGTTTAGCGGTGCGAGTCAGCAGAGTTGGAGTCATGTTGGGAGCTGGGTCATAGCTGGTGATGGGGTCTGGATTGGTTCGTCCGGGGTCTAGGAGTGCCGACGGGTGGTCGCGGCACTCGGTGGCAAGTTTTTTCGCCCTTTGCAATTTGCACAGTCAGGTGCGTATGTGTCGGCCTTCCCGCAGCGGTAGCAGAAAAGCGTCGGCTCCGCTGGACATGCATAGAACCGATGTCCCGGTTGTCGGCAGTTCCAACAGACCGTCGGGCTTGTAAGTGCTTCAAGGGAGGGTCGATCAATCAATGCTGGGTCCTCAAGCTCCGGTGGTGCTCCGCTCCTCGGTACTGGTACTGGATCAGCAAGCAGGTGGTCTGCTGCCATCAACTCCGCGGTGTGATGATTTCGGGGATTTGGTCCCGTTATGCGAGGTTGTGGGCGGAAGGTACCTCGTCGCTCATCCAAGTGTTCTTGTCTACGCGCATGGAGGCGCAATCCCTGTATGGTGTTGATGGGAAAATGTAGCAGGCTGTTCTGGAGATCCCAGCGCATGTTCTCTCTGATAATTTCTACTAATTCGTCCTCGGGCATGGTATTTCGCAGGCGAGTGCTCAATCTCACTATACTGGTGTAGTACTGGTCGAACGGTTCGTGAGCGCCTTGTTTCCGTTTCTTTATTTGCTCTCTTAGCTCTCTCTCAGTGAAGCCATCCTCAAATCGATTGCGGAAGGCTGCACTGAAAGAGTGCCAAGTGGGACGTGGCGTTGACTCTTTAAAGCTCCAGTACCAGTCGGCAGCGTCGCCGCTGAACAAAAGATGTGCATGCCGGAGGAAGGCCGAAGAATCCCCTCCCAGGGTGCTGGATATCAACGCCTGAATCCGGAAAAGGAACCGGTCCGCCGATATCATATCGTTGAACCCTGTAAAGTTCAGGCGCCAACTCTCCATGATACGAGGCGTCGGGTCTCGGAAAAGTGTCAATGCGTTCCCGGGGGAAATCACATCCTCTACTGACCTGTTGTACTGAACTGCCTCGGGGGCTGGAGGTACCAACGGAGGTCCGGTACTGTGTCGCGGTCTGTATTCGGGAGCTCTGGGATCCATTCCCGAGTTCCTTGGAGGTGGGACCCATTGCTCGGATTGTCGGGAGTGGGGCATAGCCACACTGGGATTTGGCTCCCAGCCAAGCGGAGTTCTCACGCGGCTGGGTGGTTGGCTCAACGGGAGATTCTGGATCTTTCCCTCCAGGTTGCCAATCCTCTCCGACATATCCCTCATCAACGCCACGAGGGTGTCAATGGAGTGGGCGGAAGGCATGGTTGTCACCTCGGACACGACACCTGCAGCCGGAACTTCACCGCCTACTGCTCCTTGCAGGTCTAAGAGTGGTTGTGACGGTTCGGCTGCTGGAGCTCCTTTCGCCACTGCTCCACGCGTCGGTAGGGGCGTTCCGATGGGGACGTCTAGGGCGGTCCGCTCGATGGGTCGCCGACATAATGGGCAACTCTCTGACGTGAGGAGGAGCTGTTGTACACAGGCACGATGGAATAGATGTCCACAATCCAATCGCACGCTGTGTACGCCCTCCACTACGTCCTCGAAACAGATTCCACAGTTCGCGGGTTGGACCGCTTTGGACCGGGTCCACCGCTTTTCTGGGGTCCGCTTCGTTGCCATTTTCGTTCAATCTGGTGGGTTTATTATGGGTGGTTGCTAGTATGAAATGCGAGGAAGAAAAAAAAATTATAAAATATAAAATATACTTATTCCTACTAAAGTTTATAGAATAATAAAAGATTTTAAATATTATCACTAAATTAGTGGCCGTTAGTGGCGAGCTAATAATAGAGACTGGGGAAAAAAAAAATTGTTTAAGACACACTTTCCTTTCCAGTGGTCGACCTCTTCAGCGGGAAATGAGAGTGCGTGGTAATCTGCCGAAGAAAGGGTGCTTCGGTCGATTTACGAAATTTAACCCCATACCCACATACATTACAAAAAACCGTCTCTAAACTACGTTAAAGTGACTCGACGAGACAAGTGGTAGAGCTACCGTAACGACTTTGTACGCGGTCAAAATTCCCGACGCGTAGAAGCATTCCGGGCTTCGCCACTCCAGCATACGCCATCGAACGTTGAACCGATACCACTCGTCTAACACGCATAAGAAATAGTTAGAATCCTTCCGCGACATAAAGGCAAGGTAGCCTTCTATTTTCTTGAGAGTCCATGCTGATAGGTAAACCCATCAGACTGGCAGTTCCATCAAGAAAATAGAAGGTCCTTACAGGGGTTAACCTAGGACAACACATCGGAAGGATTCTGTCGCGAGAAAAAAAAAATCAAACAAAGGAGAGCGGAAGCTACAACTCACGTGAAGCGACTTCTAGTGTGTATCACACAATTCCACTGCTCCTGATAGTGGGACTCGAGTACCAAAGTACCTTACATCCTCCGTAAAGGACCAACTCGTCAGAAGACGCGAAGTTCTTTCCCCCTTAGGATGTTTTTGGCCCCACGTTGGGCGCCATTTGTAATGAATTTCTTCTGTCAACTCGAACGCGGAACCGACCTCTCATCGGTTCTAGACGTTAAGTCTGAGTAGTGCCAACGGATGGTACCAACAGGTCAACCAATCCGTGCACCGTAACCCATTCATGCGGTGACTGCTTGTCGGCCAGCTAGTTCGGAGAGGATTTCGGTCGCGGGTCTCCGAATGGATTACGCTCAATTACAATATTCCAGTCACCTGAACTTGCCCGTTTTTCAAACGCGTCAACAATTACTCATCCAGAACGAGAAACCTACATTACGTTAGTTCTGGATGCGATCTATCCACAGATCTCAAATCAAAAAAAAACGCTACAAAATCCCATAGGCGCGTTACCGATTCACCGACGCGGTACCGAAAAATATACTACTCGAACTTAAATCGAAGGAAGCTACTCTAAGGAAATGACGAAACAAACAAAGGTACCGCGTACCGCGCGCGACGCGAAACCGACTTCAGCGGATTTGCAGAAACCCTACCCTCGCGACGACATACCTACCATACCCTCTCCGTTCCCCCTGAAAAAGAAGAGTCACTGAAAAGGAAAGTCGTTAGTTATATTAGCAATTCATGGTACTTTTATTTAGTTCAAAAAAAAATCTATACAATCCCTCCATTAATATTACTATTTTTATCTATCTTCTAGGTTCCTAACAACGTCATGACGGTAAAGGAACTTCCCGTTATTCTTCTTACCAGAAGTATCTCTGCACGATATACATTTCAACGTATTCGAGAGTATTATCATAGATCGACAGGTGATTGTTTCCACGTTACTACCAAATACAATAATTTATTTGGAAACTAGACACGTTCACTATTCAGCTATGCAATCGTCAAATCTTGTCGTTTATGTAATAAAATTAAATTCGTGTAAATTAGACTAGTTTTCATTAGATACTGATCCTTTCTTATCCTTGTTCCTAATTGTGATGTTCGTTTGACTTGATTCGCCACTGTTTACTTTACAATATATATTTACAAATCTTTTGCAAACAAAATTTGGTCAGCCAAAATGAATCTCTTAGCAACTAAATTGACATGGTTCCAAATAGTCGCATACTTAAGAATCGTTTAAAATGACATGCGTATTAAGGTATTCTAAAGGTAGACAAGAATATATAGTAGTTAATATAATTGAAGCCTGAGATTAACTTTATAGCTTCAGCTGCGTTAATTTAAATTCAACTTTAGACTTAATCAATTAGGGAAAACGTTTGTCACTATCTTTCTACTTTTTCGTCGGTGATTCTGGCCGAGTCACTTTAAAGCAAATTCTATTAAAATGTACGCACATTTGTTGAACGACTCTCATACCGTAATGACAATGGGCTACGGTAGTTGTGATACCCAACATGTACAGTATCAAACGCTCTAAAATTGGAACGTACATACCAAATAAAATACTGATTACATAAATAGGTGTCATCCAATGAAATGCTTCACATCGGGTATTAGACATTTGCGCGACAATGAGTCGACACTTGTATTTATTGAATCCGGACAAGTGTTCATTCGTCAGATACTCGTTGTTGCAAACTGCATTCGCTCCGCCGGACATAATCCGAGGTCTAATTCGGTGGTAAATTTAGTCGGCTGCCAATGTCTTCTCGGAAGCGGCTATCTGAAATTGATTAGTCTCTGAAGCACTCGCTCACTAAAATTTGTTTTCAAGCGCAATTGCAATCTAGCTACTGACTTATGTAATAACCTTTTCTATTTAGTTATTAACTAAACTAACCTCTTTCCTAATTTTTCTGCTCCGGTGAATGTCACTGCCTCACGAATAACGTTTTCCCAAAAACACTTTAAACACACCACGCGTTTCTTCATAGATTAACAGGGAATACGTTTCACTCCACCACGTCGCGCCAAACGACGTATAGCTGGTTTTGTAATACCTTCGATATTATCACGAAGAACTTTACGATGACGTTTAGCGCCTCCATGTGCTGTCAAAAGTCCCGGTTGTCACCTCGGACAAAACATATGTGCGTGGAATGGCACTTCATATGGCGGAAATGTGCTTCTTCAGATGTCGCCAGTGGCATAGTTTTCTCGATGGCCACGGTGGAGGGGCATTTCCAGATGGCTATGTCTCGAAATGTGCCGGGGTTGGATTAATTCTATATTTCGAATATTTATATCCACGGATCCAAATATTTGGACAGAAAAAAAAATATTTTCTGCACAACGATATCCGCACAACAGATGAAGTCCGCTGGCACTTCGAGGACATATCCATCTGGCAGGTTACAAGGGTTCGGGATCGGAATCACTTCGATTCCTGGGCGCAGGCGTCACATTACAAGCGGTTATGTTGGTTCCATAACCAGCACCCTGCTGACATGATGGCGAGCAGTAGTGCTAAGTATCCCATTGTCAAATGATGGGTCGTGTGAAACTGAATCTTGTTCGGTAATTTTGCAACTTGATTGTCCTTCACAAGTCGTTGCAGAGCAAGTAATTCCTCTAGGTGCGGGTGTTGCTGTGTACCTTGCGCCAAGATTGGGTTTAGTTTTTCTGGTGGTGCTATGTTCGCCAGGGTGCTGATCCTTGGATATACGACTGAGCTGTTGCCTGCAAACGTGCGATGCCCTTCAATTGTTACGTGGTCATGTTTAATTTGACAATCTGGATCAATAGTAAGTAGCCCAGATTCCTTGAGTGTAATTTCAAGTCTTCTTCGGTGGCAGGTGGCGGTAATCTGTGTAGGGGCCCATGATGACTCAATCCATTGGCTTTCGCGGAATAGTTTGACCCATACAGGGCTATCTTGTACTAACTTAAACTCACAATTCCTACGAATCAGTTTGTCAAAAAGGCTTATCTCGCAAGCACAAATGTCTGCTCCTTGTTTATATATAGTGTGTGTGGCTACACATAAATAGGTTTCCCTTCTTGTGATGGTACAAGCGGTTAAATCATGTTGTGTCAATGGAGTGTATTGGTCTATATATGAGTTTATCGCAAGATATGAAGCACATGGTTTTATGGTGACGAAAGTGTTGTTAACCTTAGATGGTAGGGGTATAGTCCTTAGAAGATCGAATTGGTTTTGGTCAATCAACGGTAATTTTGCCTCAAAAACTACGTGATCACCTAGTATGGCGCCTGTTTTTGTCATTAGTTTGTATACTTGAACAACATCATCTTGGTCTACTGGCAAATGCGTGTATGCTAGGATGTTAAATAAATAAATCTTTTCAAGGCTCCCAGAAAAGATGCTGTTGTCAAATCTCCTACAAGCTCTAAGTGCACGGCTTTAGTGGAAAAGCAGCAAAACACAGCGGTGTATGCCTTTTGCGGTTTCTTGCCTCTTAATTTGAAATGAGTCCATACTGGTCCACAGAAGTCTACACCACAGTTCACGAATGGTCTCGCTGGTTGCACTCTAGATGATGGTAAATTTCCCATCATCTGCGACCACAGACCGAGCCAATGATTTTCCCTTCAATGGCCAAAACCGCTGTCTTGCAGTTGCTAGCAGTGCTTGGGGACCGCAATGTAGGTTTTCTGCGAGAATATGATTCATGACAAGTTTTGTGATTGGGTCGCAGAATGGAATAAGCATCTGGTGTTTTGCGTCGTACGAATCATTTGAGGCTTGCACACGACCACCGACTCGGATGATCCTTCGTTCATCTAAAAAGGGCGATATGTTGCTGATACTACTAGTGTTGTTAACTTCACCCTTGTTTTTCAACTGACTGATTTCTTCGGCAAAACTTGATTTCTGCATGTTGCGTTCAATCATATAGAGGGCTTCATCTAGCTCCATCGGGCTTATTAAGATACATGTTGAGCGTGGAACTTTTTTTTCTATGGTGTGGTTGATGAAGCGTCTCATATATGCTACGAAACGTTGTAACCTCTGCATAGAGTTCTTATGGTTAATTTTGTAAATGATTTCATCATCATCAGTTGACGTCGCTAGCGATGTCTGGGCGGTTATACATCTTTTACCTTCGGGGTCATTTTCCAGATGCTTTCCTTTGACAAACAATGGAGGCCAAGCAGATTCTCTTCCGTGCAGAAAGAATGGCCCATAGAATCACAGTTTACAGGACGTAAGTTTTTCTGGGTTGAGACCGCGTGAGAGTACATCCGCTGGATTTTCCTTAGAAGTGACATGACGCCATTGCTGTTGCAGTGATTTTTCTTGGATCTTGGCAATTCTATTTACTGCGAATAGTTTCAAGTGCGTTGAATCGGAAAAAATCCAAGCTAAAACGATTTCAGAATCTGTCCAAAAGAATGTTCGAGCTCCTCAAGCCGCATATCATTTTTTTACTCGAGACACCAAATGAGCGGATAGTGTGGCGGCGCATAACTCTAGTCGAGGTAGTGTTTGACGTTGAAGTGGAGCTACTCTAGATTTAGCGCAAAGAAGTCGAACAATAACTCTTCCATCGTCAGTGACCAAACGGATATATACTGTAGCTCAGTAGGCTTGCTCAGAGGCGTCAGAAAACGCATGGATTTGGAGCTCTTTTGACTTCTCTTGGGCAAATATGTGTCGTTGGAATTGTATATTGTCTACTGCTGTTAAATTCCATTCCCTACGCAGGTCAGACGGAAGTTCTTGGTCCCAGTCGATGTTGTGCTTCCAAAGTTTTTGTATGAAGATTGTTGCGTTAACGACTACTGGTGACATGAGTCCGAGAGGGTCAAACAGACGGCCTATATATGAAGTCACGATTCGTTCAGTAATGCGTTCTGCTTGATCTATTTTTGCCTTAACTCTGAACTGATCAGTTTTTGGTAGCCATGTAAGTCCTAAGGTCACTTTATACTTTTTTTTGTAAAACTTTGAACATGACAGCACTTTACACCTACTTACAAAATCTTATGTTTCCAGCTTATGTAGTTTGCGAGAAAAAGTGGTGCGACACACAGACAGACGGACAGATAGGATGCGTAGGGTTGTGTAAAATTATTTTACAAAACCCTAAAACTAAAAATAAAGGAGGGCGGAACTCACGTGAAGTGACTTAGAGTGTGTCTCATACAACTCTACTACTCCCGTCTGTGGGACTCTAGTACCGAGGTACCGTACATCCTCCGTAAAGGAACAAAATGTCTGAAGACGGAAATATTTCCCCTTATGGATGTTTGGGCCCCACGTTGAGTGCCATTTGTAATGATTTTTCTTACTTCGTCGTCGTTCGAGATTGCCGGTAAGAAATCTAAGCCGACCTCTCATCGGTTATAGACGTGAAGTCTTGGGAACGTGTCAACGGACTGTAGCCATCAAGTCAACAAGTCCGGACACCTTTAGTCTGCTTCGAGGTAGCTGCTGGCAGGCTGGCTAGTTTGGAGAGGAATTTCGGTCCGCGAGCAGACTAAGTTAAAAAAAAAATCACTCACCGATTCAAATGTCCTATCACTCATGATATGATACAAAAGTTTATGCAATCAAAAGCTTCCAGTCATTTACGTTTGTTTAAAAAGGTAAGTGATTGTTGTTTAAATAAATCATTAAATAGAACTTTCGTATTTTCACACGGAGAAATAGCTATTTCAAAGTTAGACTTATAAATTCCACGCCACAAAGACCTACTAGTTTCGCGACCTGTCTGTCCGTCCATCTGTCCGTGCGTCACATTTAATTCCCTCAGAAACTATAGAAGCTAGAATGCTCAAACTTTGTAAAAAGGTCAGAAATGATGGTCTCTCAAAAGTTAAGGCATTACCAAAAATTTTAAAAACTTTTAAGGGGAGTCCCCCCTAATAACGAATTGGCCCTTAAACACTTTTTTTTAATCAAAGGTAGTCGAGTGGTGTCTTGACTAGAACTTTTAAAATCTGAAATAAAAAAATCATTTTATGAATTAGGGGGTCCAGGGGAAGGCAAAATGTACCAAACATTTGTGTCCCCCCCCTCCCCCTCGCGATTGGACACCTTTGAGCCGAATTCACGTGAATTTGTAGTTTTTTTTCAATTCAGGATTATCTTTTAAAGCTTCTAAAACCAATTGTCTCTGTTTAATGCGATACGTTTGCGATATTTTTGCTCCTTTTTTGATACCATCTGGTTTTTTACTCTTCTTATCGATCTCAATCCTATACACGTATTTTTATTGTCGCATCTGGGTCTTCGACGGATGACAAAATTGTGTCTTTTTTTCTTTGCATAGCGTCTAGCTTTGCTTGAAGTGAATAAATATCTTTTTCCAGTTTTTCTTGTGCGGGCCTTTCATTTGCTCTCTTATTTACTATTTTAACAGGCGATTCTAACAAAACAACAAGTTGAGTAAGCAGGAGAGTGCTCCTACCAGAAGGTCTTTGTAAACATCCTAGGGTTAGAAACAAGTTTTCTAATGGCGTGAATCGATAACTTGAATTATTCATCCAATACTTCGATATGAAATCGCTCAAATTTATACGAAAGATGCACAGTTTCTTTCATAAGCACAGTGCAGCCGCCATTTTAATCTAGTTTAAATGATAAACACTATTTCTTAAATGTTCATGTAAATTGAAATAAAATAAAAGCGCCTAAGTCAATTTTAAATATTTACAGGGTTTCTCAATAAGAGGTGTTATTTTGAATAGATCTTGTGATTTAACACCTTGCGACTTCTTCCTTTGGGACCACGTGGAAGAGAAGGTCTACACCAACAGCTCAGCGTCGATTCAAGACCTCAAAGATGAAATTCGTGAGGCTATCGAGGACATAGGGCAGCCACTTTGCGATTTGGTTATGGAAAATTTTATGAAAAGGATATGGTCCTGGAAGCGTGTCGTGGTGGTTATTTACCTGATGTTATTTTTCGCTATTAACGGCATATCTTCTTCTTCATAGTGAAATAAACATCCGATCATTTATATTAAAAAATGGTATTTTTCTTTGAATATCAATATAACACCTCTTATTGGAAAACCCTATATCAACCATAAGCACGTGTTATTGTTGTTGTAATTCCATATAATTGAAATGGCGATAACTCACTTGATTATGATTCGATCTCAATAAAATTTTGTGAACGTAAATATAATTGCAAAATTTCAAGAAGTTTAAAGGTACCTTTTTGATTTTATGGGCAAAAATGTAAAATCTGCAAATCATACTATTATTAACAAAGTTGAGTGAATTTCGATTTCTAAGGTATTTGTTGCCCTTGTACTCATAAAGACCCACGTTGTTGATAATTTTCAGATTTTTCGGCTCAAAGGTGTCCAATCGCGAGGGGGGAAGGACACAAATTTTTGGTACATTTTGCCTTCCCTTGGGCCCCCTAATTCATAAAATGATTTTTTTATTTCAGATTCTAAAAGTTCTAATCAAGACACCACTCGACTACCTTTGATTTAAAAAAATTTTTAAGGGCCAATTCGTTATTAGGGGGGACTCCCCTTAAAAGTTTTTAAAATTTTTGGTAATGCCTTAACTTTTGAGAGACCATCATTTCTGACCTTTTTACAAAGTTTGAGCATTCTAGCTTCTATAGTTTCTGAGGGAATCAGCTGTGACGCACGGACAGACGGACGGACGGATAGACAGGTCGCGAAACTAGTAGGTCTTTGTAAAAAAGGTTTTTTACAAAGACCTAAAAAGAATTCATTCACGCGGTGGCTGCTCGTCGGCCAGCTAGTTCGGAGAGGATTTCGGTCGCGGGTCTCCGAATGGGTTACGCTCATTTACATATTTTCAGCCACCTATACACGCCCGTTTTTAAACGCGTTACAAAACAAAACCCTACGGAGAAGAAACCTACTTTACGTTACTCCGTATTTCTTCCTATAATCAGTCAAAGAACAAAATCTCCTTTTTACTTCGCGTTCCCGAATTCCCGACGCGGTACCTTTGTTGTTTTGTCGCTTTATTAGAGTAGTTTTCGTCGGGTTGAGTTAGAGTAGCATACTTTTTGGTACCGCGTCGGAAATTCGGGAACGCGAAGTAAAAAGGAGATTTTGTTCTTTGACTGGTTATAGGAAGAAATACGGAGTAACGTAAAGTAGGTTTCTTCTCCGTATGGTTTTGTTTTGTAACGCGATTAAAAACGGGCGTGTATAGGTGGCTGAAAATATCTAAATGAGCGTAACCCATTCGGAGACCCGCGACCGAAATCCTCTCCGAACTAGCTGGCCGACGAGCAGCCACCGCGTGAATGGGTTACGGTGCACGGATTGGTTGACCGGTTGGTACCATCCGTTGGCACTACTCAGACTTAACGTCTAGAACCGATGAGAGGTCGGTTCCGCGTTCGGACCTAAATAGGTTGAAAATCATTACAGCATCGTGTATTGCCCTCATGGACTCACTTATCCTACATTTCTACCTGCTATTGCGCAAACTCAAGCAGTGAAGGTGAGAAAGGCATAATAGCTACGGGGCAAAGTTTCATCTTTGGGGCACGTATCTAGTGCAAACTGCGCCATCAACGTCGTTGCTAGAGACCCAACTTATTTCCTCTTATGTTCAATATGAAATGATTATATGCTCTACCCAAAAACTTTCCTGACTGAAAGATATGCAACATGGGGCTATCTGTGTGTATTACGCCGGTTCACCTTAGAAATTTTCGGAGTGTGTTTTCCATTGAGTAATTAAATAATACTGGAGTGGACAGCCACGTGACCATGCGGTGGCAACAACCCCTGCGACCACTTTTCTTCTACTATGCCCTTGTTTACAATTTATGAGAGAGCCAAATTGCACAAGCAAACATGGCTGCTGCTCAAGGAAAATAAATTTTCATACAATACTTAAAAATATGTTTTCTATCTGAAAAACTTGCAGCATTATGAGCAAAACATGCAAACCAATAACATATTAACTACTTACCTGTGAAAGGAAACACCTACAGATCCTTTTCGACTATAATTTTCACAAGAAGGCACTAAACATTTCACTTTGAAATTGTAAAGTAATTTCACAGTGTCTGACGTTAAAGTTATTCAAATTACAAAGCACAATATAATATTTAAACACTTGGAATGAACTCAGATTGCGAACAATTTTCATAGTTTTAATTTCGGATAAAATTCGCCACGAAACTTGCAATTTTGCCATTTTAGCGTCCAGTTTGGATCTGTCAACTTGACAGACAGATCCCATCCAGTGAGCTTCTGGAACAAGAAAGTGAATGGCAAGAGGCAGAGGGAGAGGAAATAACAGACAGATTCTTTCGAAGAGAGCAGAAACCGGTCGCATGCTCTCCTATGCGTTTTATATGAGCTCAGCCCATCCAGTTCTTATTCATCTGAGGTTTTTACCATCAAGTTTTCTCGATGCCTCTTTCTCTCTTCTTGCCTATATAACCTGTTTCGCTCTCAGTTTTCACGCTGCATGTAAAAAAGCGCAATGTGCTCCCGCTAATGTTGTAGCTCCGCCTCCTTAATGGAACTGATCCAGAGAAATTGTCGAATGGATCCTCTTTTGAATTTGAATCTTTGATGGTAATAAGTGGAAGACCTGAATAACATTTTGTGCGGCGAATCATATGCTCCCTGAGATCTAAGATAATCGCCATCCATCATGAAAAATGCTAAACATGTCGCTCAATCTTAATTGATCAAAATTAAACAAATTAGTGTGAAAAATACAGTTTTATTAAAAACTCGAAATGCTCAAATTTTATAACTTTAAATATTAAAATCTCATCAATTTTCGCTCAACTATAAAATCTCAATTTTTCAAAACGTTTCCTCGCTTCCATTACAACATCTTTCCTAACAGCCGGTAACAATCGAAGATATTTTAACTTTGGACAAGAATCCAAAAGTCGAAGCACATACTCCTTACCAACCGCGAACCCACACAATTCAAGCTTTTTCAAATTAGGCAAACGCAGAATACAAGCTAATTCTTCATGGGAGTTATGGGCGCAACAATATGTACGATCGATTTTAAGACACTCTAAGGTATCTTTGCGGCGTTCACCCAATCGGGATAAGATACAATCGTTACGCAAGCACCCATAAAAGCTTACACGAATACGTTTCAATGAGGTAATTTCGGTTAAAATTGTTACATCCGCGGAAGGGTATGCTGAACTAATTGCAAGCTCCTCTAAGCTTTCGCTCTGCCGGTCGACAATAGTTTGAAACGAACATACATCGAGTAGTGTACAAAATCTTATATCTAAAAGTTTCAGTTGATTATTTTTACAAATCGTCTCAAGATGTCTTGGATTCAATTGGTTGCATCCGGAAAGCTCTAAATGAGTTAAATTGGCCAAAGTCGTTAGATGCTCGCCTGTAATATCTGATAAACATAAATTTAAGCGTCGCAGGTTTGTTAACTGCGCAACAATGGACGCATCTTTGTCGTTACTAAAAAAATGTGATGTATCTAAAGTTCGCAAATTGTTTTTACAATACTTAAAAATATCCTGGCTAATGTAGCGGTAGTTGATATGATCAATTCGAATTTCTTGAAGATTTCGACAATACTCAATTAATAAATTAACATATGGTTTAGAGAAATCATTGTACATTGAAAAAAGTTGAGACGTTAAAATAACCTTTTTGATGCAAGGACCAAATTTTTTGAGCGCAGCTGCCACTTCTTTTTCTTTGTATTTCCCTTGAAATTCATATAAATTAAAAAAATCTTTAGGTAAACCGCATATTGCAAGATCAGCGAAGCGATTATCTGTGAGAGCTAACGCTAATAAGTCATTTGACGAAAGGAAACCAATTATGAGACTTAAACAATCATTATTGAGATCCATTATTGTTTTTGTCGAGACTTCATTGTTGTTTGTGTCAATGTGGCGCTCTATTTGAGAATATTGTGGTTTTCCTCTAAGTGTCATAACAATTTGCTTTATCGGTTTCCATTACATTTTTGAATCCAACAAATTGTACGTCTGAAATGAAAAAGAAAGAGCGTTATTTCGAGATTCATTATAGGATTTGAAAATAATTAAATCTTTATCTGATTTTATTTTTTTATAACTAACGAAAAATAAATTTGTTTTAAATTACCGAACAATTTAAAAGCTATCTACACCATTTTGTCTGCGAAGCAAACTAATGAGCTCCACTCCCATGCTATAGAATATGACATTGA